>CM053785.1:280431282-281631282 GCA_028749045.1 Cupressus sempervirens | reverse complement strand
TCCTAACTACTAGGCCATGTTAGGTACCTATGTACGTAATGAAAATGCAATCTTTCATAAAGCAGAGAAAGAGAGAAAACCTCATGGGAAAAACTCTCCCCCAAAAAGAGAGATGAAAAACACACATGATGTATGGATGGATGGAGTAATCAAGAACCACTCATTATGACATACATCATGTATATACAATAGAGAATTAGGAGAAGGACAAAATGGCGAAGAGGAAAAATTCCCCCCAAAAAAGGAGAAGAAGGAAACAAGGTAGTCTCCCCCCCTTAAATGTAGTGTGGCAATCAATGAGAGCTGCTCCAATGTAGAAGTTGATTCGTGACTGTTGTATAATGTTCCTCCCCTTTGAAAGAAACAATGGAAAAGGTATAGGAGAGAAGCTTCCCCTATGTGTGGAAATAATCTCGACGATGAAAGGTATCTCTAAAACCTATTCAAGTGTCCCTATGTCAATGTCGATGGTTACTTCCTACAAAATTGCTAAGAAGAATATGTGCACATCAAGAAAGGATCCATGTATAACTTGCTTCAAATAACTGTCTATCTCCTCAACTGATAAAGAGACTTCCTACAACTATTTTACATAAGTATCCACATTCACATTAGCCTGTAAGGACTAATCATGTAGGGAATGAACATGAGGGTCAGAGTGGGCCCTCGCAAAAACTATAGAAGGATTTTCCTCATCAAAGAGGAGCTCAATGTCATTAAAGAATTCCTCCAAATTTTTTATGTGTGAATCCATGAACAAACCTAAAATGTCAATCAAGAAGTCATCACCTAAGGCTAGAACTGGAAGACATAGTGTACCCTGATGTGCTGAAGTACATGAATCTATCACTACAGTAATAGATGAAGAGTTTGCCTCAAAGAGAAGATGAATATCATTAATAGTGTCTCCCACATCTTTAATGTGAGACTCCACGAATAGCTCTACCATATCTAGAAGGAAGTCATCCCATGAAGCCAAAGTAGGAAGACATGATGTTTCCCGTGCACTGAATCAAAAGCATCTATGGTTGGAATTGGATTAGTAGAATCAATAGGAGAATCAAGAGGTGGGATCTCATCTAGAGTTGAAGGTACCATAACTAGAGTGACTAGATGTAGAATGTCCTCTTGAAATGGAGGAACACATGGATTTCCATATGCTTCCCAAAGAGCCATCCAAACATCATGAGGAAAACTTGCCATAAGAAGAGGAGAAAAGGATTTTGTACTCATACTATTATACATAAAGTGAAGAATAAAAGGAAGATATTCGAATGAAGGTGGTATCGTCGATTATAGAGAAGGAAACACTCCCTTATGTTCTCTTAGATGAGCAATGATTAAGGCACTCCATTTCTGATAGTTCCTTGTTATCAACTTTGGTCTTATACTAGATTAACATATGTGAGAAGCCTCCATGAGATTAACGAATGTATGCACCCCCCAAAATATAGAAATAATCAATCAACCCCCCCAATGTATGATTTGGCACTTAGTGCAATAGCCACATGCCAATTTAGGGCCTATTTTTGAAAGTAATATTTCTATCCACAGAACCTATAATCTGATTGCAGATCTAGAAAGTAGACAAAAAAAAATGCACTTTCAAAAAAATTGAACCTATTTTGGAATCTAGATGAGCCTGTACCAAGCATTTGAAGTGGAAAAAATCGAGATTTCAGACTTGCACAAAAATTTAGGAATAGAGATCTCAAATCACCTACACCAATGTGTAGATCACAAAATTCTACCCCCAAAAAAAAAAATGCTCGCAAAAAAGGAGTGTGTATGATGAAGATATCGCTGTTTGAAAATCATTGCTGTTCAATTTGGATGAAACAAAATCTGATTTGGGGGTTTTTTGACCTTCTAAATATGATGCAAATATTTAATTTGCACCAGCAAGCTTCAATCTTCACCTACAAAATATCTCTCCTACAGGCCTGATAGCCAATTTTTTCGAGAAAATAATGTAAATCCAAAAAAAATTGCAGAGAGGTAGATGGAAAGAAAAAAGATCTGAAAACTAAATGTATAGATCTAAAAAGATCATACCAATTTTGTAAATTAGGCCTTCAAGTTGCTGGTTTGCAAAAAACATTTTGCCTCAATTTTGACTATTGCCTAACATAGGTGAATTTATAGCCAATTCATAGAATCGATGCACTGGATGCAATGGTGAGGTTTGCTTTGGCTCTAGATGCTCCCAATTTCTATGAATTCTTTGAAACTTTGATTGAAAGTTCTGAAGAAAAAATGGTCTCGAACAGCGAATGACGAGAATCTCTCTTATCTCTAATACCATGTAAGAATTTAGTATAGCTCTGATATCATGTAAGAATTTTTCTTAGAGAAAAATTCACCCAAGATCAAGAAGCACAAGCACACAGTAGACCATGCGAGTATGATCAATATGAAAATGCTTACTATTATCAAAAGTGTATAGAAGCATGTACATACACACTAGGAGAGCCTGTATATAAAGGCCTCTAAGATGTATCTAGAATGTGTCTAAAATTTACTAGGAGATAAGCATGATAAATAAGCACATATCTTCCACAATAAGAGGATAAGCACGATGAGGTGTCTAGAATGTTTTAGACACCATGTGCTCAAATAATTTGCTAACTCCTAAGTGTAGACACCATGTGCATAATTATAGTGGTAACTCCTTTGTTGTCAACATGACAACTCACAAGAGTACGCATACTCTTAGGTGAGCAATAAATAAATAATAAAATATGCATTAACCTAAGTAAACTTAAGTAAGTGTAAATAGTAAATACTTATTTATTTACACCAACTATACTACACATTAATGATATTCAAACTCATTTTAAGTGTGCAGTTCAAGAAATAGGAACCCTAGAGATGGATGATGCCCTAGGTGAATTGTGTGTGAATGGTGTTCATAAACCTAAACATAAGCTCTTGGAAGATAAGGGTTGAACCCACATTCCCCACCTACCCCAAATTTTCCAAATCAAATGGATCAGATACATTCGAAGTCGAGTTCACAATGGTCAATTATGGCTTGAGCAACTAGTTTGGATCACTAAGAAGATGATTCATTGTATCATCGGCCTTCCCATTCTCTCCAAAGACAAAACTAATAAAACTCTAGGTTGGGCAAAATTTGAAAAGAAAGCCCTAGCTAAGTGGGATGATAGAGGTATGAAGATTAGTAGTGTAATAGATGCAGAACTAAAATTTGGCATACATGTGATAGCACACAAGATCTACAGTTCTAGTCATCTAAATAGTGTGTCATGTAAAGTAGTAGACTTGGCATTCAAAGTCGTGAAGAATAATCTAACATATGATCTTGCAGAGTTGTTGAAACAATTTAACAAAAATATGAAAAGTACTAGGACATCCAAAAATAACCCTTGTAAATTTGGTTCATTGTTGACATGTCTATTTTTCTATGTTCAAAAGTTTTTCCCTTCTAAAGGTGTAGTCATATGAAGAAAGGATGTGCCAGTTTTGTATTAGATTAACGAGTATATTACAGAAATGGGTGAGAATTTTGTTAGCATAATGGATAACTACTTTGATGTCTTCAAGGAGAACATGAATAATAGATTTAGGATTCCCAAGAAATTGGTTGAAGATTACAAAGATGATATTTGTTTCATGGTAGATAGTGACAAAGTCTATATTCAAGCAATAATTCCAAGAGTTGTATGGGTAAAACCTTTTCCCTATGAGGTGAACATTGATGAAGAAAAAGACATAATTGAGGCCTTGATAAATGAACTTTTTGATCCAAAGGCACCACACTTTGGAACATATGATGAGGCCAAGGCAAGAATAGAGCTTGAAATCAAGCTTCCATAGGCAGTTAAAAAAGGAAAGAGGAGAATAGCAAAACTCAAATCCAACACACCTCTTATGTTGACCAAGGGTAAGGGAGAAGATGATGATGATGCAAAGGATGAAGAAAATTTAGAAAAGGAAGAAGAGCCAATAAAGAAGAAAGGCAAGGTGAACATCACCAAGCCATCCACTACAGTGCTTACCAAGAGATCTAGGAAGAAAGGTAGTGAAGTTGTCTTTAACAAGCCTCCTCGCACCTTCCAAGAAAAAATGAAACAATTGGAAGAAGGTGCCAACATAACCAACTTCAAATCATTGAAGTATGAGACTAGGATAGAGGTTGAGAAGAAATAGATTGAAGAATTGGTGCTAACCAAGATGGGCAAATGAAAGTATTCCCTTAATCAGATAGCCTCTAAGATCTCTAACGAGCTATTAGAGAAGTTAAAGCCAAGATGGGATTCAGCTACACAGACAACAAAAGATATCTATGAACAAACCTTGAGATAGTTATTACCAAGTATTACCAATGCTGAGATAAAAGAGTCTATGAAGAAAAGTGAAGATAAGATTACTCTTAGATTCAATAAGTATTGAATTTTTTAAAAGGATATAGAGCATATAGTCAAGAATGTTATAGTTATATGGAAAAACATTTATCACTTGCATAAACAAAGTGACTTTCCAGTGGAAGTCAAGGATGATGACAGTGATGATGAGGAAGAAGGAACATACTTTGAGACAATACAGTTTGACAATGAAGAAGTTGAAGAAGATAAAGAGGAAGAAGCTATTGAGGAAGACACATAAGATGATGAGGAGCCTGATCCTATGAAGATAGCAATAGTAGTCATTGCATCACTTCCTTATTCTCCAAGAAAATCAGCAGCTACATCAAGTTTGAAGATAGCTTCAACAAGTTAGATTGTGACCACAACAAATACATCAAATGTCCAATCACTCTTCACTCCCTCATGGCTCAGCACATCACTAATGAAAGTTTCTACCACTTAATCTACTGAGTTGCAGCCTCCCACATCTTCAATTCTCAAGTGAGGTTCATCACTAGTGAGTATAGCATGTTCTACAAGTTTGTGTTCTTTAGCAGTGAGTATAGCTTCGAGTTCTACAATTTTGGATTCTAGAGTTTTGTTTTCTATAGCTTTAGATACTTCTTTAAGTATATCAGGTTTGGATTCAGTAAGCATACCAGCTAGTATTCCTTCTATTGGTACTATATTATTTTTTATAACTAGTCCTACTCTCTCTACTATTGTTTCCATTCCAGATTCTAAGGCATTATGTACAAAGGTAGTTGAACCTAAGGGTCAACCAAGTATAAGACCTTTGAGTGGAAAGGAGATAGAGGAGGACATTGATCTAGATGAGGAGATTGAGATTCCAACATGAGATTTTGATAATGCCATTTTAGATCAAATGCAAATAGCTAGTTAGCTCCTCCAAAAGAAAGCAAAGCAGAAGAAATTGAGAGAGAAAAGAGAAAGAGAATATAAAATCATAGAAAGTGCTAAGAATATTTTGACTAAGGTGATAGGTGTTGAAGTTGATACTTCTCAACACATTTTTTGTCAATTAGAAGAAGCAATCCAAAAGTTTAATGAGGACTCTAGTGGTCAAGACGAATTGATTGAGAAAGCAGAGGAAAAAAATTGATAACAAAGTGCTTGAGCACATTGCTCAACAAATTGCCATCTAGCAAGTGGAGCTTTCCTCAATTTTGACCAATCTTGAAAACTCTTGCACAAATGTAACATCACTTTTTGAGAAATTATGTAATGTTACTGAGTTCACAAAGGAAATAAAGAGAAAATTGACAAACATTGATGAAGATTTGAAGGCTAGTGCACATCAATTGCAACTTGACCATCGTTCAAGCTCTGCACATCATATGAAAATCAGATTCCTATTAGATATGCAAGTAGAGTTGTTGAGAGAAGAAGTAATGATCTAGTCTTCACTGATAGATATTCAGAATATGATCCTTCCCATCATGGACACAATGCAAAAGTACATTGTTTACTCAAAAAACATTGATCAATGATAATAATTTCTCAATTGTAGATCACATGATGGAACTCTCCGTAGAAGTCCAAGTTGCTTTACATACATGCAAGGTTTTGCAAGAAAATTGGGATAAGACTTTAATACTCATACTTAAGGTACATTCTGAGTTTCTTTCTTAAATTGGTGTCTCTATGTAAATAAGTTTTGAATAAATGTTTGGCATTATTGTCAAAAAGGGGAAGAAACAATATGAGAAATAGTATGTATATATGAGAAAAAATATGTATATATGAGAAATAGTATGTATATTGTAAGGAGGAGAATCATGAAAAGGAAAGGAAAGTATATTCTATATACTTACAAAGACAAATTTTTGAAAAATCTCAAAAATAGTACCGAGCCAATATCATACTATGATGTATATAAGTTTTGGCTGATAAGTGTTTTTGTCACTAATGCCAAAGGGGGAGATTGTTGATATTAAGTCAAGTTTGTTATTAGTGACAACACTTATTCAAATTTTGTATGGCTACTAAGTTCATTGAATAGTCTACAGTGTTTTCCACGTAATTCAATAGCTACCAAGATTTACAGTTCCTACTAAGCATCCTAGTGGTTACCAAGTGAAATCAGGCAGTGTGAAGTCCAGGAGTTTAGTGGTTACCAAACTTCACAATTCAAACCGATCTAGTAGTTCATGTGAAGTGAATATAGTATTAACCAAGCTATGTGATGATTAGTGCTTACTGACTGTAGTCATGGTAAATGAGTAATTCAATTTCTACGAAGTTACACAATATCTACCAAGTCACCAATGTAGATCAAGTTTGAGACTACTCTAAGATGATTAGTATCAAATAAGCTTCTACTTCTACAAAATGAATGATGATGTCGAGTAATGATAGTGGATGTTGTGTATCAACAATTCACCAAGTTAGTCTTTAGAACCCGAGTGTATTCATTTGAGCTGACTTTGTAATATTTGTGTTAACTTTTGTATTGGCCAACTATGTAGTTTTGTAAATTGGATTGATGTGTGTGTGATTTATTGTATCATATCCAATGCATATATATGAAGCAATGAATATATGAATGTATGTATGAAAAGTGAAAGTGAAGAATATGTAAGAAACATATAAATGTGAATTAGTAGAAAAGTATATTGTAAGGCCATATCAGCAAAGGAGTAGTAGAGTCATATCTATCACACAAAGGTGATCAGTACTTCAAAGAATTTCTATTAGAAAATTAGTTGTACATCAGAGATCTATTGTTTCATTTTAACAAGTGAACCAGTTCAAATCCTCTAACAAGGTGGACTTAACAGTCTTTTGTCAAATCTCTTTACCGAGTGCATACTTAATTTTATGTTTGTAAATCCTCTAACAAGATGGACCTAGTAGTCATAATTGCTCCTAATAGGGCAGATTAGCAAAAGTGATATTTGTAAGCCTTAACAGGCCAACTTTATGCTATAGTATTGACATTTTGTGGGTATCATCCCCACCCCAATTTTACTTTCCTTTTGGAAGGTTTTTGGGACACCAAATTTTTGTATTCATGTGCCATGAATGTTTATTTTTTCAATTTCTTATGAATGCAATTAGATCTAATTTAATGAATTAAATGTTTATTTAATTATTGCAATTAAGATTTCAATTTGGTAAAGTTTTTGAGGTTACTGATTCACCCCTCCCCTCTCAATAACCTAGCATAGTCTTGAATATTTCCAATAGTTTCCTTACTAGATTTTTTTTTAAATATGATAAATTAGCAATACTTTCATTTCATTTAGCTCCAAAAGCATAGTGCATCTATCATGTTTAATGGTTGATTTAAATCTCTATTAATAACAAGCCTTCACTTTCTACTCAAAGTTAGAAATTAGATTAATTACCATGGATGTGGTAAGCATACATTAGTTTTCTATGATACACAATCCAGGCAAAATAATATTCATGTGCAACAAGTACTCCATCTGTAGCCATTCTTGTCGTTCTTGTGCAAACTATTGTTCTTGAGAAAATTATTGTACCTTATCATAATTAATTCTATAGCTAACTCTCTATAACTATAAATATAGAATTTAATATTTACATGATTATAAATATAATGTATTGTGCCCATGTATTTCTGATCTCATATTTGGCTCACTCCTCTGTAGTTTATCCTCTATTTCTTTCTTGTTTTTTTAACTTGGTATTAAAACAATTATGTTTATATTTTTCAACCTAGCATTAGGGCCTGCATTTGGGTTTCTCCACTCCTTTATCCATTTTTCCATTGTTTGCTAAAGGTATAGAAGGAAAAAAAACCCAAAGTCATAATGGTTTCCCCCTAATGAAAATTCCTATTCATTAGAACAAATGACTTGAGTATGATGTTTATGGTAATTTTCAAACCATTTGTTAGTGAGGTTTGTTTTTAGCCAAAACCACTTCAATGTGAAGTTTGAGATGATCTTGAAATCATTTAAATGTTATTTTATGGAGTTAATTATTAGCATAAAACTATTTCAAAATTGCATCAACTAATGGAAATACATAGAAACCTAAAGGGATTATGATGGGAGAAGAATATGAATGACAATATTTGGTAAGTAATTGTAAATTGACACCTAAAACTGTTTTAGACCAAGACCCATAGCTTTTAGATTATGAGAGGATATCTAAAATAATCTTGTTATTAATTAATAGAGGTATGTTAGACAATGTTGACACTAACCTAACCACTAGTTTTAGCCATTCCTCTCATATAGTGTGCAGTGTTTCACTTCTCCATTATAAATGTTGTAGCTAACTTCTTCCTATAGTATGCTAAACTTAATACATGAGTGAATCTATTCATCATAGATAATATTTGGATTTCTCCTCATGATTCTCCTATGTTCCTAGTTTTTCATTACATAAGATCCCAAATAGTAGTATTTCTAAAAAGCACAATGCTTGATTTGAATCTCTATGGAAAACATGCCTTCACTTCCTATTGAGCACTTATTTGGTGGTTTTATATGAAAAGAATGCCATCAATTCCTAGGTATTACTTATTTTTGTGTTTAATATTAAAATCATGCCTTCACTTCCTAGTGAGCACCTATTTGGTGGTTTTATATAGTTCCTACTAGTACACAATTTCTTGGCCATTCAAAGCTAATTTCTACTTATCTACTATGTAGACCCATATGGAAAGAGATTCTCAATATAAAACATTATCCACTATTTAACCTTTAACAAGTTTGTTGGTACATTAGAACCAAGAAATTAAATTCAACAATATAATTATAGAAATAAGAAATAGTAGATCTATTATGTACCATAACTTTTAAGATTTTATGCACATATCAAAATTTTAATTTACTAACTACATAGATACTCTGTGTGTGTGTGTGTGTGTGTGTGTGTGTGTGTGTGTGTGTGTGTGTGTGTGTGTGTGTGTGTGTGTGTGTGTGTGTGTGTGTGTGTGTGTGTGTGTGTGTGTGTGTGTGTGTGTGTGTGTGTGTGTGTGTGTGTGTGTGTGTGTGTGTGTGTGTGTGTGTGTGTGTGTGTGTGTGTGTGTGTGTCTGTGTATTAACTTGGTTATGGATATTCATCATTCTCTTCTCGCTTGGTATGGGTCCCATCACATGCATTATCGTGTCTGAGGTCACACTTGCAATGTTAACTAGGTCATATTATTGCACCTTTTATATAAATGTAGGGGGGGATATCATGATCATTTTATCACTTAAAGTGATTTTACTAATGATATGTGTCTCTAAGTTTTCCTATGCTACTATAGATACTTTCACTAAACCTTAAGGGTTTTGTTGGCAATGTAGAAACCCTCACAAACTAAATTATGTCATGGTTAGTGACAATGCTATCAATTTAGCAAAGGAATGGAGCTATGTTGGTGAGCTTTTTGCTTTAAGCTATTCATTACTTAAGATACCAAAATTTTTGACAGATGGACAAGATCCACCATAAAAATCATGATGGAATGTGAAACACTTATCTATGCATTTTCGAAACTGGAGGAATGCAAGTGAATTATCCTAATAATTTCTCTCAAAATTACTTGCTTTAAACCAAGATATGACAAAAGAATGTTTAGTAAATTTTAGAAACTTAAATGATCAGTTTTGATTATAAACATACATACTAGGGTTTGGACTCCCAACAAATTATAACCATCCATCAACAACCTGCATTCATATACCACAACTATCATACTTAAAGGCCAAAAAGTCATAATAGCTTCCACTTAGCTCAATGTTTTGTTGAATATCCATTAGTTATTTGACTAGTGAACTTAAATATGACAAATTAGACTAACCAAAAATTTTGTGACATACTTTAAAAGTTAAGTAATATAGAGACACTCCCAACTTTAGCTTCTCTTCTTTCTATGATAGATGAAACAAAGTATATTATATACAAATCCTAACAAAGAGCTATGCAAATTTTAAAAATATGCAAATTTAGGTAAAATGACATTCATGAGCTTGAATGATCTCTGCTCATCTCAACCAACATTATGTAATGAATTTGTTTCCAAGTGGAAGACACTCGTAGATTTTATCAATCCTAGTAATTTTTTCTAAACATGTACAAATGGTTAGTTAGATGCCAGTGTAGATGGAGTTAACATAACAATCCACTACTTTCTCATACTTGAGACTGAGGAGCAAGGAAAAAATCCCATGAAGAAAATAAAAATATTTACAAGGGGAGTCTTTTGCATTATTTTTGAGTTTATAACTGGTTATATAAAGGAAATTCCTATAATATTTCCTTTCATATTACAACTATATTCTCTCTTAAAAACTACTTGAATCCATGTATAATGTATTTCCTCAATATTAGAATCTCAAAGGATCATTTGATTTTTGAGATAAGCTACTAAATTTGATAAAGAGATTATAAAAATCTATGGGATTTAATTGGGCTACTATAAATGGATTTTAAAATGAAACTTTTCTTAGAGAGAAATCAACCAATTTTGGATACATTGTGAGGGAATAATATAAAATAATAAATAACCCCTTTGGAGGGGGAATCAAGAACAAGGATTTTTAAAATCTAGGTCACATGAAACTTTAATTTTCAATACTTTGGGGTTTCTAAAATAAAATCTAGAAGAAACAAACTAGACAAGAATTTGTCAAAAAAATTGATGCACTATACAAATTAGGTATGATGTGCAAGGCTTTCTTTAAGATAGGATCTAGAAATATGGAGGTCCAAATGTGAAATAAAGGGTTGGAAAATGTTTAAGACTAATTTGGGATGATTAAAATGATGTAAATAATTAAATTTAATTCATTTATTCATAGTCAAGTGAGATCTATTTAAGTGGAGCTATGTAGTTGAGGTGAAGAAAGAATAGACAAAAATCAAGAAAGCTATGAACCTTATGATAAATATGAGGATCTTGATGATTAGGTGATGAGAAATCTTAAAGAAATTTAGTACTACTCGTTCATAGGTATTAATTAATCTTATTACTATATCTAATCATTCATATTACATATTAAAAAAATAAAATGTTGTTGATAACTTATGATACTCTATGTTTCTACCAAATTCTATAATTTTCTTTTTCAACTTTCTATTGCAATATTAAAAAAATAAAAAAAATAAAATAGCAATATGTGTTAATAGATAGAGTCATGTAAACAAGATCTAGTAAACAAGCTCACCTTGTTTTCTTATGAAATTGATAATAATTGGAAGGGTTTTGATAATTCTATAGAAAATTTGTTAAAAAATATATCCTTGTCTAATTTCTTAATCATTAAAAAAAAATGGTAATAGAAAAGTTTATTTATATAGAAATATAAATTTCTTTTAAATAACATAATTTAACGCAGCTTGAAGTATAATTGGGTTCCTTTGTAGTTGTTTAGAAAATGGGATGAATTGACAACACTTTTAGTACTTCAGTTCCCAAAAAGATGTGTCTCTAAAAATCTTAATGGTAGCTTAAAGGTTTCTATAATTTTAATCAAAATTTGATAAAAAAAAAAAAGATCCTTGTTTGATTTCTTTGTTACACAAAGAAAAAGGTTATAAAAAAGTTTATTTAGGTCGAGATAGAAATTTCTATCAAACAACATAATCTAGAAAAAGTGCCTAGTCCAGATAGTTTCCTTTCTAGATTTTTTTTAAAATATGATGAATTAACAACACTTTCATTACTTTAACTCCAAAAGAGTAGTGTCTCTAACATGTTTAATGATTGATTTAAATCTCTATTAATAGCAAGCCTTCACTTTCTACTCAAAGTTAGAAATTAGATTAATTACCATGGATGTGGTGGGCATAGATGAGTTTCTATGATAGACAAGCTAGACAAAATAAAATTCACTTGGAACAAGTACCCCATCTCTAGCTATTCTTGTTGTTCTTGTGCCAACTATTGTCAATCATATACCAGTTTCTATATCTTTATCAATAAATTCTTCAAACATTTTTTTTAGTTAGTAAACTTGAATGAAATATGTTAAGTAAAAATAGTTAATGAGACCACCTCCTTCCATAAATTATGGGGCTTAAACTTTTCAAGAATAACTTCCCTACAAAATTCATGGGTTCTTTTGCTTTAAAATAATCCTAAAAAAACTGTAGAACACTTGTTGAATTGTTTAGGAAGCCCCCCCATGGGACCACACCCTTAGCATCTTGTAGTGCTCACAAAACCATTAAGTTTTGGACCGCATTGTTCACATTTGGCTTACATGTTTGCAGTTTTTATTTAATAATTAATAATCTAATATTATAATAGGAATAGAATATGTTTCTTCATATTTAAAATTTAATTAGGATAAGTCATTGTTAAAATTTAAATGATGCCACTAAAATTAGTTGAATCAATTGAAAAATTAGTTTACTAATATAGTGGATTTTTTCTAAGATATTATGGTTATGATAGTTTTTGCATGTTGACTAAATAATTATTGGTTTTGTTTAAATTAATTATAAAATCTAAATAATAATATCGCTCATCTCTTGAAATCATGTTCATGTATAGTAATATTGAATTCTATTTAAATATTTTTTAGTAGTACATATAAATGATTTAACTTCTATCTAACCATTCAATCATTAGCTCTTGTGTGATACTTTAAATTTCATTCAAATAAAATTATAAAAGGGAGATAATAAAAATATTTATTAGATTAAATCCTTTAGGTAGTTAAGAACTTGGAAAGAAAATTAAGATAAGATTGAGGGATGTAGATAATATCCACAAATCTAAACATATTTGATCACATCATAATAAGTATTTTATGAAGTATATTATAAATTTTATTAAATATTTTCTTATAATATTTTAAAAATGTAAATTTTAATATATTTTTCAGTTCTTCCATTTTTAAATACATTTGACTGTATTGAAATTATCAAGTATGGATATTACAAAAAACTCTCTAAATATTGTTCATTTTAGAAAGGTCAAGTCAATCTATTATATTCTTTTATTAATTAATTAATTTGATTTTTTTTTCTTTAAATAAAATTATTTATGTTTGTCTTGTATGTGGAATTCTAAATGGCATAATATGTAGAGATTATATAATATATTTCTCTTTAATATATCATTCATGTCATATTTAACACCCTCAACTCAAGTAGACATATGAAAAGTCTTCTTTACAAGTGAAAATCGTGAGAAATGTGACAAGTGATCAAGTAAATGTTATGTCACTTGTTAGGGACAAGTTTGCAGATGAATATGATTTTATGAAGGCAATGCATAACATATTTAAACCTAATCCTATCGAAGAGAACCACGTAATGAGCTAGATGTTTGCAAACTTTCCTTTAGTGACTTCCATAGTGGTGTGAAATAGTACAATCTTTTTCTCGATTTTATAATTCTCTTTGATATATTTTTATCCTCTATATTGACTCTCTCTTTTTCCATTTGTTAAACACCATCATTTTTTTAAGGATAAAGGCATGTCAATAGTTAAAAGAATGACAACATTAAGAATTATCATTAAAATATTAAATACCATTAGAAATTTTAGGAATAATATTTCTAATGTATTGTGTTCTTCATTTAAAATTGAAAAATCTCCATTCTCCCTTCCTTTAGAAAAATTTTAATGTAATTGATAAAAGTTTTATTAGTCTAATTTAATTCGCAATTTTTTTGGACAATTTGTTTTGGGATAAGTACAAGAATATGAGGTAAGGAAAAATTTGGAGTAGAAAAGTCCATTGTTTCAAAAATAGTTTGCAATTGTTTTGTTATTAATGCCTTCACTCAAGTTTCAAAATAATAGGGGTTATGGATATGATAGGTATAAATATCATTACTGTAATCAATTTTAAAGATCATATAGAAATGGTTTTAACATGTAAAAGGTTAGAGAAGGACTTAAAGCAATAGATAGGGATGGATAAGGTGGGATACACATTACAAGGGGATTGTAGAATAGAGAGATAGACATAGAAATAAAATGGGCTATGATTGCATAATAAGGTATGGGTGGGAATAGATAGTGAGAAATATAAGGAATAAAATTAGTTGCTAGAGATTTTTTATGGATTATATATTTGACTATATGTGGTAAGGTCCATAAGGTATGAGATGCAGGTAATGGAACATGAAATAGAGATATAAGGATATAGAAAATAGTGAAATATAGAAATATAGAGTAAGAATTAAAGAAGGGGGTAGGGAAGGAAATATGGAGAGTTTAGGAATACATATTTAAGAACATTATAAAAACATATAAGACTATTATCTTAAACCTTGCACCATTAAAAGTTCCAAATACAAGTATAATTATATACAAGGGAGAAATATCAACATGATCAACCTATCTAAAATGCTAAAACATAGATCTCAATGTACATGGAGAATTTAGTTAAGGGGAAATAAAGGAAGGCCTCATTTCAAAGTGAAAAGATGCAAGATGTCTCAAAGTTTGAGATTTTTTTGTTCTATTTATATACTCAGAATTAGGGAAATTGTTGTTTTGATATATTTATGAAATGGTAGTTACTAGGTGATTCATAATTTAAATTATCAAATATTTGGAGAATTGAAAAGATGTGATTCATATCTTAAATTCTATATATTGTAATTTAAATTGCAAGGAAATTATAAATATTAATTTGAATAAAGGTAGATAACAAGTTTCGAAGGGATGTTGGAACCCTGTACAAGACAAAGTGTTATTGAAATATGAGTTGTTCAAAGGGAAAAGAAAAAGCTACAAGAAAATATAATCTAATGAAATTTCATTTTTTTGTAACTTCATACAAAGAAGGAACTTCATTACTGAAAGCATTAATGCATGTATTTTTATGTTATTGGCCTTAGATTCATCAAAAAATCTTGCAAAATGTAGACTTAAGCTGGGTAAAAGCACAAACCTGTGTCAGCTTTTATGAAGAAATGTGATATCAGAATGCGATAGTTCAACATTAATGACCAAAAAAATGGTATTTGTGTTTAGAATTTGAAAATGATGTAAACTGATGAAATGTGTAGAATTGGATGAAATTTATGCCTATCATTTTTTTAAAAAAATTTGAGTAAGAATTTATTTATTTCTTTTATTTTGAAGTCCCTTTTTTAACTATAAAAAATATAGGGTGTAGTTCCCATCAAAAAAAAAATGCAAATCATCTTTTTTGTTTTGATTTGAAAATATCTTATAGATGACATGTATATCTAGTGCACAAAAAAATAAATAATTAATTTTTATTTATATTTTCTTTGTTATAAGTACTCAGGCTTGACCTTCTCAGAAGCCAACAATTTTTCCCTCCCGTCAAAACTTTCCAATCAAATCTACACCTTCTTGAGCAAAAAATACATATTCATGAAGAGGACTCTCTCCTCTAGAGATAAATATTATTTTTTATTTTTTTGGTATGATTTACTATTTTTTTCCCTTTTTTAAGTGAGCATCTTCTGAAATGTTAAAATATTGACTTATAATATTTTGAAATTCTAACATATTATAACTAATCAAAACACTCAAAAATTTATATAATGATGATATTGAATCTAAGATCTATAAAAGGGTATTTTTAGTTTTTGAATAAAATTGAGTTTTGATAGAGAAATGAAATTTGACCAAAATAGGTTTTGATATCACAAACGGTGATATAGATCTGTGCTTTTACCCAGCTCCAATGCATTGTCTATTCTCTATCATAACCTAACTTTAATAAGAGGTCACACACAAATTTCAATTTTTCACATGTCATGTGGAATTTGTACAATGCATCATCCATAGTGTTGATTTTTATGTGTTGTACATCGATATCATTTTTTGATCTTATTTGAAATTCATGGTCACAAATATCAGCATAAGTTGCTAGAATGTTTTTGAATAAGAAAAGAAACAATTAATGCATGTTGACCCAAAGTTCAATTAAAACTCTAGACACTAATAATAGAAATAGTAGTGTTGAAATTAGATCTTGCTCTATCAAATACAAAGGTCTACGAGTGACTAACTTGCCAACCATGGTCAACACTTTCAATGAATGACTTGCGACAAGCTCCTACAATATTTGTAGAGTTAAACCAAAAGTAATAATAAAGGACTAGAGTGTGCCTTTTAAAACTACCATCAATCACTAGATCATAGTGAAATGAAATACTAAAATAGGAAATTGTCATAACAACGAGGGAGAAAACTCGAGCCATCCATGCCTGTTAGAACTCTAAGAAAATATATAGGACCAAAACAAACTATAGCTCCAACCTTGGCAAACATAGAACATATCTTCTAATCATTGGTCCAGGCAAGGCTCAATCTCCAACATTGGAAAATACAATCAAAACAAGTCTTCCAACCCCCCATAAACTCCCATTACACCATAATACCTATGAGAGGAACATCGATGAGGAAGACCAAATACAAACAATAACAATTTCCCCCCTTCTTCCTCTAACAAGACTACTAAAAGTAGAACAAGTACACAAAATTTCAATAGGAATCTCCTCTTCTTCCTAGTGCCCAAACATGATCTTCGCCTCAATGGGAGATTTCTCCACCTCCATAGGAGTTGTGAATGTAGAAGAAAATAGGAACACCAAGTACATCCTCAAGGGAAATACCACACCTCTCCACATCAAAGCATTTAGTTGTGCAGTCATCCCTTCACAACATGAAGTACACTATCCAAACATGTTCTTTCCAGCTAGATCTCTAACAATAAGAAAGAGATACTCATAGAAAAAAAGGGGGGAGGGGGGGGGGGAAGTTCTTTCAAATTCATGAATTTTGACATTTTAATCATTGTTGAGGCCTCCCAATCATAGTCATATCTTAAAATGTCTATAGCTTTTTGAGTTGATCAATTATTTTCCATAACCTAAAATTAAAAGATAGTGGATAAATGAAGTATGTAATAGTTTATTCATTATAAATGTAATGGGAAGAGTAAAATACTTAAATAAATTATTTGTATTTGATATAATTATTAAAACTATATAATAAGATAAATTAATGTTTAAATATCCATAGTCACTCAATCATGTTGAGGATACTTGTTAGTTTCAAATGCATAGAATCTAATGTTTTATAAATATTTTATACTAAATAGGGAAAGAGTTAAATTTGGGTGACCTCATTGATTGATGCACTAATACTTAAAAATATTTTAGATTGAGCTATCTAAGAACATACTTGATTTTATGTAGACCTCAAAGTCTTTGTTTGAAACATTATCAAGGCAACAAAAGTTCATTTAGCAGCTTCTAAAAGAGGAAAACTTATCAATCATTTTCATTCAATGTTTGTTTTATATTAGAAGACTACTTAGAGTGGGTAGTTTATATGAAGACCCCTCTTTGCATCGTAGAGCCCATATCTATGTGGTAAATATTTAGTGCTATACTCTAGTTAGAATTACACATCAAAAGTAAGAAAATCGATCAACATTGAGACATTTTCAAGACAAAGAAAATTTTATACATGGGAGCACAAATAACCATGTGTTTTCTACCATTTTGAGTATTTTTGGTTATGTACTAATAAATATATTATTTAAATATTCATTTAATTTTTTATCATGATTCCTTCTTCTACATAAATCTCAATTAATTATGATTTTCTCACTCTTTTCATTTTTGGTATAGGAAAATACATACATAGTTCTATTCTTCATTAGTAAGTTAGTCCTAATTTCTTTTTATAAAATACTTATAGGTCATGCGAAGATTAAAATAAATAACTAAATATTAATCGAGATTAATAGAGATTCCTCACTTGGACTAAAAATACTATTAAAAAATAGTCTTAAAATATTATATTAGTTCTATAATTTCTTATACTTTTCTCCTGACATAAACTTAATTTAATTATGATTTTCTCACTCTTTTCATTATGGATATAGAAAATTACATAAATAATCTTATTTTTGTTAGATCTATCCACAAATAACTATATTAAAAGTCCATTAGTTATACCAAGATTTAAATTCAAAATAAATAATAAAAGTAATGATGCAGGAGTGTCCTGGGTTTTCCTTGCAATCCTGGATTTTGTTCTTTCTACCTGTTGGTATCAAGTTCTTAGTGGATGCCGAGCATTTAGTTCATGTCAAGTTGTTCCTTTGGGTGCTGAGCTCCGGTTGGTACTGAGTAATCCTTTGGGTGTTGAGTTCTTGTTGGTGCCGAGTGATCTTTTGGGTGCCAAGTTTCTATTGGTGCCGAGTGATCCTTTGTGTGTTGAGTGATTTCCTTTGGGTGTTGAGCTCTTGTTGGTGCCGAGTGATTTCCTTTAGGTGTAGAGCTTGTGTGGGTGCTGAGTACTAGTTTCTATGAAGTCTTCATTCGCTGAGCTATCTATGTCTAGCTCCAGTTTGGGCCAACTTGGCTTGCATTTAATTTTGGTATAGGTAGTCTATATCTATTATGGGCTGACTTGTGGCTTTCTATGTTCTAGAATCTTCTGTAAGCTAGTCTGGCAAGTATTTAAAGAGGTCTAGGTTTGAGTTTATAGAGGAGTGTGTTAAGGGAAAAAGAGAGAAGTCAGTTAGTGAGAACTTAGAGGATCAAATAGAAGATGCCAACTTGAAGTTTGTTGATCTAAATTTGAATCTATTTATAATTGGTTGTAACCCATAAGGCCTTATAGTGAGGCATGTATGCTAAATATTTGATGAATCAATCAAATTATTTCTCTCTTCTTTTTTTGTTGTTCCTTATGTTTTCTTAAATTGTGTTAGCTCTTGTAGGGTGGTTTGGATAGCTAGGTGAACCTTTGGACCTAGTTATTTATCCCTTTTTCCTGCATCAAATGGTATCAGAGCTTGAGGTTCATCCTTGTGGAGATTGGATCATGTAGAACCCTGATTCAAATTTGGTTGTACGGTTGTAGATCTACGGATTTGACCTATAACTTGTGGAGGGTTATGATCTTGCAGGAACCTAATTTGTAAAGATGGTTCATGGTAGAAAAAATGTTGATGATTCTATATTGGATTAGTTGAGAAAAATTGAAACCAAATTAGATGCTATGGAGACAGCTTAGAGGAGAGGAGCACATCTTGATGATATAAGTGACGATAGAGCAGTAGCACCAAACCATAATCCAAAATATGAAGAAGATCAGGATGAGGAAAGATTGTTGCAAGTGTTCTCTAGAGAAAATTCAAAACCTTTTGTAAAAGTTGTTCCTTATAATGGAAAATTGGATACCAATTCTATGTTGGATTGGATCTTTGATATGGAGAAGTCCTTTGAGTATGAAGACACTCTTCATAATAGAAAGGTGAAGATTGCAGTCACTAGGTTGAAAGGTCATGCATCACTATGGTGGGAGTACTTGTAAACTGATAGAGAAAGGAGAGGAAAGGAGAAGATCAGAACTTGGCCAAAGATGGTGAATAAGGTAAAGAAAAAATTCCTCTCTACTAATTACCAAGTTAGCCTATTGAGAAAAATGTAAAATTTAAAACAAAAGAACATGACTATGGAAGAGTATACTAAGGAATTCTATAGATTGGACATTAGATTTGAACATGTGGATGATGATGTTGAGAAAATTGTATGGTATTTAATGGATTGAGATCTGCAATTTAAGATGAAATAAGTTTTGTGAAGTTGGAAAGTGTAGAAGAAGCATACCAATATGGATTGAAGGCCGAGGAGATCTTGACAAAGAAGCATGAACAAAGACAAAGAGCTAGAGATGGTAGATTCCAAAGAGGTAGAGGTAGATCTTATGGAGAAAGTGGCAGATTTGATAGTTCTATGTGGGATAAAGGAAAATTCAAATGGAAGAATGATGACAAAGGCAAGACCGAATGGAAAAGTGGTAAATCTTACCAAGGAGGCACTAATTCTTACTGAGGAAGAGGTAATTCCTATTCTAGAGGTGGATTTCATGGTAATTGTTTCAGATATTTTGAATGTAGATGCTCTGAAAGTAGGCAAGGTAACATAAATGTTGTGATTCAAGGGGATGATGAGGGTTCACCAAGTGGACCTGAGGCTGGAAAAAATCTGATGGGGAGAAGAACCTTATGTAATAAGGGAAGTGATGAGGAACCTATTTTAAGGAGAAGTCTTTTCAAGAGAAGATGTAAGATAGTTGGAAAATGCTGCAAGGTGATCATTGACAGCGGAAGTTCTACAAATCTGGCATCAGAGGAGCTAGTTACCGAGTTAATGTTGCACAGGCTGAAACATCTCAAACCTTATCATGTTTTATGGATCAAAGATGAGCATAAGATATTGGTAAGTGAGCAATGCCTTGTGAAGTTCAAAATTGGACATTACTTTGATGAAGTTTTGTGTGATATTTTTTTTAATCGGTAATAGGCCAAAACCAAGATTAATTATTGTGTATTGTTATTAATTATTATTATATTAAGCATGAGTAGATTTGAACCCAAGACCTCTTCAATAAGAGGCTCACCATTTACCATTGTGTTTTAGGCTCTTGCTTGAAGTTTTCTGTGATATTATGCCCATGGATTGTTGTCAAATTTATTTGGGTAGACCTTGGCAATATGATAGATATGTTGTACATGATGGAAGATTCAATCAATATACTCTTTGGGTAAATGGGAAGAAACAAGCATTCTTGCCTTTGATTGAAGATCCAAATGAAGTTAATTGTACTACTATAAATATTTGCATGGTTGATGGGAAACAATTTGAAAAGGAAACGAAAAAGAATAAAGTCTATTTTGCCATAGTTCCTAGAAGATCGAGTGTTGGTAGTAATGACTGAGTACCAGAAGCTAGTAATGACCAAGTGACAGTAGATAGTGATGGCTGAGTACCAGTAGAAATTACAAAATTGTTGAATGAGTATAAAGACATTATTGTTGATGACATTCCTAATGGTTTACCTCTAGTAAGAAGTATAAGTCATTGTATGGATCTAATTCCCGGAGCTAGTTTTTCAAACAAAGCACCATATAGATTGACACCTACAGAGAATGAACAAATTAACAGACAAGTGCATGAGCTATTGCAGAAAGGTTTGATCAGAGAAGGATTGAGTCCATGTGCTATACCTACTATATTAGCATGCAAAAAGAAAGGAGAATGAAGAATGTGTACTGATTCCAGAGCCATTAACAAGATAATAGTGAAATATAGGTTTCCTATGCTGAGGATGGATGACATAATGGATTGTTTGAGTGGAGCAAAGTATTTTACCAAGATTGATTTGAAGAGTGCCTATCATAAAATCAGAATCAGAGAAGGTGATGAATGGAAGTCTACCTTCAAGACAAAAGATGGTTTGTATGAATGGTTGGTTATGCCTTTTGGTTTGACTAATGCACCTAGTACTTTCATGAGGTTCATGAATGAAGTTTTGAAAAGATTCTTGGGTAAGTTTGTGATTGTTTATTTGGATGATATTTTGATATTCAATAAGACTAAGGAAGAACATCTTGAGCATATTAGACAAGTATTATAGAGGTTAAAGAGGAAAAGTTGCTGATTAATTTGAAAAAGTGTTCTTTTATGCAAAAAGAGATTGTGTATTTGGGATTTGTGATTTCATCTGATGGATTGAAGATGGATCTTGAGAAGGTTAAAGTAATTTTGGAATGGCCTACACCTAAGAATGTGGGTGAGGTAAGATCATTTCATGGTTTAGCTAGTTTTTACAGAAAGTTTATAAAGAATTTTAGTGTTGTTTGTAATGCTATGACTGAGACAATGAGGGGAGATAAAAAGGAATTCAAGTGGACACACAAAGCTAATAAGAGTTTCGAGACTTTGAAACAAAAGGTTGCTGAATTACATATATTTTCTTTGCCTGATTTCAACCAAGTATTTCAAGTTGAATGCAATGCAAGTGGTAATGCAATAGGAGCTATATTAAGTCAAGAAGGTAAGCCTGTTCCTTTATTTAGAGAAAATTTGAATGATGTTAAAATGAAATATTCTATGTATGATCAAAAATTTTATGCCATTGTTCAAATATTGAAGAACTGGAGACATTATTTGATTCCTAAGGAGTTTGTGTTGTATACTAATTGTAAAGCTTTACAATACTTGTGAAATCAACATAAATTGAATCAAAGACATATGAAGTGGGTTGAGTACTTGCAAAGTTTTACATTTGTGATCAAGCATAAGAGTGGAGTTACTAACCAAGTTGATGATGCATTGAGTAGAAGACATTCTTTGTTGACTAAAATGATGGTTGAAGTTCTTGGTTTTCATGAAATGAAAGAGTTGTATGATGTTGATCCTAATTTTTTGGAGGCATGGAGAGAGTATAGAGCACCAAATCTGATAGATCACATAAGTAAGTATGATGAATATTTCATTCAAGAATGTATTTTGTTCAAAAGTATTCAATTGTGTATTCCTAGAAGCTCTATGAGGTTGAATTTGATTAAGAAAAAGCATAGTGGTGGATTAGCTAGACATTTTGGAATTGATAAGACATCGAGTTTGCTAAAAGAGAAGTATTATTGGCCAAAAATGTATAAGGATGTTCAAAAATTTGTAAAGAATGTGGAGTTTTTCAAGTTGCAAAAGGGGTGAGTCAAAATATTATTTTGTATACACCTATTACTATTCTTAAGAAACTTTAGATTGACATCAGTATCGATTTTGTTCTTGGATTGCCTAAGATAGTGAAGGGGTATGATTCTATATTTGTTGTAGTGGATAGATTTTCTAAGATGGCTCATTTCATACCATGTAAGAAGACATCAGATGCTGAGCATGTTGTTGAACTTTTCTTTAAAGAGATTGGGAGATTGCATGGATTACCAAGAAGTATTATTCCAGACAGAGATGGTAAGTTTTTTGGTTATTTTTGGAAGACTTTGTGGAAGAAGATGGGTACCAAGCTGAAGTTTAGTTCTACATTCCATCCACAGAAAAATGGATAGATAGAGGTTGTGAATAGAAGCTTGCATAGTTTGATGAGATGTTTAGTTGGGAATAAGTCAAGTAATTGGGAGATGGTATTGGCACAAGCTGAATTTGCATATAACAATTCTGTGAATAGGAGTACAAGGAAAACACCTTTTGAGATTGTTACTGGAATGCATCCTAGAAGAGTATCAAATTTAAGAGATGTTAAAAAGAGAAGTGTTGTAGGAGAAGAGCTTTCTAATTTTATGGAGTCTTTGCATAAGGAAGTGAAGTTGAGGTTGGAACAAAGTAATCAAAAGTATAAGGAGAATGTTGATAAGTCTAGAAGACATTATGTTTTTGAAGTTGCTGATGAGGTGATGGTTCATTTGAAGAAAGGTAGATTTCCTATTGGTACATACAGTAAGCTAAAGATGAAGAAATTTAGACCTTGTAAGATCTTGAAGAAGTTTGATAGTGGTAATGCATATGAAGTTGAGATACCTGATGACATGGCTATAAGTCCTATATTCAATGTTTTTGATTTGTACAAGTATCATGAGTTAGATGATGAAATGGAAGTACCTGATGATTATCCTAAGAATTAGTTGGAAGAAGTTGAACAGATTTTGGATCAGAGAGTTGGCAAGAGTACAAGAGGGAAATATTACTATGAGTATTTAGTGAAGTGGAAAAATAGACCAATTGAAGATGCTACATGGATTTCTCAATCTAAGTTGGATTCAACTCAGACTGTGACACTTGCATGATTCATGAAAATCATTTTCTCCAACCCTGGTTGTCTGATGTAGGAGCATCCTAGGTTTTCCTTGCAATCCTGCATTTTGTTCTTTCTGCCTATTGGTACTGAGTTCTTAGTGGATGTTGAGTGTTTAGTTGATGCCAAGTTGTTCCTTTGGGTGTCGAGCTCTTATTGGTACTAAGTGATCCTTTGGGTGCTGAGTGATCCTTTGGGTGCTAAGTGATTTCCTTTGGGTGCCGAGCTCCTATTGGTGCCAAGTGATTTCCTTTGGGTACCAAGCTCATGTGGATGCCAAATGCTAGTTTCTGTGAAGTCTTCATTTTTTGAGCTATTTGTGTCTGGCTCTAGTTTGGGCCGACTTGGCTTGCATTTAATTTTGGTATAGGTAGTCTATATATGTTATGGGCCGACTTGTGGCTTTCTATCTTCTAGAATCTTTTGTAATCCATTTTGGAAAGTATTTAAAGAGGTCTAGGCTTGAGTTTAGAGAGGAGTGAGTTAATGGAAACGGATCGAATAGAAGATGCGAAGAAAGTTGGTTGATCTGAATTTGAATCTATCTGTAATTGGTTGTGACCTAGAAGGCCTTACAGTTGGGCATGTATGTTGAATATTTGATGAATCAATAAAAGTATTTCTCTCTTCTTTGGTTGTTGTTCCTTGTGTTTGTTTATGTCGTGTTAACTCTTGCAGGGTGGTTTGGATAGCTAGGTGAGCCTTTGGCCCTAGTTATTCATCCCTTTTGCCTGTGTCAAATAATGACTAAAATTTTTCATTTCGATTGACTTACACTATTGACACTTTTAGAAAGACCAATTAAATCCTTCATTGTAATAATAGTAAAGTGATTGGATATATAACAAATTCTTAAAAATCATTAAGTTGTTTTTTTTTTTCTATAGGTAAATTTTACATGGATGTGATTTTCTCAATGGAGTTCTTTCTATATATATTTCCTTGTCTGTAATGTCATGGCCATTGTCGTGATAGTCAATTGGTTAAAGATACTTCATTGATGCATCATGCATGCTACTACACCTGTCATTTGCATGTGAATTCCCCTCCAAAGCATAGATTTGCTTTTCCTTGTTTATTAAAATGTTCCTTCTTCTTTCATAATATTGAATTAAAGAAAGATCTTCTTTCATTTTTGCATGCGACCTCTTTCCCCCTTAATATAGATATAAGAAAGTAGTAGAAAAGTAAATTATATACTCTGAGAAAAGATGGGAATGACAAGATTTGGTATTTGGAGAGCCATGTTTTTGGGTCTATGCCTCCATTGTGCTTCAATCACAGGTGCTTTCTCTAAAAGGAATATGATATCTTGTGTTATGATGATCAAGGATTAGTTTTTAATACACATAAGTCAAATATTTTTGCATAAATTACATCTGGTCAAAACACGTAGATTAATTTTTACGAAAAAAAAAGCAGTTTCTCTACAACACTCTCGACTAGTTTTTTACATTAACTATTTTTCCTAATTTTACACAACCTTAATTTTAGTTCAATGTACTCACTCTAATTAACTTGTTCATTGCAAATTTGTCCTTGTAAATCCAAGAACCTTGCAAAAAAGAATTGATCTCTTTAAACACTTATAAAATGTCTTCTATAGATCTCACCTCAGAAATCTTTAAGACTTATATTACTACTACTTTAGTTCACTGTGTCTCTATAGAAATCTTAAAAATGTCAGATTCAATGTCTCTATAGAAATCCTAAAAATGTCAAATTCAATGTAACGTCAAGATTTATTCTAATCTAGTTAGTGTTCTGGAAGCCTTATCGATCCAAGCCAAGATTTATTTGTTTTATAGCAATAAAATCTTTTGCCTGATGCTTACAGCAAGTTAAAAGATATATTCGTATCCACTTTGATTACTGAGCTAGCATGGAGATGTATGCCATAGAATATTGGGTTTTATCTAGCCTTTGGTTTGAACCACAATTGTTTTTCTTTCTCCAAAATATTTCTGGGAAGTTTTGATCCCCTTCCCTACCAATGCTATAGATTGTGTTTTTTTTTACCTAAACGGTACAAAAAAGGCTGAAAATCCTTTGCATGTCAGACTAACAAAGTGGTTTCTGTGCAGGTACAGGTGAAGGATGAGAACGTTCTGACAGTTAGCATAGACCGCAAGAGGGAGGAGCTCCATCTAAAATTTGAATTTTTCTATTTCCATATATATTTTTACCAGTTCAGGGTAAATATTTCTCTTTAGGGTCGTGAGCACTTTAGAATGAACATCTCATTCTATACCTTTTCCCATACTTTTTAGATTTTGAGTTCTTTTCAACTTAGTTTGGTATGTTCGATTAGGTTAATGTTCTCCTGATGAATAAACCCATAATAGCTATGTGTATATGATAGCTTTTTAACTAAATAATATGATAGTATCAGATGATCCATAGATAGAGCCCTACTTTAAATTACTAATCAACATTAGCTATCCTTATGCTTCTCAGCTTCTGAGTATCTCCTTTTCATATCCCCTTATTCTAGCCCCAGAAGAAAGAAATGCTAATAGTCCATAGCCCGAGCCTTCTGGAAATATTTTGATGAGCCCTAGTTTTTTCTGATTTGTCCTTCTCAATGTATTTTGGGATATAATTTTGAGTATTATTTAAAATAATGAATATTGTTCATCATGCATCTCAATTACGACAATGAATCCTTCAATGAACCTGTCTTTAAATGGCAGGCGCTTTAATCCATATTCAACAACTCCGATAAAGTTGATTGACATGTACAAAGTAACGAGTGTTGGGTCAAATTTTTAATAGTATAAATTATCGATCAAATCAATATAATAAATTATTTCTTTTGACCAACTGAATTGTCAATGTGAAAGAAAAAACCAGTCTAGACATTATACCACTCACAGAGATTAGAGAAGAAAAGCATATCCAACTCATCAACTAAACAATGGCAAGCAAATTTTTGGAAGATTCCATTGCAAGATTAACAAGGAAATAAAATATGGCCTGGACACATATACAAATCAATCAAAAAGACAATAAAAACTTGTCTTTCAAAAATGAGATTGAAACCACCAAAATCGAAGGGGGTGGCAAGGACTAGATACTGTTTTTTACTGAAACAAAGAATCAGGGGCTACTAAACAAAGTTCTTAGAAGGGCTGGATCAGAATGGAATGTCTCCTCATTATTTTAAGTATAAATCCCAATCTAAAGAACTCTCCATCACAACATGAGTTTTCTTTTAATTTTGCTTGGGGATTCTTTGCCCACATTAATGTGGTCATTTTCCAGTTTTTTTCGGCTCCTTCCTATCCACGAAATTAGAGGTCAGAAGAGGGGAACCAAGGGCTGCACTAATGAAATTTGAAGAAAAATTACTATCAGCGGGGCTTTCCAGTACAACTTGTTGAAAGTATGAGGAACCGAAGGACTTATGAACATGATTTCTCCAAGTGCTTTCCAGCACCATCTGGATATAATGAGGATGAGGTAATTCCTCATTAGACATTTTGATCTCCTTGATTTGTTTACAAAAGTGCTCACCGAGGCCTAGTAGGGACCTTAGCTCGAACTTGCTTCTCTCCTGCACCACCGCGCAGAAAAATGAAGAGCGCAGCTTGGACGATGGGCGTGCATTTTTAAGTAATCAGACACATAGATCTGGCTAGATTTCTTCTGTGCTTTCCATTTCTGAAACTTTTTCCTTTTTTGCGGGTTGGATACTTGAAAATTGGGAATCTTGGCTGCTTGTTGCAGAGTTTATTTTAGATTGGTTTGGTTTTACTGAGCGATGGATTAGTTTGGTTTCACCTATGCACATTTGCTCACAGGCTTAAATATCACACACACATCAAAAGTATTAAATAGTCAAAGTTGACTTTTTTTTTCCAAGCTTATTTTTATTTTTTCCTTGCCCACAGGTTGAGGGAATCTGTCTTAATTGACTACGACAGACATTAATAGTGCACCTAAAATAGATTTCAAGCATATGCCCTACTAAAAGTAAAAGAATATTATTAATAGATTTCAAGCATATGCCCTACTAAAAGTAAAAGAATATAATAATAGTTGTGTGAGGTTTTTGGTTTTGTTGTTTTAGTGTGTGCTTATTTGGGGTGTTAGGGGTTTGTTTTTCAATTTTGATGTCAATATTAATGGGGCATTTGAAGAATATTGAGGCAAATTTCTAAAATTTATATAATATTTAATATTTGGTGGAGAGAGGGTACAAGTTAATTTTTTGATGAAATTTCAAATCATTCTATAATATTTAATATTTGGTGGAGAGAGGGTACAAGTTAATTTTTTGATGAAATTTCAAATCATTCTTTTTAAAGATTATATCCTTTATCCTATATATTTGAATCCATCCAAAACTTAATAAAGAACAATTCAGCCGAAATGCTTTGTCATATAAGAAAAATAAAATAAAATAAAATATATTCATCTTCTTCACATTAGTACATTGCAATTATTTTTTCAAATATTTAAAGAATTTTATTTTATTTTATTTGAAGAATTTTTTAGAGACAATTCAACCCAAGTATGAAGAAAGAAATAATGTGCTTCACATTATTGCAATTATTTTTTAAATATTTAAAGAATTTCATTTTATTTGAAGAATAAGGTATGAAGTCCAAAGAAAAGTTATGAGATGTACTTCTATGGAGTCAAGGCATTATAATAAGAAAAATTAAATTAAAAAATGTAATTAAAAAGTTAATATTAAATAATAAAATGAAATAAAAAGATAAAATAAGGTAAGAGGCCTAACTTGTGAACCTCTCACATAGGAGGTTTTGGATTTGAATTTGTTTAACATATAAAATATATTAACTACAACAAATCTAGGTTTGATTTCAATTAACTAATTATTGAAATTATGTAAAACATTAATTTTGATTTTTTCTTTAATTTTTTAAAATATTATAATGATTTAAAAGTAATGAATTTAAATTTAGTTTATCCAATAGTTTTAATAAAAAATTAAATAATATTATTTTATAAGAAAAATATTTATATATTTTGAAAGAAATTTTCTATATTTGTGAAAATATTATATTATAATAATTTAAAGGATTTTTTATTTTTTTAAGCATATATAACTTTTGATCTAAAAATATTATTATCTCAGTGTCATTAACAATAAATATAGTATGATACATTACCAATAAATATAATGTGATATATTTCAATTATTTTAAATGGTAAGATCTTGTCTATGAAGAATAAACAACCTACAAATAGAATTTGTATTATTATCAAATTTTAAAGTTTATACCATTTAGCTCTACAACTATACCACTCTACAATTATACCAACCAACCAACCATTTACCTTATAGTTCTTTCTATGTTTAATTACAACCTAGAAAGCTAGAGAAATATATTAGTTGAACTATCTTAATCAATTTAACCTAGAAAAGTTGGAGAAATATATTACTTGAAAATTCTCAATCAAGAGCAATATATCACTTGAAAATTGTCAATCAAGAGCAATATATCACTTGAAAATTCTCAATCGATTACCTACTAGAAGAAGTCAAATTTACTTTAGGTTCCACCAAACATTAGACCTACACAAATATCACACCTACACAAAAAACCATATCTTGTACTTTTCTTTATGAAGCTATAACTTTGCAAAGCTAGATTAGATGTACTAGTGACATAAGGCTCAATTAATTAGTGAAAGATGGTCATATTTTGTACTTCCACCAAACATTATGTGGCTACTATGAGACCCAAACATTCAAAACAAGTGGACTAGCCCTTGATTTTAATACACCTTGTAAACTAGGTCACCGTCTATGGTGCAACTTATATGCACCTCTTTTGAGTGTATTTCACTTGTATATAAAGGACTTACGATTATTTAACACTAGTTTAGGTGCATCTAAGTTGCATGGTAGCCTGTTCCATAAACTAAGGTGAATTTGAGTTTGGTTTTGTTGCTAATCAAGTCCTTTCTCTATATAGTAAGATGAATTAGATTTAGTTAAGCCTTACTGCTAATGAAGGAGATTAAAATAAATCCTTTCCTCAAAGTTGTCACATGAACAAGAATTGGAGCCAACCAACATTTGATCACCTAACTATGAATAAAACCAATATCTTGTCTAATTTAGGAACCTTCCAATAAGAGCAACAAGCTTTGTCAATCCACTCAAGAAGAATAGTAAGAACAAAGTAGTCTAAGAGGTGAGGTGAAATATCTGTGTCTATAGATCAATGTACTTAAAGTTAGTAGTTTTGTATTTGTGTGTCCTTTGTGAAGTGAACAAGCAGGGTGTATTTCCACCGACACCACTGCACAACCAACAAGAACACCATATATATATATATATATATATAATTTACTGAAAAATTCAGCAGAACTCTATGTGACAAGATTTTCAATTATGATTTTGACAATTACAATTGGTTAAAGTGGTCTCATATTATAGATGAATTACATAAGACATAGGACATTACTAATCTGTTTAGAATAACACATAATCACACAAATCAACACCAACACCATGCACATACCAAATAACCAACCTCAAAGAAGAAGCATTGCAAAGACACCAAAATAGTATTAAGGAGTAAGAGCACTCACACCACCACCATATTATGTCCTCCCAACTCAACATCCTCCAATGTCTTACAATTCCACCTCTTCATATGCATGCCCTCTATTGGCAACCAAATCATCCCAATAAACTTATTCACATACTTAAATAAAAAAAAATTATCGTAAAACTTTTGAACATATACTGCGAATTTAAAATGTTACTTGTCTCATCCTCCTTTTAACTCTTTTTTATAAGGTAGGGACTCAAGCTCTCCTAGAGCTCTTGTTTAAATTAATTATAAAATCTAAATAGTACAATAATATACAATATCCCTCATCTCTTGAAATCGTGTTCGTGTATAGTAATACTAAATTCTATTTAAATATTTTTTAGTAGTACATATAAATGATTTAACTTCTATCTAACCATTCAATCATTAGCTCTTGTGTGATAATTTTTAATTTGATTTAAATAAAATTATTAAAGGGAGTGAATGAAAATATTTATTAGATTAAATCTTTTAGGAAGTTGAGAACTTGGAAAGAAAATTAAGTTAAGATTGAGGGATCTAGATAATATCCACAAATCTAAACATATTTGATCACATTATAATAAGTATTTTATGGTGTATATTATAAATTTTATTAAATATTTTCTTATAAAATTTTTAAAATGTTACTTTTAATATATTTTCAGTTTTTCCATTTTGAAATACATTTGACTATATTGAAATTATCAAGTATGGATATTACGGAAAACTCTCTAAATATTGTTCATTTTAGAAAGGTCAAGTCAATCTATTATATTCTTTTATTAATTAATTAATTTGATTTTTTTTTCCTTAAATAAAATTATTTATGTTTGTCTTGTATATGGAATTCTAAGTGACATAATATGTAAAGATTATATAATATATTTGTCTTTAATACATCATTCACATCATATTTAGGACCCTCAACTCAAGTACACATATGAAAAGTCTTCTTTAGAAGTGAAAATCATGAGAAATGTGACAAGTGATCAAGTAAATGTTGTTGTGTCACATGTTAGGGACAAGCTTGTAGATGAATATGATTTTATGAAGGCAATGCATAACATATTTAAACCTAATCCTATAGAAGAGGACCACGTAATGAGCTAGATGTTTGCAAACTTTCCTTTAGTGACTTTCATATTATTGTGAAATTGTACAATCTTTTTCTTGATTTTATAATTCTCTTTGATATATTTTTATCCTCTATATTGTCTCTTTCTTTTTCCATTTGCTAAACACCAACATTTTTTTTAGGATAAAGGCATGTCAATAGTTAAAAGAATGACAACATTAAGAATTATCATCAAAATGTTAAATACCATTAGAAATTTTAGGAATAATATTTTTAATGTATTGTGTTCTTCATTTAAAATTGAAAAATCTCCATTCTCCCTTCCTTTAGAAAATTTTTAATGTAATTGATAAAAGTTTTATTAGTTTACTTTAATCTGCAATTTTTTTGGATAATCTGTTTTGGGATAAGTACAAGAATATGAGGTAAGGAAAAATGTGGAAAAGAAAAGTCCATTGTTTCAAAAATAGTTTGCAATTGTTTTCATTATTAATGCCTTCACTCAAGTTTCAAAATAAGAGGGGTTATGGATATGATAGGTATAAATATCATGACTGTAATCAATTTTGAAGATCATATACAAATGGTTTTAACATGTAAAAGGTTAGAGAAGGACTTAAAGCAATAGATAGGGATAGATAAGGTGGGATACACATTAGGAGGGGATTGTAGAATAGAGAGATAGACAGAGAAATAGAATGGGCTATGACTGCATAATAAGGTATGGGTGGGAATAGATAGTGAGAAATATGAGGAATAAAATTAATTGCTAGAGATTTTTGATGGATTATATATTTGACTATATGTGGTAAGGTCCATAAGGTATGAGAAGTGAGTAATGGAACATGAAAGAGAGATATAAGGATATAAAAAATAGAGAAATATAGAAATATAGAGTAAGATTTAAAGAAGAGCGTAGGGAAGGAAACATGGAGAGTTTAGGAATACATATTTAAGAACATTATAAAAATGTACAAGACTATTAGCTTAACCCTTGCACCATTAAAAGGTGCAAATACAAGTATAATTATATACAAGGGAGAAATATGAACATGATCAACCTATCTAAAATGCTAAAACATAGATCTCAATGAACATGGAGAATTTAGTTAAGGGGAAATAAAAGAAGGCCTCATTTCATAGTGAAAACATGCAAGGTGACTCAAACTTTGAGATTTTTTTTTGTTCTATTGATATACTCAGAATTAAGGAAACCATCGTTGTTGTTTTATTATATTTATGAAATGGTAGTTACTAGATGATTCATAATTTAAATTATCAAATCTATGGAGGATTCAAAAGATGTGATTCATATCTTCAATCTTATATATTTAAATTTAAATTGCAGGAAAATTATAAGTATTAATTTGAATAAGGGTATATAAAAAGTTTTGAAGGGATGTTGGAACCCTATACAAGACAAAGTGTTATTGAAATACGAGTTTCTCAGAGGGAAAATAAATACCTACAAGAAAACATAATCTAGTGAAATTTCATTTTTTTGTAACTTCATACAAAGAAGTAATTTCATTAATGAAAGCATTAATGCATGTATTTTTATGTTATTGGCCTTAGATTCATCAAAAAATCTTGCAAAATGTAGACTTAAGCTTTGATGCATTGTATATTCTCTATCATAACCTAACTTTAATAAGAGGTCACACACCAATTTCAATTTTTCACATGTCATGTGGAATTTGTACAATGCATCATCCATAGTGTTGATTTTTATGTGTTGTACATCAGTAGCATTTTTTGATCTTATTTGAATTTCATGGTCACAAATATCAACTTGAGTTGCTAGAATGTTTTTGAATAAGAAAAAAAGGAATTAATGCATGTTGACCCAAAGTTCAATCCAAACTCTAGACACTAATAATAGAAATACTTGTGTTGAAATTAGATCTCCCTCTATCAAATACAAAAGTCTACAAGCGACTAACCTGCCAACCATGGTCAACACTTTCAATGAATGACTTGTGACAAGCCCCTACAATAGTTGCAGACTTAAACCAAAAATAAAAATAAAGGACTAGAGTGTGCCCTTTAAAACTACTAGCAATCACTAGATCACGGTGAAAAGAAATACAAAAATGGGAAATTGCCATAACAACAATGGAGAAAACTCAGGCTATTTATGCCTGTTAGAACTCTAAGAAAATATATAGGACCAAAATAAACTATACCTCTAGCCTTGGCAAACACAGTACATATCTTCTAATCATGGGTCTAGGCAAGGCTCAATGTCCAACATTGGAAAATATAATCAAAACTAGTCTTCCAACCTCCCATAAACTCCCATTACACCATAATGCCTATGAGAGGAACATCGATGAGGAAGACCAAACCCCAAAAATAACAATTGCCCCTATCTTCCACTAACAAGACTACTAAAAGTAGCACAAGTAGACAAAATTTCAATAGGAATCTCCTCTTCTTCCTAGTGCCCAAACATGATCTTTGCCTCAATAGGAGATTTCTCCACCTCCATAGGAGTTGTGAACGTAGAAGAAAATAGGAAGACCAAGTACATCCTCAAGGGAAATACCACACCTCTCCACATCAAAGCAATTAGTTGTGGAGTGATCCCTTCACCACATGAAGTACAGTGTCCAAACATGTTCTTTCTAGCTAGATCTCTAAAAATAAGAAAGAGATACTCACAAAAAAAAAGGAAAGTTGTTAGAATGTTGTTTGACAAAGTCATAATTTTTTTTTCTCTAGTTCCTCCCCAATTCATGAATTTTGACTTTTTAATCATTGTTGGGGCCTCCTAGTCATAGTCATATCTTAAAATGTCTATAGTTTTTTGAGTTGATTGATTATTTTCCATAATGTAAAATTAAAAGATAGTGGATAAATGAAGTACATAGTAGTTTATTCACTATAAATGTAATGGGAAGAGTAAAATACTTAAATAAAATATTTTTATTTGATATAATTATTAAAATTATATAATAAGATAAATTAAAGTTTAACCATCCATAGTCACTTAATTAAGTTGACGATACTTGTTAGTTTCAAATGCATAGAATCTAATGTTTTATAAACATTTTATACTAAATAGGGAAAGAGTCAAATTTGGGTGACCTCATTGATTGATGCACTAATACTTAAAAATATTTTAGATTGAGCTATCTAAGAAGATACTTTATTTTATGTAGACCTCAAAGTCTTTGTTTGAAACTTGCCAATCATTTTCATTCAATGTTTGTTTTATATTAGAAGACTACATAGAGTGGGTAGTTTAAATGAAGACCCCTCTTTGCTTTGTAGAGCCCATATCTATGTGGTAAATATTTAGTGCTATACTCTAGTTAGAATTACACATCAAAAGTAAGAAAATCGATCAACATTGAGACTTTTTGAAGACAAAGAAAATTTTATACATGGGAGCACAAATAGCTATGTGTTTTCTACCATTCTGAGTGTCTTGGGTTATGTACTAATAAATATATTATTTAAATATTTATTTAATTTTTTATCATGATTCCTTCTTCTACATAAATCTCAACTTCTTCAATAGAACTCATCTAATAGTATAGCTTTAACTTTGGCTTGTCTCATGCATTGCAATTGCACCTTTGGTACTAGGAGTCGAACATGTTTGTGGAAACATGTTTGACAAAATTCCATGTGGAAACATAATTTTCATGAAGGTAAAAGATATGTCATTAAGAAAATATAATTTAGTCTTTGTTCACTTCTTATCTTTCTTTACTATATCAACATTATGCTTGTTAGCAATTCATTTAACAAGTATTGTCTCTTTTGCTGTTTCTTTACTTTATTCACTACATCAATACTTATGTCTACAAAAGAGTTATTGTCATATTTATTGTAGTGGATTTTACATGATTGGGATGACGAGAAGTGTTTAGAACTTTTGAAGAAGATCTATGAAGCAACACCAGAGCATGGGAAGGTCTTAATTGTTGAATCACTACTTGAGGGTTCTCAAGGAAGCAGAAATCGACTAGGATTATTGTATGACATACATTTGACCATCATTACCATGGGTGGAAAGGAGAGAAGTGAGGAAGAATTCAGCCAATTATTTCTCAAGGCAGGGTTTAAGAGTTTACGTAAATCATTTTGTCTTTTCTTAAATTAAATCTATTTAGCCAATATCGATCTAGGAAATAATTGCCATTTATCATTCAACTAATTAGTTACATTTAATGCTTCAATATGATAATTTAGCTTAGTTCTCATAGAAAATATAGTCACCGGCAGAAATATGATACTGATAGCAAAATCAGTTGCTTCTACGTCTATCTCACTCAAAAACACGGCTGATACTATTACATTTTATTTGTTGTTTGAAAAGATCCGCACTCTTTTCGCTGCGATGTTCAAGTTTATAATCATCGAAATGTTTAGACACAATGAACCAAGGTATGTTAATAAACTTATGATATATTCCTGGACAGGTAATCATGATCCACCGTAAAACCTTAGAAAGAACCCAATCTCTCGATGCATTTAACAAATTCCAACCCCGTTTTGTTTTTCCAGGATGTTAAAATATGGAAAACACTTTAACCCCATATCAAGCTTTTATATCCCAACAAACTCAAAATCAGTTCGAGCCATGTATATACAACTATTATTCGTCCAAATCGTTATAGTCTTATAAAAAATTTAACTCCTAATTAATAAAAAATACTCTTTTACTCATTTCTATGATTATTTTTCTAAAATAAAGAGTCTAAAGTAATATTATGAAATTATGAATAGTGTAAACTAACAAAATACAGGTATATTCAATTATGATTCCAATAAAATAATTCTTAATGAGGTATGATATAATGAATTAAAACAGTTAATCCATCTAAATTTATTTCATTCTTCATAAATGAATTAATCATCATACTTTACACAATTAAAATTAAAATAACAATTAAGCTCACAACCCAAAATGATCTAAAGACAACACTTATTCACACATTATATATACTTTTAAACTCAGAAATCATAAAGCTATAGAAAACAAAATTTATATGGAAAAGATGTGGAATATAAAAAAAAGGTAGGAATTCAAGAAGTAGAATTGAAAAACTTATGAGTTCTAGTTTATATTGATTCCAATGTGCATATTTTGTGAAAAAACCTTCTTACAATGTGCCAGGCATAAGGCCTACCTGTTTGTAGTAAGATACAATAGAATTACAATCAATGAGCTTAGAAGCTCATGTAGGAACTATTATAGAGAGTTACAATTCTTGTAGGAACTATTGTCAAAATAGTTGAGGTATAGGAAATGCAATTAGTGCTATCATAGACATCTTGAGATAGATTGTAACAAGAATTGATGTTGTTTAGATAGCCTATAGAATATGAGTACACATTGATGATGGCAGTGATGAAGAAGTAGTTGCACCAAACCCTAAACCTAGAGTAGAGAAGGATGAGGAAAGACTCTTGAAATCTTTGACTATAGAAAAATATAGACCTTCTAGTGGTCCTTCTAGTTATTATGGAAAACTTGATACAAATGCTTTGTTGGATTTGATCACTGATATGGAAAAATACTTTAGTTATGAATGTAACCCTGGTGACATGAAAGTAAGGATGATAGCCACTAAATTGAGAGGTCATTCTTCTATTTGGAGGGAACGCTTATAAACTAATAGAAAAAGAAAAAGAAAGAAAAAAGGTCAAGACTTGGGAGAAAATGATTCGTAAGTTAAAAACTAAATTTTTTCTTGTTGATTATCATGTTAACTTTGTTGAGGAGAATAAAAAATTTGAAACAAAAATATATGAATGTGAAAGATTACATTAAGGAATTTTATAATTTGGACATTGGATTTGTATATGTTGATGATGAGGTTCAAAAGTTTGCTAGATACCTAAATAGACTAAGAAATTAAGTTTAGGATGAGATCAATCTTGTGAAGATATAAAGTGTGGAAGAAGCATGTACTTGCATGCATTGAGGGGAGATGAGATATTGGCAAAGAATCTACAGAACATATAAATAGTACAAGTGGTGGAAGATTTTAGAAAAGTAGAGGAAAAACTTATGGATAAATTAGTAGATCTAATAATACATCTCATGACAAGGGAAAATTAGAATGTAAAGAAGACAATGCTAGCAAAGGAAGAGGTAATGATACTAGGTAAGTATTCTAGTTACTCTAGGAGTAATAGTAATACCCATAGAGAAGATAGATCTTGACTTAAGGCACTTAAGTTTAAGTTTGGAAAAGAAGGAATAGAGCCTTTGAATGTACCTTTTTCTAATAAGAAGATTAGTAGTAGTAGAAATACCTTAATTCAAGAAGAAGCTATTGACCCTCCTAATGAACTTGAAAATGGAGAGAACATGATGATCAAAAGAACTTTGTGTAATGGAAAATTGAATAAAGTTCCTATTTTGTGGAAAATTCCTTGCTAGACTAGATGTAAGATTGAAAGAAAATGTTGCAAGCTAATCATTGAGAGTTTGGGTTCAGATAATATGGCATCAAAAGAATTGGTTTCTACATTGCAAAGGTTGAAATATCCAAATCCTTATAACATTGCATGGATCAAGGATGAACATAAGTTACTGGTAAGTGAACAATGCCTTTTGAAATTCAAGATTGAGAATTACTATGATAAATTCTAGTATGATATTATACTTATGGGTTGTTGTCATTTTATTTTGGGAAGACCTTGGTAGTATGATATACTTTTTGGGTAAACGAGAAGAGACAAGTCTTATTACCTTTGATAAAGAAACCTAAGGAAAATCATTTTATCATAGTTAGAGTCTACTTGGTTGAAGGAAATAAATTTATAAAGGACATGAAAAAATACAATGTGTTCTTTTCTTTGATCCCTAGGAGGATAGAGAAACAAGATGAACCTGAGCATGCACATAAGATTAGATCTTTTTTCCTAGAATTTCAAGATACTATTTTAGACAATGTATCCAATGGATTACCCTCTATATAAAGTATTAGTCATTTCATGGTTAACTCCTAGAGAGAATCAAGAGTTGAATCTAGAAAAGTACAGGAATTACTGGAGAAAGGTTTGATCAAAGAATGTTTAAGTCCTTGTGCAATATATATTGTATTGGCACCTAAGTAGAATGGATAATGGATAATGTGCACTGACTCTAGAGATATAAATAGAATAATAGTTATTTATCAGTTTCCTCTTTCTAGGATGGTTGACATTATGGATTATTTGAGTGGGACTAGATATATTACCAAAATTGTTTTAAAAATTTGGTATCATTAGATTAGAATAAGAGAAGGGGGTGAACAAAAGAATGCTTTTAAAACTAATGAGGGAATGTGTGAGTGATTTGGTTATGCTTTTTGGTTTAACTAATGCACATATCACTTTCATGAGGTTGATGAATGAAGTTTTGAATAAATTCTTGGGTAAATTTATAATTGTGTACCTTGATGACATAGTGATATATTTTAAGACTAAAGAAGAACACCTATTGCATACCAAACAAGTGTTGCAAAGGTTTAAAGAGGAAAAGTTGTTGATAAATTTGAAGATATGTTTTTTCATGAAGGATGTGATTGCATATCTTGGTTTTTGGATCTCCATTGAAGGAGTGAAGATGGATCCTAAAAAGGTAAATTATATAGCTAAATCACCTACATAAAAGAATATTGGGAAATTTAAATCATTTCATTGATTGACAAGTTTCTATAGGAAGTTTATTAAAAAAATCAATTCATTATGTAATTCTATGATAGAGACAATGAGAGGTGATAAAAAGGAATTCAAATGGACACATGGAGCAATTCTTGTGAAACATTGAATCAAAAATTAGAAAAAAATTGTATATTCTTGCTTTACTTAATTTTACTAAAGTTTTTAAACTTGATTAAGATGCTAGTCAGAATAAGTGTCAAATTGTTTTGAGTCAAGAAAGTAAGCATATAACTTTCTATAGTGAAAAATTGAATTATGCTAAGAGGAAACATTTAGTTTATGATCAAGACTTTTATGCAATTGTTAAAGCTTTGAAGAAGTGGGGAAATTACTTGATGAGTAGAGAGATTATGTTATATACTAATCATAAATCCTTACAATACTTGGGTAGCCAAAATATGTTGAATTAGAGACACATGAAATGGGTTGAATAAATGCAAATCTTTTCTTTTGTGTTAAAACATAGAATTACAGATAGTTAAATAAGGTAGCAAATGCTTTGAGTAGATGTAGAAGTTTGTTGAAAAAGATGAGGATTAAAGTCCTTGTATTTGATTATTTGAATAACTTGTATCAAATTGATCTTGATTTTTCAAAACTTCAGAAGGCTTGTAAGAATCACATAATAGATTAGAAGAGAAAATAGGTTGAATATTTTATTTAGGAAGATATATTACACAAATAAATTCAGTTATGTATACCCCAAGGATCTATGAGAGATACCATCATTAAAGAGAAGCATAGTGCTAGACTTGGATGACATTTTGGGATTGATAAGATAGTAAAATTGATTTTTGAGAGATACTTTTGGCCACATCTATGTAATAATGTTTAGAAAATGGTGAAGAGTTACATAAGGTTTCAAGTAGCTAAGAGAACTAGTTATAATGTGAGTTTGCATACACCTTCACCTATTCCTAATACACCTTGGGAAGACATCAATGGATTCTTTTATTTGATTATCTATAAATGACTGGTAATGATTCCATTTTTGTGGTAGCTAACATGCTTTCTAAAATGGTACATCTATTACCTTGTAAGAAGTCATCAGATCCAGTACAGATAATTGAATTATTTTTTAGAGAAAATGTGAGATTACATGGTTAGCCAAAGAGTATTATTTCACACACACACACATGCACACACGCACGCACACACGCACATGCACGCACGCACACACGCACGCACGCACGCACGCACACGCACGCACGCACGCACGCACACACACACACACACACACACACACACACACACACACACACACACACACACACACACACACACACACACACACACATTATTAGTTACTTTTATAGAACACTTTGGAGGAAGTTGAAGTCTGAGCTTAATTTTTGTTCTTCATTTCATCCATAGATAGGTCGACAAACTGAAGTTGTGAATAGAGGTTTGGGTGAATTTTTATAATTATTATTGGGGATAGACAAAATAATTGGGAATTTATTTTTTCACAAGAAGAGATTGCATACAACAATTCAGTGAAAAGAAGTACTAATAAGACACCTTTTGAGATGGTAAATTTCATTCATCTTAGAGGGACTGCATAGTTAAGGAAGGTGGATACTGAAGTGAAGAGTAGTGCTAAAGAAAATAATTTGTGGACATTATAAAGAATTTATATGAATAAGTAAAAAGAAATCTGTATAAAAGTAATGAGGGATATAAGGAGAGAGAAGATAAGAAGAGAGAATATAAAATTTTTGAAGTTGGAGATGAAGTAATGGTACACCTAAATAAAAATAAATTTTTAGTTCGTACATATAGAATGATGAAGATGGTTTGGACCTTGTAAGATCTCGAGGAAGCATGTTAGTGGAAATTATTTTGGGGTTGAATTACTTGGAGACATGAATATTTTAGGGTATGTGTAGGATCATGGTGTGCCAAAAAGTGTCGATCTGAAAAATCTATAGTTCTGAAAAATCTCAAACCGTTTGAAAATATATTCCAACTTCTTTCCCACCCACACTTATACTAAATGAAAACAATTAATATCTTTATAAGGTCCACTATATCTTTTGATATGAAACCTATATGGTCAACTTTAAAAACATCCTTAAAATGTGCTTTTGGCCTATTTTTATGTGATTTTTACTTCAAACATGTAGTTGACGACTTCTTTTCACCAAAATTTGATGAAATGAAAAGGGCTCCTTAAGATTGTTCTTACCTTTCAATAAATGTAAGGTTTGTCAAATTATGAATTTAGTAATTAATTATTACTTATTTTCTAATGGAGTTATCAATAAACTGCTAACTGACACACTACTTGAAAAACAACTATAACTTTCAAATGGTACAATATTTTTTAAATCCAAAAGATGCACCACATTCTATGTTTCTACTATAAGGAAAAAAATGAAAAATTGAATTTTGCAAAGTTTTCAATTAGTTATGGTGATCAAACATGAGAGTTCTTTTATTCCAAAAATACTAAAGTAAAAAATAAATTATTTATTATTTATTTAGAATAAAAATGACCAAAAATATGTGTCACATCCATGCATGAGTCTACTAATTATATCTAGAATATTATTAAAAAGTATTAGCATTTTATTTTGATTAAGGTGGTCAGACATACGTCTACTTCTTATTTTTGTTCTAAAATTTTTGTAATATTGTATTAAAATTTAAAATTTTGACCAATCAATTTATTTTTTTTTGAGATTATTCCTAGTAATTTAGAAGCTAAATTCAATTTTCTAGAGATTCTTTTCTGTCAAATTTTTGATATAAAGTTAATAACAAGTAGAAAATTGCATGTTAAGTTGACATATCCCTAATTTTCTAATTTTTTATTGCCACTTGAGAGCATAGTTTTGTTGACCACGATCCTGCACATACCCTTTACTTATATTCAATATTTTAGATATCTACAAATATTTTGAATATGATGAAGAGAGAATTTATAATCATGATTATAATAAGAAGATAGGAGGAATTAAAATAATCTTGGATACTAGAATAAGAAAAGGAATCGAAGAAAAAGACTACAAGGAGTATCTAGTTTAGTGGCAAAAAATAAGTACTTGAAGATAGCTCATGGATCCCTTGAGTAGAGTTTGATCTTTATGATTCTTCTTAGAATATTAGGGCTTCATAATGTGAAAACCAATCCTTTTTTATCCTAAATGTTTGATACAGGAGCATCTTGGGTTCTTTTTCAATCTTGCATCGAAACAATATTTGTTGTTGTCATGTACCAGTTTACAAGGAGCAGTGTGTGATAATTTTCTTCTGCAAGGTTCTTACAATTTCAATGATTTTTGTGGCCTTGGGGACATCTTCTTGGATCACATGTGGACCTATCTTGGTACCCACTTATATTTATTTTATTAATTGTTTTTTTTTTTTTTTTCCCTTTGTGGTAAGACTTATATTTGTAATAAACATAATAGTCAGGTTGACCTGTGGTCTTGGTGGCTATATATTTGAGATCTAGGATGAGGTTAAGTAAGCCTTAGATTAGTAGGGATAAAAATAGAAGCATTTAGATTTGTAAAAGTAAACTTCTAAGCTTGTTGATTATAATTCTATTCTATATGGTTGCAATGAGGTAGGTCTTATGCCTAACACGTTATAAGATGATTGTCTCACCATATCTACACTGTAATAAATCTAAACTATTATTCTTCCATATTTGTGTTTTCTTTAGTGTGTATACTCGAATAGGGTGGTTGGGAAATTTTCTTGATTCACTTTACCTTCCTTCCCTTGAGTCATAACAAACTATGGTGTATGAGTTTATTTGTGTTATGTACTTTATTTTTCAATTTGCTCATAAATATGCAAGTATATGGTTAATTGCTTTTATCTGAAATAGTTAAAAGTGTTGGAATATTTATCCCCCCTCTAAAATATTTCCTATTTCTAACATATATAGAGTCCTAAAGTGGGATGTTGAGGTAGTGCAAAACAAGGAATTTATCGTAGAAATTTAAATTTATAACATGCTTCATATCGTACTTGAATAAGGAATTAGGTAGTAATTCAACTGTCACAAAATTTACATCTACTAGATGGTGAACGAAATGTCATCTTGGTACCTAAGGAAGTCATAAAGAATACATGCAAACATAATAGAAGTTTCTTTTTTCAAAAATATAGCCTAAGAATAATATTGAAACATACTACTTGGAGTACTTGAAAACTATGATACAATCATTTAATTAATATTTCTAGAGGGAATAAAAATTGGGTGGATTTATCCAAATATTCTTTTTCTTTCATGTAGGAGAATCATTCAAAGGTCATCATGCACCATCTACTTTTTTTTTTAAAACATTTCCTCCTCACATGGTTGTACCATGAAACCATGAGAATCTAAGCTAGAAGAGTAGATTTAAAAATATTTTCACTTTATGATAGGGAGATATACATTTATAAAATAATAAAGCTATCTTAAGATTGTGTTAGTTGTCTCTCATTACTTTTTTTCCTTTTAAATTTTCATGTTAAAAAATAAAATTACATGTTTGATATTTTTAGAGTATTTTATTGAATTGTATTAAATAAATAAATTTAAAATACTTATTAATAACAAGAAATTAATTATGGACCAACTTGATGTATACACTTGGGGAAAAATGGAGGGAATTAGATAAGCATGACAACTAAATTCCACCTATTTAAGATATATATTCTAGTTTGCCTATATATATATATATATTCTAGTTTTCCTAAGACTTACTTTGTACATGACCTTGTGCATCCAACACCAATCAATGGAACACAAAAAGGGGGGGAAAAAGGTTGAATTGGGTTTGCCTAGTTCAAATTTTGTAATAAGAGTTCACCTTGAGATAAAAATGAATTGCAATGAAAATGAACATGGTGGATTCAAAGTATTTATTTTCTTGTAATCTTAAATGAGTTATGTGGAAATTATCATATGTTGGTTGCATGTTTTCTCACAAGACCAACCACTCAAGATTAGGTTGAAACATAATTTATCAAATTTTTAATAAGATATCCTCCACTTAAGTTAAAATGATCAAAAGAAAACCTAATTTCATCACCTATTATGTCAAACTTAACAATTTTCTATAAAAAATTATATTTTAAATAAATAGCACATAAGAGGTCTAATTTAGAAGGAGTTAGTTTTCAATTATTATAAATTAATCATATATCAATTTACAATAGATGAAACCACTTAAGGCTAGATTGAAAGTCAATTTGTTATGAAACCACTTAAGTTGGGTGGTGAGCTAGTCTACAAGAAGAACTTTTCTTAAGGAAGTTAATTTTATAGGGTGATCAAAATGCTACTTAAACATGGCATTAGGTAGAAATTAAACCATTACAAATATTTCATCTACTATACAATGAAGAAAGGGCATTTTAGTACCTACAAAATTCATACAAAATATAATGAGAAATCGAAGAGTTCAAAACACAATGGAAGAATATTCTTGTAAAAATGTAGGGCGCACAATTGTGGGATTATCACTCATGCTAATATCTGAAGTGGTTAGATATGCAACTAGAATTTATGACACCTTATTGATACAATGCTCTTTAAATGTGATTAAAAATGTTGAATCAACAAAAGGGGTCCAGGAGAGCTAAAATGAAATCCATGAAGAAATGCTTGTATGAAGGGTGTTGAAGGTTTCCACAATATTAGATTTAAAGTTGAATGACCTGAATGTCCGTACTTGAAAAAAGAATGTAATTGTTTGATGTAATGCGTGTATATCCAAATAGGGAGGTAAGATTTATTTTATACCTCTCATTATCATTTTAAGGTTTGAATTTTGATGATTCCCTTAGAGGATTACATTTTCCACTCTGACAAGCTTACCATTACATGGTTTGAATTTATGTCTTGGATATTTGTTCATGGGATCAAATGTCTTTGGCATTGGATCCTCCCATTATTAGCCTTAATTATGACCAAAGTTCTAGAATGAAGAGAGTTGAAGATAATTTTTCTTTTTGAAATCAAGATTGAATAATGATACTAGATAGATGAGGCCATACATGCTAAAATAAGGCCCATAAGAGCACTTATTGTTAATGAATTTCTAGATGATTAAGGGTGTGCATGTCTTTCTCTTGGAAAATAATCTCTATGGGTGATTACTAGCTAGAATCATTTGGCCACACATTTTATTAATTTAACCATGTGTGCCTATACACCAATTCATTTTTATTTAGTACCACCTTTCAAAAGGGTGAGCTACTAATTTACATTAAGAATGGCTACTATTTTGATGTATCATTGATCATTAAGACACATGTTTTATATAGAAGGGCGAAAAGGAGCAATAGTTTCCTAATGGACTAGGTATTCTCATTGCTCAATATTCTCCAAAAGATTGAAGGGTCTTTCTCGTAACAAATATCTTATAAATGATTAGAGTGATTTTTGATATAATAGGTTGACTATATTATATTGAATAAAAAATAGAATCAAATGATTTAACTTCACCACATGAATTTTTTATATTAAAAATAAAATTGCTATTATTCTAATAGACTACAATTCTTTTGCAACCTTTAGTTGTAAACTATTAAAAACATAGAGTTATGCTCTCCTTAGGGGTTTCTCATGGATTGTCTCAATTGATAGTTCATTTAGTAGAGCTTTAGAACCTGCAAATTAACACAAATTATTGATAAAACTATCAATCTTGCTTGTGATCATGATCTTTGACAATGAAATAAATGCTCATATATCTTAAACATCACCAATTACCAAGTATCATGAAATGAAAACTCCTTGAAGAATGTGATAATTTAATATGAAGCTCGTAATAATGTTAGTTGACTTTTGAGTTCCTAAGTGACCACCTTTTCAAACTTATCACCCACCAACTCATGCCCATGTATCTTTATAAGAAAGTGTTCAATTCAACTATATGTAAAGCTAGGATTTTTCTCAAACTGATTTGAATAGATAAATCAACCCAATTAGTTAATTTAATGGACTAAAATTTATCTAAAAATAAAAACAATTTCTACTTCCTTGTAATCATTCACTAAGAAGTCTTATCTCCATCATGAAAATTTAGCAGGAATGAACCTTTGCACCTTGCACATTGGAGATCTAGACTAGCTACCATGAAATACGTCAAACATGTGGGACACCCAACAAGCTTCATAGTGCACTCAACTTCTTCAACAATCTTATCATCAGTATTTCTATTGTCATCACTAGTTTTCTTTCCCGAATTGAGAAAATCTGATGAAGATAACTTCAATTTTAGGTCTATCTTTTCTTCTTCATCAATATAGATAAATTTTGATATCTTCTCAATGGAAGATACCTTAGAGATTTTATGTCTAGTTCCTTCTAAGTTCATATAATACACTTGTCCCGTCTACATCACATGATTAACATTCACAATTTAAGAACACAATACATGAATTCTACATAAGATGGAAAAAAAAAAAAGATTATAAATGAAGAAATTTGAATAAAACTTATGAGGGAAAAGCGGTAATTTGAGAAGTGGACCTTAAAGTCTAAGCACTTTTCCCAACAAGGAGGAAGAGATTGCCCTTGATCCAATTCTAGGAGATCAACTTCCATTGATGAAGATGGTGAGTTTAAATTAATGTTACTAGTTAATATATTCAATATTTCCAAGGATAAATACAAAAGGGGATTTACAATGAATTATTTGTGTTCTCTTATTTTATCTTTGAATTATTTATATGTTATTAAATTTGTGATTGAATGAATAATGTTCACTTAATTTAAGAGAGCTTGGATGAATTGTGTGTCAGATCTGTTGTTTCTTTTAATTCAAGGAGTTAAGTAAATGCTTCAATGATTTGATAGGGTATATAGGTGTATGAAGGGGATGCTAGTAAGAATGGAGTTTGGGGATTTTAGTTGATAAACAATGCAGATAGCTCCTAGAGGAATTCAAAGCAACAATGGTGTTCCTATATATGGATGCACAATATTGTGTTCCAATACTTTACAATGTGAATTGGAAGAATTTTATTCCATGCAAGGGTGGGTAGAGCAACATATCTGGACACAGATCTAGATACCTTAGGCCTTCATAGCATGGACGATCTCTATACTACAAAAAATAGAATGGTTCTGAAATACTTTCTATTCACCACAATGACAACATTGGCTTTTGAAATCTTCCAAATGGTGAATGATAGTTTGAATTATTGATATGCTTTACATCTTTTTTTTTGTTTACCCAACATTCCTATACACAACCTTTACACCAAGTTAAGGAAAATATATCAGATTCATACCAAGAAAATTGGCTTCAAATCATCTATATTCAACTTTGATTAGTTTCCTCCTTGAGTTAGCATATAGTTTCCAATTAGGTTTGTGTCTTATAGCAAGGACCTCTTTATTTGGATGCTTCATTTTTAATTTGATCATTGATATCAATGCGGCTCCATTAGTCAATGCCTTGTTGAGGATGCATTATTTTTCCAAGCTATCAATAAGTATGACATCTTTTTTTCAAGATACAAATAAGTATGACGTTTGATATCAAGCTCAAAAATTATTCTATTAGAGATCACTAATTATTTCATGCTATGTGGTTCTGCACTCCATAGTTCCTTCCAATTGAACTTATCATCTGGATAACCAGAATTAATCATAAGGAGCCGGTTAGAACCCAATTAGAATTTATTTACAAAAGTGTTGAACTTTATAGGAGAGCAATGAATTTAGATATATACATCCTTGAATCATGCGTTTCTCTTTCTTTGAACCAACCTAGAGAATATATCAAGGCATGATAAACACCAAATTCCTTCATAAATAAAAACTTTGGAAGTGAGCCAAGGTACCTTTGGAAGCATTTTGTATGAGGACTTATTTGGAGAATGTACATGATTCAGAGTATATAAACAAACCCTTCAATTCTTTGCATGACTATGATCCTTACCAGGCACATGTGCCTTCTCACAAATTTGATCAAAACTTCAAAGTTTGAGTAGGCATGACTAGAGTAGCTTGCATTCTGGCAAATGGTTGAAATATTATATTGGTTTCATTGTGCTTTTGCAAGAAAACTAAAAGATTTACAACTTAACAAATGTTTAACTCATAATTGACACTTAGATTTGCACTTTATTTCTATTTAAAATAATTTATACAACCCTGATTCATAAAGAGGTCCTTTACAACAACACCAAAGGAATGGAAATAATGATTTGGTCTCATGAGCATTAGCAATTTAACAATGTGTTTCAATTTCCTTCATTATTGTTCATCATGAGTATATGATCCAACATAGCATTTTGTCCTTCAATTAATGATATGTGACTACTAATTTGTTTTGACAATAAAAATTATTATAACTTTTGAAGGCATCCTTCACTGGCCAATCATCTTATCAGTTTGCTTAAAATAGTTGGGTCCCAAAGTGTGTCTGACTAAATAAAAAATTCAAATTGAAACACCTAACCCTTTAATTGATCCAACAAATGATTGAAACTGATTAGATTCAAACTTAATCACTACTACATCATCTAAAACTCATTTTACCTCATTTTTATAAACTGTAACTCTTTGCCAAGAAGGCCTATGAGGCGGCCTTAAAAATTGACCGAATCAAACAATTGGGCCCTGAAATTTGACATATCTATTCTCATGTTCACATTCTTTTACCCCATTAGATTTCACCTCATGACAACATCTAGGTCAAAAGACATTGGCCATCAAAATTTCCTTCTTCAAATTGCAAGCAAACAAAGATGTTAGAAAACAATAAATTATATCTGAACTTGGCTTTGAAAGCAAGACAAACAGACACTTGTAGGCATAAAAAATTGGGCATTAATGTACTATCATATGGAGAGTATAAGTCTTTGATTTTGTCTCGTGACAAATTACTAGGAAAATTTGGAAAGCATGATAAACTGGGTACTTGGATTTGCATAACTAGAAACACTAGAAAAATAATAATTTCTGCAAATGGAATGGACTTGGGTAAATGTGTAGATGGATTCATCAAGACTTGACACAAGTAAAATTTCAGAAATTACATTTGGATTTGCGTTAAAAACTAGTCAAAATAATTCTTCATAGGCTCAAATCTGAAACATAGAATTTCTCTAACCTCTAGAATGCAATGCAAAAGCAATTTCTTAATTTAAGTCAATAAGATCAAAGTTATAACTAGTTAAACAAAGTTACCCAATTTTCTGAGAAATATCCATTAACATGGCAACAATAAACAACCAACTTTGAATGATTTAAACCCTATTCAAAACATTTCAAAACAACTTGAAATATGAAACATAGGGTCTTTGATATGCATACTAAACATTCCCAAAGAGGTGACTCATGTAACTTTACCAAGTACAAGATATTCGATTGCAAAATAGGCTTCCCATCATAATTTGACACTTAGGCAAAAATGCAGATTTGAAGAATGCTCCAAATGAAACTTCACAAAATGACTCAAAATGAAAGCTTATTATCATAGGATGCATATATATAATGAATGAAAGGTGTCAAACACTTTAAATATGTTATATTATTTGAGATGATAACTGGGTACACAAGCACGAACATCCTTCACATAAGTTCACATGTTATCTACACCACACACATAAATGTGCAAGTTATGATCTTTACTTATACCTTACTGTTTAGCAAACTCTGTTTAGTCAGCCTTGTTTGAAATTTTAGAGAATTAACTCAAGGTTAGCATCTAGGATGTTGTCCCATAATAGTTAAGTAAATAATTTGTTACCAAATAATTGCTTAAGCTATAATTATCATTTTTTTGTCATGCTTTGTTCTACTCTATCAATTTCCTATATTGGTAAGTCTTTTGTAATTAATTCCATAATTCCCATACACATTTGTGCACTTCTACACACCATCATGAAACTATTAAATATATGTCCTAAACTACACACATGCCAATTCTTACTCAGTCATCCATACTCACAAAATCTATCTTTGTGTTTCTATAACTATCTAACACTTCAACAATTTTTAGTCTTTGATTTCATAATGAAATACCAATATATATATTACCAAAAATGAAAACACCAAATATACTAAGTACTCAATTGACTTAACCATATTTCCAAAAAACTCTCCCTTTGACATTGATGGAAACATATGGGAAAATTTGGCTAAGTCCCAAAATATTGATAAAAACTATGGCCTTAACAAAGTTTCAAAAAAAAAAATCAAAATTTTCTTTACAAAACTTGTATCATTATATATTACCATCTTTCCTTGTCTCTCCTAATACAATGATTTCCTATATACATAGCTAAGACTCCCCTTTACATATGCATCCATCATTTACATTTTTTTTTTCCTTTTCTTTACATACATTACAATTTTCTATTACATTCTTCTCCCCTTTTGACATCAATGACAAAGGTGTCAAAAAATTTATATTTACAAGACAAAATTGTTACCTTTTCTTATTCTAATTTGAGATTCTTGATATGCAATCTGCAAAATCAAGTTTTAGTCTCACAAGATCCTTCTTCCAATTTTCTTTCACTATATCTAATATGTTGATAAGTGTACTAATGCATATGATGCAACTTCTACTATGCTCAAGTCTATATAGGAAAATTTGTCATAGGGTTCCTTTACTGTAAGAAACTCCTTCAATTCACTCTACAAAATACTAGTTTTGGGAGATAAGTATTCTCTAAGAATAGATAATCTCTTCATTACCTTTTCCTTTTCATGTTCAAGATCTCTGATTGCATTGTGAACTACCTCCACATTTGCCTCAATATCTTCAATTCTTTCATATGGGTGGTGCAATCTAATAGGGAATGTTTGAAGCTCAGTCATTCTACCTTTGAACTTGTGATCATTTCTATCAAGAAATTGTATGCATGACATTACCTATTATCTATATAATTTATTTTCTTCAGCTGCTTGATGCAAACATTCAGGGTTTGCAAGTCATACCTCACATTTGTTGATACTATATCAAATAATGTTGCATCATGCTTGGTCTGTGCTTGTACCAAAGCAATATCAAACATAGTGGTGAACTCAACATCAAAGGTTCTTACCATTTCCTTGGCTTGTTTTTGAATGTCTATCTTTACAATACTTGCTTGAACTATCTTTTGCATTCCTTCCAAAACCTCTACAAAGTTATTTCTAGGTTCTTAACATATTTTTTGTTTTCAAGTAATTTTCTTAGAGATGTCATTAAACCCTTCTAATCATCATCATCATCATATTCTATAGGAAATGTAGTCACTCCTACTATTGGGGTTATTGTTGGGATAGGTATAATCTCTAGTGCAACATAAGGTATATCAGCCTCATGCTGGAATATGACCTTTTCTACCCCAGTAATTACATGTTTGAGTTATTTCTAAAAGATACTCTCTTATACCACAACTTTCCAGACATTCTTCATCTTGTCCTCTTTTTCCTTTACTACAACTTTCCTTGCCTCCTCTTCCTTCCTTCTTTGTTCAACTTCTTTCTTACTTTCCTCTTCTTTCTTCTTCTTTTCTCTTCTCTTCAATCCTCTTCTTTTCTTTTTCTTGTCTTTTTCTTCGATCTTTCTTATATTTTCTTCTTTGTTCTTTCTTTCTTCATCCTTTCTCTTCTTTTCTTATGTAGTTTTCCTCTTTTCTTCCTCCTCAACTTTTCTCTTCTCTTTTTTTGCATCATTTTCTTCATCTAAACTATAGTACTCAATTATATTGCCAACAATATTTTTTCCAATATCCTTGAAAGGATCTTCTTCCTCATCATCAACTGTTATTTGAGTGCTATCCACTTGCATGGATTCAATATCAATCACTATATGTGGAGGTGAGTCAATTTTCTGAGTTACCTCATCTTCTTCTTCAACAACACTACTGTATTGGCCTCAAAATGCATAGAGATTCCTCCTTTTGACTGCACACTCTCCTTAGTGGCTTTAGGCATAGAAGTCATGTAACTGACTATGGCTTCTATAGTTTCTGTGTTTACCTCTTTGTGGTTTCCTCCCATGACAAATTTTTTATCTCCTGTTGTTTCTTAGCAAGGACTCAATGCCCTCCAAAATATTCTTCATATCATCATCATTATTTACAAGACATATTTTGTTTACTAGATGAATTCTTATATTCTTATCTTCTTCTACTACTCTTCTCTTTATGTTCAATAGTTTTTTATACATATCTATAGGAATCTTATCTTGAATACTATCAAATATTTTATTTCTCATAATCATATTTCTCATCATAGCATTCTCTAACTACCTTCTATCATTATTACTATAAAAATTATAATATTTAGTCAATTGAAAAAAAACATCATTCTCAATGATTTGTCCATTTAACTTTTCCACGTTGGGTTTCCAATATTTCTTACTAGTTGATGTTCTACCCTCACCAACTATTTTCTCTACTACCTTCTCCATAGTCTCTTCCTTACATTCATCATATTCATTGATATAAAATGGTTTTCTTGTCTTCCTTAGACCATTGGTGATCTACGTGGTCCTCTTCTTAGGGGATGATGTAGAGTATTTCTTAACTTTCATCAATCTTTTTGGTTTCCTCTATGCAAATGATATTATTGCCATATCTTCATTAGGCTTTTCCTTCTATCCAAGTTATTCTTTAACATGTTGCACTTGGGCAACTGTGGCATAGGGTACACTTCGAATTTGTGCTAATGATCCAAAAAGAATAATTCTTTCATCAACTCTAGCTACAACAAGGGGTGTAGCTACCAACAATTTTTTTCCCTCCAGCCTTCATCTCCTTGGAAATACCTAACAATTCATTATATTCTTCTCTGGTCATACCAGTTTATTTGAGAATAGATTCTATCTTCTCTTAAACATTCTTCTAAAATTATTTTCTATGAAGTTCAAAGTGAACTTCCTTTATCATATCTTCATATGTCCCCCATCTAGGGTATTCAATATCTTTCTCAAACTATAGTATTATCTTCACATATTCCTCAACGAGTTCTTCAATTTCATAACCCATAGGTTATATAGATTTTACTCTAGGTTCCACCACCTCCATACAAGTTGTATTTTTTCTACCATAAAAAAAATCATCTTTGTACTTTTATACCATAGAAGTAGGGATAATGTATCTCTATTTCATTTTTAACTGAAAATTCTTCATCATTCTATTAGTATCTTTATCTCTAACTTCTTTGAGTTTGGCCTTGTAACACTGAGTGATCAAGTTTATGGTGCACTCATTACTATTCCAACTTGTCATACTAGGGGATTGTTTGGTTGCATGGAAAACCAAATAGGTCAGTGAAGCTTCAAATCTAAAAACCGTGTTCTTAGATTTTTCAGCTTCTCTATGTTATCTAACAACCACACTCTTACAATCTCACACATGTTCACCTTTTTCATTTCAATAGCCATCACATATGATGCATGTAAAAATACCAATGGCACAAAATTTACCCTTGAAATGTGGCTAATTTTATATCCAATAATCTTTCTCAAAAATCTAACTCCAATATCCTTGATTAGGTGAACTCTCATATTTTTGCTATCAAATTTAGTCTTCAAATTAGTTTCAACAATTTTCGTGATGTTCTTGTCATTGACTAGGTTACAACCCTCAGATCAGTCCTATGACCTTATGAATTAGACCATTATAAATCATGAGAGGTATATCTCCAACCCGAAACATCTCTTTATGCACTCTGCTCAAAGTAATTGTACTCTATTCATGATTATCAATTTTTGTATAAAACATATACTTGATCAAGTTCAATGCATTAGAGTATCTAAACTTGGGTTTCAAGGTTAGGTTTCTATTGCACATAATATCTAAATCCTTATGAATAATTTATCATCTCTAATGCTCTCAACTTTATAGCGAATGTGGCTCCTAACATCTTCTACATGTAGCACATTTGGTTGAATTTGTGAAAATGCTCCCAAAGGATCATCAATCAGAGAAACAAATGAGAAATTGATAAATAATACCTTGGTCTCTCACTAATATCATACATAGATTTTCTCGCCATTATGCTGACTTATTATACTAAAAAATTCAACTAAAAGCTTTGTAAAATACCTTAATGACTTTTCACTTTCAAATGATTCAATTCATTCTCAATTTGTTATCAAATCACTCACAAATGCTCTATAACTCATGATCAAATGGTACTCAAAATCTTGCTTGCAATCCTAAAATCATTTCAAAATTAACTTCACATTAAATGTGTATCTTCTATCATAAAAGTGTTTTCTGCTTACTAGTAATATTTCTTTCTTCTATACAACTTACTGCAATCATAAAAATGTTTGCACACTTAACTATAGCTTCCCCATTATTTCTTCTACCTTCTGCTGACTATGCAAGTTCTGATTTGATCTCTAATTTTAGTTATGATCAACTGATGCTCTATCTTTATTGGGAATACTTAATTCAAATATGATTATTCACAAACACTTTCTCACTTCAACCTTCCATCAAGTGCATCAAATAATTCTTCTTTCATTACTGTATGTTAACTTGATGGTTCCTTTTCTTCGACAAATACTTCCATTAATTCTTCTGAATGCTCTTTGAATTCTCCTTTCTGACTGTTGTTACTACTATCATTCCCTCTCTAGTTTTGATTTCTGTTTAGGTTCCTCATATCCATTTTGCAAAATCTTCGTTTGAGTTAACTCTCCTTTTATAATAACATTTTACTTCTCAAGATTTTCATACCATGACTTGGTAGTTTAAGCTCAAATGTGACCTTTAAAAGAATGGATCTAAGATCTACATTTTCAAATTTTAGATCTTTCTCTACCTTACTATCATCACTCTTAAGATTTAATTTCAAATTAGTAATGTTTAATTCATGTTTCAAAATTTCATTCTATTTCTTTAATCTAGAGACTTCATCACTATCTTTTACTAGTTTAGAATAGAGATTTGGTATGGTTGACATGATAGAGGAAGAGGAGAGTACATGTATAGTTCATTCTATTATTCTACAAAAAATAATATAGAAATTAATTGCATAGTGAATTTAGTGGTCTTGCCCTTGAAGTTGTTTGGATAGTGGGTCCTTCTACCTTCTATAGCTCCTAACATGGTTGGAATCTCCTAATGGGTATTCAAACTCTCCCAACATGGACTGGTATGTACTGAATCTATTTAATAAAGTCCTAACAAGGTATATCCTCTTACAAGGAACTTTTATATTAGTACATCATTTTTTGGGTATCATCACCACTAAGATTTTCCCTTGGCTAGGGTTTCCCTAGTTAACATATCTGGTGTTATTGTGTACATGTGTATCTTCTTATGGTTGCTGATTACATTGCTCACATGGGTAAAAATTATTAAGGTTGATAAATGTTTTAACAGAGGAAAATATAATAAAAGTTTTCTTTTGAAAAAGATATAGCGTAAGACTAAGAATATTAGAGAAACATGACAACTTGGAATACTAGAACACTATGATATGATAATGTAATTAATATTTCTAATGTAATTAATATTGCTAGGGAGAATTAAAATTAGGTTGATATATCCAAATATTGCTTTTCTTTAATATAGGAGAATCATTCAAAAGTCACAGTGGACCATCTAAGTTATAAAAAGAAAATAGATTTGCTCCTCACATAATTGTACCATGAAATCATGAGAATCTTAGTTAGAGGAATGGAAAAAATTATTTTTACTTGATAATATGGACATATACATTTATTTTATAATTTATAATAAAACTATCTTAAGATTTTACACTTTATTGGTTATCCATGCCTAGGTTTATGCATTGGGATCTCTTGTCCCTCACCCTTGTGAGCCTCTCTCTCTCTCTCTCTCTCTCCTCTCTCTCTCTCTCTCTCTCTCTCTCTCTCACACACACACACACACACACACACACACACACACACACACACATGTTGGAAACTTACAATTGGAAAAATTGTTGTTTTATTATTGATGTCAAATCTATTGATAAAACATATTGCTACCTAATCTAAATGTCATATCTATTTGATTGATGAAGATGATTTGAGAAGTTTCTCATAACAATAGTACATAGAGGAAAGGTTGAGTTAGGAAAAGAAAGCTACAATGGATATTTGATTAGATGAAATTTGATGAGACAAAGTGATTTTTAATATCAAAAAATTAAGCTAAGCCAATAAATAAAGTAAATATTAAGGAATTTTGAGTGATGTTAGTGTCAGTCGAGCCATACTAAGTGCCGAGAAAATATTATGTTGACTAAGCACCAATATTGACCAAGTAAGATAGTTGATGTCGAGCCAAAAAATTTATAGTGACCTTGAGTACTTTAGTGATGACCAAGTGTTAGAACCTAGTGATTGCCAAGTAACAATGTTAGGAATGAATTTTTGGAAATCATGATTCCCAGCCAACTTAGTTTATTTCTTGTGAGATGTAAACTATGTTGAAGATAGAATTCATGAGTTAGATCATTAAATTCAAGGTGAGGATTAGGTAAAGACCTAATAGATGGATTTCTGAGAAGCTTCTAGAGGATGATCAAGAAGATGGATAGATACAATGAATCATGTTGAACCTAATCGTAAACCATAAGATCTACGGTGATCATGTAAAATGAGAAAGAAAAATTTTCCTATTTAAGGAGGCACAGATCAAAAAAAAGAGTTCCAATGTGTGTGAGGTAAGTATAGAGGAATTTTTATTAGAGATGCACAAATTAAAGAGTGAATGTGAAGCTATAGGAGATTTCTTACATAGAAGCTATTGCTATTGATAAGTGAATATGAGAAAAATGCTTAAATTTTGTTGAAGGGAAATATTGATTGCTTGAAGGGTTTCCAAGATAATCAAGAATAGAACTGACAATGGAGAGCTTATCATTGATTCAACACATGAATCAAATATGATTTGAACTTGCAAAGCAAGTTGTAAACATATAGATCAAAACCCTATTATTTTCTTCCTAATCATTGTGAATAGTTTGTATTGAAATCCTTTTAACAAAGGTTGATCTAATAGTCATTTGAAAGACTTAACAATCTGTGTAAATCATTCAACAAGGTGACATTATAAATGGATCTCTACCTAGGTCACATATAACATTATGTATTGTAAACCTTTAATAGGGTTGGCTCCTAATAAAGCTCACTTTGAAAGAGTGAAAAAGTGGTGACATGTTGCTGGCAGTTTTTCCCAAATTAGGTTTCTACATAAAATCCTAGTGTCAAACTTGTGTTGAATTCTTTATATGCTTTATATTTTATATTCAACAAAGTATGTTATAATTGGGATACTAATTTTGATTATCAGTACAGTAGAGATTGAGCAACAAGAGGATAAGCATAATAGTAAAAGTTTTATCTTTTATTCTTTAAATGGAACTTGCATACCTTGTGTAATTGATTCACCACCCCACCCTCCCCTCTCAATTATTGTAAACATTTCTAACAACACATAAAAATCTCATTCATAATTTTTTCCTTTTAAAATTTTTTGGAAGTACAATTTCTTAAATTTAGTATTTTATTAAATTTTATTAAATAAATAAATTTAAAATACTTATTACTAACTTTAAATTTGATGATGACTTTGATGTATACATTTGGGAAAAAATGGAGGGACTTAGATGAACATGATAGCTACATACCACCTATTTAAGATATATGGATACACATTTTGTATCTTTTCTAAGACTTACTATGTACTTAACCTTGTGGAGTAGAGGTTGAAATGGGTTTTCCTAGTTGAAATATTTTCCTAGGTATTCACACAAAAATAAAAATGAATTGAAATTAAAATGAACATGGTGGATTCAAAGTATTTATTTTCTTGTGATCTTAAATGGGCTATGTGGAAATTGGCATATGTTGGCTGTGTATGTTTCCTTACAAGATCAACCACTCAAGATTAGATTGAAATATTATTTTTGATTATTTAAATAAAATATTATCCACTTGTATTAAAATCATCTCAAGAAAACCTACTTGCATCATTTTTATTTCAAACCTAACAATTTATATATATATATATATACATATATACATATACATATTTTATATTCAACAAAGTATGTTATAATTGGGATAGTAATTTTGATTATCAGTACAGTAGAGACTGAGCAACAAGAGGATAAGCAGAATAGTAAAAGTTTTATTTTTAATTGTTGAAATGGAACTTGTATACCTTGTGTAATTGATTCAGTGTCCCCCTCTCAATTATTATGAACATTTCTAACAACACACACACAAAGTGTAAAAAAATCTCATTTCATAATTTTTTCCTTTTAAATTTTTTTGTTGAAATTTTTTTGGAAGTAAAATTTCTTCAATTTAGTATTTTATTAAATTTTATTAAATAAATAAATTTAAAATACTTATTAATAACTTTAAATTTGATGATGACTTTGATGTATACATTTGGGGAAAAATGGAGGGACTTAGATGAGCATGATAGCTACATTCCACCTATTTAAGTTATATGGATAGAGATTTTGTATCTTTTGTTAGATTTACTATGTACTTAACCTTGTGGAGTAGAGGTTGAAATGAGTTTTCCTAGTTGAAATATTTTCCTAGGTATTCACCCTAAAATAAAAATGAATTGAAATGAAAATGAAAATGGTGTATTCAAAGTATTTATTTTCTTGTGATCATAAATGGGATATGTGGAAATTAGCATATGTTGGTTGTGTATGTTTCCTTAAAAGATCAACCACTCAAGATTAGATTGAAATATTATTTTTGATTATTTAAATAAAATATTAAAGAAAACCTACTTGCATCACTTTTATTTCAAACCTAATTTTATATATATATATATATATATATATATATATATATATATATATATATATATATATATATATATATATATATATATATATATATATATATATATATGTATGTATAGATAAGAGATTTAATTTAAGAAGATTGGGTTTTAAATTGTTATAAATTAATCATATATCTATTTACAATAAACCAAACCACTTAAGGTTAGATTGAAACTCAATTTGTTATGAAACCACTTAAGTGGGATAGTGAGCAAGTCTACAAGACAATTTTTTCTTAAGGAAGTTAAATTTATAGATTGATTAAAGTTATAGTTGAACATGGCATTAGGTAGACATTAAGCCATTACAAAAATTTCATCTACTATATGTTGTAGGAAGGACATCACAATATCTATAAAAGTAGGAATATTCTTGTAAAAATGTAGGACACACTATTGTGGGACTCTCTGATGTTTATATCTTAGAGTCGATATATATGAAATTGAATTATATAATAGTTTTTTGATGCAATGCACTTTGAATGTGATTAAATTTTTTGAATCAATAGAAGGGATACTCAAAAGGAAAATAATGAAGAAATGCTTGTATGAAGGATGTTGAAGCAATCCACAATGCTAGATCTAAAGATGAATGACTTAAATGCTTGAGCTCAATCAAAGAATATAATTGTATGATTTAATTCATGTATATCAAAATGAGGGGGCTAAGATTTCTTTAATACCCCACTTTATGATTTTAGGTTTTGAATCTAGAACAATCCATATTAAGGATAATTTTTTTATTGCAACTAGCTAACTATTGCATGGTTTGAATTTAGGCACCAATAATGGGGAACTATACACCTTGGATATTTATTCATGGGACCATATATCTTGGGCATTGGATCCTCCCATTATCAACCTAAATTATGATCAAAGGTCTAGAATGAATAGAGACCAAAACTCTTTGAAATATGTGATAATTTAATAAAAAGGTCTTAAAAATGTTAGTTGACTTTCGTGTTCCAAAGTAACCACCTTTTCAAACTTATCACCCACCATTTCATGCTCTGGTAGTTATTGTGAGCTGACAAACATGGTATTAAATTTAGAGGCTTTGTCAAACTTTGGCGTAATAAATTTCAGGGCTTCTTGTTTTATTTTAATACATCAATAGTGAGACATATGTTGTTTTGTCCTCATTTTATGGCAAGGACTTAGTTTTATTTACATATATCAGTAGTTATATATTTAACTTGAGACATGGTTTTCCCACCAAAGTAGTTGACTTTAAGCAAATGTATTTTAATTGGGACATCTCAACTGTGCATTTATGTTTTATGGTTTTTTGAAAAAGAGTCCGAATTTGTTGATATGTGTACCGTTTTTCAATTCTTGCGGCGTATTGCGTTGTAAGTGTGCCTGGAATTGAATGGTTTCTCGACTGATATATATATTTTTTAGCTTCGTTTTGAACTCTAAAATTACCTGTAAAAATTATCACATGGGTCAGATTGATTCAATATGTTTTCAAATATAATTATATATAAAATTGTTGATTTAGTATATTTTCATATAGTTAACACGAAGTGAAGGGTGCGCAATTGTCTTCGTTTCGATCTGATATTAAGTTTTTCGTTGTTCCTGCAGCCGTTTCTAGCCTTTCAATGATGTCATTTCTGCAGCGCTATAAAAGAAGTTAGACTTTATATCTATGTCTTAATTTTTTTGATACAATATTATTTTTAAGTATATGAAATGTTTATTCTTTTTTGATTAAATTACTGTATCAAATTATATTAAATATAAATAGAAACTTAAAAAGTAGTTAATAAGTCTAAGAGGTGGCTAGATTGTTAGAGGATACATAAAATTCACCTTTTAAGAATGTGTTGGTAAACAGACTTGTCACCAAGAAAATATACGATTTGGTCCAATGGAGTATGTGGCAAATTGATGTCTCCAACAGTGGGATAGGCCCTTGATATCCGGCCTTCCTCTGCATTTAGAGGGGCAGCTCCCACGTAAGATAAAATTTGTGATTTTTCAATAAAGATAAGTAGAACTTAGAAAATAAAAAGGAAAACCATTGATAGTGAATGCATCACATGCCTTCAATGTTTTCATAAAAATGATGTACACTGTTAATGAGAGAAATCAAGGACTATGCTTGAGAACTATCACTGACACAATGCTAATTCTACTATTTACGAATAATCACACCATACCATGAAAATACTCATAGATGAATCAACACTTCAACAATTCAAATTCCTGAGAAAGATAATGCCAAATGTACTTCCTTTATTTCTTTGCACCAAGAAAGTAAGAAATAACTAATTACAAAAAACAACAATTGTACACACTTTCCAAAAATTGCTTTGTTATCAGAGCATAAGTGTTCCCTCTCTCCTAGTCCAAAAAGTCTCTTATTACATTGATTTTGAAGAATTTATCGCCAAGCCAGATTAACCAACTTTTTGGGTTCATAACTACTCAAAAAGTTAGAGTTTGGGCTACTCTGAAGAGTTTGTAAGCAACTCTAACTTTTAATGCTTAACTACAATTAAAAAGGTTAAGACATTGACCAAAACCAAAGTTAATTCTAAAGTTGACCTTTTTACAAAATACATGAATAAAACCTAAGACAACTTTAGAGATATGCACTTTTAAGTTTTAACTGTGATCATTGATATTTCCCGAGCTTGCTCTTTGATCTGCAGGTGTTGTGAGCAGCTGAGTCAAGTTTTTCATGTATGCTCTAAATGATTTGATGAACTGAGCCAAAGTTTTGTTCTTAATGATGATTAAACTTTGCATCTTCAGCTTACATAGCTCATGTCTCTTTCTAACTTCATCCAATTCTATGACACAAATTAGCAAGTTTTGAGTATAGGAGTCCAATGCCACTGAGAGGCTGCTCAATCTCATCATAACACTAGCATCTAAACTTTGTTTACTGCCAAGTTTGATGCTGATTTTTGTCTCTATGCATTCCAAAATGGAAGATATGTCCAGATTTAGAGTGTGTTCACTAATAGGAATACCTTCTATGATCATTGGTATATCCCCCAAGGCCTTCTTTTTTAGTAACTTGCATGAGTTTAAGAATTTTTCTCCTTCACCTAATTGTTCATTCATACTATCATTCTTCCATTTGATGTTTTCTAGCCATATATCAATTTACTCTTCTTCTCCAATGTTGATTAACTTTAGTGATTTAACTATATTGTTGTCCATGCCTTTAATCTCTACTAAATTGGCACCAATTTCTCTCTAGAATGTTTGTTGTTCCTTGAGAGTTATCAGCGCTTTTTGAATTCTTTGCTGTATATGATCCACTTTGGCAAATGCAACCTAAACATCTTGAAATAAGCTTGATGCTCGTTCTTTCATGCCTTTTACCCATGCTTTCACCATCTTACCATAAGTTTGGCATTCTCCTATGTTTTGAATGGTTTCTTCATCAAACATCTTCTTCAAATCTTCTGTACTTTCCATGGATGAACTAGGATCTGGAAAAGAGTCACCAACCATTGATTGGATGCATAAAGAAAGGGCTCAGACTTGACACCTGAGTTGATTCTTAACTTGCTTATCTCTCTTTGATTGTTTTATTAAGACAACAACTGACACTTGAAAATTGTGTTCTTTCCCTTTATTTGCCTCATTTATGTCCTTCTCTATGATTGGTTGTGCAATTTCAATAGATAAATTACCTAAAGTAGGGTTCACTACCAATCTGGAATCAATTTTAGTCTTCTTTATCTTTGTACCTTTATGCATTAAGACAGCTACAACATCCAGATTGGGTGCTACCAATTGAATCATCCTTTTCTTCCTTCTCTCCAAACTTTGTTGTAACTAGGATGTTAAAATATTGGTCGATGGGCTGATTGCTGAAGGAACTTGTAGAATTGTAGATAATAAATCCAAGTTATGTGCATTTTCTATGGTTGGTACCTCTTGAGTTGCTTCTACACTTTTAGGAGACAATGAGCGTGCAAGAGATGCTACGGATTGAATCATCTCATCTACGAATGATGGTAAAGCATTCATCTCAAGAGCTTCATCAATCATCTATTGAATTGGTTTTAAAGTCTTCTCCTTGGGTTTTGATCTCTTCTTCCTAGTGACTGCATTGAGTTCACATGTTGAAACTAGATCAACTTATCTATTCGAACCTTCACCATCATCTCCCCCTTGTGTGCTATGTAGGGAGCCCAAGGACGTAGGGATAGAACATGGAATGGCTGAAACTGAATTTCCTTCTTGAGAATTATTATTATTCTTTGCACTGCTTCTTCTTTTTGATTTAGTAGCAATGACTTCTTTAACTTTATTCTTTAACCAAGTTTCAGTTCGTTTAATCACAAAGAAAGTCCTTTCCTTGAGGTCTTTCAACTCTAGCAGAGACCAATTAATATATGGCAATTCTAATAGTTGTATCTGCTCAAAGAAGTAAGGATCAATCAAGTTTGACCCATCCTTTGTTATGCCTATCACATCCCATCCCATTTTGTAATCAATAATTTTTCGTATTTTAAATCTCATCCAGTACCTTTTTCTTACTTCGAAATCATTCTCATAGTTTACCCAATAATCTTCCATTGTAGGGAAATGAAGATAGCTGGGTCCAAGTTATTGTTAACATACCCGCTGCCATCAAATGGAAAGAAACCATGGAAAGAGTGTAAAGTTATGCTCACCATGGATCTCTCGATATTTTGAGCATCCAAAGAGGAAAGACAACTATAGTGTCTGATGTCGATTGGGAAAGGAATTGATCTTTTGTTCCTACACTTTTTGTTTACCTCGCCAATTTTCTTGCAAACTTTTGAAAGTACCAACTTGTCATCTATGAAGTGAGGCAACATGAGAGGACAATCTTGAAAACCTCCAATGCAGATGTAAGTGAATTAGGGGTACTATATGAAGAAGCTACCATAAATACTAATGAGATTGGCTACTTCAGGAGAAATTTGAAGTCCTATATCTCCTTGTAGCTCCCTAGCAATGAGCATAGAAAAAGCATCATTCACCCTACGGAAGTGTGCATTGTTCTGTTTTAATTGCAATTGGGGGTAATAATTATAAATTTGCATGGTTAAGCTATACCCCCCATAAGGATTTAGACCAAGCCATGATTTCATACTAGCAATTGCATACATTAGGTACAAGGACACATAAAACCCTTGACTTGCATTGAATCCTATTAACTGCTGATGGAGGGCATCGCTAATCATTTCTCCCCAATCTATAAATTATTTTCCAGTGCTGATGGTATTAATGGACAAGAACATCCAATCCTAAAAATCTTTAGTTGTTTGATTTCCCACCACTCTATTGAGGAGAATTATCATATCAAAAATGTCTTCATTAAAGATATTCTTGCATAACACTTTGGGTAACTATGACTTTCCTCATCTAGATTGATCTAGCCAACCACTAGCAATGGCATTCAGACATGTTTTCTTATTCTAATGGAAGTATCCTTGGGCACCTTCTTTAGATATTTTTGTGAATTTTCTCTTATTGTAAATCTAAAGGTGATGGAGATAGATACTAGATCTAACCTTGCGACAACATTACCCCCTAAGGTCTTGATGTCCCTAGAATTCTGATCATATGCCTTGATACATTCTAAAACCAATTCCACACATTGAACTGCAAGTGGGTGTCCTCCTACATGGGCTAGACCACTTTCTAATGTTCGATGTGCCAAGGGTGATTTATCTTCTTTGTTCATCATTTTCTAGAAGTTTGCAAGTTCTATATGTCCCATCTTTGTGTCTAATATTTTGGGAAGCATGCTTTTTAATATCATAGGAGGCTCTTTACCTTGAAATTTATACCTCATAGTATCACTTATCAAGTACTATCCTGGCTTGAATCTAAAATCAATAATCACTTTGCTTTGTATCACACTCTGTGTTCTATTTTCTTTAGGCAATTGTGAAATTTTATCAAAATCCCTATTTCACTTGAAGGATCCAACTTTTATATGCATAGAGGAATTTCATCAAAAAATTCTCCTACCATGTGTATGATTTTTGCTTCCTTTGTTTCAATGTTATCAGTTGGAACAAAGCCAGAGTTGATACAATGACAAATAGGCTTTATTATAGTATAGATTAGTTATCCAATCCATTTTTATGGTGAAATTACTTGAGTCACACAACATTTCACCAAAAGTTCATAAGCCATGTCAAATTCTCTATCAATACTATTCTTGTGATCTTCAATGAAAGCTGAGATGGAAGATCAAATTGTCGAACAATTCACATTCTTTTTTTTCTTTAATATAATATTCCCTTTTTGGATGCTGCCGTTTATTGGAAGACACATTGCTAGTATGACAGTCCAAATGCTTTATTTTGGTTGTGCTAATCACTAAAACAATATATTATGTCAAATGGCTTAGGTGTCTTGCACATTTTCAACTCCATCCCTCAATGTGTGGTGGCTTGGGAGTTTTTTTGTTAGCATTCGGGCTGCTCATTTTGTCAAACAGATTGTAGGCATCCTTTAAAAATATATGTTCCTTCTCTATTGGTGAGTTTGCCTCTTTTTTCTTGGTTTCCAAATAGATGAAGAAGTGCTTGTGGAACTATTATTTGATTTCCTCCATTCCTTTATACCAAAGCATTTTTCTCTTAGAATTCCAAGCTCCACATTTCACGGATTCTATCACAATATTCAATATCTCCAAAAAGGACAGGGTAGTCATTAAAATCCTTCTATATTGCTTGATGGTATTATTACAGGCTTCTCTCTCACAGCAAAATCCTATCCATTGACTTTAGGTCTCTGTTCACAAAAATGAGTAGAAACTTCATTGATGGAGAAGAGAGCTTAAGTTAATGTAAAGATGAAGATAAAAATTGTAGACAACACAGATAAAGTGGTGAGCCAGGGCTTGGTATGATGGTTGGTGAAGGAATCAAGGAATCTACCCCTCCATTGGCTCCTGTAATCCTCAGTGATCTCCTTCCTTAATCTTCTGAGCTCCTCTGGTGAAGAAATAGCTATGCCTTTGCACAGATCATCGCACAACTGGTCACCTCTATTTGATGCATTATCTACATGTCTAATATCTTTTTCAGATCATGAGTTTGGAGAATATTTTGTATGATTATGAAGATAGGTACTTCATATATGATATGTGACTTCATTCACATTGGGATCAAACTCCAAGTTTTTGGAATCTTCTAAGCACACCGCTTCTATTCTCGAAATAAGAGCTCTATCTCAATGCAATGATAGGCATCATCAACAGTTATGGTCTTTCTTTTGTTGTTGTTACCTTCAAACTCACCCTAACTGACATGTGAACTTTGTTTCTAGCCGGTAGTTGTTTTAACAGGTAGCTTTTGGATTGGGAAGTTTGGGTTAGGATTTGGTTAAAAAGTTGGGAGTATAGGGAGAGAGAGTATTTTGGTACATGGAGAGAGAAAAATTGAATGAGAAAACCCAAACCCAAACTCGTACTTCTCTCTACAAGTTGGAGTACGTGGAGAGAGAAAAATATGGGGAGAGAGAAAGTGGAATGAGAGGAAGGAAACTCGAACTCAAACCCAAACCCTGAACTTCTCTCTATAAGTTGGAGTATGGGGAGAGAGAAAAGTACAGGGAGATAGAAAGTTTGGTTTAGCTAAGGACTAATCTCTCTCTTTTCGAAATTAATATAATTAATCCTCCCTCTAAAATGTCCACGTAATAGAATGATAGTTAATTATTTTTTTTATCTTAAAAATTTAAAACACTTTAGAGTACACATTGGATTTTTTCTCATTTTGAAATTGTACATCTTGTATAAATAAAAGTGCTACATAGTGACTTAATACTTACTTATAGTAAAATATAAAGTAGAAGTAATTGTATATTTATTTTTTAACTATTATATTTTTTATAAAAATTATTAAATTTTCATAATTGAATAATTAAAATATTACTTCAATTTTAATTTAATTAGTTTACGACATCTTATTAATAAAATTATATTTAATATATAATTATATATTTACTCTATATAATGATAATAGAAATTCAAGATATAAATATAAGTAATGTAAGTTTTAAATTTACTTTAAATAGTATCTTAGTATTTTATTTCTATAATTTTATATAATTTTTTTTTATATGATTATGAATATAATTTAAATATAACATGTGAAAAATTATGAAAATTTATTATCCATTCCATTTTAACTTAAAATATTATTAAATATACTATATAAAACATTATTATGATAAAATAAAATATTTATTTAATAAATTTAATTTAAACTATGATATATCCTTAGATTTTTTTTACAAAAATATATATTAATACATAATTAATATATAATAAAATTATTCTTTAAAATAAAAATTTGTTATAATATAATAGATATTTATAAAAAATTATTTATATTATAAATATATTGAGAAAATATATTATACACTAATACAAAAGTAAAGAACTTAGAGAAAGTATTTATTAGTTTCTAACTTTCAAAGCAATTTTTAAAAATGTGTTTAATTTTAATTTACGAAAAATCATGCACTATGAAAAGAGCCTTAAAACTCTTCACAATAAGCCCTCAAGCAATCTAGTCAATCAAATGATAGATAAGTAATTTTTTAGTATTATAAACTCAAAAAATAACATAAAGCATATAAGAAATGAGAAAAATCAAAGCTCTTAATTGGTTGATAGATCTAATTTTAATCATGGGTTATGTAGCATTATTCAAAAAGTGATACAATAGTACTCAGCCTCTCAACAAGTACTAATACTTAGCTAGATGAATAAGAATTTGTCATACTTATATAGAAAAATGTGAGAGAAGAAATTATAAAAAGATTTTAATTTTATTTTATTGTATTTAAAATATATTAATTATTATTTTATTTTAATAAATTATATTATTTTAAGAATATTACAATTTTTTTTGGATTAATATAGAAATATAACTAATTACTAATTTAATGATAAGTACTAGTCACTACATGATACGTGTTTCTCTATACATTCAATTAACTTTCTACATATAATTTATTCATGTATAGGATGGAAAATATTAAGTTTGCACCTTGTTGTAGTATATGTATAGATTATTGCCAATCTTGATAATCTATATTGAATTAATTATGTTGCATATTCTTTCATATTTATAATTGTATATATATTTATTTTTAGCTTCAATACATTTTTTCATTTTCATCAAACATTAGTAAAAAATAAAATATGAATTATAACTAAGTTATTATTCTACTATTTATAAAATAATATTATTCATATTCATAAGAAAAGATAGGTAGATATAAAATTGAGCTAAAGCCCCAAGCCTAAAACATAAAAAAAACTTAAACCTATCATGTAGCTAATGTAATAACAAAAGTCCTATATTTGGAGGATCCTCATAATGCACATTTTAGATGTGTATTAGTGAGGGTCAAATTATTCTCAAGAAATTCATACCCATCACCACATTCTTTCTTTTCTTTTTCTTCTTCTTCTTTTGTAGAACATGCTACTAATATATCAAAAATCAAGTGTGAATTTCATAGATCCAAACTAGTTTAAAGAACCAATAGAATGGCACCTAGAGGTTGTTTACATTGGTAGTGAATGGGAAGAGCATAATAGATTGTAACCAGCCTGATTGCTTAGTCCACTCTTATAGTTGGGGGAGAAGCCTAAGAGTGATTCTATTGAGTACTTTGAGTGATGGGAATCATTAACTCTGGTATACATGAGAAGAAAAGTATCCAACTCTAGAGAAAGGGAAAAATGATGGAACTTTAGCTATTCCAGAAGAGCAATTTTCCCAATTTTAACTTGAAGCACCTACATATGGGTTATGTCATGTACAACATTGTCATCTTTTATTTGAGAAAAAGACATGTTAACGGACAAAATAATTTGCAATGTAGTTGAATATCTATGTTAAAATAAATTATACACTATTTAAAGAATACCACACGTTGTTGAGTTTATAAGGGATGTGGGGCTTATCCTATAAAAATATATGCTAAATAGTAAAATGGATTTGGGCTAAAAAATATTAAAAGATCATTCAAATATAAAAAGTAAAATAGGTTCAGGACTCACAATATGGTAACATAGAATTCGTAGGAGGCCCTTGGAAATAATACACAATAAACTATGAGAAAAATTAGATTCTATAAAACATATATGGTTTTATTACAAGAAAAAAAGTTTTCAAGGAACCTTGGTACACTCTACAAAAATAGATAATCAACAAACTAATGGTCAACTGCTAAAAGTCATCGAGCTACTAGTGAAGCAAAAGTAGAAAAATGAGGGTCATTTAAACTTACACTTACTAAAATATTTCTTAATAGTTCTGCATTTTTTTGAATTACAGTAGAATTAATATTACAAAAGTCAAGGATCAATTTTTCTTGGAAATCCTTAACCCAATCTTAGAAGTGTAGAGAGAGAGAAGGACTAGGAAGAATGTTGGCATTGGGATGTATTTTGGTAAGTGGCCATAGGCAGATGAGTTTTTGGATTTTCATTGATAGAAACATGGTCATAGACTATAGTTGCAGTAAGGAGAGTGCTTAATTAGTAAGAGAATTAATTATATGTAATTTGGAAAACATCTAAGTATGAAAATCAATGCATAGGAAGAGCTACTAAACTTGGATATTTTTATAGCAATCATGATAAAATTGTAATTAATTTGAGTGGTCTTAGATGCAGTATGCATGTGATAAGTAAAAAATGTGACTATGACAAAACCTAATGATTATGATAGATTGGAAAGTATTTCATTTATAGAAAGAGTTACAAAATAGAAAACTCATGTTCTTTAGTTACCAGTGTTTGATCTTTGATTGGTGATTAGGATGGATGATCTGTGGTGAGTATAGTTGTTATTTTATATGAATCAATGCATAAGGATAATAAGAGGTGTCACTTATATGATCAAAGTAATCATGTAGAGAATGTTCCAAAAGATGTTTGAGATGGTGAAACATGTTTTGTCTATTCTTGAGAAAATTACATTTAAACCCTATTACATTGAGGTTGTAAATGAAAACATATTATGGCATTGATATATGTAAATTCATATGTCATTTAAGTTCTTGAGGTTCAATGTTGAATCTATGGTGAAGATTAAGTGGTAAAAAGTTAAGTATTTATAGGGAAGTTCTCTTAGTGCGAAATGTGTTGTTCATAGATGATTTTTTGAAGTGGAATTACTATTTTCTAGGGTTGTTATTAATGTTTAGAGAAAAGAGAGACAAGAGAATAGTATTAGAGAGAAGAGAGAAGAATGAATCTGATAGACAAGGAGTGCTACTTCTACTAGAAATAGGAAATATTGAGGGGGTGGGGGGGGGGGGGGGGGGTTGGGTGGGTTAAATCTCAATATTCTATAAACTTTTGCTCAACTACAGATACCTTTATAACATTAAAACATGCACATGTGAATAAAATAAAAAGTAAACATAGAAATAACACAATGGAACTCATAACACCATTAACTTTTAATTAGGGAAACCTTGGCCAAGGGAAAACCCTAGTGGGGATGGTACCCACAAAATGATCCACTAATCAAAAGTATCTTGTGAAGGATATTGACCCTATTAGAAATCTATTACATCCATATAATGTCTCAACCCTTGTTAGAGGACTAGGCCTTCTTATAAGCTTCAACACTATTAGGATTTTGTAGTATTACAATTCAAAATGTATGCAAGATGAGCCCACTACCTAAACATGCCATATAATGATATTTTGTACACTAGGAATATATATAAAATTCTTTTCCAATGCTAATAACTTCAATATCTAAATTGAACTTTGTAGAAAACTATATAATCTTCACTATACTACCTCTATCTGCTCTATAAAATTTGTATTATAAAAGGTAGCATAACCATGAAAAAAATATTATGCAACTTTGGATCGAAAGTTTTTTCCTCTATACCAAGTTATTTTTGTCTATTGACGTGCATGTTTTCACATGTGCCCTAGAATGAAAAATCATACTTTTCTCACTTAGGGTTAATGTCTAGGATGACATCCCTAATTTTCTTAAGTAATTAATTTGTTAAACATAAAAAATTATTATCTTAAAATACCTCTTTCCTTATGTCTATCCTATTCTACATGTCCATACTTGCAATCACTAAATCGTCCATATCTTTGTCCATACTTCTCTTCAGGAATGATTCTATTGCAAAAAAGATCCTGAAAACTTGTTCTTGCTTCCCTAAAATACACATGTACCAAATCTTTATCTATCAACTTTGCAAACCAAAATTGTGCCTATGCTAGTAGTTAAACTCGGTGATAGACAATTTTCTAAGTCTTCAACCCAAAACTTTATATTCAAGATATGTTGAATTTATAAAAGTGATATGTTTCCATAAATGAAAACCATAATTCATTTTCATAATATTCTTTCTAAAAAAACTTCCAAAAATCTCCCCCTTTTGCATTGATGGAAACATATGGAAAAATTGGGTAAGTCCCCCCTAAAAAACTTCAACATTTGTGAAGTTCTTTACATGGCTATTCAAAATTTTCAAAATGTGGATCATTTTAATTATGTAAAATATTTACGTAGATATATCTCCTTATTGAAATGTGTATATTACTTCTCCTTTGATTAAAATCTACCTTATATATCCTTATATGTACAATTTTCCTTGCAAATACTCCCCCTTTGACATCAATGACAAAGGTAAGTCACAAAACTATATGCAAACCAAAAATTCAGATCTAAATTCTTTCCTTCATGTTGATGAATTATTTAATAATGAGATGCAATTATAAAAGATATCTTTTAAGCTAACAAGTCCTTTATTCCATGATTTGCTAATTGAATTTGACACTATGAGGTGTGCAAATTCCATAAGTTGCTAACTTTGTTTCTTCGAAGCTAGGATAGGAGAATTGTTCATATGATATCTTCACCCTCAAGCATTCTTCAAGATGATTATAAATTGGGTCTATCTTTGAAGAGATATGCTCTATCAACAAAGAGAACTTGATACAAGAGCATCTTGGGTGTTTGGGAAGTCTTGCACCAACCAAATTTTTTTATTTTCTTGTTTTCTGCAGTAGTTTGTTATTCATTAAGTAGTCATTGCTAATTTATTTCATGATATTCATAGTTGTCATAATTTCAAGGAAAAGTTCTTGATCCTTGTCCTAAGTGTACAAATTTTAAATTTTCTATATTTCTCGAGTTCTATATCTTCTTTGTGGTCCTATTTTCTTGTTATTTTCATCCTATGTAGCATGTTATTCTGATTGGCATGATTTTTGTTGATCATGTGGTGTCTTGTGTAGTTAAGGTTTGTATCATAACACAGATGTGGACCTACATTTATGTGTGCATCATTTCATATTATCATTTGTGAAGATCTTGGTTTACTCTTCAATGCATGGAACTATATTGTAATTAAATGCTTAAGTAGCTAACTTGTGGCTTAGCTGGCTATAAAAGTTTAGCTTTGTTAGAGATAGGAAAGTATTACATGAAGGATAGAAAGCATAAATATAAGATAGAAGATGCAAGGTAAGGCTCTAGGATTGTAAATTATTGTTTTGTATAAGGCGACAACCTGGAAGGTCTTATAGCTAGGCATGATGTGGTTTTCTTATATGTGATTTGAAATAATTACACCTACAAATATGATGCATTTAGCCTTGTGTTTTCTATAGCTTCATTAATCTATATGTAGCTTTCATGTGCATCCCATAGGAGGGAATTCTTAAGTTGATTTTATGCCACATGTTGTACTTAAATCCATGTATCTCCCTATGTTAGATGATGCTAGGGTGAGCCCTTTATTGTCGCTTTGATCATGGAGAACCTTTTTGAATTTGGTTTTAGGGTGAAAGATCTGAAATCTAACCTATAATTTGCATAAGTTTATGGTCTTGTAAGAACTATTATCAAGATGATTCATGGTAGAGGAAATGATAATAATTCTATTATGGACATGTTGAGGAATATTGCAGCAAGACTTGAAGCTATTGAGATAGCACAAAGAAGAGGTGTACATCTTGAAGATGTTAGTGATGATGAAGAGGTAGCATCAAATCCCAACTCTAAACCTAAGGTTCAATAGGATGAGGAAAGGCTTCTGAATGCTTTGTCTAGGGAAAATGCTAGACCTGTTGTTGAAGTTTCTTGCTATGATGTAAGGCTTGAGACTAATGGGTAAGTTCAAGAAGTTGGTTCTCACTTTTGGGAAAAAAGTGGAAGTGTTTTTCCTATTTTTGAAATTTCTTGTCAATTGATGTCAAAATTTGAGGCATTTAGAGATTGAATATTAAAAAACTTTAGAAATAAAAATTGTAGTGTTTGGAATCTTCTTTTCGAATACTTAATTTATTTATGTACCCATATGATAGATTTTTTTTTGGGTAAGGATCTTTAAAAACTATTTGTTTAAAATGCTCATTTCATGACCATATAGGCCTCATGTACGAACACCATAATTTAACACAAATAAATGAATTTTCGTAAATCTTTTTAAAGGAGTTACCTAATACACCTAGAATTGATGATAATAATTTTCCTTTATTTTTTATTAAATAATTTTTTTTATTAATTATTAATTGGCTTTAAAGGTAAATTTTAAACTCTCATGTATGGACACCATAATTTGATCAAAATTTTACTTTTTCAAAAATTCTTTTTTTTTTTTAACTTCAAAATAATTTCATGTAGATTGATGATAGAAATTAATTTAGGAAAAATTATAAAACAAAAATGTTATTTAAGTTTTAGTGAAACTCAATATTTTACATTGAGGTACCACCTTTAATTAAAAAATAATGCAAAAATAGTAAATAAAATCATAAGACTATAAAATTTATATTTTGGAAATCAGGATAGTGATAACTCTAATGGGTTTTTGTTTCATAAAAAAATTTAATTGGGAAGATCCTCTAAAAATTATAGCATGGTGTGAATTTGCTAGTTCAATGCCTTAGCCAAATCTTGAGAGGTCAAAGGAATAGGCTTGGTCTCACCAAGCCTATCCCAAACCAAAATTTGATGCAGGAGAAAAAATACCACCCCATGTTGTAAGAAATGAGCATCTATTATTTGAAATTCAAAAAATAGGTGCCCATTTTGAAAAAGTAAAATTGACATTTGAAACAGATTTAAAATTACCCACCCTCCCAAAAAAAGAAAAAGAATTTTTAGAAATGGGTACCCATTTTTTGAGAATAAAAAATGGGTACTCATTTGAACTTTGGATCGGGCACTCGAGCCTAATACAAGTACTCGCTTTTAAAAAAATGGGTGCCTATTTGTAAAAGAGCATGATCTCAATCTGTAGACTTTCATAGAATTGAGATCCAACTTCTTTCTTCCACCCTAATATTGTATTGGATTGAACCACTAAAGGTACTCCTAATAATAAGATGGTTAAGATATTAGTCAGAAAGTTGAATAGTCATGCCTCACTTTGGTGGGACCATTTGCAAACTAAGAGATAGAAAAGGGGTAAAGAAAATATCAAGACATGGGCAAAGATGATTGGAAAGATGAAGAATAATTTCTTTCTTGTTGATTATCAAGTTAAATTGTTGAGAAAGATGCAAAATCTGATACAAGAGAACATGAGTGTGAAAGAATATATTGAGGAATTCTATATATTGGATATTAGATCAGGACATCTGGATGATGAATTTGAGAAAGTAGCTAGATACTTGAATGGTTTGAGGACATCAATTCAAAATGAGATCAACTATGTTAAGATGGATAGTGTAGAAGAAGCATATCAGTATTCTTTGAAGGCTAAAGAAAGACTAGGAAAGAAATATAACTAGAGACATAGAGGAAGAGGTGGCATATTTTAAAGAAGTAGAGGAAAAACAAATGGCGAAGTTAGAATATTTGATAACACAATACAAGATAAATGAAAATTAAAATGGAAGGCAAAACCTTCTAGTAGAAGAGGTAACTATACTTGATGTAGCTAGACTTGTTACACTAGGAATAATAATGACAGAGAAAGAGATGAAAGATCCTTGTTTAAAGGTACTTTTTATAAATGTGGAGGACATATAAATTTTGAATATACTAAATCTAGAAAGAAGATTGAAGGGAATAGTAGAAGAACTTTGGCTTGCAAAGAAGTTGTTGAAATAATGAACCTAAAAATAGTAAAAAGCTAAGTTAAGAAGGATCTCATGGAATGAGGAAATTGATGGTGAACCCATTTCAAGTAGTTTTTTTAAGGCCAAATGTAAGATAGATGGAAAATGAAGCAAGGCAATCATTGATAGTGGAAGTTATGATAATTTATCATCTATGGATTTGGTTAGCAAATTACAACTATAGAGACTTAGACATCCTAAGCCTTCTCACGTTGCTTGGATCCAGAAGGAGCACAAATTAATTGTAAGTGATAAATGCATTGTTAAATTCAAAATTTGGGAATTATCATGATGAATTCTTATGTGATATTATGTCGATGGATTTTTATCATGTTATTTTGTGTATGCCTTGGTAGTAAGATAGACAAGATTTGCATGATAGTAGATTGAATCAATATACTATTTGGGAAGATGGAAAGAAAAAAATATTGTTCCCATTGGTAGAGAAAAATAAAGAGAATCATTGTACTGTAGTTAGAGGATGTTTTGATGAAGGTGACTAGTTTGATAGAGACATGAAGGAGAAGAATGTTAGGATTTGACTACTAATAAGACTAAGAAATAATATGTGTTAGATCATGCACCTAAGATTGTATCCTTGTTGGTGAACTTTCAAGCATGGTAAAATTTAAGAAGGCCTTCTCCAAAAAACAATATAAAATATTGCCGAATCTTTAATTATTTTAGAAAAATAATATTATTTATATTGGTAAACCTCTCAATATTTTATTCTAAATATGAAAAATATTGGTGATTATTTTCGAATCATAATTTTTTAAAATAAAATATTGACAAATCTCAATTATAATTGGAAGATTATTAATCACCATGGAATATTGCAAATCAAAATTGAACTTTTTTTTACCTAATGGAATATTATGAGGATCATTATATATACTTCAAGTCAATAGTGAAAACTAAATATTGGTGATATATCCAAAAAAGTAACCAATAATTATTATAATTACTAGTCAGTTCAATTTAATTTCTCCAATAATATATTATATTTAGGTGACTCAAATATAATCATGTAACGAATATTGTGGTGAATATATGAGTTTGAATTTTTCAATAAAATAAATTATTCTCTAATTTTAGATATTCTTGAACTGAATTTTATAAAACTATGGTGATTTAGATTGTATCAAATAATAAGTTAGTAGCCAAATTACTAGCCAAAAAATTCTAAAATTAGCCAATTTGTGAATATTAGCCACTATAAAATACCTTGCTTTCAAGACATTATTTCTGATAATGCACTTGTTGGTTTACCACCTATGAGAAGCAGTAATTGTATGGCTTTGATACCTAGAACTAATTTTCCTAATAAAGCACCACATAGATTGATGTTTGATGAAAAGGATGACCTAAATAGGCAACTGCAAGAGCTGATTGTGAAGGTCTACTTGGGGAAAGTTTGAGTCATTGTTTAGTACCTGCTATGTTAGCACCAAAAATGAATGGGTAATGGAAAATGTACACTTATTCAAGAGCTATAATCAAGATAATAAGTAAATATGGATTTATTTTTCCTAGAATGGATGGCATAATGGATAATTTGCATCTAGAAAAGTATATTACCAAGATTGATTTGAAAAGAGTCTATCATATGATTAGAATTAGAGAAGGAAATGAATGAAAAAATTCTTTTAACACTAATGAAGGTTTTTATGTGTCATTTATTATCCATTTTGGTTTAACTAATGCACCTAGTACTTTTATCAGGTTGATTGTAGATTTGGATGACATTTTGATATTTAGTAAGACCAAGCAAGAGCATCTTGAGCATATAGGACAAGTATTGTAGAGAGTTCAAGAGGATAAATTGTTGATTAAATTCAAGAAATTTTCATTTATGTATCTTGGATTTTTTATTTCATCTAATGGTTTGAAGATGATCCTACGAAGGTAAAATTTATTCTTGATTGGCCTATACATGAGAATGTTGGAGAGGGAAGAAAATAGAATAACTATGAGAAAATTCATTGTTGCAAATCAAAACTATTATTCAATGATTGCAATCATTGAAAAGTGGTTTGTGGGGCATCTTTTGGGGTCCAACAGGTATATAAGAATCGGGTACCTATTTTTGTCAATGGTTAAAATTGAATTGGGCACCTAATTTTTGAATTATAAATTGGGTGCCCGATTCTAGTTGGCATAGGTGGGAATTTGGAATGGCCACAAATTTTCTTTAGGTTTTGCCTTGGAGAAAGGCATGGCATAGGCTTGGTCCCACCAAGCCATGCCTTCATGAACCATTTTGTTTCTAAGGCATTCAATCAATAATTTTAGGGATTTTTGTAATTTTTATATGGTCGTCCCCATTAAATTTTTTGATGAAACAAAAGCTCATTGTAGGTCTTACTATTCCAATTTAGAAAATGTAAATTTTATAGTTTATGAATTCATTTTCTATTTTTCCATTATTTATTAATCAAAAGTATCTCTTAAATGTTAAATAGTGACATTCACTCAAACTTTAATAACTTTTTTTAATTTTTCATATTTTTTAAATCAATTTAGATATCATCAATCCTCACACAATTCTCTTAAAATAAAAAATAAATAAATTTTTTTTTAAAACTTTGATTAAATTATGGCATCTGTACACAAGGCGTTTTAGAAATTAGCTTAATAATCAATTAAAAATTAATTAAAAAAAATCATTAAAAAATTCAAGAAAAATATTCAAATAAATATTTGGTGTGTCAGGTAACTTCATTTAAAAGGATTAACAAAAATTTATTTAGTTGTGTCAAATTATGGTGTTCGCAGATGAGCATGCTATGGTCTTGAAACATGCATTTCGAAAAAGTGATTTTTAAAGATCCATACCAAAAAATTAATCTATCATATGGGTATAAAAATAAATTACATATTAAAAAAGAAGATCCCAAGCACTACAATTTTTATTCCTAGAGTTTTTTTATATTTAATCTCTCAATGCCTCAAATTTTGTCATCAATTGACAAAATATTTCAAAAATAGAAAAAATAATTCCACATTTTGGCCAAAAGTGAGACCCAACTTCTTACACTGACCCATTAGAAATTTTAGGAATAACATTTTTAATGTATTTTGTTCTTCATCTAATATTGAAAATTCTCCATTGTACCTTCCTTTAGAAAAAGTTTAATGTAAATGATGAAAGTTTTATTAGTCTAATTTAATTTGAATTTTTTTTTTTTGGATAATTTGTTTTGAGATAAGTACAAGAATATGAGGTAAGGAGAAATGTGGAGTAGAAAAGTCCATTGTTTCATAAATAGTTTATAATTGTTTTGTTATTAATGTCTTCACTCAAATTTTGAAATAAGAGGGGTTATGGATATGATAGGTATAAATATCATTACTATAATCAATTTTAAAGATCATATAGAAATGGTTTTAACATGTAATAGGTTAGAGAAGGACTTAAAGAAATAAATAGGGATGGATAAGGTGGGATACACATTAGGAGGGGATTTTAGAATAGTGAGATAGAAATAGAAATAGAATGGGATATGATTCAATAATAAGGTATGGGTGGGAATAGATAGTGAGAAATATGAGGAATAAAATTAGTTGCTAGAGATTTTTTATGGACTATATGTTGGAATGTCTTAATGGAAAGAATGCTTCTGAGAGAGAGGTGGGGGAGTGAATCAGAAGTACTAGCTTTTGACCTATTTTTAAACCCTTAATAACATATTATTGAAATGAACATGCATGCATATAAACATTAAGCAATCATGAGAAACATATATGCATCACCACATAACACTTGAGATTTTGGTAACCTAGAAACCCTCCAGGAATAAGAAGGTAAAACTGGGCTGGGGATGATACCCAAAAAAATCACTGCAGTAATAATGTTTGACCACTTCTGATGTTTGCCTTGTTAAAGGCCTGCCCTATTAAAGGCTTTACACTGTGTCAATAGTGACTTGGTTAAAGGATTTACAAACACTTTACATGAAGTGTTACCCTGTTAAAGGATTTAATCACCTCTTTAAAGGATCTACAACCTAGCTATTAAGCTAACCTATCAACATAAGATTTTCTTTCTAATACAATTGCTAGAGAGTATTAGGTATAATAAACCTAATAGCTTACAATTCTTGATTGCTGAATTCAAGCACTTGATCTACTTTCTCTGATCTTGATTCTATGAAATCTGATATCTGTTTGTATTCCTTGCTTAGTTCTGATCAACTGAATATCTATTTGCTACTCTTTTTCTCTAAGTCTTTTTACTCTGAACTTTGAACTCCAGTATAGTTGTTCCATACACTTCTTCATCCTCTACAATAAAATGAGATTTCATCTTCCTCATAAAGACATTCAAAGACTTAGGGTTAGATATGGACCTACAATCCATATTGAATCTCTTTTTACCGCTCATTCCTTGCACTTTTATTATTGGTTGCATGCCTTCTCCATTTTTCTTATTGGCTGCATGTAGATTACATAAGAAATATAAAAGATTTGATCTTATCTATTTGATCCTTCAAGATTCATTATATGTCAGCCATAAAATGGTTTACATATGAGTTTGTGCCTTTTCAAACTCATATACGCATTGTGTTACTCGGCACTTACTAATTCTTGATGCTCAGCACATATAACAAAACTTTCTCACTCGGCTCCTATTGTGTTCCTATTTTGCTTGGCATGGTCTATGACTTGGCACCTAAATATTACTCAGCACTTGTATTATGCTCGGCACCTGAACTCACTCGGCACTTGATCTTCACTCGGTACCTAAGGACTGCTCAGCACTTGTTGGATTTTCTAACTCAACACATGTTGTGGCTTGGCATACATAGTGTGCTCGACTCCAATGTAGAAAGTGGTTAAGTGGGTTGGCACTCAAATGTGAAAACCATTTTGAGACTAACAATATCCCCCTTTGACATGAGTGTCAAAAACACTTAACTAAGCATTATTTATCTGACCTTATGAGTACATTCACTAATTTTCTCGATATATATATAAAGGTTTTAAAAGAAAACTTGATAAATATATTGTAACTTACAATATATACCTCAAAATTATTGTAACTCCCTCTGAGTGGATTGTGCCATTATCTATGTTGTCTTGGTAACCAAAATTTTATGTTGTATGTCATGCTCCCCCTTTTATCTTGTCTCCCCCATTTTCTTTATAATATCTCCCCCTTTTTGACACTTATGTCAAAGAGGGCTAAGGGTTAAGACCATATTTTGCCAAAAATGTGCTATTTACCTCCATAATCATCCTGAGACCCATATCCCAATTATGCAAAGCAATTTCCAATGACTTGTGTTGGATGGCAGTCTCTACAGCAAGGTGAACAAGTCCATCTAGAGTAGAAAGATTAGGATCTTTCTTGAGAACAATTTCAGCATAGACCTATTCTTTATGGAGTACTTCCAAATGTGGAGTAATGGAGGATTGTAGCTGTATCAATTTGGCCTTGATGGTGGCCTCTTCTACTATTAACACAACTAATTCTTTCTGAGTGTGAAGCATTTGATTAAAGTGCTTCTCACTTTGAGCTAGACCTTTAAGTAGTTGCATGCTTAAAATCTTCAGATTCCTTTCTAGGCTCATTATTCTTTGGCTTGTCCCTTGTGTGAAGTATGAAAAGTCACACAACTTGTTGTACAATGAGAATATATTCTCAAGTACCTTTTTCACTTTGTCAAGTTTTTTTGCCAATTCAACCTGGGAAAGTGCAATTTCACTAGATATTTTCTCATTTACTTTCCCTTGGAATTTCCTTTCAGACCATTCCATAAGTTTTACATTTGTTTCTTGGTCTTCATTTGTCACCTGGTCAACAATATATGATAATTGCTCCATTATATGCTTTGACTCATTTGGTGATTGCAAACTGAAGGCATCCATAAAGATGTCCTTAATCTCATGTAATGTTTGCTTTTGTTTATACTCCTTGTTGAGTATCTCCTACCTCTTTCTTCTATTCAATGCTTCCTGCACCTCATTGATTTGATCAATGCTTATTGTTTTTGAGTCATAACTTGGTATGACTATCTCCTAACCCTTGCAATTTTTTTAGTACTTGATCCTCGTGCTGATATTTCTAGTGGCATTGCATCATTGCTTGGCTGTTTTGAAGGAGTTCCCAAGGTAGGCAAATTTATCAATGTTTGTATTGCCTCCTGCTCTTTAGGGGTTTCCTCTGCTTCCTTCTTTTGTGTACTACCTTGATCAATTATAGAAATTTTAGGAAGTGCACCTTCTATTTGTGTTGTAGGATTAGATGTAATAGTCTATCCTATTTGTTCTACTTCTTTTTCTCCTGTTGCACTCGGCTTCTGTACTATGGTATCAACTATTCCTGATGAAACAACTATTTTCATTTGAAGTTGAACACTGGTACCTATAGAGATGATGGAAGGTGGTTCTTGTGGATTCACCTTATCTCTAACTGTGTCTTCTACTAATTTTTGTAATTCATCCACACTGACCAATACTGGATCTATACATAATTTTTCTTGTTGTGTGATTTGGTCAAGGATTCTTTTGAGATCCTCTACAGTTAAAGGATTGATGTTCTAAGCAGAAGTGTCAGGAACATCCTGTATAGTTATAGTTTCTATAGGTGTGATGGGTACATGAGGAGGGCTAGAAGGTGGCAATTGTGTGTATTGCACACTCTGGTCTTGTTGCTGCTCCTACTCAGCTATTGTCGTTTCATCTTGTTTTTGTATCTCCTCCTCCTCACCTATTTCTTTCTCCTCTCCATCTTTCTTTTCTTCTCCCTTTTTTTCTTCTTCCCCTTTCTTTTCTTCTTCTTCTTCTTTCTTTTCTTCTTCCTTCTTCTTTTCTTCTCCTTTTTCTGTATTCTTTACTTCTTCCTCCTCTTTCTCACTAGGCTCTTCATGTTCTGTGTTTTGTCCCGCAAAGGGATCTTCTTCTCCATCTTTGATAGTAGTCAAACCATACATCAAATTCCATATTTTTGTTGACTTACTGACAACATTTTCCATCTTGTTTTGTAAGATATCAAAGGCTCTATGCTTTGGTGTGAAATTGCCACTATATTTCTTATTAGCCTTTGTTATTTGACGTCTTGTTAGGTCAGGCATCACCTATGCTAAGATAGATTCTCTTATCTCCTTTTCAATTTTTAGACAATGATGCCATTTTTTTTCAATTATCTTATATAATTCTCTAGGCATGGTATTGTGTAGCTCTAGAGGTGTAGACTTGAATTCAGCCATCATGGCATATACTGATTCCTCTATTTTGTTTTGTTCTTCTTTACTTAGCTTATTGAAATCAATGCTTTTCAAATCAATAAAATTTGCATTCTTAATATTTTCACAAATTTTATCTTAGGCTAATTTGGGAGGATGACTTACCACTCTGAATTGGCTGATATCTTCTAACTTTGTTCTTTTCTCCTCATCAGAATCTGGTTGTGCTACATATTTTTTTCTTTTTCTTGGCACTTCACTAGTCTGTTCAATAGCCTTCTTCTTTTCTTTGATTTTTTCCTTGGCCTTTTGTGAAGATGCCCTTGTGGTAGCCCTTGTGACTGGTATTTGTGGCTTGGCTTGAGTTGGCTTAGCACCCTTCTTTGTTTCGGGCTAGGTTGGAGGCTATATTGTTACCTTTCTTTTCTTTGGCCTGACTTGGGTTGGTGCTTCCTTGGCTTCTTCTTCCTTAGCACCTTCCTCCTTTTCTTCATCTAGGCCTTGAGTCAATTCCATTTGGCCTTGCTCTTGTTCATCCTCCTCCTCCTCCTCATCATCATCTTCTTCTGCTTCAGCCTCAATTCCTTCACCAAATTTCTTCTTAATTTTCTTTACCAATTTATCTTTCTTCTTCATTATGGAGGCAGTCTTTAACTCCATATTCACCTTTGACCTTACCACATCATAAGTGCCAAAGTGTGGGGCACACAGGTCTGTCTCTTCTACCAATAATGCAATTATTGCTACAGATGCTTCATCTATGTTGATCTCATAACCAAATGGCCTTAGCCATCTCACCCTTGGAACTGCTTCTTGGATATAGATGAAATCAATATCAACTAAGAAGCATATATCATTAGTATGTCTTTCCACTAAGGAAACTAGTATTCTTACCCTTTGCTTCATGGATTTCTTGAAATTCTCAAAATAGCTTGTGATTAGTGTGTCAAAATTGTCTCCCATTTGTTCTATATATTCATTAATTTGGGCTATGATAGTTCTATCATTTTTCCATGTAACTTTTCCAAAAGAAGGAAATTCATTCTGAACATAAAAGAATGCACAAACCAAAATTGCTCCAAACTTGCATTGGGCACCCTTTGTCCTTCTTATAGCTGCTAGGTTTTCATTAATCTGTTGTAGTTGCAGTTTTGCAAGATCATAAGTATGATCCTTTTTTACCAATTTTTAGCCTACATCTACTGCAATACATGGCACACTATTGAGTCTACTGGATTGATCAAATTTATGGACAATAACTCTAATAGCAAATTCAATGAGAGGATCTTGAATGGCATGAATTGTCATTCCTCTTTTATTCCACTGGGCAGCTATGTTTTTCTCAATAACCTCCTTGGATTCACTTCTCAAGGTCTTGTACCAATCTAGGGTAGGATATCTAGTTACCCTATGAATGATTCTTTTCATGATCTTGATGGGAACATCTTCTATCCATAGACCACCATCATGAATTCTTCTTAACACAAGTCTGATCCATTCTATCTTAAATACGGTGGGAAAACTCAAAACTTGTGTTAAACCCTTCCTTTCAGCAATTTTGTATTCATCTTTCAACACTCCATCTACACACAACTTCTCATAGGATTCTCTTATTTCCATATCTCCTATGGCTCCTATCTTACAATTATAGCATCTTCTTGTGTCCTGAACCATTATAACTTTTGGGGGTATGCGAGAAAGAGCTACGACATGATCGTTCTTCTATGCAACTTCAAGGATGGGATGAAAATTAGGCTACTTAACCTCATTTGATACTAGCTAGACTTAAAATGACTCTTTGTCATGGGTTTTCTTAGAACTCGAAGCCATTTGTGCAAACTAGGGTTTCCTTTACACAGAAATATGAAACTGCATAGCTTGGGACAAATGAAAATACCTCAAGATCAATGAAAATGCATTGGAAGAGGTTGGAATCTACTTGGAATACTAGATTCTCTACTATGAAGTTGCTCCACTCTCTTTCTCTTCTTTGCTTCTCATTCTCGATGACGATAAATGATTAAAATTGCCATATTATACCCTATTTCCATTGCATTAAATGCTCAACTACACACTCAGCTTCTGAAGGATTTTTAACATTACTTGACTTGCACTACATTTCCACTTCACTCAACTTCCATTGGAGTTATTTAACTCGGCATCAGTTATCAACTCGGTCACTATTAGGAACTCGACATGTATTGGGGATTTACTCGGCATCTGAGGACAATTCGATAGCTTTGTGAGAATCTTCATATTATGTCTTGGCATGTTTGCTTATGCTTATTTCTTCTTTTTAGTACTTCTTTGTCTTGGGACTGATGTATGATGTAACTTTGTATATCAGTCCCATACACCTCTCTTATGCTTAGTTTGATGAATTGTGATCACTTGACCTATTGGGTGAAGTGATCCCTCCACTTGATGTGTTGCACTCATCTTTCTTTTCCCAAGTCTTATTCATTTGCCCTCTTATCTTTTTGACATCAATCTTTTCTTTTCCTTTGTTGGATTCAGTTTTTGGTGCTTTGGACCTTGTAGGACAATTTTTACTGATATGACTAGTTTTCAAGCAACTGAAACATGTGGTTTGGTTCAACCATCTTTTATAGTTCCCCTTGAAATGTGTTCTTATTCAGTTTTGGGGTATATGTCCATATTCTTGACAATAATGACAGCTATACCTGGTGTTATAATCCCAACAGTAGTGGTTTTCTTTTGTTTTTGCTGGTTGATTTGATGTCCACATAGGCTTTGATCTGCATTCAAATGTTCTATTTCCATACTTCTTACAATTATGACAATGTCCATCAAATATTTGTGTCCTTGTGACTTTGGATTTGCAATCTTGTGTCATATGTCCTTGCATATTGCACTTGTGACAGCAACCCTTGCTTTTGGGTGGGTTTGGCTGATTGATTCTTCTACTCCTACACACATTAGCAGTATGCCCCTTTTTATTACACTAATGAAAAGTAGGTTTAGAATCCTTACCTTTTTCACTTCTTTTCTCAACACTCTTTGATGATTCTCCTACTTCAGTGCTGTTGTATCCAAGTCCTGATGTATCATGGGTTGATCTTGGAAATTTCAGTAATTGTTCAAAGCACTGTGCAAATATTCTCATAAATATTTGGTGTGTTAGGTAACTTCATTTAAAAAGATTCACAAAAAATTATTTAGTTGTGTCAAATTATGGTGTCTGTAGATGAACATGCTATGGTCCTAAAACATGCATTTTGAAAAAGTGATTTTTAAAGATCCATACCAAAAAATTAATCTATCATATGGGTATACAAATAAATTACATTTTCAAAAAGAAGATCCCAAGCACTACAATTTTTATTCCTAGACTTTTTTTATATTTAATCTCTTAATACCTCAAATTTTGGCATCTATTGACAAAATATTTTAAAAATAGAAAAAATAATTCCACATTTTGGCCAAAAGTGAGACCCAACTTCTTGCACTGACCCCATTAGAAATTTTAGGAATAAAATTTTTAATGTATTTTGTTCTTCATCTAACATTGAAAATTCTCCATTGTACCTTCCTTTAGAAAAAGTTTAATTTAATTGATGAAAGTTTTATTGGTCTAATTTAATTTGCAATTTTTTTTGAATAATTTGTTTTGAGATAAGTACAAGAATATGAGGTATGGAGAAATGTGGAGTAGAAAAGTCCATTGTTTCATAAATAGCTTACAATTGTTTTGTTATTAATGTCTTCACTTAAGTTTCAAAATAAGAGGAGTTATGAATATGATAGGTATAAATATCATTACTATAATCAATTTTAAAGATCATATAGAACTGGTTTTAACATGTAATAGGTTAGAGAAGAACTTAAAGAAATAGGTAGGAATGGATAAGGTGGGATACACATTAGGAGGGGATTTTAGAATACCGAGAAAGAAATAGAGATAGAATGGGCTATGATTGCATAATAAGGTATGGGTGTGAATAGATAGTGAGAAATATGAGGAATAAAATTAGTTGCTAGAGATTTTTTATGGACAATATGTTGGAATGTCTTAATGGAAAGAATGCTTCTGAGAGGGGGGGGGGGGGGAGGGGTAAATCAAAAGTACTAGCTTTTGACCTATTTTTAAACCCTTAATAACATATTATTGAAATGAACATGCATGCATATAAACATTAAGCAATCATGAGAAACATATATGCATCACCACATAACACTTGAGATTTTGGTAACCCAGAAACCCTCCAGGAATAAGAAGGTAAAACTAGGGTGGGGATGATACCCACAAAATCACTACAGTAATAATGTTTGACCACTTCTGATGGTTCGCCCTATTAAAGGCTTTACACTGTGTCAATAGTGACCTGGTTAAAGGATTTACAAACACTTTACATGAAGTGTTACCCTATTAAAGGATTTAATCACCTCTTTAAAGGATCTACAACCTAGCTATTAAGCTAACTTATCAACATAGGATTTCCTTTCTAATACAATTGCTAGAGAGTATTAGGTATAATAAACCTGATAGCTTACAATTCTTGATTGTTGAATTCAGGCACTTGATTTGCTTTCTCTAATCTTGATTCTATGAAATTTGATATCTGTTCATATTCCTTGCTTAGTTCTGATTAACTAAATATCTATTTGATGCTCTTTTCCTCTAAGTCTTTTTACTCTTCACTCTGAACTCTACTATAGTTGTTCCATACACTTCTTCATCCTCTATAATACAATGAGATTTCATCTTCCTTATAAAGACATTCGAAGACTTAGGGTTAGATATGGATCTACGATCCATTTTGAATCTCTGTTTACTGCTCATTCCTTGTAGTTTTATTATTGGTTGCATGCCTTCTCCATTTTTTTATTGGCTGCATGTAGATTGCATAGGAAATATAAAAGATTCGATCTTATCTATTTGATCCTTCAAGATTCATTATATGTCGGCCATGAAATGGTTTACATATGAGTTTGTGCCTTTTCAAACTCATATATGCATTCTGTGTTACTCAACACATATAATAGAACTATCTCACTCAGCTCATGTTGCATTCTTGTTTTGCTCGGCATGGTCTATGACTTGGCACCTAAATATTACTCGGCACTTGTATCATGCTTGACACCTAAAGTCACTTGGCACTCGATCTTAACTCAGTACCTGAAGACTGCTCAACACTTGTTGGATTTTTTGACTCAGCACATGTTGTGTCTCGGCATACATAGTGTGCTCGGCTCCAATGTAGAAAGTGGTTAAGTGTGTTGGAACTCAAATGTCAAAACCATTCTGAGACTAACACTATATATTTGAATAGATGTGGTAAGGTCCTTAAGGAATGAGATGTGAGTAATGGAACATGAAAAAGAGATTAAAGGATATAAAAATTAGAGAAATATAGAAATATAGGGTAAGATATAAAGAAGGGCATAGGGAAAGAAACATACAGAGTTTAGGAATACATATTTAAGAACATTATAAATACATATAAGACTATTGGCTTAACCCTTGCACCATTAAAAGGTGCAAATGCAAGTATAATTATATACGAGGGAGAAATATGAACATGATCAACCTATCTAAAATTATAAAAGATAGATCTCAATGTACATGGAGAATTTAGTTAAGGGGAAATAAAAAAAGGCCTCATTTCACAGTGGAAACACACAAGATGTCTTAAAATTTGAGATTTTTTTGTTCTATATATACACTCAGAATTAGGGAAAGTAACCGTCATTGTTATTTTATTATATTTATGAAATGGTAGTTACTAGGTGATATATAATTTAAATTATCAATTTTTTGGAGAATTAAAAAGATGTGATTCATATCTTCAATCTTATATATTGTAATTTAAATTGCAAGGAAATTATAAATATTAATTTTGAATAAGGGTAGATAACATGTTTTGAAGGGATGTTAGAACCCTATACAAGACAAAATGTTATTGAAATATGAGTTGTTCAAAGGGAGAAAAAATCTACAAGAAAATATAATATTGTGAAATTTCACATTTTTGTAGCCTCATACAAAGAAGGAACTTCATTATTGAAAGTATTAAAGCATGTAATTTTATGTCATTGGCCTTAGATTCATCAAAAAATGTTGCAAAATGTAGACTTAATCTCTAATGCATTGTCTATTCTCTACCATAACCTAACTTTAATAAGAGGTCACACACCAATTTCCAATTTTCACATGTCATGTGGAATTTGTATAATGCATCATCCATAGTGTTGACTTTTATATGTTGTACATCAAAAGCATTTTCTAATCTTATTTGAATTTCATGGTCACAAATATCAGCATAAGTTACTAGAAAGTTTTTAAATAAGAAAAGTAACAATTAATGTGTTCTGACCCAAAGTTCAATCAAAAATCTAGACACTAATACTAGAAATACAAATGTCAAAATTAGATCTCCCTCTATTAAATACAAAGGTCCATGAACAATTTATCCACCAACCATGCTCAAAACTTTCAATGAATGACTTGCGACAAACCCCTACAATTGTTGTAGACTTAAACGAAAAATAACAAGAAAGGACTAGATTGTACCATTTAAAACTACCAGAAATAACTAGATCATGGTGAAAAGAAATACTAAAATAGGAAATCACCATAACAACAAGGGAGAAAACTGAGGCCATCCACAACAATTAGAAATCTAAGAAAATATATAGGACCAAGCAAGACTATACCTCTAGCCTTCTCAAACATAGTACATATCTTCCAACCATGGATCTAGCTAAGGCTCAACCTCCAACCTTGAAAAATATAGTCAAAACTGTAGACACCTAAAAACCTTTAGAAAATAAAGTATTTTTATTTTCTAAAAAATTCCTGATGACATCATCATTTATTAATTAATTTATTTATTTTTATGCCATTAAATCCCTTTATCTTAATTAAAAATATTTAATTAAGGAATCCCTCCCAAAAATGTTTAAATCTTATTTAAACATTATTTCCTTATTTATTAATTATTTAATTAATAAATTGACCAAAAAACCCAAAATAAATAAAAAATTTATTTTTTGTCCAAAACTTGGCCAATTTCCTTAAGAACACTAACCTCTTCCAAAATCTTCTAATCCTTCTTTAATTTTGATTAAAGGCTAATCCCATCATTTCCTACCCCTAATCCCAACTCAAAATATTTAATTAAGATTAAATATTAATCCTCATGTTTATTAAAAAAGTTTTAATAAATATCTCCTCAACCCAAACCCTTGAAATAAATAAAACTTTATTTATTTCCTAAAAATCTAATTTATCCTCATCCTAAGAAGTTCTAGACTCTTCTAGAAAGTCTTCATCCTCATCCTAGGAAATTCTAGACTATTCTAGAAAGTCTTTATCCTCATCCAAAGTCTAGACTCTTCTAGAAGATGTCTTTAAACCTAATCCTCATCCCCTCCTAACCTTGTCACATTCCCTAAACATGGGTTAAAACTTACTAACCCAAGCCAAAGTTAACAAATATCTCCTCCTTCACCCACCCACCCTCATTAAATGCCATCCACTTGCCTACCCCTAAGCTAATCCTAAATCATCCTAATCCATCCTCTAATCATTTGCACAATCCTAATCAAGCCCAAGTTGAAATTGCTCTCATCTCCCTCAAAATATCTCAACCATAAAACTTTATGAAGCCCACTAGGCCATAAATGACTCTTCCAAGCCCTTTTATTGCTCTTACAAGTCATTATGAGGGTCTTTATGAAGATTTTATCCCTTGAGCCTCCTTTGTTGACTCATCCTTCCCCTTTACTCCATCCTCTCACCCTGTGACATGTGTCACTCCCTGATTGACTGTAAGGAAGCACAATCCATGTGCTCTCCTCTCATGCAATCTGAGCCCTCCATGAGCTTTTTCCCATCCTTGCATCTTAGCCCTCAATCCCTCAAGCCTCTTGCCTATAAATTGGATCCTTCCCCTTTGCAAAATAACACAATCCATGAAGTAAAGTCATAATTCCATTTTTAGAAGCCATTTTACATCAAAACCATACACTCACACCCAAATTCCAACTCCATTTGAAGCCCTTTTTGAAGCATAAAGATTGAGCATACATCCTATCTATTTAGACAAAGCTACTCAACAAGAGAGCTTCTCATTGAGAGAGCCCATTAATAGCTTATATTCTCAATTGAGAGCTCATCTTAGTCTATCTTGAAGTTTATGAATTTTGTTTAGTTTGTAGAAGCTTTATTTAAATTTGGTTTCTATTAGCATACTAACATTGCTCATATACAAAAACTAGTCTTCCAACCCCCCATAAACTCCCATTACATCACAATACCCATGGGAGGAACAACAAGGAGGAAGACCAAACCCAAAAATAAAAATTAGCCCCCCTTCTTCCACTAACAAGACTACTAAAAGTAGCGCAAGTACACAAAATCTCAATAGGAATCTCCTCTTCTTCCTAGCACCCAAACATGATCTCTACCTCAATAGGAGATTTCTCCACCTTCATAGCAGTTGTGAACATAGAAGCAAATAGGAAGATCCAATCCATCCTCGAGAGCAATGGCACACCTCTCCACATTAAAGCGTTTAGTTGTGGAGTCATCCCTTCACCACGTGAAGTACACTATCAAAACATGTTCTCTCCAACTAAATCTCTAACAATAAGAAAGAGATACTCACAAAAAAATAGAAGGAAAGTTTCTAGAATGTTGTTTGACAAAGTCATAATATTTTTTTCTTTGGTTCCTCTCCAATTCATGAATTTTGACATTTTCATTAGTGTTGAGGCCTCTCGATCATAGTCATATCTTAAAATGTCTATAGTTTTTTGAGTTGATTGATTTTTTTACATAATGTAAAAGTAAAATATATTGAATAAATGAACTATGTAATAGTTTATTCATTCTAAATGTAATGGGAAGAGTAAAATACTTAAATAAATTGTTTGTATTTGATATAATTCTTAAAAATATATAATAAGTTAAGTTAATGTTTAAGCATCCATATTCACTCACTCAAGTTGACGATACTTGTTAGCTTCAAATGCATAGAATCTAATGTTTTATAAACATTTTATACCAAATAGGGAAAGAGTCAAATTTGAGTGACCTCATTGATTGATGCACTAATACTTCAAAATATTTTAGATTGAGCTATCTAAGAAGATAATTGATTTTATGTAGCCCTCAAAAGTCTTTGTTTGAAACTTTATCAAGGCAAAAAAAGTTCATCTAGTAGCTTCTGAAAAGAGGAAAACTTGTCAATCATTTTCATTTAATGTTTGTTTTATATTAGAAGACTAATTAGAGTGGGTAGTTTATATGAAGAACCCTCTTTGGTTTGTAGAGCCCATATCTATGTGGTAAATCTTTAGTGCTATACTCTAGTTAGAATTACACATCAAATGTAAGAATATTGATCAACATTGAGACTTTTTCAAGACAATAAAAATGTTATACATTGGAGCACAAATAGCCATGTGTTTTCTACCATTTGGAGTGTTTTGGGTTATTTACAAATGCATATATTATTTAAATACTCTTTTTTTTTTATGATGATTCCTTCTTCTACATAAATCTCAATTAATTATGATTTGTTAAGAATAGATTGAAGAAGCTAATCAAAGAAGGAGATTGTTGAAAGAGGGAGAATACTGAGGACATATAAGTATGATAAATATGCTTCAATCATTGTTTTTTCACTAATATTAAACCTGCTATTTGATGGTGAGATAATTGCTTATAATATTCAAGTACTATCACTTATTTGATTGATGAAGAACATTTGATCAAAAGATTTAACAATAGCAACTAGAGGAAAGGTTGAGTTATGATTATGTAATGAAGTGCAAGAATCATTTAAGATAGTAATAACATGATGTATTGATAATCTACTTAAGGTTACAAATTCTAGTTACACTAATAAATTTTAGAAGAACAAGTTATACAAAGTTTGACTACTAAGCTTGACTGAGTGGATAGTAGGTGTTGAGCAAAGATAGAGCAAACCAAGAAAGAAATCAGTTGGAGCTAAGTAAAAGTTCATTCTAGTGTATGCCAAGAAAAACAATGGATGCTGAGTAAAGTTTAGTTGATGTTGAGCACCAATAAACTTTAGTTCATGTCAAGTGATTTCATAGTAGATGTTGAGCAACCTAGTATGCGTCGACAATCAGAAGTTTGATAACTCCAAGCTACTACATTATTCAAAAGATCATGAATTCAATGGATCTGAGTTGACAAGTTTGTTTTCTTATATTATGTGAATTAGGTGAAATATAATGTTGATTATGTGGTGGCACAAAATTCAAGGTAAACTATTTTTAGGAGAATTCAAAGAGGATTCTAGGAGAAGTTTCTAGAACAGATATGAGATATGGGGTAGATATATTGTATCCTACCTAATCTATCCAAACTCTAAATTGGATGATGGAGAATGAGTGGTAAAAGATCTTAATTTCCTATTTATAGGAATGGTTGGTCATGAAGCAAGTTTTTCATGTGCAAGAACCTATGGAAGACAAGGAGCCAAAGGTTTTGCTTCATCTAGTGATCTAAAAGAAGAGTCTGCAATGACATGTTAATCAAGAAGGCTTAAGGGTATGAATGCTTGGAGGGTGAGCAAGCTATCAAAGCTATAAAGTATGAAGGACAAGCATAATTGAGGACTAAACAGTGATCTATAATCTACAAATGAAGTTGTAAGTTGTATCAGATCAAAGCCTTACTATTGCTCTCTAACAATTGTATCAGTCTTGGGTAAATCCTTTGGACTAAGGTTGACATAACATTCATTTGTAAATCCTTTAGCTGGGTGACATTCCAAGTGAATGGTCTAAACTCCTCTAACAAGGCTCACTCCTAATAGGGTCACATTTAATAGTGTGTATTATAACATCTAATAGGGTTGGCCTTTCATAGGGCATCACTTCAAAAGAGTGAAAAGAGTAGCATGCTACTAGTGATTTTTCCCAAGTTATTCTATTCACCCCCCCAAGTTATTCTAAAGTATTACCACAATTGGTATCAGAGACTTCTTCTTAAGAGGACTAGTTTGAAGGTACTAGAAGCACAAAGATCAAGATGTCAAAAAGAGAAGTACTTGGATCAATAGAGATAAATTTCCTACATTGAAAAGTTTGATGAAGCTACACGTTGGAGGACTTGGAGATCATGCACAATCTACCATTTTAGTGGAGCATGTTGATCTTGCCAGTGCCCCTACTGCTGAGGATATGAAGAAGAAGAAATAACATAACTAGGAAATGTTGGAGATTGCCTCTACCGTAAGTTATGCCAAACTTTATGATATCAAAGGTCTTGACAGTGCAAAGAAAATGTGGGATTCCCTAACCACTATCTATGGAGGAGATGCAAATGTTTTAAGAGCCAAAGTTAAAAGTCTCAGAGGAAAGTTTGATGATATAAGAATTACAAACTTGAAAATATCGAATCTTCTTTCAAAGCTAAGGTATCATTGAAGGAACTCGATGAAAAGAAGGAAAAGAAAAAGAAGTATGTGTCTAGTGATAGTGATAGAGATGAGGAGGATGTTGAACAACTTGAAGAACTACTAGCAAGCAGATTCCACAAAGGTAAAGGCAAGTTCAAAGGTAAGTTACCCATCATTTGTTTCAATTGCAATGAGATTGGTCATATTGCTACTGGATGTCCAGAGAAGAAGGATTTTAGAAGCGGTGATAAGTACAATGGTACAAGAGATGAAGATAGCAAGGATTACAAAGAAAAAGGTAAGAAGTCTTGCTACATTGCTAAAGAGGAAATAAAAGAAGAATTTGATGAACATGATGACGAAGTGGTGTATGTTGCAATGAAGAATGAATCTGATAAAGATGAGGAAATTGCACTGGTGACCTGTGTGAACAAGAATGATAGATAGATCATTGATAGTGGGTGTTCCCATCACATGATTGGATCCAAAAGTAAGTTCATTAGCTGAATTGTTATGATGGAAATAGTATAAGATTTGGTAATGATGCACCATGTTTGATAAAAGGAAAAAGCTCTATCAAACTCATAGATAAGAATTTTTCTGACAATTCTTACTATGTTAAAGTACTTAACTATATTTTTTTGAGTGTGTCATAACTGAATAATTTGGGATGTAAGGTTGAGTTTTAAAAATAAGATTGCTAGGATATATGACACAAATGGAAAATTGGTTGGAAAGCGTCATCAAACTAGAAGTAATCTATTCTATCTTGATATAAAAGATGCTACCTATCTTGTTATAAAATTTGATGATGTATGGCTATGGCACAAGAGGTTATGTCATGTTAAATTTGATAACTTGGTTAGTATTAGTAAGATGAATAAAGTTAGAGGTTTGAATAAATTGAAGAAGTCTAATAATGTAATGTGCAAACAATGTTAGTAGGGAAAAATGACTAAGTCAAGTTTTAAGAGTAAAACTTATACCTCTAAAGGATTACTAGAGATTTTTCATACAAACTTGTGTTGACCAATTGATGTGGAAAGCTACAAATGAGATAAGTATATTATGTTATTTGCTAATGACTATTCTAGGATGATGATAGTTATGTTTTTGAAATAGAAATTTGATGCTTTCCAATTGTTTTAGTGGTACTTAGCAAGAGTTGAGAAGGAAACACGTAAAAGCCTAAAGTCTTTGAGATTTGATAGAGGAGGATAATTCATGACAAATGAGTTTGAAATGTTTTGTAATGATAGAGGAATCAGAAGATAGACATCTACCCCTATTTAATACCTGCACAAAATGGAATAGCTAAAAGGATGAATAGATCTATAATGGACTATGCTAGAATACTCATGATGAAGAAGAATGCTACTTTGAAATACTGGAGAGAAGCTATAAATACAATTTTCTATACCTAGAACCATGTGTAAATCAAGAAAGGTACTCAATCAACACCTTTTGAGCTATTGTATGGATGTACGCACCCAATGTAAAATATTTTGAGGTATTTCAAAGTAAATGTTACATTCTTAAAGATGTTAGGAATGGTAAACTTGATGAAAAAATAGAAGAAGGTATATTCTTAGGATACTCCACAAGAAGTAAAGCTTATTAGTGTTTAATTACTAACAATAACAGAATTGTGAAAAGTGCAAATGTGAACTTTGATGAATATATAGAGGTATATGAGGTTGAACCTATGAAAGAACTAGAAGAATACAAATCATTTTTATACTTTTATGAAGGTACACCTACTAATGAAGATGTTGTAAATCAAGCTACAAATCAACAACAAGTTTTAGTGACTCCCGAGTTACACTCTATGAATGTTAAGTTGCATTCAAGAACTGAGCCACATAGATGTTGAATTATAGAATGAGATGGATGCACATTCTAATTCAGAGATTAGTGTACATGAAAGAGATGTTGAGAAACCTAATAGAGATGTACTTAGTGACTCTGAAGTTAAAAGAAAAAATGAAGAAACAATAGCTAAACCGAGATTGACTAATTATGTCAAAAGACATCATCCTACTAATCAAATCATTAGAGATAAAGATGTTATACCAATGAAAAGAAAAAAATTGAGAAATGATACATGTTTCTTGAGAACGAAGGTACCCAAATCAGTGAGAGATGCTTTAGAAAATGATGACTTGAGTAAAGCCATGGAAAGAGAGATTAAACAAATTATGAAAAAAAAAAACATGGAGTCTAGCTCCTAGACTAGAAGAAAAAAATGTGATTGGTACCAAGTGGGTGTTTAGAATCAAGCTAGATGAAAATGGTGTAGTCACAAGGAACAAAACAAGACTAGTTTGCAAGGGATATGCACAGGAAAAAAGAATTGGCTATGGAAAGACATTTGCCCCTATTGCTAGATTGGGAGGAGTAAGAACTCTACTTGCTTATTCTACATAAAAATGTTTCAAAGTTTATCAAATGGATGTTAAATTTGCATTTATGAATGGTATATTAGAGGAAGAAGCTTACATAGTATAGCTAGAAGGTTTTGTTGATGTTAACAATAAGAACATGATATGTAGACTACACAAGGCTCTATATGGTTTGAAACAAGCTCCAAGAGCATGGTATGAGAGACTTCATAATTATCTTGTGAAGATTGGATTTGAAAGGACTAATAATAACAATAATCTATACATGAAGACAGTGAAAGGAAAAAGTATTTTGTTATCTAAATTTTTTGTTGATGATATCATATTTGGAGGTCAAGATGCTTTATGTAAGGATTTTGCAAATTAGATAAAGTAAGAATTTTGAGATGTCTATGTTTGGAGAGATCAAATTTTTTGTGGGTTTGCAAGTATATCATATGAAATATGGCATATACATCACTCAATCAAAGTATGTCAAGGAAATATTAACTGCTTTTAGATTGGAGAATTCCAAACTAGTAAGTACACCTATGGTAACAAGACATAAGTTGTCAAAGAATGGTGATTTAGCTGAGGTGAATCAAACATTGTACAAGTCTATGATTGGCAAATTTCAATTTGTAGTGCATAGAAAAATTGATATTGCATTATGTGTAGGGATAGTTGAAAGATTTCTGCTAAACTTAAGGAGAATCATTTGATGGTTGTAAAGAGAATAATGGGATATCTAAAAGGAATAGAAGAGTTTGGTCTATACTATAAGAAGAATGAAAATTTTGAATTGAGAGCTTACACTGATGCTGATTGGGCTGAAAACATTGATGATAGAAAGGGCACTAGTGGAGGAGCATTTTTCTTAAGAAAGAGGCTGGTTACATGGACTAGTAAGAAACACAATTGCACTTCACAATCTACTACTGAAGTTGAATATGTTGTTGCTGTTGTAAATTGTACAAACATTGTATGGATCAAATAGCTAGTCAAAGGTATGAAGGAAGAGATCATAGAACCAATCATACTTTATTGTGATAATATGAGTGCTATCAATATATCAAAGAATCTTGTGATGCACACAAAGACTAAGCACATTGCAATCAAGTATCATTACTTGAGAGAATTAGTTTAAGATAAAGAGGTGAAGATGGAATATGTCAACACAAGGAAAAAATTGTTGATATATTCACAAAAGCACTACCTAAGGATGCTAATGAGTATCTAAGAGGTAAAATAGGGGTGATACCCCTATCTAACGCTATCTAAGTAACAAGATGAGTGCCCTACATCAAACAAGCTGATGTTCATATGTTACACATTGATGCAGATGATCTTACTTTAGGAGCTGCCTAAAGTAATCAAGGAGCTAAAACTTCAAATCAATCACAAGCAAGGTGATAGAGGGAGAAATTGAAGAAACTAAAAAAGTTGATATCTATCATGTTAAAGATGACAAGTCTTTGCCATTGTTGTCAAGGAGGCAAAGTTTACTAATCATAAGAGGGAGATAACTGTTGAAGGAGACAGTCGTTGAATTGGAGAGCAAAGAGAGAGAAATCTTAACATCTACCTAGTAAGAGGGAGATATAGTAAGAGGGAGTTATAAGAAAATGTTTTGTGACCTATTTAGAAGATGGAAGTTACTGATAGAGGGAAAGATTTCAATACAAGTTTTCATTTTTGTATTGTCTTACTATTCTATCCTAGTTAGTTTCATTGAACAAGGTGAACTTACTATTTGGTTTGCCATCAATGCCAAAGAAGGATATTGTTGAGAATAGATTGAAAAATCTAAACAATGAAAGAGATTGTTGAAAGAGAGAGATTGTTGAGAACAAATAATTATGAAAAATATGCTTCAAGCATTGCTTTGCCACTAATATCAAACTTGCTATTTGATGGTGAGACAATTTCTTATAAGATTCAAGTACTATCACTTATTTGATTTATGAAGAGGATTTGATCAAAAGATGTAATAATAGCACCCAGAGGAAAGGTTGAGTTATGATTATGTAATGAAGTACAAGAATAAGTTAAGACAGTGATAACATGGTGTATTGATAATCTACATAAGATTACAAAGGTTGGTTACACTAAGAAAGTTTAGAAGAACAAGTTACACAAAGTTTGTCTACCAAACTTGACTAAGTGGATAGTAGGTGTCGAGAAAAGATAGGGCAAGCCAAGCGAAAAATCAGTTGGAGCCAAGTAAAATTTTATTCTAGTGTATGTTGAGTAAAGTTTAGCTGATGCCAAGCACCAGTAATCTTTTGTTCGTGCTGAGTGATTTCATAGTGGAAGCTGAGCAACGGAGTATGTGTTGAGCATCGAAAACTTGCTAGTGTCAAGCTGCTACATTATTCAAAAGAACATAAATTCAATGGATATAAGCTGACAAGTTTTCTTTCTTGGATTATGTGAACCAGGTGGAAGATAAGGTTGATGAGCTGGTGGCGCAGAATTGAAGGTAAATTATTTTTAGGTGAATTCAAAGAGGATTCTACGAGAAGTTTTTGGAAGAGATATGAGATATGGGGTAGATACATTGTATCCTACCTAATCCATCCAAACCCTAAATTGAATAATGGAGAATGAGAGGAAAAAGGTCTTAATTTCCTATTTATAGCAATGACTAGCCATGAAGCAAGTTTGTGATGTGAAAGAACTTGAGGAAGTCAGGGAGTCAAGGGTTTTGCTTTATCTAGTGATCTAAAGGAAGACTTTGCAATGGCATGTTAAGCAAGAAGGCTTAAGGGTATGAATCCTTGGAGCCTGAACAAGCTGTTAGAGCTGCAAAGTATGAAGGCCAAGTGGAATTGAGGACTAAAAAGTGATCTATAATTTGCAAATGAAGTTGTAAGTTGTATTAGATCAAAGCCTTACTATTATGCTCTAACAATTGTATCAGTCTAGGGTAAATCCTTTGGATTAAGGTTGACCTAATAATCATTTGTAAATCCTTTAATTAGATGACATTAAAGTCCTCTAATAAGGCTCACTCATAACAAGGTGATTGAAATCCTTTAATAGGATCACATTTAATAGTGTATATTGTAACCTTTAACAAGATTGACCTTTCATAGGACATCACTTCAGAAGTGTTAAAAGAGTAGCATGTTACTCGCGGTTTTTCCCAAATTGGGTTTCCACATAAATAATTGTGTCAAATATGTTGATGAATCTATTATGTTTCATGCTTTACATTTCTATAAAGTTGATTTGACAATAACCTACAAGTTTTAAGTGATTGCATAATCCTATGGATGCATGCATGATGAATAATGTTTTATGGGTTCACTAAGTTGTGAAAAGTTTTATTTATACATCTGGACCAAGGTTGGATAATTGATTCACCCCTCGACCTCCTCTCAGTTATTCTAAAGTATTACAACATGATTTTCTAACTCTTTTCATTGTTGATATAAGAAAATACATACATAATTCTATTATTCATTAGTAAGTTAGTCCTATTTTTTTTTGTAAAATACTTATAGGTCATGCTAAGATTAAAATAAATAAATAAATATTAATAGAGATTCCTCATAGGGACTAAAAATACTATTAAAAAATAGTTTTCAAATATTAAATTAGTTCTATAATTTCTTATAGTTTTCTCTCCACATAAACTTAATTTAATTATGATTTTCTCACACTTTTCATTATGGATATAGAAAATTACATAAATAATCTTATGCTATTCCCAAATAATTATTTAAAAAATCCATTGGGCATATTGAGATTTACATCCAAATAAATAATAAAAATAATAATTAAGATTTCACATTTGGATTGACTTACACTATTAACACTTTTAGAAAGACCAATTAAATCCTTCATTATAATAATAGTAAAGTGATTGGATATATAACAAAATCTTAAAACTCAGTAAGTAGTTTTCTTTCTATAGGTGAATTTTACATTGATGTGATTTTCTCAATGGAGTTCTATATATATATATATATATGAATCCAGCTAAGATTAAATTAAGTTCTTGTACTTGTCATAGGTTAGATAAATGAATGTTTTCACTCTTTCAAGATGTTGAACCTAAAATGTAGAGCTTCAAAAGGGAGAATTAGGAGACACAAAACAATAATGTTGAGCCATTGGACTAACAGAGATTGTCATTGAGCAATAGAGGAACTGGGAGGCAATAGAAGAATTTTAGAAGAAGATAGATAAAATAGAAAATGTCACCAAGAACATGCTAATTAAATGTCAAGGAATGTTGTGGCTCTTCAATTGAGTATTTGAGCATGGTACTAAGCCAGATAAACTAGGGAAAATTTGTAAACTTGGCGCTCAACTTGGATGAAGCTAGAAATCATGAAGCAAAGACCAAACCTAACAAACAAACTTGCTCCAACACAAAAAAGAACCAGAAGAAGGAAATCAAGATTGAGTAGAAAGACATCAAATATGTCACTAAGAAGATAAAAAGTATTCAGTTGCTTCAGTTGAAAGATAAGGTGGGAGCTTTAGCCTAGTTAGTTCCACTTTTTTGTTTTTCTTGACCTTGTTAGATTGTTAGTTGCATCTCTATAGTTGTTGGTTTTGGTGTTGGCTTTACCTATGTTTTGTTGGAAATGGTTGTGGGTGTGTCTATTGGTTAGAAGATTGTTTCATTTTGGATGTTCAATTTTTTATCTTTCTATAAAACAATTGAGGTTTTGAGTCTCCTGTAAGAAAACATGTTTAAGCATTAATAATTTATTTTTTACATTAAGATTAGTTTCTTCTTAATTAGATAGCTTTAAAATATAAATAAAACATTAGATTTAATAATAATTGTATCTTAAATTATATGGTAAATTAAAATAAGATGTATTGTAATTAATTTCAAACTTAAAAACTAGTTATATTAGATTTTATTTTTTAATATCTAGATTATTGAATTGTTGACACATAAATAAAAACTATTTTAAATTATTCAAAATATTTTCAAATAATTAATCATTTATTTACTAATAAGTAATAATATCTAAATTATAATTAAATGTTATTATAGTTTTTTTAAAAATATATAACAATTAATCAACATATCTATCAATATATTTATAAAAAAAAAATATCAAATAAAATTTTAAACATCTAAATAATTATTTAATAGTTATTTTTTATGAATAGATCCTTTCCATTAATTATAATTTAAAGATACATATTTAGAAAGATGAACTTAAATATCTAAATAATTATTAAATAGTTATTAGTATTTTAAGGACTTACTAGATAGATTAAAGATTAAATAGAAATTCTGAATTATATTTTTGAAAAATTAGTATCAATTCATTCTATATAAACCTCAAGACATTAAATCAAACAAAAACTAGAAGGATGATTTTTAGATATTATAAAGTTAAACAATATGCATTTGAATTTTAAAAGTATAAAACTTATGATAGGATATAAAACATAATAAATTCTAATAGGTCAAAGTAGTTTTATTTAAGCACTTGTTAAAGGAAAAATGATACAATAGTACTAAACTTATAAAGAACTAATATATAAATAAATGACAACAAAAATTCTCATTGAAGCTGAATAACATTATTAAAAAATAGTTTCAAAATGCTATATACATTGTATATTGACACATTTTTATATATTTTCAAGTTTAGAGTGTCACTCCTAGATCAATTTTTAATATTTGCAACTTTAACATGTCCATTAAAGAATTCTTAAATAGTTAGTGTAAATGATTGAAGAGCTTATAGCTAAGGTGTCACCTATGGGTAGTCATGGATCTCCCTCTAGAGATCTAAAGGACAAAGTGGTAAAAAGTGTCATTTCAAAACACTAGCCAAATATTTGATATGTTCATTATTTACCCAAAAAATACCACTACTAGTAATACTTGTGGTTGAATGTCCTAATCATTATGAATATCTCAATAATGGTCTACAAATTGACCAATCACCAACCAAAAAGTTAGATATCCTCATCAACTATTTGTCTACAATTGGCTATGTAGCCAACAAAATAAACAATAAATTTGTAATTTTAATTAAATATTAAATAATAAATTGATACCCATTCTGTCGCAGACGGTTCCTTTAGTCTATGTCTAATAGCTATACAAAACTATCACCATAAATGGACCCTTATAAGTCTCTTCCCCTACCACCAAAACAAGAGATATTTTAAAGACCTATCATAACATGCGCTGAACGCGTTAAAACCTCGCTCTGCATGTTCGAAAATTTTCGTTCATTTACTCTGTCATCTGCAGTTTGGCATCGTCCTTTAATTCCAAAATGATCGTGACATTTTATTGTTAATCCATTAAAAAGGTCTCAAAATCTCTAGAGTAAAAGGTGATAAATTAATTGTGTCGATTATTTCACTATTATGAACTGTGAGGAAGCATTTCTCTCGTTGGGTACCCGAGTGATTCGAACCCATGATGATCTCACTTTGATCCCCTTAACACAGTTTTTCTCTATAAAAGGAAGTAAATTGTTAAGAGATTCATTCAGATCTCTTCGCTTCACATAAAAAATAAAAATGGAAGCCCATCTCCACCTTTATGAGATGATTCTTTGCGCTGCAAAGCCCATGGCTCTCAAAGCTGCTGTCTTGCTTAACATCCCCCAAATTATCAGAGAAAAGCCTCTCTCTGTTGATGAAATTGCTGAGCATATCTCTGCCTCCACAGAAAATAAGGTTGTTCCCCACAAGGAGTACTTGTTTAGGATTCTGAGGCTGCTGGCTTCTTGTGGAATTTTCACTGAAGATATGGATGAGCAAAGCAAGCAAATAAAGTATGGGTTGAACAGTGTTTCCAAGCAGCTAGTGAAGGAAGGAGGTAGGGATTCTTGTGTGCCATTTGTGCTATTATTTGCAGAGAAAGCTTACCAGGATAGTTACCAGTACTTTCAAGATGCTGTCTTGGAAGGATGTCATCCCTTCATAAAAGTCCATGGCATGAGCCCTTGGGAATATGTGGGCTCAAATGCTCAAGCCAACAAGCTTTTGAATGAGGGCATGGCTTGCCATACAAAAGATCTCATGGCTTCTGTCGTGAAGATGTATGATGTATTCAAGAGTGCAAGGAGTGTGGTGGATGTAGCTGGAGGAGTGGGATCTGCATTGTCTGTTATAATTGCTGAATATCCGCACATACAGGGCATTAACTTTGACTTGCCCCATATTATTGCAACTGCACCTCCCATATCAGGTGAGTAGTGGGCGGCTTAAACATCACACACTAAGGTTTGATTCTTAGACTAAAAGCTTGATTCTTAGATTAAAAGTATTAAACAGTCAAAGTTGACTTATTTTTCCAAGCTTAATTTATTTGTTAGTGGGTGATTTTTAAGGATGGCTAGTGAGCAGTCTCATCTCAATTTTGAGTTCAAATGTAAACTACATGTTTTGAACTTTAGATTGTTTAGCTGGTTCGTTTTAAATTATATGAACTTCTCCAATAGAACACATCTGATTGTATAGCTTTAGCTTTGACTTGTCTTATGAATTGCAATTGCACTTTTCGTGCATGAGTTAAGTATGTTTGTGGAAACATGTTTGACAAAATTCCACGTGGAAACATAATTTTCATGAAGGTAAAATATATGTCATTAAGAAACAATATGCTTTAGTATTTGTTGACTTCTTATCAACATTATGCTGGTTTAGCAATTCATATAACAATTATTGTCTTCTTTTGTTATTTCTTCACTTTCTTTGCTACATCAATGCTTATGTCTACAGAAGAGCTATTGTCATATTTATTGCAGTGGATTTACATGATTGGGATGATGAGAAGTGTGTAGAACTTTTGAAGAAGATCTATGAAGCAACACCAAAGCATGGGAAGGTCCTAATTTTTGAAGCACTACTAGAGGGTTCTCAAGGAAGCACAAATCGACTAGGATTATTGTTTGACATTCATATGACCATCTATACGATGGGTGGAAAGGAGAGAACTGAGGAAGAATTTAGTCAATTATTTTTCAAAGTAGGGTTTAAGAGTTATAGTATCATGAAACTGCCATTTCTCCAAGTACTTATAGAAATATCTAAGTCTTAAAGTATTTGTAGAACACTTTAATATTATATTCTTATTTAAATAATCCTAGAAGTATCCCTCTTAAGACAATGTTTTATCTAAATTTCTAAAGAATATGATATTATGTTCTTAATTAAATAATCCTATAAGTATCCCTCTTAAGACATTGTATCCCTCTTTCGCAGTAATATTAAGTTGTGAAGAAAATTATATCAAGTTGTAAAAATACATTTCTATATGAGGAAGGATTTGATATATTACATTGAATGTTAATACATTCTCTATTATGTTTTTAAATAACTGTAATCGTGAGTTTTGTAAAGTCCTTATATGGTAAATGATTAATATTAAATAGCAGTCCTTATATGCTAATTGATTAATATTAAATAGCACTTTTATCATATATGTTATCCTTTCTTAAACATTCATGATACTTGAATACTTGATTGTATCTTTAAATTTTGTTATTTCAAAAAGCTTGAATCAGAGCATAAAAACTATTCCTGAATTTGGAATTACACTTTGTACTCCAACCTCCCCTTCGATGCATCTAAGTATTTGGAGTGTGCAAATCATTTTTGGATTTTCAAATGTCAATCCATGCATTTCATTCAAAAGCATATTACAATTGTGATAAAGTAGAGCTCTGAAAGGGATGGTATATTAGAATCATATACGTCAACTTTGTGCCTCTCATAAGTATTTGGTATTTGGTATCTATAAGTTATTAACAACAGTTTTCGAATCATCATTGTTTCTTATACTGTTCTACTATTTGCCAAATATTCTAAGTTTTAAAAATATGTTAGTTTTTATTTGGTTATATGAGTTATATTTTTCTTATTAACTGTATTATTTTTTCCTTGTCTAGACATACATATAGACTAAATAGAATTAGATATTCTATAGAGATGGCTTGAAAGGACACTCTCCTAGTTGGTTTATAACTTGTAACTAAAATAATTCTATACAAACCTTCTTAAATCATTAGTATTCAATCTCTACAATATTATAATGAGAAAATAAAGAAATTCATATATTTCGAATAGGTTTTTTTATGAAATTGACTATATTATTTTATATTTTATTAATTATAATAATTAGTTCCATAATTCTTTAGGGAAAGAGCTGAAAGAACTAGTAAGAGAATCTTACTTTCTCATTGGTTACAAAAAAGAAAGGCTCTTCAGTAGCTAGAAATTGAAAAGAAATAATACATTTTCCAAAATATACCATATGTATAATATCCTGCCTTCTAGCCCTCCAAAATAAAGATATCCCTCCATATGAATTAGATAGTACATTATATATATATATATATATATATATATATATATATATATATATATATATATATATATATATATATATATATATATATATATATATATATATATATATATATATATATATATATATATATATATATATATATATATATATATATAGAAATATAAAAGAAACAACATTATAGAAATATACTTGAAATAATAGATGTTTGAACTTAAATGGTGGAAAATTTAGACTCCTTTTCTCTTTAGAGGAGAATTATCTTCATTCTTCTTTTTTCGCAAATCTTCTATTATCTATATTTTTGGGTTAGATCTTTTTCTAGTGAAATTAGATATTTTGGGGTGAAGAAACATTTGTATTTACCTTTTAAGATTGAAAACATAAGACAAATAGTTTTTTGAATTAATGGAAAAATAGTTGTATAAAAAGCATTTTGAGGGCTCAAAGTTATTCTTCTTTGTATCTAAAGTTGAAGTTAAAGAAAAATTTGAAATTGAACATGGAACATTTAAATAATATCTTCCAAACTAAAGTTGACATTGTGATGAAACACAAAATATTAAAAGAACAAGTTATTACTACTAGCAGGGATGGCAAAATAATTTAAACGATTAGTTAATGATGGTTTATGAGGATAGACTAACCAAAGATGGGATCTTTTAGTTATAAAAGTTAAGCTAAATATTATTACCAAAGGTCACATAAATTTTAATCTTTTCATAAGAAGGAATATTAATAGCATTCAATAATAAAATATAGTCAAAGAGGAAGTTTTTCTTTTTATAGAAATTCCTAATAATTGGAAAGGTTTTAATAATTCTACTCGAAGTTTGTTAAAAAAAAATTATCTCTTGTCTTATATCACAATAGACAAAAAAAAGCTAATAGAAAAAATTACTTCTATAGAAATAAAATTTCTCTTAAACAACATCATATGAAGAGAACTCAAAGTTAGATGGGTTCATTTCTAGTTTTTCTCAAAAATGAGAAGAATTTACTCAGGCATTAGAAGGTGCAAAAACTTTAAACATAGTTTTAAAAGAAATAAACAACAATCTCCTTACTTAATTTTTCCCAAAAGAAAAAGCATTGAGTTGGAATGAATTTTATTCTATTTCCTTTACAATATAGTTTATAAAATTTTCACTAAATTTATAGCTACTAGATTTTAAAAAGTCAAACTAATTTTTATCTAATAGATTCAAAAACATTGAGCCCTAAAATGTCAACCCTAGGGCTCTGATGCAGGAGCATCCAGAGGTATAAGGGCAAATCCTGTGTCACCCTCCCCCCCCCCCAAAAAAAAGTACTTAGACTTAGTTTCTGTTTCATGTGTTTTCATTTTTGGATACCCATTTGGGTCAAATAAAGGTTCCAACTCTCACATTTCCACTATAAGTGTTCTAGGGTAGAGTATTTGAACACCTTGGGATACGTGTAAATGCCAAAAAAATAGGAGTATGCAATTGAGCCATGATTTTGGTAAATTAGAGGGTGTAAATTGGTTCGATGAATGTAATTGTAATTTAGAGTATTCCAAAAAAAGAATTAGGTCAAAAGGCCCCACAGTTTGAAAGTTATCGCAGTTTTTCAATTTTTAGAGACTTCCTAAGAATGCTTCAAAGTCAGGTTAGGGGCATTAACTGAGCTCAAACAGGGCCCAAAATGGGGGATGAAAAAAGCTGGTCCATAGGGCTATAGTGTGCTTCGAGAGCTTTCTGAAAAAGTAAACAGTTCATCAATCGGAGCTATGGTTCAAAAGTTATGCCTCCTGAAAGTTCGGTTACCATTTTTGGATTCTTCTAATTTTGTGCCGACTTCTAATGCAACTTCTGGAGCCTTCTATTTGGTCAGTGGATGCCAACTAGCACTTTCTAGAATGTATTCCTAATCCTTAACCCTTCAAAGTCTATTTAAGAACATTTTTGGCATTGTAAAAGGCAATTCGGAGTGGAGTTTGAGAGAAGGTCCTAGGAGAAGAGTTTATCTCTAGATTTATGCTATTATAAGCCCTTAGGGCATCTTTTGGAGTTTTTTTTTTTGCACTAAGTGCACTAGCATATTTTCACAATTATTAAAATTTTTCCTTTCCTGTTGTGTCCATTCTGTGCTTGGGTTGTGTCCCCATCAAGTGGTATCAGAGCAGGTTTTCCTGAGTGTGTAGATAGAGCACCGACTGTGAGGTAGTTTGCACCAGGACTGTGTGGTTGTGGGTTTGAATTAAGAAGATGCCTCCACGAAGAGAGCATGGTGGAAGGGCCAGAGCTATTAATCTTGAGGAGGTTAGAGCCTTCCAAAGGCAGGTTCAAGCATTGCAGGAGGAGCTCCATAGAGGAACAAATGTTGCTGCAAGTGATAAAAGTGAGGATGACATTGAAGAAGAAGTAATTGGACTAGAAGGGGAAGTTGACAGGGAAGTTCTAAATTAGGCAGAGGATGTTAACCTCATAATGGTTTTTGACACTTGAGTGCCAACACACTTAATCACATTCCACATTGGAACCGAGTACACCATGCATGCCGAGTAATCTTCATGTGCCAAGTAGTTTTCAGATGCCGAGTGAAGATCATATACTGAATAAAAGATCAGATATCGAGTAAAGATCAGATACCGAGTAAAGATCAGATACCGAGTGAAGATCAGATACTGAGTGAAGATCAGATACCGAGTAAAGATCAGGTGCCAAGTAACATAAGGTGCCAAGTGATACAATTTTGTTTAAGTGCCCAGCTATCCAGGAAACAGCATGTGTTGAGTATTAGCAATACTTCAGGAGGCGAGTAACTCAGTATATCAGCATAAAAGTTTGTGATTGCACAAACTATGATGCAAAAAATTTTTGCAGCCGACATAAGGTAAATCTTGAAGGATTTAATGATGAGATTGAATCTTTTATTTTTACTATGCAATCTACATGCAGCCAATAAGAAAAATGATGAAGGTATGCTACCAATAGAAGAAGTGCAAACAATAAGCAAAAAATGAAGATTGAATATGGATCGTAGATCCATACCTAACCCTAAATTCTCAAATATATTTATAAGGAAGACACAATTTCATTGTAAAAGAGAGGTGTGAAAAGACATACAAGGGTGCACAAGGAATTCTATTTTCAGAAGCGAGGATTATCAGATCATAAAAGGATCAAGATTAGAGAAAGCAGAACAGGTGCCTGCATTCAGCAATCAAAGATTGTAATCTATCAGGTTCATGATACCTAATACTCTCTAGCAATTGTATTAGAATGAAAATCCTATGATGATAGGTTAGCTTAACAGCTATTTTGTAAATCCTTAATTAGGTGACTAAATCCTTTAATAGGGTGACACTTCATGTTAAGTGTTTGAAATCCTCAAACCAGGTCACTATTGACACAGTGTAAAGCCTTTAACAGGGCAGACCATTAGAAGTGGTTGAACAATATTGCTGTAGTAATTTTTGTGGGTATCATCCCCACCCCAGTTTTACCTTCTTATTCCTGGAGGGTTTCTGGGTTACCAAATTTCAGTGTTATGAGTTATTGATGCATGTGTTTAATTACATGTTTATTTAATGTATTTAAATGCATGCAATTTACTTTCAGTTAAAAGTTTTATTGGATAAAATATGATACTTATGATTCACCCCCCCCCCCCCCCCCCCTCTCATAAGTACTCTTTCCATATTTGAATATTCCAACAATTGATATCAGAGAAAATCCAAGTTCTCACGAGGAAAAGCCTAACAGCTTGGAGGAAAAGATCTAAAGATGGAAGCTTTCAAACTTGGAAAGATCATTGAAAATCAAGTAATAGATGTGCAACTTGCTCTGCATAGCTTAGAGGAATTCAGAAACAAGTTGAGAAACTCATTAAAAAAAAAGGAAGGATCTAGCCATAGCTAAAAATTATATACACTACAAGGAGATTGATACCACCAACATATTTTCCAATGGAGACACTAAAGAGTTTGATGCAACAATAGCAGAATTGATGGAGAAAAATAAAATTCAAGCAGAGGAGATAAGATCTCTCAAAATGGAACATGAATCATAGGCCATAATGATATGTGATATTACTGAACAAAAGAAAAGAACAGTTGATGATAAGGTCATGATAGAAAATGACAAAAGAAATCTTGAAAACAAACTTGAATAGAAATGTACTGAACTGACAAGGATCTCAAACATGCAAATGGATACACTTGCCCAAATGATGAACCTTCATCATGAACTTAATGTAAAAGATATTGAGATCTCTACTTTGAAGATGCAAAATGAACAAATGCAAAATGAATTGAACAGAGAAAAAGAGGTAGCAAAGAATCTCAATAAATCAAGTGAAGCCATCAAGTATTTTGAACAGTTGCTGAAATCCCCAAAATCTTCCCATGATACATCAGGACTAGGATACAATAGCATTGAAGTTGGGGAATCATCAAAAAGTGCTGAACAAAGAAGTGATAAAGGTAAGAATGCAAAACCCACTTGTCATTACTGTAATAAGAAGGGACATATAGCTAATGTGTGCAGAAGTGGAAGATTCAATCAATCAAATACACCCAAAAATAAGAGTTTCTATCACAAGTGCAACATGCAAGGACATATGACACAAAATTGCAGATCCAATATCACAAGGACTCAGAGATTTGATGGACATTGTTACAATTGCAAAAGGTATGGACATAGGGCATTCGAATGCAGATCAAAACCTATGTGGACATCAAGTCAACCAGCAAAAATAGAAGGGAATGAAAGTCATTATCATTGGGATTACAACACCAGGTAGAGTTGTCACTATTGCCAAGAATATGGGCATATAACACAGAACTGCATAAGAGCACATTTCAAAGGGAACTACAAAAGATGGTTGAATCAAACTACATGTTTCAGTTGTTTGAAAATTGGTCATATCAACAAAAACTGTCCTACAAGATCAAAGGCACCCAAGATTGAAGAAAACAAAGGAAAACAAAAGATTGATGTCAAAAAGATAAGGGGGCAAATGAATAAGACTTGGAAAAAGAAAGATGAGTGCAACACATCAAGTGGAGGGATCACTTTACCCAATGGGTCAAGTGATCACACTTCATCAAACTAAGTATGAGAAGTACACAGGACTGATATACAAAGCTATATCATACATCAGTCCCAAGACAAAGAAGATAAGCAAAGTATATACCTACATGAAACAAGATGTCAAGACAAAAATTAAATGTTGTTGCCAAGCTGACTTTGGATATTGAGTTAAACTCCAACAGATGTTGAGATCCCAATAGCGACCGAGCTGATAACTGATGCCGAGTTGGATAACTCTAATGGAAGTCAAGTAAAATGAAAATAGTAGAAGCTGAGTTAGGTCAAAATTTCTTCAGAAGCCGAGTTGGTAGCTAAGCATTTAATGTGATGAAAATGGGGTATATTATCACGATTTCAATCAGTTTTACTCATTGCAATCAAGAAGCAAAGAAGAGGAAAGAGAGTTGAGCAACTTCATAGAAAGAATCCAGCATATCAAGCAGATTGCAACCGCATTCAACACATTTTTTATCGATCTTGAGGTATTTTCATTTGTGCCGAACTACATAGTTTCATATCTTTTTGTTGTGAAAACCCTAGTTTGCATAAATGGCGTCAAGTTCAAAGAAAACCGAGGAAAAAGAGTCTTTTGAAGTCTAGTTAGTTTCAAATGAGGTCAAGCAACCTAATTTCCGTCCTATTCCTGAAGTTGCCTACAAAAATGACCCAGCCGGAGCTCTCTCCCATATTCCCCCATAAGTTGTAATGGTTCAAGACGTGCAAAAATGTTACAACTACAAGATAGGAGCTCTAGGAGACATGGAAACTAGACAAGCATATGATAAACTGTGTGTAGATGGAGTCTTCAAAGAAGAATTCAAAATCGTAGAAAGAAAGGGTTTGTTCTAAGTTTTAAGTTTTCCCACCGTATTCAAAACAGAATGGGTTAGACTTGTACTGAGCAGAATTCATGGTGGAAATTTGTGGTTAGAAGATATTCTCATCAAATTGACAAAGGGAATTATACATAGAGTAACAAGGTACCCAACCCTAGATCAATACAAAACCTTGAGAAGTGAATCAAAGGAGGCTATTGAAAAGAATACTGGTGCACAATGGAACAAAAGAGGAATGACAATTCATACCATACAGGGTCCTCTAATTGAGTTTTCTATTACAGTCATCATCCATAAATTCTATCAATCCAGTAGACTCAATAGTGTACCATGCATTACAGTAGATGTAGGTTACAAATTGGTGAAAAAGGATCATAATTATGATCTTGCAGAACTACAATTGCAACAGATCAATGAAAACCTAGCTTCCATAAGAAGAACAAAGGGCACTCAATGCAAATTTGGAGCAATCCTAGTTTGCATATTCTTTTATGTTCAGAATGAGTTTTCTTCTTTTGGAAAAGTAGCATGGAGGAATGAAAGAACCATCATTGCACAAATTAATGAATATATAGAACAAATGGGAGAAAATTTTGATACCTTGATGACAAGCTATTTTGAGGATTTCAAGAAATCCATGAAGCAAAGATCAAGGATACCAGCTTCCTTAGTAGAAAAACATACAAATAATATATGTTTCTTAGTTGACATTGATTTTACTTATATTCAAGCAGTAATACCAAGAGTAATATGGCTAAGGCCATTTGGATATGAAATTAATATTGATGAGGCATCAGTAGCAATAATTGCATTATTGGTAGAAGAAACAGATAAAAGTGCTCCACATTTTGGTACTTATGATGTGGTAAGATCAAAGATAAACATGGAATTAAAAATTGCTTCCACATTGAAGAAGAAAGACAAATTAATAAAGAAGATTAAGAAGAAATTTGGTAAAGAAATTGAGGCTGAAGCAGAAGAAGAAGAAGAAGATAGTGATGATGAAGATGAGCAGGAACAAGGGCCAATGGAATTAACACAAGGTCTTGGAGAAGACAAGGAGGAAGGTGCAGATGAAGAAGAAGCCAAGGAAGCACCAACTGAAGTTGAGCCAAAGAAGAGAAAGGCAACAGACCAGCCTCCAATCAAGCCCAGATCAAAGAAAGCTGCCACGCCATCACCTCAAAAGCCAACTACACGAGCATCAACAAGGGCCTCCACTCAAAAGGCCAAACAGGAGGTTACAAAGAAGAAAAAAATCAAGAAAACATAGGAAGAGCTGAGGAAAAGAAGAAGGTATGTGGCTCAACCTAACACTGATGAAGAAGACCAATCTGAAAAGGTAAGCAATTCATCAGTTGATACCTTATGTAAAAAGATCGAAAATGGTGACTTGAGTAATTTAAATAAAGTTGATTTTAGTAAATCTACAAAAGAAGAACAAACTAAGATAGAAGAAACAGTGTATGGAATGATGGCACAGTTCAAGTACACTCCACTTGAACTAGATGGTCAATTGCCAAAAGAACTGTCAAAGATTGTAGAAGATAGATGGCATTTTTTCTTAAAAATGGAGAAGGAAATGAGAGAATCAACCCTAGCAAGTGTATTGCCAAATTTGACCAGGGAACAAGTAAGGAAGGTAGTCAAAAGGCATAATAATAGGTTTACACCTAAATACAGGGCATCCTTCATACTTCAAAATAGGATGGAAGAGATTGTTCAAAGAACAATGAAATCATGGAAGAATTTGTACAAAAAGATTGAAGATTTTCTTGAGGAAGAATACAAGGAAGAAGTTGCTGTACCAATAGAAGAGATGAAGAGAAGAAGAGAAGAAGAAGAAAAGAAAAGAAAACAAGAGAAGAAGGAAGAAGAAAAGAAAGATGGAGAGGAGGAAGAGACACAAAAATAGGACAAAATGGCAACAACTGAGCAAGAGCAGCAACCAGATCAGAGTGTGCAAGACACACAACTGCCACCCCCTAGCCCTACTCAAGAATCCATCTCACCTATAGAAACTATAACTATTATTGATGTTCCTAATACTTCTGGTCAGAATATTAATCCATTAACTACAGAAGATCTTAAAAGAATTCTTGACCAATCTACACAACAAGCAATATTGTGTACAGATCCAGTATTGGTTAGTATAGATGAATTGCAAAAACTAGTAGAAATTACAGTCAAAGATAAGGTGAATCCACAAGAACCACCTTCTATTACAACTACTAGTAGTCAATTCCAAATACCAACAAGCATAATTGATGCTGCAAGACAGAAGCAAAGTGCAGCTGTATGAAAAGGAATAGAACAAACAGGACAGACTATTACATCTGATCCTATAGCACAAACACAAGGTGCACTTCCACAAATTACAATAATTGATCATGGTAGACAGAAGGAAGAGGAAAAAATGAAAACACCTAAAGAACAGGAGGTAATACAAACATTAATAAATTTGCCTACCTCGAGAACTCCTTCACACCAGCCATTGCAAATATCAGTACCATCATCTAGTACTACTAGAGTTGCAAGGGTACTTCACTATGGAGACCCTAAATTAGATGAGGAGATAGTCATACTGAGCTATGACTCAAAATCAATAACCATTGATCAAATCAATGAGGTACAGGATGCACTGAATAGGAGGAAAAGACAAGAGATACTCATGAAGGAGTATAAACATAAGTAGACACTATATGAAATTAAGGACATATCAGTTTGCAATCATCAGATGAGTCAAAGCATATCACAAAGCAATTAACAGATATTGTTGACCAGGTGACAAGTGAAGACCTAGAGACAAATGCAAAACTTATGGAATGGTCAGAAAGAAAATTTCAAGGGAAAGTGAATGAGAAAATATCAAGACAAATTGCACTTTCACAAGTTGAATTGGCAAAACTTATTGACAAAGTGAAAAAGGTACTTGAGAACATATTCTCACTGTACAAAAAGTTGTGTGATTTTTCATACTTCACACAAGAAACAAGCCAAAAGATACTGAGCCTGGAAAAAAGTTTAAACATTTCAAGCATGCAACTACCAAATGATCTAGCTCAAAGTGAGAAGCATTTTGCTCAATCGCTTCACACTCACAAAGAAATAGTTGTATTAACAACAGATGAGGCTAATATCAAGACCAAATTAATACAGCTCCAGTCCTCCATTACCCCACATTTAGAGATACTCCATAAAGAGCAAGTATATGCCAAAACTATTCTCAAGAAAGACCCAAATCTTTCTACATTAGATGGACTTATTCATCTTGCTACCGAGACTGCCATCCAACATAAGTCACTAGAAATTGCTTTGAACAATTGGGATGCAACTCTCAGGATGATTATGGAGGTAAACAATACATTTATGGTGAAATATGGTCTTAACCCTTAAACATTCTTTGACATAAGTGTCAAAAAGGGGAGAAAAAAGACATAATAGGGGGAGATACAGATATTATGAGATAAATTAATGGGGGAGTTATAAAAATTATAAAATGAGAAAAGATACAGAGGAGGAGCTTGATATACAGATAAGGCACAATCAACTCAGGGGGAGTTACAAAATTTTTGAGGTATATATTGTAAGATTGTAAGTTACAAATTTTGATCAAGTTTTCTTTAAAGTCTGTAAATACCAATTAGATTAGTAAATGTACTTATAAGGTCAGTTAAGTGTTTTTGTCACTCATGTCAAAGGGGGAGATTGTTAACCTCATAATGGTTTTTGACACTTGAGTGCCAACACACTTAATCACATTCCACATTGGAACCAAGTACACCATGCATGCTGAGTAATCTTCATGTGCTGAGTAGTTTTTAGATGTCGAGTGAAGATTAGATACTGAGTAAAAGATCAGATATCGAGTAAAGATCAGATACCAAGTGAAGATTAGATACCGAGTGAAGATCAGACACCGAGTGAAGATCAGATACCGAGTAAACATCAAGTGCCGAGTAACATAAGGTGCTGAGTGATACGGTTTTTTTTAAGTGCCAAGCTATCCAGGAAATAGCATCTACCGAGTATTAGCAATACTTCAGGAGCCAAGTAACTCAGTATATCAGCATAAGAGTTTGTGATTGCACAAACTATAATGCAAATAGTTTTTGCAGCCGACATAAGGTAAATCTCGAAGGATTTAATGATGAGATCGAATCTTTTATTTTTCCTATGCAATCTACATGCAACCAATAAGAAAAATGATGAAGGCATGCAACCAATAGAAGAAGTGCACACAATAAGTGAAAAATGAAGATTGAATATGGATCGTAGATCCATACCTAACCCTAAGTTCTCAAATGTATTTATAAGAAAGATGAAATTTCATTGTAAAAGAGAGGTGTGAAAAGACATACAAGGGTGCACAAGGAATTCTATTTTTAGAAGTGAGGATTATCAGATCACAAAAGGATCAAGATCAGAGAAAGTGGAACAGATGCCTGCATTCAGCAATCAAGGATTGTAATCTATCAGGTTCATGATACCTAATACTCTCTAGCAATTGTATTAGAATGAAAATCCTATGGTGATAGGTTAGCTTAACAGCTATTTTGTAAATCCTTAATTAGGTGACTAAATCCTTTAACAGGGTGACATTTCATGTTAAGTGTTTGAAATCCTCAAACCAGGTCACTATTGACACAGTGTAAAGCCTTTAATAGGGCAGACCATCAAAAGTGGTTGAACAATATTGCTACAGTAATTTTTGTGGGTATCATCCCCACCCCAGTTTTACCTTTTTATTCCTAGAGGGTTTCTGGGTTACCAAATTCTAGTGTTATGAGTTATTGATGCATGTGTTTAATTACATGTTTATTTAATGTATTTACATGCATGCAATTTACTTTCAGTTAAAAGTTTTATTGGATAAAATATGATACTTATGATTCACCCCCCTCCCCCCCCCCCTTTCATAAGTACTCCTTCCATATTTGAATATTCCAATAGAGGAGAGGCTTTTTAGAGCCATTAATGAGTTTGGGAAAAGACCTACAATTGATGTGGGTATATTTTCAGGAAATCTGAAACCAGATGAATTGATCGACTGGATCAATGAATTGGAAGAGTACTTTGAGTATGAGGATATTAGGGATCCAGATAGGGTTAAATTTGCAAAGGCCAAACTGAAAGGACATGCCAAAATTTTGTGGCAAGAGGTTCAATTAAAAAGAAATAGAAGAGGAAAGGAGAAGATCACAAGGTGGGATCGCATGGTGGACAAACTAAAGAAGCGGTTCATTCTTGTTGACTACGAGCTTGATTTGTTTAAGAAGATGCATGGGTTAAAGAAAATAAGAAAATCAGTCCAAGAATATATAGAGGAGTTTTACCGACTTCTTATTAGAGTGGGGCATGTAGAAGCAAATAAGGAGAAGGTTTCTTGTTATATCAGTGGGTTGCGACCTAGCATCCAGGAGGAATTAAGTCTTGTAAGAATGACCAGTGTTGAGGAGGCATACCAGTTTTCCCTACAAGTTGAAGAGAAGATAAATAAAAGGTTTGAAGGGAGACAAAGAGGGCATGGTCAATGAGGAAGGGGTAGTGGTAGGTCATCTAGAGGCCGAAATGAAACTCAAAATAAAAATGAATATGTCGGTACTAGCAGGACCCAAAGGAATGAGGGTTTCAACCACTCCTATGATCAAGACTTTGAAAATCGGAGAGGAAGAGGTATAGGACTTGGACAAGGAAGAGGATGCTTATGTGGTACCTATTTACATTGTAATGAAGAAGGTTATCATGCCTTTGAATGCCCTCAATGACAAGGAAGGATAGATAGGAGAGCTAAGGGTCAAGCTAGGGTTGCTCATGTGGATGAGGATGCACAATCATCACATTCAGAGGATGCAGAAAGAGGAGAGACTTTAGTAAATGAAAGGGTCCTACTAAGTGGTGAGATTGAACTAGGACAAAGGTGGAGTTTATTCCATACCAAGTGCAAGTGTGAGGATAAATGTTGTGATGTGATCATTGATGGTGGTAGCACTAATAACTTGGTATCAGAGGAGATGGTCTCTAAGCCGAAGCTCAAGACGGAGAAACATCCCCAGCCCTATCAGATTGCTTGGGTGAAGGATGATCATAAGGTCCTGGTAAGTGAACAATGTTTAGTGAAGTTCAAAATTGGGAATTACCATTATGAAGTTCTCTGTGATGTTATTCCAATGGATGTTTTCCATCTATTGTTCGGTAGACCATGGCAGTTTGATAGGCATGCAGTGCATGATGGTCATGCAAACACATACTCTCTAACAAAGGATGGAGTTTGCCAAAAACTAAAGCCCATGAAAAAGGAAGGACAAAAGGTATGTAGTAGTGCTAGGATTTGTCTTGTTGATGGAAGGAAGTTTTTAGGTGGCATGAAAAGTCAACGTACGTGCTATGTTTTGATTCCTAGGAAACATAAAGAAGGTAGTAGTCAAATACCACTTGAAGTTTAAGATTTACTAGGTGAGTTTGGAGATATCATCTTTGATAATGTTCCAGAAGGCTTTCCATTGGTAAGGTAAATTAGTCATCAGATAGATTTAATCCCAGGAGCTAGTTTGCCTAACAAGGTTGCTCACAGGATGACACCTACTGAAACTGAGCAGCTAAATAGATAGGTTCAGGAGCTATTGAGGAAGGGCTTGATTCAAGAGAGCTAGAGTCCATGTGCAGTACCTGCAGTACTAGCACCAAAGAAGGATGGCGAGTGGAGGATGTGTACAAACTCTCGAACTATAAATAGGATAACCATCAAGTGTCAGTTTCCTTTGCCAAGAATGGATGATCTTATGGACTGTTTGAGTGGAGCTTAGTACTTCACAAAGATAGACCTCAAGAGTGGCTATCATCAGATATGGATATGAGAATGAGATGAGTGGAAAACAACCTTCAAGACCAAGGAGGGTCTTTATGAGTGGTTAGTCATGCCCTTTGGATTGACGAACACCGCAAGTTCCTTCATGCGGCTCATGAATGAGGTACTTAAGAAGTTCTTGGGAAAATTTGTTATTGTCTATTTAGATGATATTTTAATTTTCAGCAAGACTTTGGAAGAACATTTATTGCATATTTGTAGTGTCCTTGAAATATTAAGGGAAGAGAATCTGTTAATTAATCTAATGAAGTGTACTTTTGCAAAAAGAGAGTTAATCTACTTTCGATTTGTTATATCAGCTGAAGGTCTCAAAATGGATCCAAAGAAGGTAAAAGCCATCTTGGAATGGCCTACTCCAAGGTCTGCTACTGAGGTAAGATCATTTCATGGTTTGGTTAGTTTTTATAGGAAGTTCATTAAGAATTTTAGTGGCATATGTGCACCCCTGACTGACACAATAAGAGGGGATAGAAAAGATTTCAAATGGACTGTAGCAGCTTTGAGAAGTTTTTAAATGCTGAAGAAGAAGGTGACAGAAGAACCTGTGTTGGCACTTCTAGATTTTAGAAAGGTGTTCTAGGTGGATTGTAATGCTAGTGACAACGCTATTGGGGCTGTATTAAGCCAAGAAGGTAAGCCTATTGCATATTTTAGTGAAAATTTTGAATGATGCAAAAAAGAAGTATTCTGTTTATGATCAAGAGTTCTATGCAATAGTTCAGGCCTTAAAGAAATGGAGGCATTATTTATTGCCAAAGGAATTTTTTTTATATACTAATCACTAGGCATTTTCTATACCTAAATAGCCAAGGTAAATTGAATTAGAGGCATATGAAGTGGGTAGAGTTCTTGCAGAGCTATACATTTGTGTTGAAGCATAGAAGTGGAAAATCTAACAAGGTTGCAGATGCACTAAGTAGGAGACAGTTGTTGCTTACATTAATGCAAGTTGAAGTAGTTGGGTTTGATGAACTCAAGAATCTATACCCTGAGGATCTTGATTTTGCTGAAGCGTGGAAAGCTTGTAAAGAGCCTGTTGTTGTAGATAGAACCAAGTGGCTAGACTATTTGATTCAGGATGGTATGTTGTTCAAGGGCAGTCAATTGTGCCTTCCAAGGAGTTCCATGAGTGAAAATTTGATTAAGGAGAAACACAGTGGAGGGATGGCAGGACATTTTGGTCGAGATAAGACCATTGCCATTCTCAAAGAACATTATTTTTGGCCTCAAATGTCACAGGATGTGAAGAAGTTTGTACAAAATTGACCGTTTTATCAAGTGGCCAAGGGATTTAGTCACAATACTGGACTATATCAGCCATTGCCTATTCCATCAAAACCATGGGAGGACATAAGTATGGATTTTGTTCTTGGATTGCCGAGGACACAAAGGGGTAATGACTCAGAATTTGTGGTGGTTGATAGGTTCTCCAAAATGGCACAGTTCATTCCATGCCACAAAACTCATGATGTTGTCCATATTGCAGACTTGTTTTTCAGAGAGGTGGTAAGACTACATGATCTCCCAAGGAGTATAGTTTCTAACAGAGATACTAAATTCGTGGGGTATTTTTGGAGAACATTGTGGAAGAAGTTGAGAACAGACTTGAAGTTCAGTTCTACACATCACCCGCAGACTGATGGGCAGACTGAAGTGGTAAATAGAAGTCCGGGCAATTTATTGAGATGTTTAGTTGGGGATAAGCCCAAGGGGTGGGATTTGATTCTACCACAAGAAGAGTTTTCTTGCAATAACTCTATAAAAAGGAGTACTGGTATATCACCATTCCAAATTGTATATGGAAGTAGCCCAAGGACTACACCAGAGTTGAGGAAGATAAAGCAAGGGGATAGGACAAGTGCTAAAGCTGAAGAATTTGCTGAACATATCAAGCATCTACATGAGGAGGTCCAGGCACACATTACCAAGATGAACCAACAGTATAAAGCTAGGGCTGATCAAAGGAGAAGACATAAGAAATTCCAAGTAGGGGATCTAGTCATGGTACACTTAAGAAAAAAAAGACTTCTAGCCAGTATTTACAACAAGCTAAAGATGAAGAAATTTGGCCCCTGCAAAATTTTGAAGAAACATGACTCTAGAAATGCATATGAAGTAGAGTTGCCAGATGGCATTCATATTTCTCCTATTTTCAACATTACAGACTTAGCAGAGTATCATGATGATGGTGCAGATGAGGAGCTAATGTTAGAGCCATGTCCAATTCCTACTTCTAAGAAGGAGGAGATAGAGGAGATTCTAGATAGTCATGTGGGTAGGAGTACTAGAAATAGGCAGTATGAAGAGTATCTGGTCAAGTGGAAAGGACGGCCAATAGAGGACTCAACTTGAATATCAGCTGCTAAGGTTTCCCATTTTGGATTTCCTCTACCATTCATAAAGTGACATGGTCACTTTTTAATCTACCCTGGGTGTCTGATGCAAAAGCATCCAGAGGAATAAGGGCAATCCTGTGTCACCCAAAAAAATTTAAAAAAAATACTTAGACTTATTTTCTCTTTCATGTTTTTTCATTTCTAGATACCCATTTGGGTCAAATGAAAGTTCCAACTCTCATAGTTCCACTATTAGTGTTCTAGGTTAGAGTATTTGAACACCTTGGGATACGTGTAAATGTTTAAAAAAATAGGAGTATGTAATTGTGCCATAATTTTGATAAATTAGAGGGTGTAAATTGGCCAGATGAATGTAATTTTAATTTAGAGCATTCTAGAAAAAGAATCAGGTCAAAAGGCCCCACGGTTTGAAAGTTATCACAGTTTTTCAATTTTTGGAGACCTCCTAAGAATGCTTCAAAGTCAGGTTTGGGGCATTAAATGACCTTGAACCGGCCAAAAAATGGGGATGAGCAAAGCTAGTCCATAGGGCTATAGAGCGCTTTGAGAGTTTTTCAAAAATGTAAATAGTTCATCAATCGAAGCTATGGTTCAAAAGTTATGCTTCTCAGAAGTTTGATTATCATTTTTGGATTCTTCTAATTTTGTGCCGACTTCTAATGCAACTTATGGAGCCTTCTATTTGGTCGGTGGATGCCAACTAGCACTTTCTAGAATGTATTCCTAATCTTAACCCTTTGGGGTCTATTTAAGAACATTTCTGGCATTATAAAAGGTAGTTCGGAGTGGAGTTTGAGAGAAGGTACTAGGAGAAGAATTTATCTCTAGATTTATGCTATTGTAAGCCCTTAGGGCATGTTTTGGAGTTTTTTTTCTCTACACTAAGTGTACTAGCATATTTTCACAGTTATTAAAATTTTCCCTTTCTTGTTGTGTCCATTTTGTGCATGGGTTGTGTCCCCATCAGGCTCTTTCCCTTGAATAATCCCTTTTATTAGAAACCTTGCCCAAAAGGAAGATGTTGCCCTAGAATATTCCCCAAGGCCCTACCCTTAAACATAAAATTGATAGTGAAATTATATATGTAGATAAATAGGGGTTTGAGGAATAAGATAGCAAAGATGATAAAACTAAGATTATATCTCTATAGAGAGGAGGTTAAAATGTCTCCATAAGAAAAAGGAAATGAGTATGAAAAAGGACAAGAAGGACCTAAAAGTTGTAGAAGAGGAATTGAAGCTGAAATGTCAGAAGACGGTGAGGACTCCAATGCAGAAGATGAAGAGTATGTAGAAGGAGAGGAAGATAATTATGATGGGGAGGATGAAGATGTAAAATTGGACAAATAGGAGGCACACATTGAGGTGGACTTAAGTGTGCTTAGTCTTAGTCATGAGATTCCCACCAATGATGAAGCTTAGAAACAAGGAAGTCAAAATAACACCATGGAAGAGCTGGATAACGGGGAAAATAAATGGATGTTCTAGAGGAAAGGATAAAGGAGATAGAATCCAATTTAACTACTCTCTTGGATAGTATGAAGAGAAAAAATGACTCCCTAGACAAAATGTACAAGGATGAGGATGACTAGGGAGCTCAAGACATCACCAAGTGGTTGAATGAGCTATACCAACTAGAGAAGGATTTTAACAGTATGAAGCATGCCATATAGCTCTATTTCTTGTTGGTTTTTGCTCCTTATGATATCTTTGGGTTCAAAAATATTTATGCTTTTAAAAACAATCCAAAATTTTTAATGTTTAAGTCTAACATTTGTTTTTGAATTTAATGTATAAGTCTGATATTTGATACAAGAGTGGTCTTTTTTTGTTGATTATGATACATATTTTTTTGTTTGATTTTAGTTTAAGAAAATTTCTTAATAGACTTATTTCTATGGTTTCCTTTAACAATACTCTAACTGTTTATCATGTGAACAAGCATAGTAATCTTTTCTTAGTGTTTCTTTTAGATTTTCTAGATATATTTTGTGGAAGGTATAGGTTACATGAGTAGTTTATGATGTTATAGCTGGCGACTTGGCTATAATGGCCAGAGGAGTGCTAATTCTCTCTAATGGTTCTATAGATTCAAGTCCCTTTATTGTGTTCTTTATCAAAAACTATTATTTGAGGATTTGTTCCCAATGAATTTATTATTGATGAGATAATCATAATATTAAAATCCACTCATCCAATTCAAAATGATAAAACCCCATTTGTCAAACTTAATCAATGGTTCCCCAAATGAGTTTTTATTTTTCAAGACAAAATGATTCAATTTATCCTTACCTATTTATCATAAAGGTTGGAGCTACAAAAACAATCATTGATAAAGCTCATGCAAAGAAAAAAATGGAAGGTATAATGGAAATGGAATCACAGTATACTGTCACTCATTAATTAGAATTTTTTTAATGACATGATGATTATTGGGAAGGTTGCAAGAAGGAGGCAATGAGATTTTAAAAATTCTTAAGGCATATTCTACAACCTAATGACATTTTAATTTTTCTATTTCATTATATCACCCTTGACTGACAAAGAAATATTTGATCCCTTTGGATTTAAAGTAGAAAAAAATTGCATGCTCTTATTAAGCTTGCCTCTAGGCAACCAATTGAGAGCTACTAAATCTTTGAATTAGTCAATAAAAATTTGGATAGAAATATGGATTCCTCAATGGTTATCTTCAATAAGAAGAAGTATTATGTTAAAATAAATTGTGTGTATATGTATATGTATATATGTTTCTATATATGTGTTTGTATTTTTGTACTTACCATTATCTATAGAAGTCATCAAAGTGAGTACGAAAAGAGAGATCATTCAATTAATAATATTCCATTGAGAAGAAGAAGATCCTAAATATTTTCTAGGAGAAGATATGTAGACTAATTTTCGTAGGGAGTGGGATTATGAAATTAGCTATGGAAAATAACAATTCTAGAAACCAAGTAATATATGAAAAATATTCAAACAACTTAATTTGAGATGGCTTTGAATAGTAAAAGGGAAATATTTGAGGCACCTGAGTTAATGAGGATATTTGGGGATTCAAATACTTCTATAAGTTTGAGGGTGTGGAATTTTATGGTAGTTTTCTCCTAACAAATTAAATTTATTAGGATGTATAAAATAAGAAAAGGGTAGTAAAAAAATAACAAGGGGTTCGAGAATAGCTCCCTAATGCAATACCTAGCCAATTCTTTTTTAGTGCACCATAAAAACCATTAGTACTTGCATAAGGAGAATACAATGATAAAAAAAATTATTGTGTAAATATGAGATTTTCTTGTAGAGATGTGATTGAATAATGTAAGATAGAGGATAAAATAGGAAAATATGACAAGTTTTGTAATACATGACTAGCATAAAACACATAGCGACCTAAGAGGTCACTCAATGAATCTTTTTCTTAGGGAAAGGCTGAGAAAGGCATCCTATTCCTATCAATTTTGAGTTTACTCAATTACAAATTGTTTATCTATTGTTCAAGGAATACATCAACTAATGCATCCTATTTTAGGAAGAGTATGTGAAAGAAGTATTATTTCAATCACTTCTAATTAAATTTATTAACACATTGTCCATCATATCTTGTAGTTTCTATTGGACACATGAATGTTGATGATATTCCTATGGGGAAGTATTATGGGTAAGTTACTAAGATGATATATTTGATTCATGGCTGAGTTTGTCATTGGTGTTAACATAGCAATTTTCTATGGTATCTAACAAAAGAACAATGAAAATATCAAGTTGGTATGGATGACTAGTTGAGTACTCTCACTATTCGAGGTTATGAGGATACTTATAAGTATCTAGTATATGTAGTTAATGTAAGATGAAAAAATAATAACTCTGGAAGAAGTTATGTGAGTTTTGGTGATGTCTAATTTGAGATAGAGTTTATAGAGGCATGTTCTAGTAAACTTGGTATATCTCTTAGCAAAATTGTTATTTTGAGAATCGAGGTTAATGTATTTGTAGAAGATATGTAGGTGATGAAATTACTAAGCTCACTCATCATAATATTACATGTATGGAAAGTTATTCAAGTTGCAAGGTGAAATATTAATGTTATCACTAAGTGTAATGTGTTCTTAATGTGGTCCTATAATGATTATTTGAGAAGGTCTAACAGCCGGCTTAGGGAATTGTTTTATGGACTTAGCATAAAGGAAGGACATTTTCCTTTGTAATGATAAGAATGTGAATGATATGAAGAATTGATTTTTAAGCAATAGAGAGAGTGAACATGTGAAGTTGAGCAGAGCAGAGTGGAACTAAAGGAAACTTCATTGTTGAGCTTCTGTTATGTGATCTGAGATTTGATATTTGGATTTGAGGTTCATGACCTAGTCTAAAAGGTCTAATAGTGTTTGGTTTAGTTGAAAAGATAAAGGAAATAAAAACATAATAGTAAATTGCATGTTTGAGTAGTGAGCTCTTCTTGTAGTTCTTGCATACATTGTACCAAACTCCTAAAAAGGTTGGTACAACTCCTAACAAGGTTGAAATCTCCTAATAGGGATTCAAAGTCTCCTAACAAGTACTCTATGTACTAAATGTTGTAATAGAGTCCTAACAGGGTCCATCCTCTAACAAGGAGTCTTTATAAATTAGTACATCATCTTGTGCGCATCATTCCGACCAGGGTTTTCTCTCTGATCAAGGGCTTTTGTAGTTAACATATTTGGTGTAATTGTCTATGTGCATCTTATTATGGTTGTTGTTTACTTTGGTTGAATATTCAAGTTTGTTTAAAGAACATAAATTTTTTAATTATTGGATAACTAATCCCCCCCCCCCCAACCCTAAACCCTCTTTGGTATCAGAGCATCAAGTCCTTGTAGATAAAGCTTAACAGCTTTGGGAGATCAGTGGGAAGTTATTTCAAAAGAAAAATCCTAAGTTTGATGGAGGAAATTTTGACACCCTGAAGATGGAGCTTCTTGGTGAGAGATCGGAATTGTGTATAGATTTGAGCACTAAGTTTCTAGATAGAGGCACAAGTAAAGATAGATCAAGATCCAAAGAAGATATGAAGATCAAGGAAAGTATTGATCTCATGAAAAGAGAGGCAAAAGATATGGAAATTTTTTCTTGTTGGACACATAATGAGTTTGTTGATTTTTCATCTACATGCCCTAAGAGAGTAAGGAAAACTAGAGAGAGTTCACTTTCTAATGAAGATGAAAATTTAAAGCAAGTATGGAAAGATTCTTTAATGATTGTGATAAAGATAATGAGCTTAAATTGGTTAAGGAAAAGGGAGTAGTAGATAAGATAGCCTTGGTAACTATTGTTGATCTAGAGGCTAACTATGAAAATGTGGAAGTTATCATTAATGATTTATAGAATGGCTCAAATAAGATTGAAGAACAAAGATCTTATTCTAGAATAGAAGAAAGAGGTGGTTGAAGACACCTAAATAGAATGGTATAGCAAAGAGAAGAAATAGATACATTACAAAAGCACTAAGAGCTATGTTAGCTGATAATGATGTATCCAAGATGTTTTGGAGAGAAGCTATGAATACAATAATCTACACTAAGAATAGAGTGCAAGTCAAGAGAGACACAAACAAGACCCCTTATGAACTATGATTTGGTTACTCACCTATAGTTGAGCATTTCAAAATTTCTGGTAGTAAGTGTTATACCAAAAGAGATAATGATATCAGTAAGTTTGATGCTAGAAGTGATGAAGGTATGTTCCTTGGTTATTCATTGAAAAGAAACGCTTATAGATGTTATAATCTAAGAACTAAAATTATTATGGAAAGTGCAAATATGAGAATTGGTTAGAAATTCAAGATATAGGAAAGAATGATTGATTACAATTCGGATGATGATGTTGATATTAAACCAAGGAGTGATGAAGTATTTCTTGAGACTAACAATGATTTGAAAAAGGAAGGAGAGCCAAGGCAGGAACAAAGCTCGAAACCTTTAGTAGAGCCAAGAGTTGAGGTAGCAACTCGTATTTTGGGAAAGAATATGATAAAGAATCACCTATCTGAGTAGATCATCGGAAGAAAAGATAAAGGTGGGTTGACAAGAAGTAGAGTAAATGAAGAACTATGTTTAATATCTCAAGTTAAACCTAATAATGAAGATGGAGCATGTAAAGATGATTATTGGAAACAAGCTATGAAAGATGAATTAGATTAGATAGTAAAGAGTGAGACATGGGAATTGGTCCCTAGAGCAGTAGGCAAGAATGTGATAGGAACTAAATGGGTATTCAAGAACAAGATGAATGAGCAAGGTGAATTTTTAATGAACAAGGCAAGATTGGTATGTAAAGGTTAATCACAACAAGAATGAATAGACTACGATGAGACCTATGCTCCTATGGCTAGAATAGAAGTAGTAAGATTATTCTTAGCCTATGCAGCACAAAAGAAATTCAAAGTGTATTAGATGGATGTCAAGTTAGCATTTATAAATGGAGAACTTGAAGAAGAGGTATACAAACAACCTGAAGGGGTTCCTTTAATAGATGACAAGGACATAATATGATTGAATAAAGTATTGGATGGCTTAAAACAAGCACCAAAAACCTGGAATGTGAGGTTGGAGAAACATTTACAAAAGCTTGGGTATAGCAAAGGTATGGTAGATAGTAATCTATATTGGAAATAAATTGGTGATGGTTTGATGATTTTGGTAATAGTTGTTGATGATATAATATTTGGAGGAAATGATGAGGAAAGTGAAAAGTTTGAAAAAGAAATGAAGAAATAATTTGAAATGAGTATGATAGGAGAAGTGAAATATTTTCTAGGATTGCAGATTGTACAAAATAAGGAAGGAATATTTATTTCTCAAACTAAGTATTTGAAGCATTTACTGAAAAGGTTTAGTTTGGAAACATGTAAACCTATTGGAAAACCTATGGCAACTCAACACAAGTTATTTACAAAGGATGAGACACCTACTATTGAGAAGAAGTCTAGATCTATGATTGGAGGTTTGCAATATCTAACTCACACAAGGCTAGATATAGAAAATGCAATTGGAATTGTTACAAAATTCTAAGCTAAGCCTAGATAAGCACATTATGCAGTAGTCAAAAAGATATTTAGATATCTAAAAGGAACATCAGAGTTCGGATTGTAGTATGACAGCTCTAATTATTTTACTCTAAGTGCTTATACTCATTCTGATTGGGCAAGTAGTATGGATGATAGAAAAAGAACCAGTGGTGGAACCTTATTTCTTGGAGGAAGATTCATTTCTTGGCTAAGAAAGAAGTAAGTTTGTACATCACAAAGTACAGTAAAAGAAAAATATGTTGCAAAAACAAACAATTGCAATCAATTTATTTGGATGAAGCATATGTTGAAGGATATAAGCATAGAATTTAGTGAACCTTTTGTCATACATTGTGACAATACAAGCATAGTAAATATGTCTAAGAATCTAGTGTTGCATTCAAAGAGCAAGCACATTTCTATTAAGTATCACATGTTGAGGGATAAATTTGCATAAAAGAAAATCAAATAGGAGTATGTGAGCACTAAAGAGTAGATTATAGATATATTCACCTAGTCTCTTTCCAAAGAGCCTTTTGAGTATTTGCGAGGTATGCTAGGGGTTATGCCCCTTCCTAATTAGAGTAGAAGATGCAAGAGTGTATCAATCTAGTGTAATAATGCACCATTATTTGTCTAGACTGAATGCTAATGCTTCATGTATGGGGGAGTAACTGTGATGGATAGATTCATCTAGGACTCTTGTTGGATGTTGTTTATAATAGTATCTTTGGACACTTGAGTTAGTAAGAATTAGTTATTGTAGAGTTTGATGGTTGCTAAAACCTTTGACATTGATGTCAATGGGGGAGAAGTTTGGCATGAAAAACATCATGAGAAGATCATGAGGAAGAACATCATGGGAAAAGAAAAGACAACAAAGAAGAAGCAAAACATGGAATGATAGTTTGATAGAAATCACATTGAGGTATATCAATGGGGGAGAATGATTGATGAAGAGGATTTGAAAAGAAATATTAATAGTCTTTTGTAGTTGGTATTCTTGGAACTAGATGTTTTTCATCTATGTTTCCATCAATGCCAAAGGGGGACATTGTTGGAAGCATGAATGTTGATGATATTCCTCTGGAGGAGTATTGTAGATATGTTACTATGATGATATTTTACATTCATGACTAAGTTTGTCATTGATGTCAACATAGCAGTTTTATATGGTATCTAACAAAAGAACAACGGAAAGATCAAGTTGTATGGATGGATAGTTGAGTATTCTCACTATCCAAGATTATGAGAGTTAATTCTAAGTATCTAGTATATGTAGTTAATGTTGGATGAAAAAATAATAAGTCTAGAAGAAGTTATGTAAGTTTTGGTGATGTTTGTTTTCAGACAGAGTTTACAGAGGCATATTCTGGTAAACTTGTTATATCTCTTAGTAGAGTTGTTATTCTGAGAATCAAGGTTGAGGACATGTAGAAGACATGTTGGTGATGAAATGGCTAAGCTCATTCATCATAATATTACATGTACATAAAGTTATTCAAGTTGCAAGGTGGAAGATTAAAGTTATCGTTAAGTCAAATGCAAGCTAAGATGAAGGACATTTGGAACAAATCATTTTAATCAAATCAGTTCAATTTTTTATGTTCTCTAGTGGGCTAAAAGGAATTAACCCTCACTTAGCTTATGGGTCCATAGGTTAAGATTTGTAGCTATTTAATTCTTATGTTATTACATAAGTATAAGAATATATAAGGGTTTCATCTATTGTTAATAGGTTTACATTTTATGTTTATTTGCATTTGTACCATATATTAGAAGTTCAAGGTACACCAGCCTAGGTTTTGCAAAGCTTAAAGTAAAAGAAGGGTATAGCCTTATAGTTGGCCTAAGATTTGCAGTTAAGTGTATCCATCATAGGAATTTGCTAGCCTTAAATGCATTGGTCTAGTTTCTTGGTTATATTTAAATCTATTAAATAAGGATCCAATTGTGAATCACCTTTAGTCCCTTGGCATAATCCTTGGGTCTAATCAATTCTTGCAAGGACTGAAATATTCTAGGATTATTTCCAGTCAATAGAATCCTCATATTAGAAGAAAAATACATATCAAATATGACAAAACTAGCATCATTGACCTCCTAGGTCATATCCACACTCCTAGCTACACTAGTAATCTCTCTCAATTCTTCTCCAGCTCCAACTTCATCTTCTTAGAGGAAATATATACCCCTTTGTACAATCATATGTACATTAGAATTGAATACCAATAGAAGGGTTTCTCAACTTTGGATTTTCTTATAACTATTAATCCAATGTGAATTTCCTCTACTAAATATGTGGCAAAATAAAAAATTGAGCTCATGCCACATTGCAATGATGAAAACTATAGAACCTTGGATGTGATCTTGTTCATCCATCCTAAAAAGATTTCAGAGGGAGAAATATAATGCTTGTTCCCTAGGATTGGTATATTTCCTTAGCAATGGCTTTGTGGTATTTATTGTAACTAGGGGTAAATGCCCTATCTTCACAAAGTGCTCCTACTATGGCCCTCTTCTTAGGTATACCCTCTAGGCATCATACCTAGATTGTAGATCCTCCAGATCAATTTTCTCATTCAATGGATGATTAGGGTTTAATCTAAAAACTTCCCTAATCACATCTGGTGTAACCTTAAAAAGGTTATCTCCAGCATGATTTTTGGCAATCCTTAGTAGTGGATCATACCATTTTGCTATCATTGTTAATAAATCATCATCAAAGAAAACACCAGAAATAATTAATTTTTCGATTTTGAATTCCAAGACATTTCTCAGAGGAGTGTCATGTTTTCTCTCAGAAAACCATTTTTAAAATAGCTCTAAACCTCTAGTAGGTGTCTCTGCATCTCTTAGCCAATTTTATTTTTTGTAAAAAAATCTCACTAACCAGTAGCCTAGGGTTTATTGGGACTAACTCTTTCCCCTTAGCGATTTCATTAGTGGATAAGGACAATTGTTCTAGAAAGTCATCATGTACATTCCTCTACTGGTAATTTACTTTCTCAAAAAATCTTGTCATGGGGGCATCTTGTCTAATTTATCACAATTAAGACTGTAGTTTCAAAATAATCAAGAGTTTCAAACACTTAACCACAAATTTGATCACTTCTCTAAAAAATCATGTCTACAACAATTCATAGCTTGAGAAAAATGCAATCTAAACTTTGGTTCTTCTATAATCAAATTCTCTTTGACTTGTTACTTAGTAATGAATTGGATTGCAAGTTTTATGCAAATTTTCATGACATGAATTCACATTGATCAACATTCAAATTCTAACAGTTGAATTTTAGGAAATGCAAAAAATTGAAATTTGGCCATTGATTTGGGCAAGATTGGATAGTTCTATTTTAAATTTTAATGGTTGCATTACCTTTTTGGCAAGTTGTACATGTGGCATCACATCACTTTCTCACTTTAGCTGCTATTTGATTATCTTTAAAATGTGAGAAAGTAATGATCATTGATCGTAAAAAATCCTATTTGTTTTTGTTTTTCCTTTTTAAACATGGGCTCACTAAGACACATTTTGAGCACTCACATTCTCACTTTGGTTAATCTTCAGGAAACTTCAAAAAGTGAGAATGTGACAATCATTGACATCTAATGATTAGGCAGTTGTGACAAAGCAATACCTTTCCTTATGTTCTATCTCTTTAGCTAATTAAAACTCACCACTTGTAACCATGTACTGACAGCAACCTTTGGCAACTCATAACATAGGTTGGCCCTTCCATTTCCACATGTCATCACATTGCATTCTCACTTTAGTTAAATTTTGTGCAACTTCAAAAAATGAGAATGCAATAGCCATCGATCAAAAAAGATTTGATGGCTTCTAAATCTGAAGTTCTTTTGTTGTAGTCAGTGCCTCCAACCATCTAGAACATACCATTTGGAAAACTTACTTTAACATGTTCCTTTTCTTTGGCCCAAAGCTGAGTCTGGTTTCACTATGTCCATGTGAAAACTTGTCACTTTCTCACTTTGGCTAAAACTTGACAATTTTTAAAAGTGAGAAAGCGACAAGCATTGATCTTCATATGATTGACGACTTGGAAGATGCACTGTTTTATACCACTTGGAAACCAAAAAGAGGGGTCTGTAGGGATAGGTGTCAACTCATCACTTTCTCACTTTAGCTAAACCCCATGCAACTTTAAAGTGAGAGAAAGTGATGATAATCAATCTACCTTTTATCAACAATCATGAAAATAACTCACCTAGGGTTAAAAACTTAAAACAAAACAATGAGTGGGCTAACTCGAGGCAAAAATAAGGTTGAAAAAAAGTCATGCACTAGGGTAAAAAAGATTTGCATGAAAATATTTAAAAGATGTACCAAAACTATATATTAAAAGGATTTTCAAAAGTTTTTTAGAGCTTTATTTAAAAATCTTCTCATGCATACTTGAAAATGCAAACAATGTCAACCAATTTTTTTAGAAATCTAGGGCACAAAAGACATTAGAGATTTTTCTAAGGTGTAATCAATCAAAAGACATACAATCTATAATTATAAAAGGATAACTGGTTTTTTTTTTTTAAGATGTGAAAAACAAGGCTAACACCTTGAACTATGTGCCACATCACCAGTACCACCTTAGCACCCTACCACATATCGCCTTGTCATATTTTTGCATGTACAATTAGAGATAACTGGTTTTTCCTTTTTAAGATATGAAAAACTAGCTTAGCGCCCTACCACATATGGCCTTGTCACATTTTTGCATGTACAATTAGCATTTTTCACCTATTTTGTGATAATAAGATGTTTCATGACGATACACCATGTCTTTCTTGCCACAACAGTATGGATTTGATAATATGGTGTTTCATGATGATGCAAATGTCTTTCTTGCCACATCAATACGGCCACATCAATATGCCTCACATCTTTCTTGCCACAACATTATGGATTTGATAATATGATGTTTCACGATGATGCACCACATGTCTTTCTTGCCACATCACTATGCCTCAATACAATGTTTCATGATGATGCACCACATGTCTTTCTTGCCACATCAGTATGCCTCAAAATCCATGCCACATGGAAGCTTTATCTATCCAACTAGCTCCCACACCACCACTTTATTTCTATCCAACTAGCTGCCACATCACCACTTTATTTTCTGTGATAGTCCCAAACTATGTCCCACGTGGCTTATCTCTAATTATTATCCATCATGTGTGCCAAGTCGATTGCCCCACCATAACTACACCTTGTCATAAACTAAGGATTTCTTTACACATTTACTATGAAATTCTATATAAATATATAGGAAGGGATGTTTTTACAATGAATGTGGGACAATTGACATAAAAAAACCTTGAGACAAGGTAAAACTTCGCAACCATTTCTAATGCATAAGCTGAAATGTCAATCATGAAAAATGGTGATATTGAGATCCTTACCTGCCCAACCACCCAAAGCATGACCAATGGTGATATTGAGACCCTTACCTGCCCAACCACCCAAAGCATGACCAATGGTGATATTGAGATCCTTACCTACCCAACCACCCAAAGCATGACCAATGGTGATATTAAGATCATGACAAATGGTGATATTGAGATCCTTACCTATTGGTTTGAAAGGTGGTGATCAAGTGGAGGGAAGCTCAAAGTGTCTAGTTTGCCCTTGACATCTTAATTCTTTCCTGTGTAGATCATGTCATTTGTATGCCTCAAAAGAATGACCCCCCAGTTTGTGTAATAACGCCTCCCAAAATGTAATCTCTAGTATTCAAACTATTTTTTGAAAGATCAACACCTTTGTCAGAGGAATCCCCAAAGATGGATATTGAGGATGAAGTCGAAGAAAGACACACCATGTCACTAATTTCCAGACTAGTTTTTATGGCTATTGTTTGTGGCAACGTAGATAGTTCCTGGACGAATTTAGAGCAACATGGTTCCTATATATGGATGCACAATATTGCATTTCTGATCAGGTTTGTGTCTTTTAGCAAGGACCTCTTTATTTGGATGCTGCATTTGTAATTTGATCATTGATATCAATGCTTCTCCATTAGTCAATGCCTTGTTGAGGATGCATTAGTTTTTCAACCAAAAAATAAGTATGACATCTTTTTTTCAAGCTACAACTAAGTACGACATCTGATATCAAGCTCAAAAATCATTCCATCAGAGATCACTAAATATTTCATACAATGTGGTTCTGCACTCCACAGTTCCTTCCAATTGAACTTATCATCTGGATAGCCAAAATCAATCATAAGGAGCCAGTTAGAACCTAAGTGGCCTTATCAAAATTATGGCTCTAAAGTGTCTAATAATCCCAATTAGAATTCCTTTACAAAAGTGTTCAACATTCTAGCTGTTGGCTCCTGATTTAACAATTTTGAAAATGACCAAGAAACCAGACAAATACATCTTAGGCTAGCCAATTCCTATGATGAATGCACCTGACTGTAGTCTTGGGCCAACTTTAAGGCTTAACTCCTTCTTCACTTCAGGCTTTTCTAGACCTAGGTGGGTTAACCTTCAGGTTTTGAGATATGGTACTAGTGCATTTAAAACATAAATCTAAACCTAATTAATGCAGATGAAAACCCCTTATATCTCCTAAGAACTCATGAAATGACACAGATCTACAGTAGTTAAATGCAAATCTATGAATCTCATAAGTTGAGTGAGGGTTAATCCTTTTCAAACCACTACAAAATGTATGAAAAACTAAACTGATTTTGATTAAAAATGTTTTGAATTCAACAAAACCCCTAATATGCAGTAGCATGAACAAGTGATCCCGTAAACGATTAGTGCCTTATCTATTGGACAATTCGATGAATTAATCACATACATATAGATATCTGAGACATATGTGTATCTTCAGATATATGATCTATCCATTAACCTTGTAAATAGACATCCATGTTCACTCTGAATCTCATTCTTACATGATATCCTTCTCAATAAACTTGCAACCCTGTTGATTCCCTAAAGCATTTACACAACTCCTTGAGTCATAAGCAATAATAAAAAAACATACAACCTTAAGGGACTGCAACTATGACCTAAGCTCTTTGTTCAAAGATCATAAAACATTGAAAATTCACTGAGACTAGAGACAAGAATCAGAATGAAACTAATAAAATTCTTTTGCTCTTTGTATTATTTCCTTAAAATTATACAGTCATAGGCATGAAATGAAAAAAATGAAACAACCTAACAAATCTGAACTATCTTTAATAACCTTCGTAATGTTGTTCATAGAAGAGAGAATGTGTTGAAAGAATGGTTTGACAGTAAAACACTAGAACCCTACTGGTATTACCTAGAGAAAACTGCCAACCCTTACAATGAAAGAAAGAAAGAAAGATATAGGAAAGAAAGATGAATTCTCAGATCTGATCTATGCCTGACATGTGTCCACTAGGAATTCCATCTCCTGCAACTGAATAACTTCTTTCTTCCTTCTCCCATTTTGATCTAATTTGGTTTCATCATTACTTTGTTACTAATTTGCAAATATCTTTGATAAAAATGATGAAAACTTTTGAGTTATCAAAATATCTGATAACTTTATGAAAATGCTAGTGAAATCCAATTTTTTTTAGTGAATTTGATTAATTTCAACCCCAACTACATTCTTACCATGTTTTATTGATCCTCTAACTAGATTTTCAGTTTTTACCAATTCCACTGAGAAGGCCCCAAATTTCACATTTTTGGCTATACTTGAACAAATAAATTCCTGTGCAAAAATGAACTCCATAATCGAAGAGTTTGTCTTCTCATGATTCTGATGATATATAATATTTCTATGTTCGCATACTAGGAACCTCCAGAATATCAGTTTGAAAAATAGTTACCCCCTGCTACAAGGTTCAAGTTTGCACTCTTTGAAATTTAAATTTTGAAAAATTTAAATTACTCTAAAGATAAAATTTTAGGTTAAATGCCCCTTTTGATTTTAAAAAAAATTGCACGTACACCCTTTTGAAAAATAATTTAAAATGGCATTTTAAAATCATTTTATTTTTTGCCCTCATATTGCCCCTTCGGTCAACCTTCCTTTGATCGGGCCCTGACATGTGCCACATGGCATGCTACCATTGGCTGCCCAATTGCTCCATCACCTGCTGACAGAGTTGCCACATCATCATGCACCTCGAGCCCACTGCCACTTATCTGATTCTCGCATGCCCGCATTGCTTAACCGGCGTGCACCTTTGAAATGCCAGCGTGCACTATCTGTTGGATCTGCCATGTGGCAGCATCCTATGCATCCGCTTGAGCTTGCACATCTCTGCCACATCACTTCGCCCAGAGCTCGTGTCACCGCATGTCATGTTCTCGTATGCCTAGATTATTTATCCTCCGAGCACTTTGTTTTTGTGGGTGTGCACCCACCATTTGATCGAGCCACATGTCGCAATCTTGTGTGCCCCTTCCACATCAGCGTATGGATGTCATTGTTCAAAATTTGTGACATCAATGCCTATAGCTAGCAACTACCTCCATGTCGGCCATGGGGTCCACCTTATAACATGCGGCCTTGCCTTCAAAAAGAAACTATCTTTAATTCACTAGCATTGTGTATAGTTTAGTATTTAAACATTTAAAATTTTGTCATACCACCCATGCAGGATATTGAGGGTGAACCATTCTCACTTTAATTTCTCCCCTATTCATGGCTGTTCTCCACTTCAAACATGGGAGCTTAGCATTGAATGTACATCTCCTGCAACTCTCTCTTCCATAATATTCAGTCTAAGCAATCCATAGTGTCTTCCATAATTCAGCTCAAGCTCTGAATCAACAATCAACTTGTGCCCATGTAATGTGATTGACAAAGACTCTATATGAATATCTCAAGAAAGGGGATGGGAATAAAGGACACTGATACATGTCAGATCAAATATAGTCATGGCATATATTTCATTAGTTGTCTTATGCATGTCAATGATGGCTTTGCCATTTTGCTCCATTGGTGCAGATGATGCTGGCCTGCCTTGGGACGCTTCCTTGCTTGTGGACTTGTCTTTGACTAGCATAGATGGCTTCTTTGTCTTTTTTTCTTTGCTTTTTGCACTGACTTCCCTGTGTTACTTATGATTTCATTTTCCAAATGATTGTTGATTGCTTCTTTTTTTGCGTGGAGTTCACTTTGCTAGCGTGGGGTTTCTTGCAATGATAGTCTTAGATTTTGATTGCCATAGCTCCCTCCTTTGCATACTACGACTATTGATGTTGACAGTACCCTCCTCTTTCTTATTTGGCTTAAGATTAATATTACTTGGAAACTTTCTTTTGACATGCCACATTTTTTATGCGTAGAAGGTTCCCCTAATTCGTTGCATGGTATTCCTCTCATGAGTTGCCTATGTTCTTACTTCTATCTTCAGGGAATTCTCCTTATGCATTTTCCTCTTTAAAGAGGCAGCCTTCTAATCTACATACGTTGACTATTTCATAATTCCATTTCAAACTCCCCTATTCAGCGTAGATTACATTGGTGTTGACTTTTGCTAGCTGTGGACTCTTTAAATTGTGTGCTTTCCTTTGATGCGTGGAGTGTCCTTTATTTAGGCATGGATATCTTATCATATCTTTATTTACTTATGGATCCACTTTGAATGTGTGATCTTCTTTCAACCAGCAGCTTCCCCTAACTAGAGCCTCCTTTCTTTTAACATGCCTACTTGGGTTTTCATATTTGCAACGTTTGATGGAGAACTCTCTTCTTGTGGCTTGGTTGCTTGGTGCATCTAAAGGTGGTAGGTGTCTCTTTTTTAAAAGGCTCCCCTTCTTTTGATATCGATCCATCATAACTTGTAAAACATTTGTTCAATCATTAGTTAATTTTCTACCTTGCAAATATGAGCCAGAATGCATTCCATTTGTAAGAGAGACTCCCTACTATATCTAAATTGGGCCCCTTGTCTATACTTGGTGTCTCAAACCTGTCATGCAGCCCTCACCATACCAAAAATAAAAAATGAAAATGGAAACCCCCATAATGGTGTTTGCGAGCATGGAAATCTAATAGAATCAATGCCAAGCCTCTTAGATTTCTTGTAGTGATGACTTGGGAAATAATTTAGTAATCAATAGCATTCCAAATTTTACTATCTTTAATGACAACTCATTTTTATGTTTCAACCCTACATCTATGTTAAACCAAAGAATCATTGCCCAATCGTATGGACCAATTTGGAAAGTGATGTAGCATCTTCAAATATGACTAGAAATTTGAACCACTGAGATAAAAAGTAGGCCATGCAACTCTCTGGACATTGTAGATCTGTAAACGGGAAATGGAAGGCCAATTCTTTGGGCATAAACTTGAAAAAGGTTTTTACATAGCCTTGTTTTATGTGCTTGACAACATCTTTTTCCTGACCCAACTTCTTCAATAAGTCCTCAAGAGTGACTTGTGTGTTTACTTTGCTCTACATCTTTGTTACTTATCAACTTGTTGAAGTCAATCAGACCCCAAAGTGGGTCCTGCTAACTTTTTTTTTTGTTTCCGAACAACTTAATCTTCAAATTGACCTATTGATCATCTCAGACTGATTAGAATCAAGTTCAATCACTGAACAATCATTCAAAAATTATTTTACCATCAATCTACAAACTGTTAATTTAATGCCAAAGGATCTTTTGACTGGCTTTAAAAACTGATCCAAACCCCTAACCGAGCTTTGAAATTTGGCACACTGAATCTCTGCTCTGCATACTTGTACCATGTCAAATCTCATCTCATGACGAATTTGGGGTCAAAAGATATTTTCTATCAAAGTTCACCTTTCAGAACTTCCTGCAAGAAAACATGTCAAAAAACACTAAATTGGGTTCAGAATTGGCTTCAGAAACTTGGTAAATTGACACTTGAGAAGACAAAAACTAGGTCATTGGTTCTTTGTCATGAGGAGAGTATGAATCTAGGATTTAAGTTCATAATGAATAATCAGGCACATTTGGCAAGAGGTCAAAGTGGGCTACTCAAAATTACTGACTGGGAACAATATCAGAAAAGCAATTTTTGCAAATGGAATTGACCTAAAAATGTGTGCTTATGAATTCGTCATGACTTGCAAATTGGCACACTTTGAGTATTTTTAGAGGTGGACACAGTGGTATAATTAATTTGATCTCATCTATCACAAATTTTGAGTTATAAGATCCCGGATAGGGGTATCAAACAATCTGCTCCTGATACCAGTAAAAAGATAGAAATCCCATTTCGAATCGCATTTGTAAACTAATCAAACAAATTTGTCAAGACTTAAAAATTGAAACATAATAATTCTCTGACATCTATAATGCAACGCAAAAGGAATTTTAGCATTTTGGTCAATTGGGTCATAGTTACAAGACATCAAACAGGGCTTCCCAGAATTATGTGCAAATTGCAAATGCATGAAAACAGTAACTGACCAATTTTGAGGGATTCGAAACCTAGTCAAACGAATTTGAAATGACTTGAAATATGAAACATAGGTTCTTGGGTATGGACACTAAACACTCCCAAAGCAAAAAATCACAAATCATTTCTAGGTGTGATATATTCAGATGCAAACACAACCTCCTGCCACTATTTGACAGTTAAGGTAAAATGCAAATTTGAAACTAGCTCAAAACAAGACTTCATGAAATGGCTTGATATCTCAATTTAACTTCATGGAACACTTAGACACACTAAATGGAAGGTGTTAGAAACATTAAACACCTCTTGGGCTTCAAAGGTATGGCTGGGTACATATGCATTTATGGGGCTTGAAAGGGCTCAAAATTTGAAATAGATGCTCAAAATGGGAATGCAATTTTGAGCACCAACACTAGGAAAGTGGTGAATTTAGATATATACATCCTTGAATTATGCCTTTCTTTTTCCTTGAACCAACTTGAAGAATACATCAAGGCACAAAAAACACCAAATTCCTTCATAAATACAAAATTTTGGAGCGAGTCAAGGTAACTTTGGAAGCATTTCGTATGAGGACTTCTTTGGAGAATGTACATGATTCAGAGTATATAAAAAAAATCTTCAATTCTTTGCATGAATGTGATCCTTCCCAGGCACATGTGTCTTCTCACAAATTTGATCAAAACTTCAAAGTTTGAGTAGGCATGACTAGAGTAGTTTGCATTCCGGCAAATGGTTGATATATTATATTGGTCTCGTTGTGCTTCTGTAAGAAAACTAAAAGGTTTACAACTTAAATGTTTAACTCATAATGGACAATTATATTTTCACTTCATTTCTATTTAAAAGAACTTATACAACATTGACTCATAAAGAATTCCTTTACGACAACACCAAAGGAATGGAAATAATGATTTGCTCTCATGAGCATTAGCAACTTAACAATGTGTTTCAATTTCCTTTCTTATTGTTCATCATGAGTATATGATCCAATATAGTCATTTGACCTTCAATTAATGATATGTGACTCCTAATTTGTTTTAACAATAAAAATCATTATAACTTTTGAAGGCATCCTTCACTCCCCAATCATCTTATCAATCTACTAAATAAAAAATTCAAAATTGAAACAGCTAACCCTTTAACTTATTCAACAAAAAATTAAAATTTATTAGATTTAAATTTCATCCCTACTGCATCATTTAAAACTCATTTTACCTCATTTTTTAAAACTGTAAAATCATTTAAAATCATTTAAAATTTATTAGTTGGGTCCCAAAATGGGTCCAACTAAATAAAAAATTCAAATTGAAACATCTAACCCTTTAACTTATTCAACAAAAAATTAAAATTTATTAGATTTAAATTTCATCCCTACTGCATCATTTAAAACTCATTTTACCTCATTTTTTAAAACTGTAACTCTCTACCAGGAAGGCCTATGAGTCGACTGTAAAAATTGACCAAATTAAACAATTGGGCCCTAAAATTTGACATATCTATTCTCCTGTTCACATTCTTTTACCTTATTAGATTTCATCTCATTAAAACATCCAGGTCAAAAGACATTGGCCATCAAGGATCTTGGAAAACGATAAATTATATTTGGTCTTGCCTTTGAAAACAAGACAAACATACACTTGTAGGCACAAAAATTGGGGCATTACTTTACTATAATATGGAGAGTATAAGTCTTTGATTTTTTCTTATGAAAAATAACTAGGAAAATTTGGAAAGCATGCAAAACTAGGCACTTGGATTTGCATAATTGGGAACACTAGAAAAATAGTGATTTTTGCAAATGGAATGGACTTGGGACAATGTGCAGACAGATTCATCAAGAATTGAAAATTGGCTAACTTAAATTATTTTTAAAGTAGAAAATAGTGGTACAATTTATTTGGTCTCATCTATCATTGTTTTAGAGTTATCACATCTCGAATAGGACTATTGATCAATTTACATTTTTAGACACAAGTGAAATTTCAGAAATTACATTTGGATTTACATTAAAAACTAGTCAAATGGATTCTTCATAGGCTCAAATTTGAAACATAGAATTTCTATAAGTCCTAGAATGCAATGCAAAAGCAATTTCTTCATTTTAGTGAATAGGATATGCACTAAAATGGCAACAATGAACAACCAACATTGAAGGATTTAAGACCTATTCAAAACATTTCAAAACAACTTGGAATATGAAACACAGGGTCTTTGATATGCATACTAAACGCTCCTAAAGAGGCGAGTCATGCAACTTTACCTGGTACAAGATACTCAATTGCAAAATAGGCTTCCCATCATTGTTTGACACTTGGGAAAAAATGCAGACTTGAGCAATGCTCAAAATGAAACTTCACAAAATGACTTAGAATGACACCTTATTATCATAAGGTGCATGTATATATTGAATGAAAGGTGTTAAAAACTTTAAATATGTTATAAGATTTGAAATTATAGCTAGGTACACAAGCATGAACATCCTTGACATAAGTTTATGTATTATCTACACTGCACACATAAATTTACATGTTATGATCTTTACTTATACCTTTCTTTTTAGCAAACTTTGTTCAGTCGGCCTTGTTTGAAATGTTACAAAATTAACACAAGGTTAACATCTAGGGTGTTGTCCCATCATAGTTAAGTAAATAATTTGTTGCCAAATAATTGCATATTCTGTAATTATCACTTTTTTGTCATGCTCTATTCTGCAACATAAAGTATATTAGCCTCATGCTGGAATATGACCTTGTCAACCACAATAATTTCATTTCTGAGTTATTTTTGAAAGGTACTCTCTTGCATCACAACTTTCCAAATATTCTTCATCTTGTCGTCTTTTTCCTTTACTACAAATTTCCTTGCCTCTTCTTCCTTCCTTCTCTCTTTCATTTTTTTCTTACTTTCCTCTTCCTTCTTCTTCTTTTCTCTTCTCTTCAATCCTATTCTTTTATTTTTCTTGTCTTCTTCTTCAATCTTTCTTCTATTTTCTTTTTCATTCTTTCTTTCTTTGTCCTTTCTCTTCTTTTCTTCTATTGTTTTCCCTTGGCTCTATTATGCTCTATCAATTTAATATACTTGTAAATCTTTTGTAATTAATTCCATACTTCCCATACATGTATTTTTGCACTTCTAAAAAACATCATGAAACTATTAAATATATCTCCTAAACTACACACATGCCAATTCTTACTCAGTCATCCATACTCACAGAATCTATCTTTGTTTTTCTATAATTATCTAACACTTTGACAATCTTCTGTCTCTAATTTCACAATGAAATACCAATATATATGTTACCATAAATGACAAAACCAAATATACTAAGTACTCAACTAACTTAACCGTATTTCCAAAAAACTCTCCATTTGACATTGATGGAAACATATGGGAAAATTTGGCCAAGTCCCAAAATATTGATAAAAATTGTGGCCTTAAAAAAGTTTCAAAAAAAAAAATCAAAATTTTCTTTACAAAACTTGTATTTTTATATATTACCATCTTTCCTTGTCTCTCCTAATACAATGATTTCCTATATACATATCTAAAAATCCCCTTTATAAATATGCATAAATCATTTATATTTCTTTCTTTGTTTTCTTTATATACATTACAATTTTCTATTACATTCTTCTTCCCTTTTGACATCAATCACAAAGGTGTCAAAAATTTTATATTCACAACATAAAATTGTTACCTTTTCTTATTCTAATTTGAGATTCTTGATATGCAATCTACAAAATCAAGTTTTTGCATCGCAAGTTCCTTCTTCCAATTTTCTTTCACTATATCTGATATGCTAATAAGTGCCCATAATGCATATGATGCAACTTCTACTATGTTCTAGTCTATATAGGAAAATTTGTCATAGGATTCCTTTACTGTAAGACACTCCTTCAATTGGCTCTAAAAAATACTATTTTTGGGAGATAATTATTCTCTAAGAATAGATAATCTCTTTATTACCTTTTTCTTGTCATGTTCAAGACCTCTGATTGTATTGTGAACTGCCTCCATGTTTGTCTGAATATCTTCAATTCTTTCATATGAATGGTGCAATCTAATAATGAGTGTTTGAAGCTCATTTATTCTACCTTTGAACATGTGATAACATTCTATAAAGTAATTGTATGCATGACATTACCTATTGTCTATACAATTTATTTTCTTCATCTATTCTCTTCCTCAGCTGCTTGATGCAAATATTCAGGGTTTGCAAGTCATTCCTCACATTTGTTCATACTATATCAAATAATGTTGCATCATGCTTAGTCTGTGCTTGTACCAAAGCAATATAAAAAATAGTGGTGACCTCAACATCAAAGGTTCTTACAATTTCCTTGGCCTATTTTTGAATGTCTATCTCTACAATACTTGTTTGAACTATCTTTTGCATTCCTTCAGAACTTCTGCCAAAATTATTTCTAAGTTCTTAATAGATTTATTATTATCAATTACTTTTCTTAGATATGTCATCAAACCCTTCTTATCATCATCATCATTATATTCTATAGCCAATGTAGTGACTCCTACAATGGGGTTACTATTGGGATAGGTGTAATGTCTAGTGCAACATAAGGTATATTAGCCTCATGCTAGAATATGACCTTGTCAATCACAATAGTTGCATTTTTGAGTTATTTTTGAAAGATACTCTCTTGCATCACAACTTTCCAAATATTCTTCATCTTCTCCTCTTTTTCCTTTACCACAACTTTCCTTGCCTCTTCTTCCTTCCTTCTCTCTTCCATTTCTTTCTTACTTTCCTCTTCCTTCTTCTTCTTTTCTCTTCTCTTCAATCCTATTCTTTTCTTTTTCTTGTCTTCTTCTTCTATCTTTCTTTTATTTTCTTCTTCTTTATTTCTTTCTTTTTCCTTTCTCTTCTTTTCTTCTGCTATTTTCCTCTTTTCTTCCTCCTCAACTTTTCTCTTCTCTTCTTCTACATCATTTTCATAATCTAAACTATAGTACTCAATTATATTGCCAACAGTATTTGTTCGAATATCCTTGAAAGGATCTTCTTCCTCATCATCAACTATTATATGAGTGCTATCCACTTCCATGGATTCGATATCAATCACTATATGTGGAGGTGAGTCAATTTTTTGAGTTACCTCATCTTCTTCTTCAACAACACTAGTGTATTGGCCTTTATATGCATAGAGATTCCTCCTTCTAATTGCACACTCTCCTTAGTGACTTTAGGCATAGAAGTCATGTAACTGACTATGGCTTCTTTAGTTTCTTTGTTTACCTTTTCATGATTTCCTCCTATGACAATTTCTTTATCTCCTATTGATTCTTAGCAAGGACTCAATGCCCTCCAAAATATTCTACATATTATCATCATTATTTACAAGACATAGTTTCTTTACTAGATAAATTCTTGTATTTATATCTTCTTCTACTACTCTTTTCTTTATGTTCACTAGTTCTTTATACAAATTTGTAGGAACCTTATCTTCAATACTATCAAATTTTTTATTTCTTATAATCATATTTCTCATTATAACATTCTCTAGCTACCTTCTATCATTATTACTATACAAACTATAATATTTATTCAATTGATGAAAAAAAATCCATCATTCTCAATGATTTGTACCTTTAACTTTTCACTTTGGGTTTCCAATATTTCTTACCATTGGTGGTCTACTTGGTCCTCTTCTTAGGGGATGGTGTCGAATATTTGTTAACCTTCATCAATCTTTCTAGGTTCCTCTATGAAAATGATATTATTGCCACATCTTCATCGGGCTTCTCCTTTTATCTAGGTTATTCTTTAACATGTTGCACTTGGGAAATTGTGGGATAGGGTACACTGGGAATTTGTGTTGATGATCCAACAACAATAATTCCTTCATCAAGTCTAGCTACAAGGAGGGGTGTAGCTACCAACAGTTTTGTTTTCCCTCCGACCTTCATCTCCTTGGAAATACCTAAGGATTCGTTATATTCTGCTTTGGTCATACTAGTTTATTTGAGAATAGCTTCTATCTTCTTTTAAACATTCTTCGAAACTTCTTTTCTATGAAGTTCAAAGTGAACTTCCTTTATCATATCTTCATATGTCCCCCATCTAGGGCATTCAATATCTCTCTCAAATTGTAGGATTATCTTCACATATTCCTCAACGAGTTCTTCACTCATTTCATAACCCATAGGTTATATAAATTTTACTTTAGGTTCCACCACCTTCATACAAGTTGTGTTTTTTTCTACCATAAAAAATTTCATCTTTATACTTTTATAACATAGGAGGGATTATGTATCTATCTTTCATTTTCAATTGAAAATTATTCATCATTTTGTTAGTATCTTTGTCTCTAACTTCTTCGAGTTTGGCCTTACACCACTGAGTGATCAAGTTCATGGTGCACTCATTACTATTCCAATTTGTGATACTAGGGGATTTTTTGGTTGCATATAACCAAATAGGTTGGTGAAGATTCAACTCTAAAACTGTGTTCTTAGATTTTTATCAGCTTCTCTATGTTATCTAACAACCGCACTCTTACTATCTGACACATGTTCAACTTTTTCATTTCAATAGCCATCACATATGATACATGTAAAACTACCACTAGGACAAAATTTACCCTTTAAATGTGGCTAATTTTATATCGAATAATCTTTCTCAAAAATCTAACTTCAGTATCCTTGATTAGGTGAACTATCATATTCCTGCCATCAAATTTAGTCTTCAGATTAGTTTTAACAATTTTTGTGATGTTCCTATCATTGAGCAGTTTACAACTCTCATTTCTCAGACTTATGACCTTATGAATTAAACTATTATCAATCATGAGAGGTATATCTCCTACCCAAAACATCTCTTTATGTACTTTGCTCAAAATAATCATACTTCATTCATGATTATCAATTTTTGTATCGAACATATACTTGATCAGGTTTAGTGCATTCAAGTATCTAAACTTGGGTTTTAAGGTTAGGTTTCCATTGGACATAATATCTAAATCCTAATGAATGTCTCATCTCAAATACTCTCAAATTTACACTGAATGTGGCTCCTAACGTCGTCTACATGTAGCACATTTGGTTGAATTTGTGAAAATGCTCCCAAAGGATCATCAATCAGAGAAACAAATGAGAAATTGATAAATAATACCTCGGTCTCTCACTAAAATCATACATAGATTTTCTCACCATTATGCTGACTTATAATACCAAAAATTTGAACTGAAAGCTTCATAAAATACCCTAGTTATTGTGTATTAGGGCTTCTTTAACTTTTCACTTTCAAATGCTTCAATTCATTCTCAATTTTTTGTCAAATCATTCACAAATGCTCTATAACTCATGATCAAATGGTACTCAAAATCTTGTTTCCAATCCTAAAATCATTTCAAAATTAACTTCACATTAAATGCATATCTTCAATCAAAAATGTTTGCATGCTTAACCATAGCTTCCCCATTATTTCTTCTACCTTCTATTGACTATGCAAGTTCTAATTCCATCTCTAGTTTTAGTTCTGATCAATTGATGCTCTATCTTTATTGGAAATGCTTAATTCAAATATGATTAGTCAGAAACAATTTCTAACTTCAACCTTCCATTTGGCAAAATCTTGGTTTAAGTTAACTCTCCTTTTATAATAACATTTTACTTCTCAAGATCTTCATACCATGACTTGGTAGTTTAAGTTTAGATCTGACCATTGGAAGAATTGATCTAAGATCTGCATTCTCAGATTTTAGATCTATCTCTATCTTACTATCATCACTTTTAAGATTTAATTTCAGATTAGTAATCTCCAATTCATGTTTCAAAATTTCATTCTATTTCTTTAATCTAGAGACTTCATCACTATCTTTTACTAGTTTAGAATAGAGGTTTGGTCTGGTTGACATTATAGAGGAACAGCAACGTACGTGTACAATTCATTCTATTATTTTGCAAAAAATAATACTAAGATCAATTGGATAATGAGTTCAGTGATCTTTCCCTTGAAGCTGTTTGGATAGTGGGTCCTTCTACCTTCTACAACTCCTAATAGGGTTGGTAAAACTCCTAACAGGGTTAGAATCTTCTAACAAGGATTCAATCTCTTCCAACATGGACTGGTATGTACTATATCTATTTAATAAATCCCTAACAAGGTATAGCCTCTTAGAAGGAACTTTTATATTATTACATCTTTTTTTGGGTACAATTGTGACCGAGATTTTCCCTTGTCTATGGTTTCCCTAGATAACATATCTAGTGTTATTGCGTATGTGTATCTTCTTACGGTTCCTGATTACATTGCTCACATGGGTAAAAATTAATAAGGTTTATAAATTTTTTAAAAGAGGAAAATATAATAAAAGTTTTTTTTTGAAAAAGATATAGTGTAAGATTAAGAATATTAGACAAACATGACAACTTGGAATACTAGAAAACTATGATAGGATCATGTAATTAATATGTCTAATGTAATTAATATTGCTAGGGGGAATAAAAATTAGGTTGATATATCCAAATATTAATTTTCTTTAATATATAAGAATTATTCAAAAGTCATAGTGGATCATCTAAGTTATAAAAAGAAAATAGTTTTCCTCCTCACATGGTTGTACCATGAAACCATGAGAATCTTAGTTAGAGGAATGGAAAAAATTATTTTTACTTTATGATATGGAGATATAATTTATGTATTGGGATCTCTCTCTCTCTCTCTCTCTCTCTCTCTCTCTCTCTCTCTCTCTCTCTCTCTCACACACACACACACACACACACACACACACACACACACACACACGCATGTGTGCGTGCGCACACACACATGTATATGTATGTATCTATAGATACATACATATCATTGGGATCTCTTGTCCCTCTCTCTCTCTCTCTCTCTCTCTCTCTCTCTCTCTCTCTCTCTCTCTCTCTCTCACACAGACACATACACACACACACATATATATGTATATGTATGTATCTATAGATAAATATGTGTGTGTGCGTGTGTGCATGCGTGTGTGTGTATGTACATACATACATACATACATATCTATGTATGTATGTATGTATGTATACATACATGTTGGAAACTTAAAATTGGAAAAATTGTTGTTTTGTCATTGATGTCAAATCTATTGATAAAACATATTGCTACCTAATCTAAATGTCATATCTATTTGATTGTTGAAGAGGATGTAAGAAGTTGCTCATAACAATAGTATGTCAAGGAAAGGTTGAGTTATGAAAAGAAAGATACAATGGAAATTTGATTAGTTAGACTTTGATGAGACAAAGTGATCATTTATATCAAGAAAATTAAGCTAAGCCAAGAAATAAAGTAAATGGTTAAGGGATGCTAAGTGATGTTAGTGTCAATCCAACCATACTAAGTGCTGAGAAAATCTAGTGTTGACTGAGCACCAATATTGACCAAGTAAGATAGTTGATGTCGAGCTAGAAATTTTATAGCGACCTTGAGTACTTTAGTGATGACTAAGTGTTAGAACTTAGAGATTTCCAAGTAACAATGTTAAGAATGCATTTGTGGAAATCATGATTCCCAACCAACTTAGTTGATTTCTTGTGAGATGTAAACTATATTGAAGATAAAATTCGTGAGTTAGATCATTAAATTCAAGGTGAAGATTAGGTAAAGACCTAATAGATGGATTCTAGAGAAGCTTCTAGAGGATGATCAAGAAGATGGACAAATGCAATGAATCATGTTAAATTTGATTGTAAACCCTAAGATCTATGGTGATCATGTAAAAAAGGAAAGAAATATTTTCCTATTTAAGGAGGTACAAATCCAAACAAAATAGTTCCAATGTGTGTGTGAATGTGTGTGAGGTGAGTATAAAGGAATGTTGATCAGAGATACACAAATGCAAGAGTGAATGTGAAGCTAAAGGAGATTTCTTACATAGAAGAAATTGATATTGATAAGTGAATATGAGCAAAAGGATTAAATTTTGTTGAAGGGAAAGATTGATTGCTCAAAAGTTTTCCAAGATATTCAAGAATACAACTGACAATGGAGAGCTTATCATTGACTCAACACATGAATCCTATAAGATATGAACTTGTAAAGTGAGTTGCAAACATTCAAATCAAAACCCTATTATTTTCTTCCTAATCATTATAAACGAGTTTGAGTTGAAATCCTTTTAATAGAGGCTAATCTAATAGTCAATTGAAAGACTTAACAGTCTATGTGAATCATTCAACAAGGCGACATTCTAAATGGAATGATCAAAGTCCTTTAAGAAGGTCACTCCTAATAGGGTGATTAAATTCTCTAACTAGGTCACATTTAATACTATGTATTGTAAGTCTTTAATAGGGTTGGCTCCTAGCAGAGCTCACTTCGAAATAGTGAAAAAGTAGTGACATGTTACTTGCAGTTTTTCCCAAATTGGGTTTCCATGTAAAATACTAGTGTCAAACTTGTGTTGAATGCTTTATATTCTTTACATTTTATATTCAATAATGTAAGTTATAATTGGGATAGTTATTTTGATTATCAATACAGTGAAGACTGAGCAACAAGAGCATAAGTAGAACTGTAAAAGTTTTATTTTTAATTGTTGAAATGGAACGTATATACCATGTGTATCTGATTCATCCCCTCTGCCCCCATCTCAATTATTCTAAACATTTCTAACAGAGCACACACATGAGTGTGCACATGCCTGCTTCCACATACGCACGCATGCACACAAACACATATTGTAAATAATCTTATTTCATAATTTTTTCCTTTTAATTTTTTTTTTGTTGACATTTTTTTGGAAGTACAATTTCTTAAATTTAGTACTTTATTAAATTTTACCAAATAAATAAATTTAAAATACTTATTAATCACTTTAAATTTGATGATGACTTTGATGTATACATTTGGGGAAAATGGAGGGACTTAGATGAGCATGACAACTACATTCCATCTATTTAAGATATATGGATACACATTTTGTATCTTTTCTAAGACTTGCTATGTACTTAACCTTGTGGAGTAGAGGTTGAAATGGGTTTTCCTAGTTGAAATATTTGCCTAGGTATTCACCCTGAAATAAAAATGAATTGAAATGAAAATGAACATGGTCGATTCAAAGTATTTATTTTCTTGTGATCTTAAATGGGCTATGTGGAAATTGGCATATGTTGGTTGTGTATGTTTCCTCACAAGATCAATGACTAAAGATTAGATTGAAATATTATATATGATTAGTTTAATAAAATATTATCCACTTATATTAAAATCATCTCAACAAAACCTACTTGCATCACTTTTATTTCAAACCTAACAATTTATAAATATATTTATTTATTTAAATAAATAGCATATATAAGAGATTTAATTTAAGAAGATTGGGTTTTAAATTATTATAAATTAATCGTATATGTATTTACAATAAATGAAACCACTTAAGGCTAGATTTAAAGTCGATATGTTATGAAACCACTTAAATGTGATAGTGAGCAAGTCTACAAGACAATTTTTCTAAAGGAAGTTAAATTTATAAATTGATCAAAATTATAGTTGAACATGACATTAGGTAGACATTAAGCCATTACAAAAATTTCATCTACTATATGTTGTAGGAAGGACATCTTAGTAGCTATAAAAGTAGAAATATTCTTGTAAAAATGTAGGACACACTATTGTGGTACTATCACTCATGCTTATATCTAAGAGTGGTATGAAATTGAAATATATAATACCTTTTTGATGCAATGCACTTTGAATGTGATTAAATTTTTTGAATCAATAAAAGGGATACTCAAAATAAAAATCATGAAGAAATGCTTGTATGAGGGATGTTGAGGCAATGAACAATGCTAGATCTAAACATGAATCACGTAAATGCTTGAGCTCAATCAAAGAATATAATTGTATGATGTAATTCATGTATATCAAAAGGAGTGGGCTAAGATTTCTTTAATACCCCACATTATGATTTTAGGTTTTGAATCTAGAACAATCCATGATAAGAGTAAATTTTCTATTGCAACAAGCTAACTATTGCATGGTTTGAATTTAGGTACTAATAATGAGGAACTAGACACCTTGGATATTTATTCATGTGACCATATATCTTGGGCATTGGATCCTCCCATTATCAACTTAAATTATGATCAAAGGTCTAGAATGAGTTCAAGATAGATTTCCTTTTATTGAAATCAAGCTTGAATAATGAGACTAGATAGATAAGGGAATACGTGATAAAATAGGGCCTATAAGAGAACTTATTACCATGATTTTCTAGATGACTAAAGGTGTACTGCATGTCTTTATCTTGGCAAACAATCTCTATGTGTGGCTGCTAGCTAGAATAATTTGTCTGTACATTTTATTAATGTAACTATATGTGCCTATACAAATTCATTTTAATTTTGTTACACCTTTCAAAAGCATTAGTTGCTAATCTAAATTAATGATGACTATTTTTTTAATGGATTGTTGATCATTAAGACATTTTGTACATAAAAAGGGGGAAAAATGAGCCATGGTTTACTAATGGACTAGATATTATTGTTGTCTAGTATTCTCCAAAAGATTGAGGGGTCATTCTCATCACAAATATCTTATAATGATTATTATCTAGATTTATTTTTTATGTAATAGCGAGACCATATTATATTAAATCTAAAATAGCATCAAATGGTTTAACTTCACCACATGAATTTTTTTATTTAAAAATAATTATTGCTATTATTTTTTTAGACAATAATTATTTTCCAACCATTAGTTGTAAACTATTAAAAGCATAGAGTAATGTTCTTCTTAGGGGTTTCTCTAGGAGTGTATCAATTGACAATTCATCTTATAGTAGAGCTTTAGAACCTCTCATTATCATTTTATACCATCTAAAGGGAGGTAAGATTTCTTTTATACATCTCATTATCATTTTATGTTTTGAATTTGGAGCATTTCATCATAAGATTACATTGTCTACTCCAACAAGCTAACTATTACATGGTTTGAATTTAGGAACTAATAATAGGGACTTAGATATCTTGATATTTGTTCATGTGACCAAATATCTTGGGCATAGGATCCTCCCATTATTAGCCTAAGTTATGATCAAAGGTTTAGAATGAAGAGAGTCCAAGATAGATTTTCTTATTGAAAATCAAGCTTGCATAATAAGACAAGGTAGATGCCCCCCATACATGCTAAAATTGGGCTCATAAGAGAACTTATTGTTTATGACTTTCTAGATGATTGAGTGTGTACATGTCTTTCTATTGGAAAATAATATCTATGAGTGGTTACTAGTTAGAATCATTTGGCAAAACATTTTATTAACATTACCATGTGTGCGTACACTAATTCATTTTTATTTTTCTCCACCTTTTAAAAGCACGAGCTACTTATTTAAATTAATAATGACTATTATTTTGATGGATCATTGATCATGAAGACATTTGTTTTATATAATACGGAAAAAAGGAGAAATGGTTTTCTAATGGACTAGATATTATTGTTGTCTAGTATTTTCCAAAATATTTAGGGGTCTTTCTCCTAACAAATATCTTATAAATGGTTATGAGGTAGAGTGATGTTTGATATAATAACTAGACCATATTATATTAAATTTAAAATAGTATCAAATGATTTAACTTTATGACATGGTTTTTTTATTAGAAAAAGGTATTGCTATTATTCTAATATACCATAATTTTTTTGCGACCTTTAGTTGTAAACTATTAAAAACATAGGGTTATGCTCTCGGTGAGGGTTTTCAGGGAGTAATCCTCTCCTCAGAGGTTTCTCATTTAGTAGAACTCAAACTAACACAAATTATTGATAAAAGTATCATTTTTGCTTGTGATCCGGATCTCACACAAAGAAATAAATACTCATATATCTCAAACATTACAAAGAAATAAATGCTTATATATGGGAAACATTACCAATTACTGAGTAAGATGAAACCAAAACTCCTTGAAAAGTGTGATAATTTAATAGGAAGGTCTTAAAAATGTTAGTTGACTTTTGAGTTCCAACGTGACCAACTTTTCAAACTTATCACCCACCATTTCATGCTCACGTATCTTTATAAGAATATATTCAATTCAACTATATGTTAGGCTAAGAGTTTGTTCAGACCGATTTGAACAGAGAAAGAACCCCAATTAGTTAATGTAATGGACCGAAATTTGACTATGTTTATCTGAAAATTAAAACAACTTCTACTTCTTTGTAATCATTCACTAATAAGTCTTATTCACCATCATGAAAATTTAGCAGGAATGAACCTTTGCACCTTGGACATTGGAGATCTAGACTAGCTACCATGAAATACATCAAACATGTGGGACACCAAACAAGCCTCATAGTGAACTCAACTTCTTCACCAATCTTATCATCAGTATTTCTATTCTCATCACTAGTTTTCTTGCCTGAGTTGAGAATATCTGAGGAGGATAACTTCAATTTCAGGTCTATCCTTTCTTCTTCATCAATAGAGATAAATTTTGATATCTTCTGAATGCAAGAGACCTTGGAGATTTTAAATCCAGTTCCTTCTGAATTCATATAATACACTTGTCCAGTCTGCATGACATGATTAACATTCACAGTTTAAGAACACAATACATGAATTCTACATAGGGTGGAAAAACAAAACAGATTGTAAAAGAAGAAATTTGAATGAGACTTATGAAGGAAAAGAGTTAATTGAGAAATGGACCTTCAAGTCTAAGCACGTTTCCCAACAAGGAGGAAGACACTGCCTTTCACCCAGTTCCAGGAGATCAACTTCCATTGATGAAGATGGTGAAGTTTTTGTGCTCCTTCCCAGCAGATCAAAAGTGGGTTAATTTTTCTGGTTTTGTATATGTCCAAGCATAAGCTCTACTGCTTTCTTCTCATCTTCACCCCATGAATTGGGCTTCTTGTCAAATCTCTCAACAGCCATATTTCTTCAAGTATTTCAAAAATCTGAATGAATGATACCTGTGATAAGGGTACATATATAATAAGCCTAGAAAGATACAAAATTAATGAAAATTAAACTATGTATTAGGTAATATTCAGGAAAGAAGCTCAAAAAGTGCACGGGATAACTATGGTAGTTATTGTGCGCTGACAAACATGGTATTAGATTTAGAGGCCAGGGAAGAAAATGGATTAGGTCAAGCTTCGGCGTAATAAATTTCAGGGCTTCTTGCTTTATTTTAATACATTAATAGTGAGACATATGTTGTTTTGTCCTCATTTTATGGCAAGGATTTAGTTTTATTTACATTATTTACATATATCAGTAGTTATATATTTAACTGGAGACATGGTTTTCCCACCAAAGTAGTTGACTTTAAGCAAATATATTTTAATTGGGACATCTCAACTATGCATTTATGTTTTATGGTTTTATTGAGTATTGTTAAGTGCAAACTGCGTTGGAAAAGAGTACGAATTTGTTGATATGTGTACCGTTTTTCAATTCTTGCGGCGTATTGCGTTGTAAGTGTGTCTGGAATTGAAATATTTTTAAGCTTCGTTTTGAACTCTAAAATTACCTGTAAAAATTATCACATGGGTCAGATTGATTCAATATGTTTTCAAATATAATTATATATAAAATTGTTGATTTAGTATATTTTCATATGGTTAACACAAAGTGAAGGGTGCGCAATTGTCTTCGTTTGGATCTGATATTAAGTTTTTCGTTGTTCCTGCAGCCGTTTCCAGCCTTTCAATGATATCATTTTGCAGTGCTATAAAAGAAGTTAGACTTTATATCTATGTCTTAATTTTTTTGATACAATATTATTTTTGAAGTCTATAAAATGTTTACTGTTTTTCTATTAAATTACTTTATCAAATTATATTAAATATAAATAGAAACTTTAAAAGTAGTTAATAAGTCTAAGAGGTGGTTAGACCGTTAGAGGATTCATTAAATTCACCTTTCAAGAATAACAGTAAATTGTTATTTTTATCTTATAAATTTAAAATTCTTTAAAGTACAAACTCTTTCTCAGTTTGTATTTTCTAATCTTATTTGAATTTCATGGTCACAAATATCAGCATAAGTTGCTAGAATGTTTTTAAATAAGAAAAGCAACAATTAATGTGTGCTGACCCAAAGTTCAATCAGAACTCTAGACATTAATAATAGAAATACCAATGTCAAAATCAAATCTCCCTCTATCAAATACAAAGGTCCATGAGCGATTGACCCACCAACCATGGTCAACACTTTCAATGAATGACTTGCAACAAACCCCTACAATAGTTGTAGACTTAAACCACAAATAACAACAAAGGACTAGAGTGTGCCCTTTAAAACTACCAACAATCGCTAGATCAGGGTGAAAAGAAATACTAAAATAGGAAATCACTATAACAACAAGGGAGAAAACTCAGGCCGTCCATGATAGTTAGAACTCTAAGAAAATATATAGGACCAAGCAAGACTATACCTCTAGCCTTGGCAAACATAATACATATCTTCCAACCATGGGTCTAGCTAAGGCCCAACCTCTAGCCTTGAAAAATGTAGTCAAAACTAGTCTTCCAACCCCCCATAAACTCCCATTACACCACAATACCTATGAGAGGAACAACAAGGAGGAAGACCAAACCCCAAAAATAAAAATTGGCCCCCCTTCTTCCACTAACAAGACTACTAAAAGTAGCAAAAGTACACAAAATCTCAATAGGAATCTCCTCTTATTCCTAGCACCCAAACATGATATCCACCTCAATAAGAGATTTCTCCACCTCCATTGTAGTTGAGAACATAGAAGCAAATAGGAAGACCCAGTCCATCCTTGATGACAATGCCACACCTCTCCACATCAAAGCATTTTGTTGTGGAGTCATCCTTTCACCACGTGAAGTACACTGTCCAAACATGTTCTCTCCAACTAGATCTCTAACAATAAGAAAGAGATACTCACAAAAAAATAGAAGGAAAGTTGCTAGAATGTTGTTTGACAAAGTCATAATATTGTTTTCTTTGGTTCTTCTCCAATTCATGAATTTTGACATTTTAATCAATGTTGAGACCTCCCAATCATAGTCATAGCTTAAAATGTCTATAGTTTTCTGAGTTGATCGATTTTTTTGCATAAAGAAAAAGTAAAAGATAGTGGATAAATGAACTATGTAATAGTTTATTTATTATAAATGTAATGGGATGTCACAACCCACTCTCCCCTTACCCAAATAAATCAGTTATCTCATTGCCACGTTTTTTCTTTAAAATTTCATATGGTGGTTGGGAAAGAATTAGTTTCAAATTTCTTGCCAACCACTATCCTCATTCATTCTTTTTTTTGCATTGGTGATGGGGGATAATGGGGGGTAATTTTGGTGTAGTTTCCATTTGCATGGCGAGAGGAAGCATCAGATATAAGTAGCCATTAATCACATTTGGAGGAAAAAGAGATTACTTTGCCAAGAGCAAGGTTGAAAAGTAAATAGCAGCAGTGATTATGAGTAACTTTACAATTAGAAATGTCTAGAGTATATAGAATTTGGTTGTTGATTAGTCAAAGGAGGATTTGGTCACTTTGCTTGCAACTAGTCTAACAAAGAAGCGCAGGGAGGAAATGTATTTGGTCTGCAAAGGCATAAGTCCAAGAATGGTGGCGCTAAGAAGTCCTTGTTGGGTGTGTTTTTTCCTCATGCTTACATTTGCAATTGTAATGACCCTTACCAATAGGCCACTGAAAAAAACCCTAAATTTAATATGCTACTGAAAAGTATATTGCTGAATAAAATAAATTATTCTACTTAAATAACGGATGTAAAATAGTGCCAATGTATTCATTCAATGATCATCAAATGTTTATACATTTTTTAGCATAGAAACATTACAAGATGGCACATTACAGACAAACCCTAACAGATTGAATTCAACTAAGAACTTGTTACAACTAGAGATTGACATGAAGAACCTGGATTGATCAAATGGTGGAGACTGAATGCTGAAGATTATATGATGAAAGTGCAAAACCAACTGAAACTCCAAACCAGCAATTAAGCAGAACTGAAAGGATTGAAATATCCTTCCCACCACTGCAATAATTAAGGTGATCTTTCACACCCTCAAAATTGTGTACCAATTGTGACTACCTACAAAAACCCTAGGCTCCACAACACACATCACCAAATATCAATATAAATCTCGATGATAGGCAATGAGCCCTTAATGCCTATTTATTCTTTTTCCTCGATAGGTCGGCCTCCTTTTTAAATTTTTCTCCACTTCTTCCAACAACCTCTAGAAGATTTTTTTTATTTAATGACTTTATAAAATATATCACTTTATTAAGTTTATTAAATATAAAGTTACCTTGTAATATATATTTTTTATTGATGACTTTATAAATAACTAACTCCTCGAAAAACAGGACATTATAGGTCCGCCCTTCCTAAAATTGGTTGGCCTCAAGTAATCTTAATGCTGGATGCTACAAAATCACTTCTCCCTCCCAAGTAGCATCTTCAACAGGTAAATCTTTCCACTTAACTAGATACTCTCTGATTGCTCTCCTGCGAAGTTTCTTCTCTCTACTATCTAGAATGGATTCTAGCACTAAGATCAATTTCCCCTCATCATCCAAGGTAGGTAATACTGCAGAAGGCATCACACTCTGACCCAACGCCATTTTGAGGCATGATACATGAAACACATTGTGCACTCTACTATCTGTGGGAAGCTCCAACTCATAAGTCACCTCACCAACTCACTTGATGATCCTGAATGGTCCATAATAGCATGGCTTGAGTTTCTCTACACCACTCTTCTTGAGAGTGGACTGCTTATATGGCTACAACATTAGCTAAACCATATCATTTACCTCAAAACTACGCTCAGTCCTCTTCTTGTCTACATACTGCTTTTGCTAGTTTTGAGCTCTAGCAATGTTGTCTCTGAGAGTAGCAACTATATCCTTACTTTCCTATAATAGTTCACCTGCACGGGGTACATGACTGTCTCCCAACAACAAATCTAAGAAACTAGGTGTCTCATAACCGTAAAGTGCCATGAAGGGTGTCATTTGTATCATCATATGATTTGTAGTATTGTAACAACACTCACAAAGATATATCCATCTAACCCAAGCTCGCTGTTGATATGCCACATAATTCCTCAAATACCCTTCCACCCATTTGTTTACAATCTCTATTTGACCATCGGTCTATGGGTGATAACTAGTACTAGGTGTAAGCTCAGTGCCACACAATCAAAATACCTCTTGCCAAAGTGACTCATGAAGCAGTTGTCCTTGTCACTCACAATGCTCTGAGGCAAACCATGTAATCTAAAAACCTCCGTAAAGAAGACCTTTTCCACCTGAGTTGTTGAGTATGTAGTAGTGATAGGGAAGAAGTGAGCATATTTTGTCAGCCTATCCACCACCACATAAATACAATTGGGCCCCTGGGCCCTAGGCAAGCCCGTGATAAAATCCATAGAGATGCACTCCCACTTCCTGTCAAGAATAGGAAGTGGTTGTAGGAGTCCTACTAGATAAATTTGATCTTGTTTGTTTTGCTGGAAAACTTGACATTCACGCACATACTACAAAATATTAGCCTTAAGTCCCTTCCAAGTGAACCACTCTCGTACTAACCTCTAAGTCTTGAAATACCCAGGATGGCCCACTATAAGTGAATTATGGAATGCTCTCAAAATCAACTACTTCATTTTCGATCCTAGGACTAAGTAAATCATGTTCTTGTAAATGATCAAATCATCTACAAGAGTGTACCTAGTGTCAATTTCTTTTCCCTCCACTATATCAGAGGCCCATATGTCTCTGGCATATTCTGCTACAATCAAGTGTCACTAGTCCTCTGCTATCTGAATCATAGAAGTGAGGTGTGGCCTATGGGATAAAGCATGTGCAACAATATTTTGTGTCCCCTTAACATAGGTGATATCAAAATCATAGGCTTGTAACTTACTCACCCATTTCAGCTGACAATCATTTAGGTCCCACTGTCCCAAAAAGTGCCTCAAACTATTATGATCAGTTTTAATACAAAATTTGTTGCCCAAAAGATACTGTCTGAATTTGACCAGGGCATGCATGATGGCCAACATCTTCTTATCATATATGTTGAATGATCTCTCAGCCCCTCTGAGTTTCTTACTCTCATAAGCTATAGGATGCTTGTCTTGCATGAGTACAACACCAACTTCCTCTCCAGAAGCATCACATTGAAGCTCAAATGGCTTCGTGAAATTAGGAAATGCTAATACTGGGCATGTATTCATTATTTCCTTGAAGCACATAAAAAACTCCTGTGTCTCCTGAGTCCACACAAATGCCCCTTTCTTAAAAAAATCTATCATGGGCGCTGCATGTCGTGAGTAGCCACTGACAAACCTGCGATAGAATCCACATAAACCAAGGAACCCTCTTAACTGTGTAAGGTTCTCTAGTGGTGGCCAATCAATAATAGCACGGATCATTTCAGGCTCCATTTGCACTCCTTCTACACTAATGATTTTTCCAAGATACAACAATTCTGTCATCCCCAAATCACATTTGGACTCCTTGGCATACATTTACTCCCTCTGCAAAATGCAAAATACTGTCTCCAAGTAATCTAAATGTTCCTGCCATGTTCTGCTATAGATCAAAATATCATCAAAGAACACTAGCACAAATTTCCTCAACTGATGGTGGAAGACCTTTTAAATAGTGGACTAAAAAGTGGCAGGTGCATTAGTCAAACCAAAAGGTATGACTACAAACTCAAAATTTCCACAATGACATCTGAAAGTAGTTTTTTCAATATCCTACTCTCGAACTCTGATTTAGTGATAGCACAATCTCAAATCATTTTTTTGTGAAATCACAACCCCCATGCAATTCTTTTATCAGCTCATCAATGCATGGGATGGGATACTTGTTCTTTATAGTTCTTTTATTCAACACCCTGTAATCAATACACATTCGTAGAGTTCCATCCTTCTTTTTTACCAAAACAACAGAAGATGCAAAAGGTGACTTACTTGGTTTGATGTGTCCCATTGCTAGCAACTCCTTGATGGTCCTCTCGATCTCATCTTTGAGTCATTTTGGGTGCCGGTATGGTGTGATCATGACAGGCTTAGCACCTTCCTCCAAATCAATAATGTGCTCAATACCTCTGTCTGGTGGCCTGCCTAGTGGAATCTCATTGAATACCTTCTCATACTTGATTCCCAATTTTTGAATATCTGGATGATATTCAATCTTATGTTGCTCCTCCTGGGTAGGCATCAAGGTGCATATTGCCACCCACTCTACATTATTATGCATGGCTAATCTCTCGAACCACCTAAATGAGATAGTCCTAACATCACCATTATGGGTAGCCTTCAGCACATGAGTCCTGCCATCCACCATGAATTGTATCTCCATATCCTCTAATCTCAGGGTAACCTCCTTCAAAGAATGTAGCCACTGCATCCCAAGTATTATGTCCATGTCACCCACATTGACCACATGATAGTTTACGTTAAACTCATAGTTGTTCAGGCACAAAGGTAGATCTCACACCATCCTATCACAATGAAGAGTATATCCATCGGCTACCTTGACTCTCAGTCCCTCGAACTCCTCAGTAATGAGTCCATGCCTCTCCACAAATTGTGCATCAATGAAATTATGTGTGGCACCTGTATCCAACAAAGTAATAACCTTTTGTCCTACCAAGACTCCCCAAAATCTGAAAGATCCCTCCCTTTGAATACTAGACAGACGTGCCTCTTGTAAATGTATCTCTGGAGCCTCTTTTTTCTCAGCACTATCTACCTCTTGTTCACCCTCTACCTTATCAAGATCCTCATCATGGTGCTCTGAGATGTCTAAATTTGAACCTTTTAATAAGCCCACATCACTTGGTTAGCCTTCCCCTTAGGCCTCATAGGAAAATCATGACCAAACTCATAGGGACCTTTGCAAAAGAAGCATAGCTTCTTCTTACACAGGTCATTAAGTGTTTCCTTATCCTAAGGTGTAGCTAGCTTGCCTTTTGAGTCACTAACCTTCTCTTTACCCTTGTTGAATTCCCCTTTGTTATCTTTAAATGATGAAGAACCCTTTGAGCTAAACCAGTTTGCTGGAGCTGCAAGTTCCATACTGTGGGCTTTCTTTATGGCTTCTTGTAATGTAGGAGGATCAAAGGCCTTTACCCACCCTTTGAGTGGTTTAGTTAATACCTTTGTGAATAAAATGACTAGCCTCCTTTCTAAAATGTCAGGCACCATCACTGCAAGCTTCTGGAAGTCATTGATAAATTGTTGTATGCCTCCTGACTATCTCAACTGGGCTAACTACCAAAAATAAACTTCAGGATTTTTTTAATCAAACCTTTCTATCAATCTATCCACAAACTCCTGATAGGTGGTTACCTAATTGTTTTGCAATGTGATCATGCCATGTGTCCACCAATCATGTGTTGCCCCATCTAAGTGTAAGGTAGTGTGCTTGAGTGCTTCAAATTATGTCATAGTCTTCAGAGATATGAAAGTAGCCACCTTATGAATCCAAGCACGAGCAGTCATTTTTCTACTGCCATCAAATGTGGGTAATACCAACTTGTTGGTGACCTGTTGCAACTCACTATGTTTATCTACCTGCTTCTGCCTAGCAGCTCTATAGTTTAGGTACCTGTCTAATGTCCATCCATCCTATACATATTTTGGTAATGAATCCCACTCATTCCTCACTTTTTGAAGTTCATCTACAATATCTGTTACCATAGCATCAGGTGTGTGCGCTAGAGTTTCTTCTTTGAATGTAGGACATGTGGGTCTGTTAGCTATTCTAGACCATGTCCTATGTTGTGATCCTACTATGCTCCTGTCATCCTAGTTAGCATCATGATTATTTGTCCTATTTTCCCCAATCAAATGTTGCATCATAACCATCATTGCCTATGTACTTGCCTCTATTGACTATAGAAGCCTTTCCTGATGCTATAAAGTCTCATCATCTCACACACTTATAGATGGACTCTAAGAATGTCTCTCAGCCATATTCTTAGTTATGCTAGTTCCTCATGTAAACTGGCTAGATAAACCCTATCAGGCTGGCAAGAAACCTACTCTGATACCACTATAATGACCCTTACCAATAGGCAACTAAAAAAAACCCTAAATTTAATACACCATTGAAAAGTATATTACTGAATAAAAGAAATTGTTCTACTTAAATAATGGATATAAAATAGTGCCAATGTATTCATTCAATGATCATCAAATGTTTATACAATTTTCAGCACTATAACATTACAACATGGCACATTACAGACAAACCCTAACTGATTGAATTCAACTAAGAACTTGTTACAACTACAGATTGAAATGAAGAACCTGGATTGATCAAATGGTGGAGATTGAATGTTGAAGATGATATGATGAAAGTGCAACTCCAACTGAAACTCCAAATTAGCAATTAAGCACAATTGAAAGGACTAAAATATCCTTAACCTTACCAATAGGCCATTGGATTGATCAAATGGTGGAGACTGAATGCTGAAGATGATATGATGAAAGTGAAACTCCAACTAAAACTCCAAACCAGCAATTAAGCACAATTGAAAGGATTGAAATATCCTTCCCACTACTGCAATAATTTAGGTGATCTTTCACACCCTCAAAATTGCATACAAATTGAGAGTTTTCGTTCTCAGTGGCCAATTGTGACTACCTGCGAAAACCCTAGGCTCCACAATGCACATCAAAAAATATCAATATAAATCTCATTGATAGGAAATGAGCCCTCAATGCCTATTTATTCTTTTTCCTCGATAGGTCGACCTCCTTTTTAATTTTTTCTTCACTTCTTCCAGCAACCTCTAGAAGATTTTTTTTATTTAATGACTTTATAAAATATATCACTTTATTAAGTTAATTAAATATAAAGTTACCTTGTAATATATATTTTTTATTGATGACTTTATAAATAATTAACTCCTCCAAAAATGGGACATTACAACAATGGTAGTTATATCCACTAGCGATGGTGCTTACATGGTAGATTGAAAAAAAAAGATCAATGGTTGAAAGGAGGAGGCTTTTGGTATCAGTGGTGGTTTGTGGAGTCTTACTTGGACTATGATTGACATTCAAGATTAATGCTCAACCCCCTTCTTTCAAGATTTCATGCCCCAAAGTAGAGGTAGGCATTTTAATTAACTTCTGTGTATGCAATTTGTATAGTTTTGGATGGTGGTTGTGCATTTTTCCTTAGTATTTTAGAAGAAATCTGCAAAATTAAGTTGCTTTTAGTGTCAAGATACTAAGTTCGAACCCTCGGGTCTTACCTCTTTTCATCTACAATAAGAATATAGGGTTTTCGAATACATGTAGTAATTTTAAGTGTAACAAAAAAGTCTATTTTATGTATGGAAGCAATAGACATTAGTGGGTTTATTCTTAAGCTACATAAATCTATAAGCCACCTTACAAGATTCTTGACTTAGCCAAAAATTTAAGTGAAACTGATATGTCAATGATTTCATTATTATATATGAAAACTAATTATTTAGGTAGAAATATTAAAATCAATGTGTTTTTAGAACTATATTCCATGTGATAGGTAGCTCAAAACATTGATTAAAAATAAAATAATAATGTTCTATGAACTAGGCTTGCTCAAAATGAATGTCTATATGGGTCTCAGAGCTGCATTTCACCATTGTGTGTAGATTTTGCATAGAACAAAAAACAAAATTTAACAATGGAACACATTATAGAAAAGGCTCTTATTGTTAGACTATATCAGTGTTTTCTTTGCCATATCCTCTAATTAACAAAATCAAGTTTAAACAAATCTTCTACCTAGTAGCTCTGGATTAGAAAATGCGCACAAGGAGGCTTTTTAAACATGGTACCTATGTATTGAATTTTCAAAGCTTTGGATATATGCACATATTGGAAGAAGCATATGTGCTAAATTTGGTTACCCTATATTTTAGTTGATCTAACAGAGTAAATGAGACCTTCTTTTTGTGCATGATTATGACCTCGTTTGATGGAGTAATGATGACAGATTGTTTTTTTGTGATAAGTTATTATTTCTACATTCAAATTCATTCTTAGGGATTAGTATTAAATTCTCATAAGTTCTTAAATGGAGTATTCTTTAGTGTTTTGGTAATTGAATTGGGCTACAAAAGGGGTTTGATATAGATGAATACCAGGTGAACAGGGTATGATATGTGTTTTTCTGTTGAGTAGATCTTAGGATTAAAACCTAATGATGTACATAAACTTATTATACATAAATATAGTCTTATGAAAATGTACTTGGTATGTTAATGTCAACAAGTCTCACATAAAGACATAGATTTTAGTGTATGCATTGAGCTATGCAATAACTAGTTTCTCTCTTTCAGCATTATGAATTATTGAAGCCTAGTGAAATTGGAAACAAATGTAATCAACACCTCCTATGATCTTATTGAATTTTGATCATACTCTTTGGTAGTTTTGGCTAAGTATGAAAGCCTTTTGTTTACTTGATTTGGCTACTAAATTTAGTTGGACACGTAGTACACCCTTGTAAAATAATATTTACATGGCTGCCCTTTTATAAATGATCTGGAGGTCAGTTTTATTCAACAAATTGGTAACTCATGGAAGGTTGTTTACTTTTACATTATCATGTTACACAGATGTGGTCATTTCAAGATGCATATGTGACATTTTTAGACAAAGGCATTATTGCATCTTTCCATGCTTCCTGCATTATATATAGAATCTATAAGTTGTGGAAAAGAATATGATCTCTTGATGAATGGAAAGTAATGGTGTCATTCTTAAACATCTTGTGTGTTTATGTTTAATGGATAACATACTAGGAATATTGATTGATGGAGAAAGAGTTTCATTGTTATCTATGTGATTGACTTAATATGTGTGTATTTATAACATGTGTTAATATAGAGAATTGATGGTAGTACTTGTATTACTTTTTGGAGGTTGGATTAAACTTCTTGCTTGAGATGAGCTAAGATGTTGTGATTAACTGATCCATGATTATTGACTTTATAGTTTTATCCTTCTATGTGGATGGATATATATATATATATATATATATAACTAAATAATGGATAAACCTTGTTATGTTTTACTTACTATAAATAATGGAGAAGGGACTAAGAAACTAAAATGATAACTAAGAGAATGTTGTTTTTTTATCTGGTTGACTGATTAATGCTCTTGACATTATTTGTGTAGCACAATTCCATTACTCCTCTAAGTTTTACTTGCTTAGACTATCTCGTTGTCGGGTTGGGTATGTTTCATGTCAAGAAAGATTCCAGGGAAGCTTAATAGCTTTGTGGTAGGGTGGTAAAGCACTCCTATAATATTCTCGCCCCTGTGTTCTTAGACAGGTTTTGGAGCTTCTTTCAACTTGGTTGTCATGGTTAGACAACCTAGTATCTAGTCAATATTCAAAAGACTTTGACTCTCATTGACTTTTCAAAAATTTATAGAGATGGTTGATGTGGCATTCATTTTGTGGGGATTGTCCTTAAATGGGAAGAGTAAAATACTTAAATAAATTGTTTGTATTTGATATAATTCTTAAAAATATATAATAAGTTAATGTTTTATCATTCATATTCACTCACTCAAGTTGACGATACTTGTTAGTTTGAAATGCATAGAATCTAATTTTTTATAAACATTTTATACTAAATAGGGAAAGAGTCAAATTTGAGTGACCTCATTGATTGATAAACTAAAACATAAATATATTTTAGATTGAGCTATCTAAGAAGATACTTGATTTTATGTAGCCCTCAAAATTTTTTGTTTGAAACTTTATCAAGGCAACAAAAGTTCATCTAGCAACTTCTGAAGAGATGAAAACTTGTCAATCATTTTCATTCAATGTTTGTTTTATATTAGAAGACTAATTAGAGTGGGTAGTTTATATGAAGACCCCTCTTTGGTTTGTAGAGCCCATATCTATGTGGTAAATCTTTAGTGTTATATTCTAGTTAGAATTACACATCAAAGGTAAGAATATCAATCAACATTGAGACTTTTTCAAGAAAAACAAAATTTTATACATGGGAGCGCAAATAACCATGTGTTTTCGACCATTTTTAGTGTTTTGGGTTATATATTAATGAATATATTATCTAAATATTCATTTTATTTTTTTATGATGATTCCTTCTTCCACATAAATCTCAATTAATTATGATTTGTTAAGAATAGATTGAGGAAGCTAATAAAAAATGGAGATTGTTGAAAGAGGGAGATTACTGAGGACATATAAGTATGAGACATATGCTTCAATCATTATTTTTTCACTAATGTTAAACCTGCTATTTGATGGTGAGATAATTGCTTATAATATTCAAGTACTATCACTTATTTGATTAATAAAGAGGATTTGATCAAAAGATCTAACAATAGCACCTAGAGGAAAGGTTGAGTTATGATTATGTAATGAAGTACAAGAATCATTTAAGATAGTAATAACATGATGTATTTATAATTTACTGAAGGTTACAAATTTTGGTTACACTAAGAAAGTTTAAAATAAAAAGTTATATAAAGTTTGACTACCAAACTTGACTGCATGGATAGTACATGTTGACCAAAGATAGAGCAAACCGAGCAGAAAAATAGTTGCAGCTAAGTAAAAGTTCATTCTAGTGTATCCCAAGTAGAAAAATGGATGCCACACAAAGTTTAGTTGATGTCAAGCACCAATAAACTTTAGTTCATGTCAAGTGATTTCATAGTAGATGTCGAGCAACATAGTATGGGTCGACCATCAGAAGCTTGATAATCCTGAGCTACCACATTATTCAAAAGATCATGAATTCGATGGATCTGAGCTAACCAGTTTGATTTCTTAGATTATGTGAACTAGGTGGAATATAAGGTTGATGAGCTGGTGCCACAGAATTCAAGGTAAACCATTTTTAGGAGAATTCAAAGAGGATTCTAGGAGAAGTTTCGAGAAGAGATATGAGATATGGGGTAGATATATTGTATCCTGCCTAATCCATCCAAACCCTAAATTGGATGATGGAGAATGAGTGGAAAAAGATCTTAATTTCCTATTTATAGGAATGGTTGGTCATGAAGCAAGTTTTTCATGTGCAAGAACCTACAAAAGACAAGGAGTCAAGGGTTTTGCTTCATCTACTGGTCTAAAAGAAGAGTTTGCAATGACATGTTAAGCAAGAAGGCTTAAGGGTATGAATGCTTGGAGGGTGAACAAGCTATCAGAGCTATAAAGTATGAAGGCCAAGAAGAATTGAGGACTAAATAGTGATCTGTAATTTGCAAATGAAGTTGTAAGTTGTATCTTATCAAAGCCTTACTATTGCTCTCTAACAATTGTATCAGTCTTGGGTAAATCCTTTGGTCTAAGGTTGACCTAACATTCATTTGTAGATCCTTTAACTAGGTGACATTCCAATTGAATGGTCTAAAGTATTCTAACAAGGCTCACTCTTAATAGTGTCACATTTAATAGTGTGTATTGTAACATTTAACAGGGTTAACCTTTCATAGGACATCACTTCAGAAGAGTGAAAATATTAGCATGCTATTAGTGATTTTTCCCAAGTTGGGTTTCCAAATAAATCACTGTGTCAAGCAAGTTGATGAATCTATTATGTTTCATGCTTTACATTTATGCAAAGTTGATTTGATAATAACCTACAAGTTTTAAGTGATTGCATAATCTTATGGATGCGTTCATGATGAATAATGTTTTATGGGTTCACTAAGTTGTGAAAAGTTTTATTTATACATATGGACCTTGGATAACTGATTTAGCGGCCCAAGTTATTCTAAAGTATTACAAAAATTGGTATTAGAGCCATCTTCTTAAGAGGACTAGTTTGAAGGTACTAGAAGCACAAAGATCAAGATGTCAAAAAGAGAAGTACGCAAGCTCAATAGAGATAAATTTCTTGCAGGGCAAAGTTTTATGAAGCTACACCTTGGAGGACTTGGAGATCATGCACAATCTACCATTTTAGTGGAGCAGGTTGATCTTGCTAGTGCTCCTACTACTGAGGATATGAAGAAGAAGAAAGAACATAACTAGACAATGCTAGAGATTTCCTATGCCTTAAGTTATGCCAAAATTTATGATATCAAAGGTCTTGATAGTGTAAATAAAATGTGGGATTCCCTAACCACTATCTATGGAGGAGATCCAAATGTCCTAATAGCCAAAGTTGAAATTCTAAGAGGTAAGTTTGATGATATGAGAATGGAGGAAGGTGAAAATATTGCTCAATATGTTGAAAGGATAAAAGAAGTTGTTAATACAATAAGAGGAGCTATTGGTAATATCATTGATGATATTGTACTAAGACAAATTTTAAGGACATTATTGCCTATATATGCTATTAGATTTTCTGCAATTCAAGAACTGAGATGTATACCAGGGAATAAACTATCACTTGAAGGTCTAGTAGGTAGACTCACTTCTTTTGAGCCATTTAAATTTGATAATTACAAACTTGAAAATATTGAATCTTCTTTCAAAGCTAAGGTATCATTGAAGGAACTCGATGAAAAGAAGGAAAAGAAAAAGAATTATGTGTCTAGTGATAGTGATAGAGATGAGGAGGATGTTGAACAACTCGAAGCATTACTAGCAAGAAGATTCCAACAAAGGTAAAGGAAAGTTCAATGGTAAGTTACCCATCATTTGCTTCAATTGCAATGAGATTGGTCATATTGCTACTAGATGTCTAGAGAAGAAGAATTACAGAAGTGGTGACAAGTACAATAGTAGAAGATATGAAGATAGCAAGGATTACAAAGACAAAGGCAAGAAGTCTTGCTACATTGCTAAAGAGGAACTAAAAGAAGAATTTGATGAACATAATGATGAAGTGGTGTACGTTGCAATGAAGAACGAATCTGATGAAGATGAGGAAACTGCACTTGTGACTTGTTGAACAAGAATGATAGATGGATCATTGATAGTGGGTGTTCACATCACATGACTAGAGACAAAAGTAAGTTCATTAGCTGAATTGTTATGATGGAAATATTATAAGATTTGTTAATGATGCAGCATGTTTTGATAAAAGGAAAAGGCTCTATCAAACTCATAGATAAGATTTTATGTGACAATTCTTACTATGTTGAAGGATTTAACTATAATTTTTTTAGTGTGTCATAATTAAATAATTTGGGATGTAAGGTTGAGTTTTAAAAATAAGATTGCTAGGATATATGGCACAAATGGGAAACTAGTTGGAAAGCATGATCAAACTAGAAGTAATCTATTCTATCTTGATATAGAAGATGTTATTTGGCTTGTTGTAAAATTTGATGATGTATGGCTATGGCACAAGGGGTTATGTCATGTTAAATTTGATAACTTGGTTAGTATTAGTAAGATGAAGAAAGTTAGAGGTTTACCTAAATTGAAAAAGTCTAATAACGTAATGTGTAAACAATGTTTGTAAGGCAAAATGACTAAGTCAAGTTTTAAGAGTAAAACTTATACCTCTAAAGGAATACTAGAGATTGTTCATACTGACTTGTGTTGACCAATTGATGTGCAAAGCTACAAAGGATATAAGTATATTATGCTATTTGTTGCTAACTATTCTAGGATGATGACAATTATGTTTCTAAAATAGAAATCTGATGCTTTCTAAATGTTTAAGTGTTACTTAGCAAGAGTTGAAAAGGAAACATGTAAAAGCTTGAAGTGTTTGAGATTTGATAGAGGAGGAGAATTCACATGAAATGATTTTGAATTATTTTGTAATGATAGAGGAATCAAAAGAGAGACATCTACCCCTAGAACACCTCCACAAAATCGAATAGCTAAAAGGAGGAATAGATCTATAATGGATTGTGCTAGAATACTTAATGATGAAGAAAAATGTTCCTTTGAAATACTAGAGAGAAGCTATAAGTACAATTTCCTATACCTAGAACCCTATGTAAATAAAAAAAGGTACTCAATCAACACCTTTTGAACTATGGTATGGATACTCACCCAATGTAAAATATTTTATGGTATTTAGAAGTAAATGTTACATTCTTAAAGATGTCAAGAATGGTAAACTTGATGAAAAAATTGAAGAAGGTATATTCTCAGGATACTCCACAAGATTAATGGAGTAAAAAAATTGTGGAATGTGCAAATGTGAACTTTGATGAATATATAGAGGTATATGAGGCTGAACCTATGAAAGAATTAGAAGAATACAAATCATTTGTATACTTTTATGAAGGTACGCCTGCTGATGAAAATGTTGCAAATCAAGCTACAAATCAACAACAAGTTTTAGTGACTGTCAAGTCACACCCTATGAATGTCGAGTTGCATTCAAGAACTGAGCTACAAATAGATGTTCAATTATAGAATGAAGTGGATGCACATTCTAATTCTAAGATTAGCGTACATGAAAGAGATGCTAAGCTACTTGAAAAAGATGTAAATGGTGACTCTGAAGTTAAAAGACAAAAGGAAGAAATAAGAGTTGAACCAAAATTGTCTAATTATGTCAAAATACATCATCCTATTGTTAAAATTAGTAGAGATAAAGATGTTATACCAATGAAAAGAAAAAAATTGAGAAATGATACATGTTTGCTGAGAATGAAGGTACCCAAATTAGTGACATATGCTTTAGAATATGATGACTGGAGTAAAGCCATGGAAGAAGAGATTGAACAAATTATGAAAAACAAAAGATGGAGTCTAGCTCCTAGACTGGAAGTCAAAAATGTGATTGGTACCAAGTGGGTATTTAGAAACAAGCTAGATAAAAATGGTGTAGTCACAAGGAACAAAACAAGACTAGTTTGTAAGGGATATGCACAAGAGAAAGGGATTGACTATGGAGAGACATTTGCCCCTATTGCTAGATTGGAAGGAGTAAGAACTCTACTTTCTTATTCTACATAAAAGGTTTCAAAGTTTATCAAATGGATGTTAAATTTGTATTTATGAATGGTATATTAGAGGAAGAAGCTTACATAGTACAACCAAAAGGTTTTGTTGATATTAATAATAAGAACATGGTATGTAGACTACACAAGGCTCTATATGGTTTGAAACAAGTTCCAAGACCATCGTATGAGAGACTTCATAATTATTTTGTGAAGATTGGATTTGAAACAACTAATGGTAAAAACAATATATGCATGAAGACAGTTAAAGGCAAAGGTATTTTGTTATCTAAATTTTTTGTTAATGATATCATATTTGGAGGTCAAGATGCTTTATGTAAGGATTGTGCAAATCAGATGAAGCAAGAATATTAGATGTCTATGTTTGGAGAGATCAAATTTTTCATGCGTTTGTAAGTATATCAGATAAAATATGGTATATACATCACTCAATCAAAGTATGTCAAGAAAATATTAAAAACTTTTAGATTGGAGAATTCCAAACCAGAAAGTACACCTATGGTTTCAAGACACAAGTTATCAAAGAATTATGATTTAGCTAAGGTGAATCAAACATTGTACAAGTCTATGATTGGCAAATTGCAATATGTTGTACATAGAAAACTTGATATTGCATTATCTGTAGGGATAGTTGAAAGATTCTCTGCTAAACTTAAGGAGAATCATTTGATGGTTGTAAAGAGAATAATGGGATATATGAAAGGAAAAGAAGAGTTTGGTCTATACTATAAGAAGAATGAAAATTTTGAATTGAGAGCCTACGTTAATGCTTATTGGGCTGAAAAAATTGATGATAAAAAGAGAACCAATGGAGGAACATTTTTCTTAGGAAAGAGGTAGGTTACATGGACTAGTAAGAAACACAATTGCACTTCACAATCTACTATTGAAGCTAAATATTTTGTTGCAGTTGTAAATTATACAAACATTGTATGGATCAAATAGCTACTCAAAGGTATGAAGGAAGAGATCATAGAACTAGTCATACTTTATTGTGATAATACAAGTGCTATCAATATATCAAAGAATCTTGTAATGCACACAAAGACTAAGCACATTGCAATCAAGTATCATTACTTGAGAGAATTAGTTCAAGATAAAGAGGTGAAGATGGGATATGTCAACACAAAGGAACAAATTGTTGATATATAAATAAATTCACTACCTAAGGATGCTCATGAGTATCTAAGAGGTAAACTAGGGGTGATACCAATATCTAATGGTATCTAAGTAATAAGAGGAGTGCCCTGCATCAAACAAGCTAATGTTCATATGTTACACATTGATGTAGATGATCTGATTTTAGGAGCTACCTAAAGTAATCAAAGAGCTGAAACTTCAAATCAATCAAAAGCAAGGTGATAGAGGGAGAAATTGAAGAAACTAAAAAAGTTTATATCTGTCATGTTAAAGATGACAAGTCTTTGGCATTATTGTCAAAAGGAAGAGTTTACCGATCCTAAGAGGGAGATAATTGTTGAAGGAGACAGTTGTTGAACAGGAGAGCAAAGAGAGAAAAATCCTAACATCTACCTAGTAAGAGGGAGATATAGTAAGAGAAAGTTATAAGAAAATGTTTTTTAACCTATTCAGAAGATGGAAGTTGCTAATAGAGGGAAACATTTCAATACAAGTTTTCCTTTTTGTATTGCCTTACTATTCTAACCTAGTTAGTTTGGTTGAACAAGGTGAACTTACCATTTGGTTGATTTGGTTGATCAATTTGGTTTTCCATCAATGCCAAAGAAAGAGATTATTGAGAATAGATTGAAAAAGCTAATCAAAGAAGGAGATTGCCAAAAGAGAGAGATTGTTGAGAACATATAAGTATGAAAAATATGCTTCAAGCATTGTTTTGTCACTAATGTCAAACCTACTATTTGATGGTGAGACAATATCTTATAAGATTCAAGTACTATCACTTATTTGATTGATGAAGAGGATTTGATGAAGGGTAAAAGCACAAACCTGTATCACCTTTTATGAAGAAACGTGATATTAGAATGTGACAGTTCAACATTAATCACAAAAAAAATGGTATTTGTGTTTTGAATTTGAAAATGATGTAAACTGATAAAATGTGTAGAATTGGATGAAATTTATGCCTATCATTTTTAAAATTTTTTTTGAATTTATTCATTTATTTTATTTTGAAATCCCTTTTTTAACTATAAAAAATATAGGGTGTAGTTCCCGTCAAAAAAAATGGAAATCATCTTGTCTTGTTTTGATTTGAAAATATCTTATAGATGACATGTATATCTGGTGCACAATATATATATATATATATATATATATATATATATATATATATATATATATATATATATATATATATATATATATATATATATATATATATATATATATATATATAATCTATATTTTTTTTGTTATAAGTACTTAAGCTCGACCTTCTCAAAAGCCAACAATTTTTTCCTCCTGTCAAAACTTCCCAATCAAATCTACACCTTCTTGAGAAAAAATTACATATTCATGAAGAGGACTCTCTCCTCTAGAGATAAATATAATTTTTTTTTTTTTTTGGTATGATTTACTATTTTTTTCCCTTTATTAAGTGAGCATCTTCTGAAATGTTAAAATATCGACTTATAATATTTTGAAATTATAACATATTATACCTAATCAAAACACTCAAAAATTTATATAATGATGATATTGAATCTAAGATCTAAAAAAGGGTATTTTTAGTTTTTGAATAAAATTGACTTTTGATAGAGAAATGAAATTTGACCAAAAAAGGTTTTGATATCACAAACGGTGACACAGATCTATGCTTTTACCCTCAAAAGATGTAACAATAGCAACTAGAGGAAAGGTTGAGTTATGATTATGTAATGAAGGACAAGAATAAGTTAAGACAGTGATAACATGGTGTATTGATAATCTACTTAAGATTACAAAGGTTGGTTACACTAAGAAAGTTTAGAAGAACAAGTTACACAAAGTTTGTCTTGACTAAGTCGGTAGTAGGTGTCGAGAAAAGATAGAGCAAGCTAAGAAAAAAATCAGTTTGAGCCAAGTAAAAGTTTATTCTACTGTATATTAAGTAGAACAATGGATGCCGAGCAAAGTTTAGCTGATGTCAAGCACCAGTAAACTTTAGTTTGTGTCAAGTGATTTCATAGTAGAAGCTGAGCAATGCAGTATGTGTTGAACATCAGAAGCTTGATAGCGTCGAGATGCTGCATTATTAAAAAGATCGTGAATTCGATGGATCTAAGACAATATGTTTTTTCTTGGATTATATAAACTAGGTGGAAGATAAGGTTGATGATTTAGTGGTGCAAAATTGAAGGTATACCATTTTTAGGTGAATTCAAAGAGGTTTCTAGGAGAAGTTTTTAGAGGAGATATGAGATATGGGGTAGATACATTGTGTCCTACCTAATCCATCCAAACCCTAAATTGGATAATGGAGAATGAGATGAAAAAGGTCTTAATTTCCTATTTATAGGAATGGTTGGTCATGAAGCAAGTTTGTGATGTGTGAGAACCTAAGGAAGATAGGGAGTCAAGGTTTTTGCTTCATCTAGTGATCTAAAAGAAGAGTCTACAATGGCACGTTAAGCAAGAAGGCTTAAGGGTATGAATGCTTGGAGGGTGAACAAGCTATTAGAGCTGCAAAATATGAAGGCCAAGCATAGTTGAGGACTAAACAATTATTTGTAATCTACAAATGAAGTTGTAAGTTGTATTAGATCAAAGCCTTAATATTATGCTCTAACAATTGTATCAGTCTAGGGTAAATCCTTTGGATTAAGGTTGACCTAACAGTCATTTGTAAATCCTTTAACCATATGACATTAAAGTCCTCTAACAAGGCTCACTCATAACAGGGTGAGTGAAATCCTTTAACAGGGCCACCTTTAATAGTGTATATTGTAACCTTTAACAGGATTGGCCTTTCATAGGACATCACTTCAGAAGTGTGACAAGAGTAGCATGATATTGATGGTTTTTCCCAAATTGGGTTTCCACATAAATAATTGTGTCAAGTGTGTTAGCGAATCTATTATGTTTCATCCTTTACATTTTTGCAAAGTTGATGTGATAGTAACCTACAAGTTCTAAGTGATTGCATAATCTTATGGATGCATGCATGATGAATAATATTTTATGGCTTCACTAAGCTTTGACAAGTTTTATTTATACATCTGGACCTTGGATAACTAATTCACTCCCTCAACCCCTCTCAGTTATTCTAAAGTATTAAAACATGATTTTCTCACTCTTTTCATTATTGATTTAGGAGAATACATACATAATTCTATTATTCATTAGTAAGTTAGTCCTTTTTTTTTTGTAAAATACTTATAGGTCATGCTAAGATTAAAATAAATAAAAAAAAGTTAATAGAGATTCCTCATAGGAACTAAAAATACGAGTAAAAAATAGTCTTAAAATATTATATTAGTTCTATAATTTCTTATACTTTTCTCTCTACGTAAACTTAATTTAATTATGATTTTCTCACACTTTTCATTATGGATATAGAAAATTACATAAATAATCTTATGCTATTCCCAAATAATTATTTAAAAAATCCATTAGTTGTATTGAGATTTAAATCCAAATAATGACTAAGATTTTGCATTTGGATTGACTTACACTATTGACACTTTTAGAAAGACCAATTAAATCCTTCATTATAATAATAGTATAGTGATTGAATATATAGAAAATTCTTAAAACTCAGTAAGTTGTTCTTTTCTATAGGTGAATTTTACATGGATGTGATTTTCTCAATGGAGTTCAAAAAATATAATTTTTTAAATTTTTTTTTATGAATCCAGCTAAAATTAAATTAAGTGCTTGTACTTGTCATAGGTTAGATAAATGGATGTTTCACTACTTCAAGATGTTGAACGTAAAATGTAGAGCTTTAAAAGGGAGAATTGAGGAGATACAAAACGATAATGTTGAGCCATTGGACTAACAGAGGTTTTCATTGAGCAGTAGAGGAACTGGGAGGTAATAGAAGAATTGAAGAAGAAGATAGATAAAATAGAAAAGGTCACCAAGGACATGCTGACTAAATACCAGGGAATGTTGTGACTCTTTAGTTGAGTACTTGAGCATGTTACTATGCCAGATAGACGAGGGAAAATTTGTAAATTTGGTGCTCGACTTGGAGGGAGCTAGAAATCATGAAGTAGAGACTAGACTTAACAAACAAACTTGCTCCAACACAAAAAAGAACTAGAAGAAGGAAATCAAAATTGACCAGCAAGACATCAAATATGTCACTAAGAAGATAAAAAGTATTTAGTTGCTCAAGTTGAAAGATAAGTTGGGAGCTTTAGCCTAGTTAGTTCCACTTTTTTGATATTTCTTTTTGGTTTTTCTTGGCATTGTTAGATTCTTAGTTCTGTCTTTGTAGTTGTTGGTTTTGGTGTTGGCTTTACCTATGTTTTGTTGGAAATGGTTGTGGGTGTGTCTATTGGTTAGAAGACTATTTCATTTTGAGACTTTCATTTTTTTATCTTTCTATAAAAACAATTGAGGTTTCGAGTCTCCTGTAAAAAAACATGTTTTAGCCTTAATAATTTATTTTTTATATTAAGATTAGTTTCTTCTGAGTTAGATAACTTTAAAATATAAATAAAACATGAGATTATTTAATAATTGTAACTTAAATTATACGGTAAATTAAAATAAGATGTATTGTAATTAATTTCAAATTTATAAACTAATTATATTAGATTTTATTTTTTAATATCTAGATTATTGAAATGTTGAAACATAATTAAAAACTATTTTAAATTATTCAAAATATTTTCAATTAATTAATAATTTATTTAATAATAAATAATAATTAAATGTTATTATAGTTTTTTTCTAAAAATATAACAATTAATCAACATATCTATCAATATATTTATAATAAAAAATATATCAAATAAAATTTTAAACATCTAAATAATTATTAAATAGTTATTAGTATTTTAAGGAATTACTAGATAGATTAAAGATTAAATAGAAATTTTGAATTATATTTTTGAAAAAGTAGTGTCAATTCATTCTATATAAACCTCAACACATTATATCAAACAAAAACTAGAAATAGTTATTAGTATTTTAAGGAATTACTGGATAGATTAAAGATTAAATAGAAATTTTGAATTATATTTTTGAAAAAGTAGTGTCAATTCATTCTATATAAACCTCAACACATTAAATCAAACAAAAACTAGAAGGATGATTTTTAGATATTATAAAGTTAAACAATATGCATTTGAATTTAGAAAAGTATAAAATTTATGATAGGATATAAAACATAATAAATTCTAATAGGTCAAAGTAGTTTTATTTAAGCACTTGTTAAAGGAAAAATGATACAATAGTACTAAACCTATAGAGAACTAATAAATAAATAAATGAAAATAAAAATTCCCATTGAAACTGAATAACATTATTAAAAAATAGTTTCAAAATGCTATATACATTGTATATTGACACATTTTTATTTATTTTCAAGTTTAGTGTGTCACTCCTAGATCAATTTTTAATATTTGCAACTTTAACATGTCCATTAAAGAATTCCTAAATATTTAGTGTAAATGATTGAGGAGCTTATAGCTAAGGTGTCACTTATGGGTAGTCACGGATCTCCCTCTAGAGATCTGAAGGGCAAAGTGGCAAAAAGTGTCATTTCAAAACACTTGCCCAATATTTGATATGTTCATGATTCACACAAAAAGTACCACGACTACTAATACTTGTGGTTAAATTTCCTAATCGTTATGAATATCTCAATAATGATCTACAAATTCACCAATCACCAACCAAAAAAGTTAAATATCCTAATCAACTATTCATCTACAATTGACTACGTAGCCAACACAATAAACAATGAATGAATTTGTAATTTCAATTAAATATTAAATAATAAATTGATACCCATTCTGTTGGCAGACCCTTCCATTAGGGCCCGTTTGTTTGCTGGAATTAACCTGGAATAGGAAAATGGGAATAGGAAAATTGGAATAAATCTATTCCAATTTTGGTCCAATGCAAGAATAAATCTAATTCCAAAAAATACTTGGAATTCAATTTATTTTCATTTTGGGCCAAAATTGGAATAGATTTATTCCAATTTTCCTATTCGGGTTTCCCTATTCCAGGTTAATTCCAGAAAACAAATGGGCCCTTAGTCTACGTGTAATAGCTATTCAAAACTATCACCACAAATGGACCCTTATAAGTCTCTTCCCCTGCCACCAAAACAAAAGATATTTTAAAGACCTATCATAACATGTGCTGAACGCGTTAAAACCTCGCTCTGCATGTTTGAAAATTTTGGTTCATTTAATCTCTCATCTACAGTTTGGCATTGTCCTTTTATTCCAAAATTTCTCTAGTTGGGCACCCAAGAGATTCAAACCCATGATGATCTCACTTTGATCCCCTTGGCAGAGTTTTTCTCTATAAAGGAAATAAATTGTTTAGAGAGTCATTCAGATCTCTTCAATTCACCAAAAACTAAAAAATGGAAGCCCATCTCCATCTTTATGAGATGATTCTTTGCGTTGCAAAGCCCATCGCTCTCAAAGCTGCTCATGTCTTGCTTAACATCCCCCAAATTATCAGAGGAAAGCCTCTCTCTGTTGATGAAATTGGTGAACATATTTCTGCCTCCACAGAAACTAGGGTTGTTCCCCACAAGGAGTACTTGTTTAGGATTCTGAGGCTGCTGGTTTCTTGTGGAATTTAAGCAAAGGAAGCAAACAGTGTTTCCAAGCTGCTAATGAAGGAAGAAGATAGGGATTCTTGGGTTCCATTTGTGCTGTCATTTACAGAGAAAGCTTACCAAGATAGTTACCAGTACTTTCAAGATGCTGTCTTGGAAGGATGTCATCCCTTCATAAAAGTCCATGGCGTGAGCCCTTGGGAATATGTGGGCTCAAATGCTGTATCGAACAAGCTTTTTAATGAGGCCATGGCTTGCCATACAAAAGATGTCATGGCTTATGTAGTAAAGATGTATGATGGATTCAAGAGTGCAAGGAGTGTGGTGGATGTAGCTAGAGGAGTGGGATCTACATTGTCTGTTATAATTGCTGAATATCCACACATATAGGGCATTAACTTGGACTTGCCCCATGTTATTTCAACTGCACCTCCCATAGCAGGTGAGTAGTGGACAGTCTCATCTCATTTTGAGTTCAAGTGTAAAAACTACACATTTTGAACTTTTTTTATATTAATCATTGAGAGTTCAAAGAGTAACATAAAACAATAGAGACCCAAGGGCAACCAGCAAGCCCAAGAGGTCAAACCAGAGTATCAAAAATCACATAATATAAAGTACAAAAGTACAAAAAGAGAGGAGGCTCCCAAAACAGCTAAGTGAGAATATCATCCTGATTTTCTAACTAGGTCGTCCAGCCTTGTGGACCTTCCATCCAGACAACCTTCTTCCTTTCTAGAATCTGAGCATACATGTCAAGTTTCTCATACGGAGGAGTACCATTGTTTTTAATTTCTTTAATCAAGTTATCAAGAGCTTTGTCAAATGCACTTTTGTCTTCTATGATACTAGCCCATTCATATCCATGGTTCATTTCATATAGGAACATAGAAGCCTATCCATCCTTAAGAAACCTCAAGAGCTTTTTGCGTTCCAAGTTCATAATGCAGCAAATCTGCTAAGCAATCTTAAAATGGGTGAGTTTTCTATAAAACCCAGTAAGACTTATGTCAATGATTTGAAATTTGGCTTAATTTCTAAATTTCTAAATGAACCAAAGAATGAGAGATGAAAGAATGTGCCAGAAAAGATTAGCATCTTTTCTTAATCCTTGTATAAAACCAGTAACAATCTCAAAAGAATAACCATGTTTAGTAATATAAATGCCAAACATTAACCAGTTTTCCTTAGCAAAATTACAATAAAAAAATATATGCCTCATAGTTTCAGGGACTTTGCAAATGGAACAAGTATCGAATCTAGTAAGATGATTTCTAACAGGAAGCTTGTCAAGAAGGAGCTGCCATTTAAAACATTTAACTTTAGGGGGGTTTGTTTTAAATTATAAGAACTTCTCCAATAGAACTCATCTAATAGTATAGCTTTAACTTTGACTTGTCTCATGCATTGTAATTGCACCTTTGATACTAGGAGTGGAGCATATTTGTGGAAACATGTTTGACAAAATTTCATGTGGAGACATAATTTTCATGAAGGTAAAAGATATGTCATTAAGAAACAATATAATTTAGTCTTTGTTCACTTCTTATCTTTCTTTTCTATATCAGCATTATGCTTGTTAGCAATTCATTTAACAATTATTGTCTTCTTTTGTTGTTTCTTTACTTTATTTTCTACATCAATACTTATGTCTATAAAAGAGCTATTGTCATATTTATTGCAGTGGATTTTACATGGTTGGGATGATGAGAAGTGTTTAGAACTTTTGAAGAAGATCTATGAAGCAACACCAAAGCATGGGAAGGTCTTAATTGTTGAAGCACTACTTGAGGGTTCTCAAGGAAGCAAAAATTGACTAGGATTATTGTTTGACATACATGTGACCATCTATACCATGGGTGGAAAGGAGAGAAGTGAGGAATAATTTAGCCAATTATTTTGCAAGGCAGGGTTTAAGAGTTATCATATCATGAAACTGCCATTTCTCCAAGTACTTACTGAAATATCTAAGTCTTAAAGTATTTGTAGGATATTATAATATTATGTTCTTATTTAAATAATCCTAGAAGTATCCCTCTTCAGACATAGTTTTATCTATATCTCTAATAATTAGATTCATTAGTGTTGATAGATACTCTCTCTTGATGCAGTATATCTTCTTCTACATCCTTTTTTTTTGTATCAGACAATGACCGGCATTTTTCTTTTTTGGTTCTTTTCTCTAGGAGCTTTTTTGAACCAGTTATTATTAATATAAATATAATATTTCACCAAAACAAATGTTAAGTTGGAAGACAATGATATCAAGTTGTAAAAATACATTTCTATATGAAGAATGATTTGATACATTAGATTGAATGTTAATTCTTCTTTATGTTTTATTATAATTGTAATGATGAATATTGTAAAGTCCTAATATGATGAATGATTAATATTTTATTTTTATTTTTTAAGCAAAAGTGGCAAGCCACTATAATATTTTATTAAGACTTCAATAAGGTCAACTTGGAAAGAATTAGTGAAGAAAACCTAACATCATCCCTAATATATACATAGATTTATATAGTTTAAGCAAATAATTACAAGGGGTGTATCAACTACCACCCAACTCTGAACAGAGAGTACCTAGACAATGATTTTTTGGACATTTTCAAGCACTATCTTCATGATAAACTTATCCTAGCAATTAGCACTCAACACTTATCTTACAAATCTTCCCAATCAAACACAAAACCACCTTCAATTGACCGAAGCCCATTAGGAATAGGGCCCTAGCCAGAACAAAACTCTGTATTTCCATGAATCCAATCCAAATTCGAGTTAAGCTCATCAATTAAATCCCAAAAATTTTGTTCAATCGGCTGCATAGAAGCAACATTCAAATCCCTAGAGTTTGAAACATTGGATTCCTTCTGCAAATCAATCATAGCCTGACCCACCATCTTTATTCGTTCCACCAAATGAACACCCATTAATCTTGATTCAGGTGGCAAAGCATGTTTTAAATAAAAACAACATAAAATTCATGATTGTGCAGGAGTTGAAAATGTGAGAACAAACCACCAACTAATGCCACTCCATTCCATAAGTCATACTTTTCCAAAGCCACAATCAATTTGTTATCAACCAAGAAGTGATGTCGGATTACCTTATGGGCCAAAGCTTGAAGTATTTTAGGAGACTGCAGGAGATATTAATGAGCTTTGAATCGTACTCTATTTCCAGGCAACTCGGCACCTAATACAAATGACCTTGAGTCGGCATCTAAAAAATCTACTCTGCTTGTCACATGAAACAATCCTTCTAAACTTGACACCTTAACTCGGCACCTTATATCATTTTGCTTCACTCGGCACCTAAATCAGCAATACTCCACTTCCATTACCTTCTTGTTGATTTCGGCAACTATGAATGATTAATATTAAATAGGACTTTTATGATTTTTGTTATCCTTTAATACAACTTCACAAATAAAGTCTTCATGTCTATGTCTGAAAACATTCTTAAGCACTCAGTTGAAATTGCTGAATTTTGGACTAGAAAACAGAACTTCATGTTCTACGTAAATCTTTCTGTCTTTTCTGGAATTAAATCTATTTAGCCAATATCGATCGAAGAAATAATTGCCATTTATCATTCAACTAATTAGTTACATTTGATGCTTCAATATGATAATTCAGCTTAATTCTCTGACAGAAATGTTTGTATGGCTGATACTGACAGCAAAATTAGTTACTTCTACGTCTATCCCTCTCAAAAACACGGCTGATAGTATTAAATTTTATTTGTTGTTTGAAAAGATCTGCACTCTTTTCGCTGCGATGTTCAAGTTTATAATCATCGAAATGTTTATGATATATTCCTGTACAGGTAATCATAATCCACCGTAGAACCTTAGAAAGAACCCAATCTCTCGACGCATGTAACAAATTCCAACCCCATTTTGTTTTTCTAGGATGTTAAAATACGGAAAACACTTTAATCCCATTTCAAGCTTTTATATGCCAACAAACTCAAAATCAGTTCCAGCCATGTATATACAACTATTATTCCACCAATTCGTCACAGTCTTATAAAATCTTGAAAACATAATTAATAAAAAAAATACTCTTTTACTCATTTTCTATGAATATTTTTCTAAAATAAAGAGTCTAAAGTAATATTATGAAATTATGAATAGTGTATACTAACAAAATACAGGTATATTCAATCATGATTCCAATAAAATAATTTTTAATGAGGTATGATATAATGAATTAAAAAAGTTAATCCATCTAAATTTATTTCATTCTTCATAAATGAATTAACCATCATACTTTACACAATTAAAATTAAACTCACAACCCAAAATGATCTAGAGACAACACTTATTCACACATTATATATACTTTTAAACTCAGAAATCATAAAGCTATAGAAAACAAAATTTATATGGAAAAGATGTGGAATATCATAAAAAAGGTAGGAATTCAGGAAGCGGAATTGGAAAATTTATGAGTTCTAGTTTATATTGATTCCAATGTGCATATTTGGTGAAAAAATATTTTTACAATGTGCCAGGCATAAGGCCTACCTGTTTAAAAAGTACAAGAGGTGGAAGATTTTAGCAAAGTAGAGGCAAAACTTATGGAGAAATTAGCAAATCTAATAATACATCTCATGACAAGGGAAAATTAGAATGTAAAGAAGACAATGCTAGTAGAGGAAGAGGTAACGACACTATAGGTAATTATTATAGTTACTCTAGGAATAATAGTAATAGCAACAAAGAAGATAGATCTTGATTTAAGGGCACTTAACTTTAAGTTTGGAAAAGAAGGACATGGAGCCTTTGGATGTACCTTTTTCTGATAAGAAGATTAGAATTAGTAATAGAAATTCCTTAACTCAAGAAGAAGCTATTGACCCTCCTAATGAACCTGAAAATGGAGAGAACATGATGATCAAAAGAACTTTGTGTAATAGAAAATTGAATGAAGTACCTATTTTATGGAAAATTCTTTTCAAGAGTAGATGTAAGATTGAAAGAAAATGTTGCAAGGTAATCATTAAGAGTTTGAGTTTAGATAATATGGCATCAGAAGAATTGGTTTCTACATTGCAAAGGTTCAAATATCCAAACGCTTATAACATTGCATGGATCAAGGATGAACATAAGTTACTAGTAAGTGAACAATGTCTTTGAAATTCAAGATTGAGAATTACTAGGATAAATTCTAGTGTGATATTATACTTATGGGTTGTTGTCATTTTATTCTAGGAAGACCTTGGTAGTATGATAGACAAGCTTTGCATGATGATAGATTGAATCAGTATACTTTTTGGGTAAATGAGAATAGACAAGTCTTATTACCTTTGATAAAGAACCCTAAAAAAAATCATTTTATCATAGTTAGAGTCTACTTGGTTGAAGGAAATAAATTTATAAAGGACATGAAAAAATACAATGTTTTCTTTTCTTTGATCCCTAGGAGGATAGAGAAACAAGATGAACTTAAGCATGCACAGGAGGTTAGATCTATTTTCGTAAAATTTCAAGAAACTATTTTAGACAATGTATCCAATGGATTACCCTCTGTACAAAGTATTAGTCACTTCATGGTTAACTCCTAGAGAGAATCAAGTGTTGAATCTAGAAAAGTGCAAGAAGAAAGGTTTGATCAGAGAATGTTTGAGTCCTTGTGCAATATCTATTGTATTGGCACCTAAGTAGAATGGATAATGGATAATGTGCACTGACTCTAGAGATATAAATAGAATAATAGTTATTTATCAGTTTCCTTTTTCTAGGATGGTTGATATTATGGATTATTTGAGTGGAACTAGATATATTACTAGAATTATTTTGAAAATTTGGTATCATTAGATTAGAATAAGAGAAGGGGGTGAACAAAAGAATAATTTGAAAACTAGTGAGGGAATGTATGAGTGGTTGGTTATGTCTTTTGGTTTAACTAATGCACCCATCACTTTCATGAGGTTGATGAATGAAGTTTTGAATAAATTCTTAGGTAAATTTATAATTGTGTACCTTGATGACATACTGATATATTTTAAGACTCAAGAAGAACACCTAATGCATATCAAAAAAATGTTGCAAAGGTTTAAAGAGGAAAAGTTGTTGATAAATACGAAAATATGTTGTTTTATGAAGGATGTGATTGCATATCTTGGTTTTTTGATCTTTGTGGAAGGAATGAAGATGGATACTAAAAAGGTAAATTATATAGCTAAATCACCTACATCAAAGAATGTTGGGGAAGTTAAATCATTTCATTGATTGACAAATTTCTATAGGAAGTTTATTAAAAAAATCAGTTCATTATGTAATTCTATGATAGAGACAATGAAAGGTGATAAAAAGGAATTCAAATGGACACATGGATCAATTTTTTTGAAACATTGAATCAAAAATTAGAAAAATTGTATATTCTTGTTTTACTTGATTTTGCTAAAGTTTTTAAAGTTGATTAAGATGCTAGTCGGAATGAGTGTCAAATTTTTTTGAGTCAAGAAAGTAAGCATATAACTTTCTATAGTGAAAAACTAAATTGCGCTAAGAGGAAATATTTAGTCTATGATCAAGAGTTTTATACAATTGTTAAAGCTTCGAAGAAGTGGGGAAGTTACTTGATGCCTAGAGAGATTGTGTTATATACTGATCATAAAGCGTTACAATACTTGGGTAGCCAAAATAAGTTGAATTAGAGACACATGAAATGGGTTGAATACGTGCAGAGCTTTTCTTTTGTGTTAAAACATAGAAATACAAATAGTTAAATAAGGTAGCAAATGCTTTGAGTAGATGCAAAAGTTTGTTGAAAAAGATGAGGGTTGAAGTCCTTGTGTTTAATTATTGGAATAACTTGTATCAAATTGATCTTGATTTTGCAAAACCTTAGAAGACTTGTAAGAGTCACATAATAGATGAGAAGAGAAAATAGGTTGAATATTTTGTTTAGGAAGATATATTACTCAAAGAAATTCAGTTATGTGTACCCAAAGGATCTATTAGAGATACCATTATTAAGAAGAAACATAGTACTAGAGTTGGACGATATTTTGGGATTGATAAGATAGTAAAATTGATCTTTGAGAGATACTTTTGGCCACATCTATTTAATAATGTTTAGAAAATGGTGAAGAGTTACATAAAGTTTCAAGTAGCTAAGGGAACTAGTTATAATGTGAGTTTGTATACACCTTTACTTGTTCCTAGTAAACCTTGGGAAGACATCAATGGATTCTTTCCTTTGATTACCTAGAAATGAGCAGTAATGACTCTATTTTTGTGGTATTTGACATGTTTTCTAAAATGGTACATTTATTAGCTTGTAAGAAGACATCGGATTTGGTACACATAATAGAATTATTTTTTAGAGAAAATATGAGATTACATGGTTAACCAAAGAGTATTATTTCACATAGATAGATATAAATTTTATTAGTTACTTTTATAAAACACTTTGGAAGAAGTCGAATACTGAGCTTAAGTTTAGTTGTTCATTTCATCCATAGATAGGTGGACAAACTAAAGTTGTGAATAGAAGTTTGGGTAAATTTTTATAATTCTTATTGGGGATAGAAAAAAAATTGGGAATTGATTTTGGCACAAGAAGAGATTGCATACAAAAATTCACTAAAAAGAAGTACTAAGAAGACACCTTTTGAGATAGTAAATGTCGTTCATCTTAGAGGGACTACATAGTTAAGGAAGGTGGATATTGAAGTGAAGAGTAGTGCTAAAGAAAATAATTTGTGGACATTATAAATAATTTATATGAATGAGTAAAATGAAATCTATATAAAAGTAATGAGGGATATAAGGAGAGAGAAGATAAGAAGAGAGAATATAACATTTTTGAAGTTGGAGATGAAGTAATGGTACACCTAAATAAAAATATATTTTTAGTTCATACATATAGAAAGATGAAGATGGGGAAGGTTGGACCTTGTAAGATCTCAAGGAAGCATGTTAGTGGAAATTCTTTTGGGGTTGAATTACTTGGAGACATGAATATTTTGCCTATATTCAATATTTCAGATATCTAAAAATATTTTGAATATGATGAAGAGACAATTGATAATCATGATTATAATAAGAAGATAGAAGGAATTGAAATAATCTTGGATACTAGAATAAGAAAAGGCAGCAAAGAAAAAGACTACAAGGAGTATCTAGATTAGTGGCAAAATAAAGTACTTTAAGATAGTTCATATATCCCTTGAGTAGAGTTTGATCTTTATGATTCTTCTTAGAATATTTTGGCTTCATTATGTGAAAACCAATCCTTATATTTATCCTAGATTTTTTATATAGGAGCATCTTAGGTTCTTTGGAAATCTTGCATCAAAACAATATTTGTTGTTGTCATGTACCAGTCTACAAGGAGCAGTGTGTGATAATTTGCTTCTGCAAGGTTCATTCAATTTCAATGATTTTTTTGGCCTTGAGAACATCTTCTTGGATCACATGTGGACCTATATTGGTACCCACTTATTTTAATTTTATTAATTGTTTGTTTTTTTATTTTTCTTTGTGGTGAGACCTATATTTGTAATAAACATAATAGTTAGGCTGGCCTGCGGCCTTGGTGGCTATATATTTGAGATCTAGGATGAGGTTAAGTAAGCCTTAGATTGGGAGGAAGAAAAATAGAAGCATTTTAGATTTGTAAAGGTAAACTTCTAAGCTTCTTGATTATAATTCTGTTCTATATGGTTGCAATGAGGTAGGTCTTATGCCTAACACATTATAAGATGATTATCTCACCATATCTGCATTGGAATACATCTAAATTATTATTCTTCCATATTTGTGTTGTCTATAGTGTGTATACTTGAGTAGGGTGGTTCGTGAGTGTTCTTGATTCACTTTACCTTTCTTTCCTTGAGTCATAACAAACTATGGTGTATGAGTTTCTTTGTGTTATGTACTTTATTTTTCAATTTTCTCATAAATATGCAAGTATAGGGTTAATTGTTTTTATCGAAAATAGGTAAAAGTGTTGGAATATTGATCCCCCCTCCCAAATATTTCCTATTTCTAACATATATAGAGTCTTGAAGTGGGATGTTGAGGTAGTGCAAAACAAGGAATCTATCACAGAAATTTAAATTTGTAACATGCTTCATGTTGTACTTGAACAAGGCAATAGGTAGGAATTCAACTGTCACAAAATATACATCTAACAGATGGTGAAGGAAATGTCATCTTGGTACCTAAGGAAGTTATAGAGAATACATGAAAACATAATAGAAGTTTTTTTTTAAAAAAATATAGCCTAAGAATATGATTGAAACATACTACTTGGAGTACTAGAAAACTATGATACAATCATTTAATTAATATTTCTAGAGGGATTAAAAATTGGGTGGATTTATCCCAATATTCATTTTCTTTCATATAGGAGAATCATTCAAAGGTCATCATGGACTGTCTAAATTTTCACATGAAAATATATTTCATCCTCACATGATTGTACTATGAAACCATGAGAATCTAAGCTAGAAGAGTAGATTAAAAAATATTTTCACTTTATGATAGGGAGATATACATTTATAAAATAATAAATCTATCTTAAGATTGTGTTAGCTGTCTCTCATAACTTTTTTTCCTTTTAAATTTTAATGTTGAACAATAAAATTACATGTTCAATATTTTTAGAGTATTTTTATTGAATTGTATTAAATAAATAAATTTAAAATACTTACTAATAAACAGAAATTCATTATGGACCAAATTTATGTATACACTTGGGGGAAAATGGAGGGAATTAGATAAGTATGACAACTAAATTCCACCTATTTAAAATATATGTATATAGATTTTCTAGTTTGCCTAAGACTTACTATGTACATGACCTTGTGCATCCAACACCAATTAATGGAACACAAAAAGGAGGAATTTTTTTGTGAAATGGGTTTGCCTAGTTCAATTTTTTTTTAGGAGTTCACCTTGAGATAAAAATGAATTGCAATGAACATGAACATGGTGGATTCAAAGTATTTATTTTCTTGTAATCTTAAATGAGTTATGTGGAAATTATCATATATTGGTTGCATGTTTTCCTACAAGACCAACCACTCAAGATTAGGTTGAAACATAATTTATCAAACTTTTAATAAGATATCATCCACTTAATTAAAATGATAAAAAGAAAACCTACTTTCATCACCTATTATGTCAAACTTAATTTTTTTTATAAAAAATTGTATTTTAATCAAATAGCACATAAGAGGTCTAATTTAGGAAGAGTGAGTTTTAAATTATTATAAATTAATCATATATCGATTTACAATAGATGAAACCACTTAAGGCTAGATTGAAAGTCAATTTGTTATGAAACCACTTAAGTTGGGTGGTGAGCTAGTCTACAAGAAGAACTTTTGTTAAGGAAGTTAAATTTTATAGGATGATCAAAATCCTACTTAAACATGGCATTAGGTAGACATTAAACCATTACAAACATTTCATCTACTATACAGTGAAGAAAGTGCATTTTAGTACCTACTAAAGTCGTAGAAAATAGAACAAGAAATTGAAGAGTTCAAAACACAATAGAAGAATATTATTGTAAAAATGTAGGGAACACAATTGTGGGATCATCACTAATGCTAATATCTAACGTGGTTAGATATGCAACTAGAATTTATAATACCTTATTGATATAATGCTCTTTGAATGTGAATAAAAATGTTGAATCAATAAAAGGGCTCCATGAGAGCTAAAATGAAAATCATGAAGAAATGCTTGTATCAAGGATGTTCATGATTACCACAATGTCAGATTTAAAGTTGAATGACTTGAATGTCTGTGCTTGAACAAAGAATGTAATTGTATGATGTAATGCATGTATATCTAAATAGGGAGCTAAGATTTATTTTAGACCTCTTATTATCATTTTAGGATTTGAATTTTGAGGATTCCCTCACATGATTACATTTTCCACTTCGACAAGCTTGCTTGTGATCATGATCTCTGACAAAGAAATAAAAGCTCATATATCTTAAACATCACCAATTACCAAGTAACATGAAAAGAAAACTCCTTGAAGAATGTGATAATTTAATATGAAGCTTGTAATAATGTTAGTTGAATTTTTACTTCCAAAGTGACCAAATTTTCAAACTTACCACCCACCAAGTCATGCCCATGTATCTTTATAAGAAAGTGTTCAATTCAACTATATGTAAATCTAAGAGTAATCATTCACTAAGAAGTCTTATCTCCATCATGAAAATTTAGCAAGAATGAACCTTTGCACCTTGGACATGGGAGATCTAAAATATCTACCATGAAATACATCAAACATGTGGGACACCCAATGAGCTTCATAGTGCACTCAACTTCTTCAGCAATCTTATTGTCAGTATTTCTATTGTCATCACTAGTTTCCTTGCCCGAGTTGAGAAAATCTGATGAAGATACCTTCAATTTCATGGCTATATTTTCTTCTTCATCAATAGAGATAAATTTTGATATCTTCTCAATGAAAGATGCCTTGTAGATTTTAAGTCCAGATCCTTCTGAATTCATATAATACACTTGTCCAGTTTACATCACATGATTAACATTCACAGTTTAAGAACACTATACATGAATTCTACATAAGATGGAAAAACAAAATAGATTGTAAAAGAAGAAATTTGAATAAAACTTATGAGGGCAAAGAGGTTATTTGAGAAATGGACCTTCAAGTCTAAGCACTTTCCCCAACAAGGAGGAAGACATTGCCCTTGATCCAATTCCAGGAGATCAACTTCCATTGATGAAGATGGTGAGTTTCATTTAATGTTACTAGTTAATATATTCAGTCTTTCCAAGGATAAATACAAAAGGGGATTAACAATGAATTATTTGTGTTCTCTTATTCTATCTCTGAATTCTTTATATGTTGTTAACTATGTGATTGAATGAATAATGTTCACTTAATTTAAGATAGCTTGGATGAGTTGTGTGTCAGATCTGTTGTTGCTTTTAATTCAAGGAGTTAAGTAAATGCTTCAATGATTTGATAGGGTATATAGGTGTATGAAGGGGATGCTAGTAAGAATGGAGTTTGGAGATTTCCATTGACAAAATTAATTGTAAGGCAATCAAGTTAGGATATCCTACTGATAGTGACTCTATGTTGCAATGGATAAGACATTGATCACTAAATCAGATGCAAGTTGAGATGAAGGTTATTTGCAAAAATCATTTTAATCAAATCAATTCATTTTTTCATGTTTTTTAGCTGGCTAAAAGGAATTAACCCTCACTTAGCGCATGGGTTCATAGATTAAGATTTGTAGCTATTTCATTCCTATATTATTGCATAAGTATTAGAAGATATAAGAGTTTCATCTATTATTAATAGGTTTAGATTTTATGTTTATTTGCATTGGTAACATATATTAGAACCTCAAGGTACACCTGCCTAGGTTTTGCAGAGCCTAAAGTAGAAGAAGGGTCTAGCCTTATATTTGGGCCAAGATTTGAAGTCAAGTGCATCCATCATAGGAATTTGCTAGCCTTAAATGTATTGGGCTGATTTCTTGGTTAGTTTTAAATCTATTAAATAAGGAGCCAATTGTAAATCACATTCAGTTCCTTGGCATAATCCTTAGGTCCAATCAATTCTACCAAAGACTATAGTATTCTAGGATTATTTCCAGTCAATAGAATCCTCATCTTAGAAGAAAAATACCTATCAAATATTACGAAACTAGCATCATTGACATCCTAGGTCATATGCACACTCCTAGCTGGACTAGTAATTTCTCTCCATTCCTCTCCAGCTCCAGCTTCATCTTCTTAGAGAAAATAGATACCCTTTGTACAAACATATGTACACTAGCATTGAATACCAGTAGAAGGGTTTCTCAACTTTGGATTTTCTTATATCTATTAATTCGATGTGCATTTCCTTTATTAAATATGTTGCAAAATAAAAAAATTGAGCTCATGCCATATTGCAATGATGAAAACTATAGACCCTTGGATGTGATCTTGTTCATCCATCCCAAAAAGCTTTCAAAGGCAGAAATACAATGCTTATGCCCTAGGATTGAAATATTTCCTTAGCAATGACTCTAGTGTATTTATTGTAACTAGAGATAAATGCCCTATCTTCACAAAGTGCTCCTACAATGGCCCTCTTCTTAGGTATACCCTCTGGGTATCATACTTGGCTTATAGATCCTCTAGATCAATTTTCTCATGCAATGGATGATTAGGGTTTGATCTAAAAACTTCCCTAATCTCCTCTTGTGTAACCCTAAAAAGGTTTTCTCCTGCATGATTTTTGGCTATCCTTAGCACTGGGTCATCCTTTTTTGCTATCATTTTCAATAAATCATCATCAAAGAAAACACCAGGAATAATTAATTTGCCAATTTTGAATTCCCAAACATTTCTCAGAGGAGTGTCATGTTTTCTCTTAGAAAACCATTTTCAAAATAGCTCTAAACCTCTAGTAGATGTCTCTGCATCTCTTAGCCAATTCTATTTGTCACAAAAAATCTCACTAACAAGTAACCTAGGGTTTATTGGGACTAACTCTTTCCCCTTAGCCATTTCATTAGTGGATAAGGACAATTGTTCTAGAAAGTCATTATGTACATTCCTCTGCTTGTAATCTACTTTCCCAGAAAATCCCGTCATGGAGGTATCTTGTCTAATTTATCACAATTAAGACTATAGTTTCTAGATAATCAAGAGTTTCAAACACTTACCCATAAATTTGATCACTTCACTGAAAAATGATGTCTGCAACAATTCATAGCTTGAGAAAATGCAATATGAACTTTGGTTCTTCTGCAATCAAATTATCTTTCACTTGTTACTTAGTAATGAGTTGAATTGCATGTTTTATGCAAATTCTCTTGACATGAATTCACATTTATCAGCATTCAAGTTCTAACAGTTGAATTTCAAGCAGTGCAAAAAATTGAAATTTGGCCATTGATCTGAGCAAGATTGGACAGTTCCATTTTAAACTGTAATGGTTGCAATAACATTTTGGCAAGTTGGACATGTGGCATCACATTGCTTTCTCACTTTAGCTATAGTTTGAGCACCTTTAAAATGCAAGAAAGTGATGATCGTCGATCTACTCAATGATCTTGAAAAATCCTATTTGTTGTTGTTTTCCCTTTTTGAACTCGGGCTCACTAAGACACATTTTTAACACTCACATTCTCACTTTAGTTAATCTTCAGGAAACTTCAAAAAGTGAGAATGCGACTATCATTAGACAGTTGTGACAAAGCAATACCTTTTCTTGTGTTTTGTATCTTTAGCAAATTAAAACTCACCACTTGTAACCTTGTACTAACAATAACCTTTGGCAACTCATAACACAAGTTGTCCCTACCATTTTCGCATGTCATCACATTGCATTCTCACTTTAGTTAAATTTTGTGCAACTTCAAAAAGCGAGAATGCAATAACCATCGATCAAAAAAGATTTGATGACTTCTAAAAACTGAAGTTCTTTTGTTGTAGTCAGTGCCTCCAACCATCCAGAACATGCCATTTGGACAACTTACTCTGACACGTTCCTTTTTCTGGCCCACAGCTGAGTCTGGTTCCACTATGTCCATCTGGAAACTTGTCACTTTCTCACTTTGGCTAAAACTTGAGAATTTTTTAAAAATGAGAAAGCGACAAGTGTTGATCTCCATAAGATCAACAACTTGGAAGATGCAATATTTTATACCGCTTGGAAACCAAAAAGAGGGGCCTGTAGGGATAGGTGTCAACTCATCACTTTCTCACTTTAGCTAAACTTCATGCAACTTTAAAATGAGAGAAAGTGATGATCATCAATCTACTTTTTATTGATGATCATGAAAATAACTCACCTATGGTTAAAAACTTAAAACAAAACAATGAGCGGGCTAACCCAAGGCAAAAATAAGGTTGAAAAAAAATCATACGCTAGGGTAAAAAATATTTTCATGAAAATATATAAAAGATGTGCCAAAACTATATATTAAAAGGATTTTCAAAAGTTTGTTAGGGTTTTATTTAAAAATCTTCCCATGCATACTTGAAAATGCGAACAATGTCAACTAATTTTTTTAGAAATCTAGGGCACAAAAGACATTAGGGAAATATAATTAGGGATTTTTCTAGGGCATAATCAATCAAAAGACATATAATCCATAATTATAAAAGGATAACTAGTTTTTCCCACAACAATTGTGTACAATTTTTAGGATGTGAAAAACAAGGCTAACACCTTGAACTATGTGCCACATCACCAATACCACCTTAGCGCCCTACCACATATCAGCTTGTCACATTTTTGCATGTATTGTCACCTATTTTGTGATAATACAATGTTTCATGACGATGTGCCACATCTTTCTTGCCACAACAGTATGGATTTGATAACGATGCACCACATATCTTTCTTGCACATTAGTATGCCTCAAAATGCATGCCACATGGAAGCTATTTTTTGTCCAACTTGCCATTTCACCACCACTTTATTTTCTCTGGCATGGTTTGTCCAACTTGCCATGTCACCACCACTTTATTTTCTCTGCCATTCCCAAAATCTATGCCATGTGGAAGCTATTTTTTGTCCAACTTGGCATGTCACCACTTTATCCACTTTATTTTCTATGCCAGTCCCAAACTATGTCCCACATCAGTATGTCTCCAAATCCATGCCACATGGAAGCCTAATTTTTGTCCAACTGGCTGCCACATCCCCACTTCATTTTATATGTTAGTCCCAAACTATATCCCACGTAGCATGTATGCAATCATTATCCATCATGCGTGCAATGCCGAGCACCCCACCACAACTACACCTTGTCATAAACTAAGTTTCCTCAATGAATGTGGGACAATTGACATAAAAAACCCCGAGACAAGGTAAAACTTGGCGACCATTTCTGATACATAAGCCGAAATGTCGATCATGACAAATGGTGATATTGAGATCCTTACTCGTCCGAACACCCAAAGCATTTACCTATTGGTTTGAAAGGCGGTGATCAATTGGAGGGAAGCTCAAACTGTCCATTTCGCCCTTGAAATCTTAATTCTTTCCTGTGCAGATCATGGCATTGTATGCCTCAAAAGAATGACTCCCCTAGTTTGTGTAATAACGCCTCCCAAAATGTAATCTCTAGTAGTCAAACTATTTTTTGAAAGATCAACACCTTTGTCAGAGGAATCGCCAAAGATGGATATTGAGGATGAAGTTGAAGAAAGACGCACCATGTCACTAATTGCTAGAGTAGTTTTTACGGTTATCGATTGCGGCAGCATAGATAGTTCCTATGGAATACAAAGCAACAACGGGGTTCCTATATGGATGCACAATTTTGCGTTCCAATACTTTACCATGTGAATTGGAAGAATTTTACTCCATGCAAGGGTGGGTAGAGCAACATATCTGGACACAAATCCAGATACCTTAGGGCTTTATAGCATGGGCGATCTCTATACTTGGAAAAATAGACTGGTTCCCAAATCCTTTCTATTCAGCACAATGACAACATTGGCTTTTGAAATCTTCTAAATGGTGAATGATAGTTTGAATGATTGATATGCTTTACATCTTTCTTGTTGTTTACTCAATTTTCCTATACACAACCTTTACACCAAATTGAGGAAAATATATCAGATTCATATCAAGAAAATCAGCTTCAAATCATCTATATTCAACTTTGATTAGTTTCCTCCTTGGGTCAGCAGATAGTTTCCAATCGGGTTTGTGTCTTTTAGCAAGGACCTCTTTTTTCGGATGTTTCATTTGTAATTTGATCATTGATATCAATGCTGCTCCATCAGTCAATGCCTTGCTGAGGATGCATTAGTTTTTCAAGCTACCAAATAAGTATGACATCTTTTTTTCAACCTATGAATAACTACGACGTCTGATTTCAAGCTCAAAAATTATTCCATCAGAGATCACTAATTATTTCATACTATGTGATTCTACACTCCATAGTTCCTTCCAATTGAACTTATCATCTGGATAGCCAGAATCAATCATAAGGAGCCAGTTAAAACCTAAGTGGGCTTATCAAAATTATGCCTCTAAAGTGTGTAATAATCCCAATTAGAATTCCTTTACACAAGTGTTCAACTTTATAGGAAAGCGGTGAATTAAGATATATACATCCTTGAATCATGCCTTTCTTTTTCTTTGAATTAACCTGAAGAATATATCAAGGCATGAAAAACACCAAATTCCTTCATAAATAAAAACTTTGGGAGTGAGCCAAGGTAACTTTGGAAGCATTTCGTATGAGGACATCTTTGGAGAATGTACATGATTCAGAGTATATAAACAAACCCTTCAATTCTTTGCATGACTGATTCTTACCAGGCACATGTGTCTTTTCACAAATTTGATCAAAACTTCAAAGTCTGAGTAGGCATGACTAGAGTAGCTTGCGTTCCGACAAATGGTTGAAATATTATATTGGTTTCATTGTGCTTCTGCAAGAAAACTAAAAGGTTTGCAACTTAACAAATGTTTAACTCATAATTAACACTTGAAAATTGGCTCACTTAAATTATTTTCAAAGTAGAACATAGTGGTACAATCTATTTGGTCTCATTGATCATAGATTTAGAGTTATCACATCCAGAATAGGACTATCGATCAATCTACATTTTTAAACACAAGTGAAATTTCAGAAATGACATTTGGATTCAAGTTAAAAACTAGTCAAATGGATTCTTCATAGGCTCAAATTTGAAACATAGAATTTCTCTAACCCATAGAATCCAATGAAAAATTAATTTCTTCATTTTAGTCAATAGGATAAAAGTTATAACTATTCAAACAAGGTTACCCAGAATTCTGAGAAATATGCATTAACATGGCAACAATAAACAACCAACTTTGAAGGATTTAAACCCTATTCAAAACATTTCAAAACAACTTGAAATATGAAACATAAGATCTCTAATATGCATACTAAACACTCCCAAAGTGGCGAGTCATGCAACTTTACTAGGTACAAAATATTCAATTGCAAAATAAGCTACCCATCATTGTTTGACACTTGGGCAAAAATGCAGATTTGAGCAATGCTCAAAATGAAACTTCATGAAATGACTCAGAATGATAGCTTATTATCATAGGATGCATGTATATACTGAATGAAAGGTGTTAAACACTTTAAATACATTATAGGATTTGAAATGATAGCTAGGTACACAAGCATGAACATCCTTCACATAAGTTCGCGTGTTATCTACACCACACACATAAATGTGCAAGTTATGATCTTTACTTATACCTTTCTTTTTAGCAAACTTTTCTCAGCCGGCCTTCTTTGAAATGTTACAAAATTGACTTAAGGTTAACATCTAGGATGTTGTCCCATCATAGTTAAGTAAATAATTTGTTACCAAATAATTTCTTAAGCTATAATTATCATGTTTTTGTCATGCTCTATTCTACTCTATCAATTTCCCATACTGGTAAATCTTTTTTAATTAATTCCATACTTCCCATACACATTTGTGTGCTTCTACACACCATCATGAAACTATACACACATGCCAATTCTTACTCAATTATCCATACTCACAGAATCTATCTTTGTGTTTCTATAATTGTCTAGACATTCAACAATTTTCTGTCTTTGATTTCACAATGAAATGCCAATATATATGGACTACCATAAATGACAACACCAAATATACTAAGTACTCAACTGACTTAACCATATTTCAAAAAAACTCTCCCTTTGACATTGATGGAAACATATGGAAACATTTGGCTAAGTCCTAAAATATTTATAAAAATTGTGGCCTTAACAAAGTTAAAAAAAGAAAAATCAAAATCAAATTTTTTTTTACAAAACTTGTATAATTATATATTACCATCTTTCCTTGTCTCTCCTAATACAATGATTTCCTATATACATAGTTAAGACTCCCCTTTACATATGTATACATCATTTACGTTTCTTTCTTCTTTTTCTTTACATAAATTAAAATTTCCTATTACATTATTCTCCCCTTTTGACATCAATGACAAAGGTGTCAAAAAAATAATATTTACAAGACAAAATTGTTACCTTTTCTTATTTTGATTTGAGATTCTTTATATGCAATCTACAAAATCAAGTTTTAGTCTCACAAGATCCTTCTTCCAATTTTCTTTCACTGTATATGATATGTTGATAAGTGCACATCATGCATATGATGTGACCTCTACTATGCCCAAGTCTGTATAGGAAAAATTGTCATAGGGTTCCTTTATTGTAAGACACTCCTTCAATTGGCTCTACAAAATACTAGTTTTATGACATAAGTATTCTCTAAGAATAGATAATCTCTTTAGTACCATTTCCTTGTCATGTTCAAGACCTTTGATTTCATTGTGAACTGTCTACATGTTTGCTTCAATATCTTCAATTCTTTCATATGGATGGTGCAATCTGATAGTGAGTGTTTGAAGCTCATTGTATGCATGACATTACCTATTGTCTATACAATTTATTTTCTTCATCTATTCTATTCCTTAGTTGCTTGATGCAAACATTCAAGGCTTACAAGTCATTCCTCACATTTGTTCATACTATATCAAATAATGTTGCATCATGCTTGGTCTATGCTTGTACCAAAGTAATATCAAACATAGCGGTGAACTCAACATCAAAGGTTCTTACCATTTCCTTGGCCTATCTCTGAATTTCCATCTCTACAATACTTGTTTGAACTATCTTTTGCATTCCTCCTAGAACTTTTGTAAAAGTTATTTCTAACTTTTTAATAAATTTATTACTTTCAAGTAATTTTCTTAAAGATGTCATTAGATCCTTCTAATCATCATCATCATCATCATATTATATAGGCAATATAGTGACTCCTACTATTGGGGTTACTATTGGGATAGGTGTAATCTCTAGTGCAATATAAGGTATATCAGCCTCATGCATGAATATGACCTTGTCTACCCCAGTAATTGCATGTTTTAGTTGTTTCTAAAAGATACTCTCTTGCATCACAACTTTCCAAACATTCTTCATCTTTTCCTCTTTTTCCTTTACTACAACTTTCCTTGCCTCTTCTTCCTTCCTTCTCTCTTCCATTTCTTTCTTACTTTCCTCTTATTTCTTCTTTTCTTTTTCTTGTATTCTTCTTCAATCTTTCTTATATTTTCTTCTTTGTTCTTTCTTTCTTTGTCCTTTCTCTTCTGTTCTTTTGTGGTTTTCCTCTTTTCTTCCTCCTCAACTTTTCTCTTCTCTTCTTCTGCATCATTTTCTTCATCTGAACTATAGTACTCAATTATATTGCCACCAATACTTGTTCCAATATCCTTGAAAGGATCTTCTTCCTCAATATCAACTATTATATGAGTGCTATCCACTTGCATGGATTCAATATCAATCACTATATGTGGAGGTGAGTCAATTTTCTGAGTTATGTCATCTTCTACAACAACACTAGTGTATTGGCCTCAATATGCATAAAGATTCCTCCTACTAATTTCACACTCTCCTTAGTCACTTTGGGCATAGAAGTCATATAACTGACTGTGGCTTCTTTAGTTTTTGTGTCCACCTCTTCATGGTTTCCTCCCATGACAAATTTTTTATCTCCTCTTGTTTCTTAGCAAGGACTCAATGCCCTCCAAAATATTAATCATCATTATTTACAATACATAGCTTTTTTACTAGATGAATTCTTATATTCTTGTCTTCTTCTACTACTCTTGTCTTTATGTTCAATAGTTTGTTATACAAATCTATAGGAATCTTATCTTGAATACTATCAAATATTTTATTTATCATAATCATATTTCTCATTATAGCATTCTCTAACTACCTTCTACCATTATTACTATAAAAACTATAATATTTATATAATAGAAAAAAAAATTGTCATTCTCAATGATTTGTACATTTAATTTTTCCACCTTGGGTTTCCAATATTTCTTACCAGTTCATGTTCTTCCCTTGCCAACTATTTTTTCTACTACCTTCTCCATAGTCTCTTCCTTACATTCATCATATTTATTAATCTAAAATGTTTTTCTTGTCTTCCCCAAACCATTGGTGGTCTACTTGGTCCTCTTCTTAGGAGATGATGTAGAATATTTCTTAACTTTTATCAATCATTCTAGTTTCCTTTGTGAAAATGATATTATTGCCACGCCTTCATTAGGCTTCTCCTTCTATCCAAGATTTTCTTTGACATGTTGCATTTGGGCAACTGCAACATAAGGTACACTTGAAATTTGTGTTGATGATCCAACAACAATAATTCATTTATCAGATCTAGCTACAAGAAGGGTGTAGCTACCAATAGTTTTTTTCCCTCTGCCTTCATCTCCTTTGAAATACCTAAGGATTCATTATATTCTTCTCTAGTCATACCAATTTATTTGAGAATAGCTTCTATCTTCGTTTAAACATTCTTCTAAATTTCTTTGATATGAAGTTTGAAGTGAACTTCCTTTATCATATTTTCATATGTCCCCCATCTAGGGCATTCAATATCTCTCTCAAATTGTAGTATTATCTTCACATATTCCTCAATGAGTTCTTCACTCTTTCATAACCCATAGGTTATATAAATTTTACCCTAGGTTCCACCACTTCCATACAAGTTGTATTTGTTTCTACCATAAAAAATTTGATCCTTGTACTTTTATACCGTAGAAGGAGGGATTATGTATCTCTATTTCATTTTCAACTGAAAATTCTTCATCATTTTGTCAATATCCTTATCTTTGACTTCTTCAAGTTTGTCCTTGTAACACTGATTGATTAGGTTCATAATGCACTCATTACTATTCTAAGTTGTCATACTAGGGTTTTTTTTGGTTGCATGGAAAACCAAATAGGTCAGCAAAGATTCAAATCTAAAAACTATGTTCTTAGATTTTTTTTAGCTTCTCTATGTTATCTAACAACTGCACTCTTACAATCTCACACATGTTCACCTTTTTCATTTCAATAGCCATCACATATGATGCATGTAAAAATACCACTGGCACAAAATTTACACTTGAAATGTGGCTAAGTTTATATCCAATAATATTTCTCAAAAATCTAACTCTAGTAGCCTTGATTAGGTGAACTCTCGTATTTTTGCCATCAAATTTAGTCTTTAGATTAGTTTCAACAATTTTCATGATGTTTCTATCATTGACCTATTTACAACCATCATTTCTCAATCTTATGACCTTATGAATTAGACCATTATCAATCATGAGAGGTATATCTCCTACCCATAACATCTCTTTATGCACTTTGCTCAAACTAATCCTACTCCATTCATGATTATCAATTTTTGTATAGAACATGTATACTTGATTAGGTTAAATGCATTCAACTATCTAAACTTGGGTATCAAGGGTAGGTTTCCATAGCACATAATATCTAAATCCTTATGAATGTCTCTTCTCCAATACTCTCAAATTTACAATAAATGTGGCTCCTAACATCTTCTACATGTAGCACATTTGGTTGAATTTGTGAAAATGCTCCCAAAGGATCATCAATCAGAGAAAAAAAATGAGAAATTGATAAATAATACCTTGGTCTCTCACTAACATCATGCATAGATTTTCTCACCATTATGCTAACTTATAATACTAAAAATTTCAACTGAAAGCTTTGTAAAATACCTTAATTATTATGTATTAGGGCTTCTTTAACTTTTCACTTTCAAATGCTTCAATTCATTCTCGATTTCTTGTCAAATCACTCACAAATGCTCTATAACTCATGATCAAATGGTACTCAAAATCTTGTTTTCAATCTTGAAATAATTTTAAAATTAACCATAGTTTGCAATCTTGAAATCTTCTATACAACATACTGCAATCATAAAAATGTTTGCATGCTTAACCATAGCTTCCCCATTATTTCTTCTACCTTCTACTCACTATGCAAGTTCTGATTTGATCTCTAATTTTAGTTCTGATCAAATTAATGCTATATCTTTATTGGAAATTCTTAATTCAAATATGATTAGTCACAAACAATTTCTCACTTCAACCTTCCATTAGGTGCATTAAAATAATAATTCTTCCATTACTATATATGAACTTCATGGTTCCTTTTCTTTGACAAATACTTCCATTAATTCTTCTTTCTAACTATTATTGGTATTATCATACCTTCTATAGTTTTGATTTCTATTTAGGTTCCTCATATCCATTTTGCAAAATCATGGTTAGGGTTAACTCTCCTTTTATAATAACATTTTACTTCTCAACATCTTCATACTATGACTTGGTAGTTTCAGTTCAAATGCAACCTTTGAAAGAATGGATCTAAGATCTACATTCTTAGATTTCAGATCTATCTCTATCTTACTGTCATCACTCTTAAGATTTAATTTCAGATTAGTAATCTCCAATTCATGTTTCAAAATTTTATTCTCTTTCTTTAATCTAGAGACTTCATCACTATCTTTTACTAGTTTAGAATAGAGGTTTGGTCTAGTTGACATGACAGAGGAAGAGAAGAGTACATGTATAGTTCATTCTATTACTCTACAAAAAGTAATACAAAGATCAGTTGGATAGTGAGTGTAGTGATATTTCCCTTGAAGCTATTAGGATAGTGGGTCCTGCTACCTTCTACAACTCCTAACAGGGTTGGCAAAACTCCTAATAGGGTTGGAATCTCCTAACAAGGATTCAAACTCTCCCAACATGGACTGGTATGTACTAAATCTATTTAATAGAGTCCTAACAAGGTATATCCTCTTACAAGGAACTTTTTTATTAGCAAATCATTTTTGGGTACCATTGCCATTGATATTTTCCCTTGGTTAGGGTTTCCCTAGTTAACATATTTGGTATTATTGTGTATATGTATATCTTCTTATGGTTTCTGATTACATTGTTCACATGGGTAAAAATTATTAAGGTTGATGAATTTTTTAATAGAGGAAAATAATTTTTTTTTTTTTTTTTTTGAAAAAGATATAGTGCAAGATTAAGAATATTAGAGAAACATGACAACTTGGAATACTAGAAAACTATGATAGGATCATGTAATTAATATTTTTAGTGTAATTAATATTTCTAAAGGGAATAAAAATTAGGTTGATATATCCAAGTATTTCTTTTCTTTAATATAGGAGAATCATTCAAAAGTCACAGTGGACCATCTGAGTTATAAAAAGAAAATAGATTTCCTTCTCACATGGTTGTACCATGAAACCATGAGAATCTTAGTTAGACAAATGGAAAAAATTATTTTTACTTTTTTCTATGGAGATATAAAATTGTTATAATTTATAATAAAACTATCTTAAGATTGTGCACTTTATTGGTTATCCTTGCCTAGGTTTATGCATTGGAATCTCTTGTCTCTCTCTCTCTCTCTCACACACACACACACACACACACACACACACACATGTTTGAAACTTACAATTGGAAAAAATGTTGTTTTGTCATTGATCTCAAATCTATTGATAAAACACAGTGCTACCCAATCTAAATGTTATATCTATTTGATTGATGAATAGGATTTGAGAAGTTGCTCATAAAAATAATATGTAGAGGAAAGGTTGAGTGATGAAAAGAAAGCTACAATGGACATTTGATTAGTTGGACTTTGATGAGACAAAGTAATTGTTTATATCAAGACAATTAAGCTAAGCCATGAAATAAAGTAAATGGTTAAGGAATGCTAAGTGATGTTAGTGTCAGTCAAGCCATACTAGGTGTCGAGAAAATCTAGTTTTGACTAAGCACCAACATTGATCAAGTAAGATAGTTGATGTCGAGCAATAAAAATTTACAACGACCTTGAGTACTTCAGTGATGATTGAGTGTTAGAACTTAGTGATTGCTTGGTAACAATGTTAAGAATGAATTTGTGGAAATCATGATTCTTAACCAACTTAGTTTATTTCTTGTGAGATATAAATTATGTTGAAGATAAAATTCATGAGTTGGATCATTAAATTCAAGTTGAGGATTAGGTATAGACCTAATAAATAGATTCCAAAGAAGCTTCTGGAGTATGATCAAGCAGATGGGCATATACAATGAATCATTTTGAACCTAATAAAAAACCATAAGATCTACAATGAGCATGTAAAACGAGAAAGAAAGATTTTCCTATTTAACGAGGTAAAGATCCAAAGAAAAGAGTTCTAATGTGTGTGAGGTGAGTATAGAGGAAGGTTGATTAGAGATGCACAAATGCAAGAGTGAATGTGAAGCTAAAGGAGATTTCTTACATAGAAGATATTGATATTGATAAGTGAATATGAGCAAAAGGCTTAAATTTTGTTGAAGGGAAAGATTTATTGCTTGAAGTGTTTCCAAGATAATCAAGAATAGAGCTAACAATAAAGAACTTATCATTGATTCAACACATGAATCAAATAAGATTTGAACTTGGAAAGTGAGTTGTAAACATACGAATCAAAACCCTATTATTTTCTTCCTAATCATTGTAGACAGTTTGTATTGAAATTCTTTTTAATAGAGGTTGATCTAATAGTCATTTGAAAGACTTAAGAGTCTATGTAAATCATTCATCAAGGTGACATTCTAAATGGAATGATCAATTTTTTTTAACAAGGTCACTCCTAAAAGGGTGATTTAATTCTCTAACCAGGTAACATTTAACATTATCTATTGTAAACCTTTAATAGGGTTGACTCCTAGCAGAGCTCACTTTGACAGAGTGAAAAAGTGGTGACATGTTGCTGGTAGTTTTTCCCAAATTGGGTTTCCATGTAAAATCCTAGCATCAAACTCATGTTGAATGCTTTATATGATTTACATTTTATATTCAACCTAAAGTGTGTTATAACAGGGACAGTAATTTTGATTATCAATACAGTAGAGACTGAGAAACAAGAGGATAAGAAGAACAGTAAAAGTTTTATTTTTAATTGTTGAAATGGAACCTGTATACCTTGTGCAATTGATTCACCTCCCCCCACCCCATCTCAATTATTCTAAACATTTCTAACATGTGCATGCACACATGCACACGCACAAACACACGCACGCGCACACACACATACACACATTGTAAAAAATATCTCATTTTATAATTTTGTCCTTTAAATTTTTTTGTTGAAATTTTTTTGGAAGTACAATTTCATAAATTTAGTATTTTATTGAATTTTATTAAATAAATAAATTTAAAATACTTGTTAATAACTTTAAATTTGATGATGACTTTGATGTATACATTTGGGGAAAAATGGAGGGATTTAGATGAGCATGACAGCTACATTCCACCTATTTAAGATATATGGATACACATTTTGTATCTTTTCTAAGACTTACTATGTACTTAACCTTGTGGACTAGAGGTTGAAATGGGTTTTCCTAGTTGAAATATTTGCTTAGGTATTCACCCTGAAATAAAAATGAATTGTAATGAAAATGAACATGGTGGATTGAAAGTATTTATTCTCTTGTGATCTTAAATGGGCTATTTGGAAATTGGCGTATGTTGGTTGTGTATGTTTCCTTACAAGATCAACCACTCAAGATTATATTGAAATATTATTTGTGATGATTTTAATAAAATATTATCCACTTATATTAAAATCATCTCAAGAAAATTTACTTGCATCACTTTTATTTCAAACCTAACCATTTATAAATGTATATATTTATTTGAATAAGTAGCACATATAAAAGATTTAATTTAAGAAGATTAAGTTTTAAATTATTATAAATTAATCGTATATCTACATACAATAAATGAAACCACCTAAGGTTAGATTGAAAGTCAATTTGTTATGAAACCACTTAAGTGGGATAGTGAACAAGTCTACAAGACAATTTTTCTTAAGGAAGTTAAATTTATAAATTGATCAAAATTATAGTTGAACATGGCATTAGGTAGACATTAAGCCATTACAAAATTTTCATCTACTATATGCTATAGGAAGGACATCTTAGTAGCTATAAAAGCAGGAATATTCTTGTAAAAATGTAGGACACACTATTGTGGGACTATCACTCATGCTTATATCTAAGAGTGGATAGATATGAAATTGAAATATATAATATCTTTTTGATGCAATGCATTTTGAATGCGATAAATTTTTTGAATCGATAAAAGGGATACTCAAAAGGAAAATCATGAAAAAATGCTTGTATGAAGGATGTTGAAGCAATCCACAATGCTAGATTTGAAGATGAATGACTTAAATGCTTGAGCTCGATCATAGAATATAATTGTATGATGTAATTCATGTATATCAAAATTAGCGGGATAAGGTTTCTTTAATACCCCACATTATTATTTTAGGTTTTGAATCTAGAACAATTCATAATAAGAGTAAATTTTCTATTGCAATAAGGTAACTTTTTCTTGGTTTTAATTTAGGCACTAATAATGGGGAACTAGACACCTTGGATATTTATTCATGGGACCATATATCTTGGGCATTGGATCCTTCCATTATCAACCTAAATTATTATCAAAGGTCTAGAATGAAGAGAGTCCAACATAGATTTTTTTAATATTGAAATCTAGCTTGAATAATGAGACTAGGTAGATACAGGCATACGTGACAAAATAGGGCCCATAAGAGAACTTATTACCTTGATTTTCTAGATGATTGAGGGTGTACTGCTTGTCTCTATCTTTGGAAACAATCTCTATGGGTGGCTACTAGCTAGAATCATTTGTTTGCACATTTTATTAATGTAACCATGTATGCTTGCACCAATTCATTTTAATTTTGCTCTACTTTTCAAAAGTGTTAGTTGCTAATCTAAATTAATGATGACTATTCTTTTAATGGATCATTGATCATAAAGACATTTTTTACATAAAAAGGGGGAAAAAATGAGCCATGGTTTCCTAATGGACTAGATACTATTGTTGTCTGTTATTCTCCAAAAGATTGAGGGGTCATTCTCATAAAAAAAATATGTTATAATGATTATTAGCTAGATTTATTTTTGACGTAATAGCGAGACCACATTATATCAAATCTAAAATAGCCTCAAATGGTTTATCTTCACCACATGAATTTTTTAATTTAAAAATTATTATTGCTATTATTTTGTTAGACAATAATTATTTTCCAACCATTACTTGTAAACTATTAAAATCATAGAGTAACACTCTTCTTAGGGGTTTCTCTAGGAGTGTTTCAATTGACAATTCATTTTATAGTAGAGCTTTAGAACCTGTAAATTAATTCAAATCATTGATAAAACTATCATTCTTGCTAGTGCTCCTATCTCTCACAAAGAAATAAATGCTCAACATATATCTCAAACATCACCAATTACTGAGTAACTTAAAGAAAACTAATTGAAGAATAAGATAATTTAATACAAAAATTCTTAATAAAGTTAGTTGACTTTCGAGTTCCAAAATGACCACCTTTTCAAACTTATCACCTCTCATTATCATTTTATACAATGTAAAGGGAGGTTAGGTTTCTTTTATACATCTCATTATCATTTTAGGTTTTGAATTTGGAGCATTCTACCATAAGATTACATTGTCTACTCCAACAAGCTAACTATTACATGGTTTGAATTTAGGAACTAATAATGGGGCCCTAGATATCTTGATATTTGTTCATGTGACCAAATGTCTTAGGCATAGGATCCTCCCATTATTAGCCTAGGTTATGATCAAAGGTGTAGAATGAAGAGAGTCCAAGATAGATTTTCTTATTGAAATCAAGCTTGAATAATGAGATGAGATAGATGCCCCCATACATGCTAAAATAGGGCCCATAAGAGAACTTATTGTTTATGACTTTCTAAATGATTGAGTGTGTGCATGTATTTTTCTTGGAAAACAATATCTATGAGTGGTTACCAGTCAGAATCATTTGGCAGCACATTTTATTAACATTACCATGTATGCATACACTAATTCATTTTTATTTTGCTCCACCTTTCCAAAGCATGAGCTACTTATTTAAATTAATAATAACTATTATTTTGATGGATCATTGATCATTAAGACATTTGTTTTATATAAAAGGGGAAAAAGGAGGCATGGTTTTCTAATGGACTAGATATTATTGTTGTCCAGTATTTTCCAAAATATTGAGTGGTCTTTCTCCTAACAAATATATTATAAATGATTATTAGGTAGAGTGATTTTCGACATAATAACTAGACCATATTATATTAAATTTAAAGACCATATTATATTATATTTAAAATAGCATCAAATGATTTAACTTTACGATGTGATTTTTTTTATTAAAAAAGGTATTACTATTATTCTAACATACCAATTTTATTTTTTGCAACCTTAGTTGTAAACTATTAAAAACATAGGGTTATGCTCTCCATGGGGGTTTCTCATGGAGTAATCCTCTCCTTAGGAGTTTTTTAGGGAGTGTTTCAATTGATAGTTCATTTACACAAATTATTGATAAAACTATCATTCTTGCTTGTGATCCTAATCTCACAGAAAGAAATAAATGCTCATATATCTCAAACATCATAAAGAAATAAATGCTTATATATAGCAAACATTACCAATTACTAAGTAACATGAAACCAAAACTCCTTGAAAAATGTCATAATTTAATAGGAAGGTCTTAATAATGTTAGTTGACTTTCGAGTTCCAAAGTGACCACCCTCTCAAACTTATCACCCACATTGTATTAGATTTAGAGGCGAGGGAAGAAAATGGATTAGGTCAAACTTTGGCGTAATAAATTTCAGGGCTTCTTGCTTTATTTTAATATAACAATAGTGAGACATATGTTGTTTTGTCCTCATTTTATGGCAAGGATTTAGCTTTATTTACATATATCAGTAATATATTTAACTTGAGACATGGTTTTCCCACCAAAGTAGTTGACTTTGATTAAATGTATTTTAATTGGGACATCTCAACTGTACATTTATGTTTTATAGTTTTTTTAGTATTGTTGACCAACTTCTCTGTTAGCAGTAACGTTAAGTGCAAACTGCGTTGGAAAAGAGTACGAATTTGTTGATATGTGTACCGTTTTTCAATTCTAGCGGCGTATTGCGTTGTAAGTGTGTCTGGAATTGAAATATTTTTAAGCTTCGTTTTGAACTCTAAAATTACCTGTAAAAATTATCACATGGGTCAGATTGATTCAATATGTTTTCAAATATAATTATATATAAAATTGTTGATTTAGTATATTTTCATATGGTTAACACAAAGTGAAGGGTGCGCAATTGTCCTTGTTTGGATCTGATATTAAGTTTTTCGTTGTTCCTGCAGCCGTTTCCAGCCTTTCAATGATATCATTTCTGCAGTGCTATAAAATTTGTGATTTTTCAATAAAGATGAGTAGAACTTAGAAAATAAAAAGGAAAACCATTGATAGCAAATGCATCACATGCTTTCAATATTTTCATAAAAATGATGTAAACTGTTAATGAGAGTAATCAAGGACTACACTTGAGAACTATCATTGACACAATGATAATTCAACTATTCATGAATACTCACACTATACCATGAAAATACTCATAGATGAATCAACACTTCAACAATTCAAATTCCTGAGAAAGAGAATGCCAAATGTACTTCCTTTATTTCTTTGCAACAAGAAAGTCAGAAATAACTAATTACAAAAAACAACAATTGTACATACTTTCCAAAAATTGCTTTGTTATCAGAGCATAAGTGTTCCCTCTCTCCTAGTCCAAAAAGTCCCTTATTACATTGATTTTCAGGAATTTATGGCCAATCAAGATTAACCAACTTTTCGAGTTTGTAACTACTCATAAAGTTAGAGTTTGGGCTACTCTGAAGAGTTTGTAACCAACTCTAACTTTTAATGCTTAACTACAATTAAAAAGGTCAAGACATTGACCAAAAGAAAAGTTAATTCTAAAGTTGACCTTTTTACAAAATACATGAATAAAACCTAAGACAACTTTAGACATATGCACTTCTAACTTTTAACTGTGATCACTGATATTTCCTGAGCTTGCTCTTTGATCTACAAGTGTTGTGAGTAGCTGAGTCAAGTTTGCCTTGTACACACTAAATGATTTGACGACCTGAGCCAAAGTTTTGTTTTTAATGATGATTAAACTCTGCATCTTCAGCTTACATAGCTCATGTCTCTTTCTAACTTCATCCAATTCTATGACACAACTTGGCAAGTTTTGAGTACAAGAGTCCAATGCCACTGAGAGGCTGCGCAATCTCGTCATAACACTAGCATCTAAACTTTGTTTACTGCCAGGTTTGGTGCTGATTTTTGTCTCTATGCATTCCAAAATGGAAGATATGTTCGGATTTAGAGTGTGTTCACTAATAGGAATACCTTCTACAATTATTGGTATATCCGCCAAGGCCTTCTTTTTCAGTAACTTGCATGAGTTTAAGAATTGTTCTCATTCACCTAATTGTTCATTCATACTATCATTCTTCCATCTGATGTTTTCTAGCCATATATCAATTTACTCTTCTTCTCCAGTGTTGATTAACTTTAGTGATTTAACTATATTGTTTTCCATGCCTTTAATCTCTACTAAATTGGCACCAATTTCTCTCTAGAATGTTTGTTGTTCCTTGAGAGTTATCAGCTCTTTCTGAATGCTTTTTTGTATATGATCCACTTTGGCAAATGCAACCTGAACATTTTGAAATAAGGTTGATGCTCATTCTTTCATGCTTTTTACCCATGCTTTCACCATCTTACCTTAAGTTTGGCATTCTCCTATCTCTTGAATGGTTTCTTCATCAAACATCTTCTTCGGATCTTTTGTACTTTTCGTGGATGAACTAGGATCTAGAAAAGAGTCACCAACCATCAATTGGATGCATGAGGAAAGGGCTCAGACTTGACACTTGAGTTGATTCTTAACTTGCTTATCTCTTTTTGATTGTTTTATTAGGACAATAGTTGACACTTGAAAATTGTGTTCTTTCCCTGCGCGAGTAGTCTGGCCTAGATCCACTTTAGTGATGCTAAAATTAGGCTCATTTGCCTCATTTATGTCCTTCTCTATGATTGGTTGTGCAATTTCAATAGATAAATTACCTGAAGTAGGGTTCACTACCAGTTTGGAATCTATTTTAGTCTTCTTTATCTTTGTACCTTTATGCATTAAGATAGCTACAAAATCTAGATTGGGTGCTTCCAATTGAATAATCCTTTTCTTCCTTCTCTCAAAACTTTGTTGTAACCAGGATGTTGAAATACTGGTAGATGGGTTGATTACTAAAGGAACTTGTAGAGTTGTAGATAATAAATCCAAGTTATGTGCATTTCCTATGATTGGTACCTCTTGATTTGCTTCTACACTTTTAGGAGACAATGAGCGTGCAGGAGATGCTATGGATTGAATCATCTCATCTACAAATGATGGTAAAGTATTCATCTAAGGAGCTTCATCTATCATCTATTGAATTGGTTTTAAAGTCTTCTCCTTGGGTTTTGATCTCTTCTTCCTGGTGACTGCATTGAGTTCACATGTTGAAACTAGATCAACTTGTTTATCTGGATCTTCACCATCATCTCCACCTTGTGTGCTATTTAGGGAGCTCGAGGACGTAAGGATAGAAGATGGAATGGCTGAAACTGAATTTCCTTCTTGAGAATTATTATTATTCTTTGTATTGCTTCTTCTTGTTGATTTAGTAGCAGTGACTTCTTTAACTTTATTCTTTAACCAAGTTTCAGTTCATTGAATCACAAAGAAAGTCCTTTCCTTGAGGTCTTTCAATTCTAGCAGAGACCAATTAATATATGGCAATTCTAATAGTTGTATCTGCTCAAAGAAGTAAGGATCAATCAAGTTTGACCCATCCTTTATTATGCCTATCACATCCCATCCCATTTTGTAATCAATAATTTGTCATACTGTAAATCTCATCACGTCCCTTTTTCTTACTTCGAAATCATTCTCATAGTTCATCCAATAATCTTCCATTGTAGGGAAATGAAGATAGCTGGTTCCAAGTGCCAAGTCATTTTTAACATACTCGCTGCCATCAAAAGGAAAGCAACCATGGAAAGAGTGTAAAGTTATGTTCACCGTGGATCTCTCGATATTTTGAGTATCCAAAGAGGAAAGAAAACTATAGTGTTTGATGTCGATTGGGAAAGGAATTGATCTTTTGTTCCTGCACTTTTTGTTTACCTGGCCAATTTGCTTGCAAGCTTCTGAAAGTACCAACTTGTCATCTATGAAGTGAAGCAACATGAGAGGACAATCTTGAAAACCTCTAATGCGGACGTAAGTAAATCGGGGGTACTATATGAAGAAGCCACCATAAATACTAATGAGACTAGCTACTTCAGGAGAAATTTGAAGTCCTATATCTCCTTGTAGCTCCCTAGCTGTGAGCATAGAAAAAACATCATTCACACTATGGAAGTGTGCATTTCTCTATTTTAATTGCAACTAGGGGTAATAATTATAAATTTACATGGTTAAGCTATACTCCCCATAAGGATTTAGACCGAGCCATGATTTCATACTAGCAATTGCGTACATAAGGTACAAGGACACATAAAACCCTTGATTTGCATTGAATCCTATTAACTGGTGATGGAGGGCATTGCTAATCATTTCTCCCCAATCTATAAATTGTTTTCCAGTGGTGATGGTATTAATATACAAGAACATCCAATCCTAAAAATCTTGATTTGTCTGATTTCCCACCACTCTATTGAGAAGAATTATCACATTAGAAATGTCTTCAATAAAGATATTCTTGCATAACACTTTGGGCAACTGTGACTATCCTTGTCAAGGTTGATCCAGCCAACCCCTAGCAATGGCATTCATACATGTTTTCTTATTCTAATGGAAGTATCCTTGGGCACCTTCTTTAGATATTTCTATGAATTTTCTCTTATTTGCAATTTGAAGGCGATGGAGATAAATATTGGATCTAACCTTGCCACAACATTACCCCCTAAGGTCTTGATGTCTTTGGAATTCTGATCATATGCCTTGATACATTCTAAAAGGGTAAAAGCACAAATCTGTGTCACCATTTGTGATACAAAAAACTGTTTTGGTCAAATCTCATTTCTCTATCAAAACTCTTTTTTTTTTGAAAACTAAAAATACCCTTTTAGAGATATCAGATTCAATATCATCATTATATAATTTTTTTAGTGTTTTGATTAGTTATAATATGTTATAATCTCAAAATATTATAAGTCGATACTTAAACATTTCAAAAGATGCTCCCTCAGAAAAGGAAAAAAATTAGTAAATCATATCAAAAAAAATAAAAAAATTATATTTATCACTAGAGGAGAGAATTCTCTTCATGAATATGTAATTTTTTTTCAAGAAGGTATAGATTTGATAGGGAAGTTTTGACAGGAGGAAAAAACTGTTGGATTCTGACAAGGTCAAACTCGAGTACAAAGAAAATATAAATAAAAAATAATTATTTCTTTTTTTGTTCACTAGCTATACATGTCATCTATAAAATATTTTCAAATTAGAACCAAAAAAGATGATTTGCACATACTTGTTTGACGGGAACTACATCGTATATTTTTTACAGTTTAAAAAGGGACTTCAAAATAAAATAAAATGAATAAATTCCTAGTCAAAAAAATTATAAATATTATAGACATAAAATTCATACAATTCTAAACATTTCATCAATTTACATCATCTTCATATTTTAAACACAAATACCATTTTTTTTGTCATTAATGTTGAATTGTCACATTCTGATATTATTTTTCTTTATAAAAGGTGACATAGGTTTGTGCTTTTACCCAAAACCAATTCCACACATTGAATTGCAAGTGGTTGTCCTCCTGCATGGGCTGGACCACTTTCTAATGTTCGATGTGCCAGGGGTGATTTATCTTCTTTGTTCATCATTTTCCAGAAATTTGCAAGTTCTATATGTCCCATCTTTGTGTCTGATATTTTGGGAAGCGTGCCTTTTAATATCATAGGAGGCTCTTTACCTTGAAATTTATACCTCATAGTATCACTTATCAAGTACTGTCCTAGCTTGAATATGAAATCAATAATCACTTTGCTTTGTATCACACTCCGTGTTCTATTTTCTTCAAGCAATTGTGAAACTTTATCAAAATCCCTATTTCACTTGAAGGATCCAACTTTTATATGCACAGAGGCATTTCATCAAACAATTCTCCTACCATGTGTATGATTTTTTCTTCCTTTGTTTCAATGTTATTAGTTGGAACAAAGCCAGAGTTGATACAATGATAAATAGGCTTTATTATAGCATAGATTAGTTATCCAATCCATTTTTATGGTGAAATTAGTTGAGTCACACAAAATTTTGCCAAATAGTTCATAAGCCATGTCAAATTCTCTATCAATACTATTCTTGTGGTCTTCAATGAAAGCTGAGATGGAAGATCAAATTGTCAAACAATTCACATGCTTTATTTTCTTTGATATATTATTCCCTTTTTGGATGTTGTGGGTTATTGGAAGACACATTGCTAGTATGATAGTCCAAATGCTTTATTATGGTTGTGCTAATCACTAAAAATAGATATTATCTCAAATGGCTTAGGTGTCTTGCACATTTTCAACTCCATCCCTCAATGTGTGGTGGCTTGGGAGTGTTTTTGTTAGTGTTCTGGCTACTCATTTTGTCAAACAGATTGTAGGCATCCTTTAAAAATATACGTTCCTTCTCTGCTGGTGAGTTTGCCTCTTTTTGCTTGGTTGCCAAATAGATGAAGAAGTTCTTGCAAAACTATTATTTGATTTCCTCCATTCCTTTATACCAAAGCATTTTTCTCTTAGAATTCCAAGCTCCGCATTTCATGAATTCTATCACAATATTCAACATCTCCAAAAAGGACAGGGTAGTCATTAAAATCCTTCTATATTGCTTGATGGTATTATTACAGGTTTCTCTCTCATAGCGAAATCCTATCCCATGACTTTAGGTCCCTGTTCACAGAAATGAGTGGCAACTTCATTGATGGAGAAGAGAGCTTGAGTTAATATAAAGATGAAGATAAAAAAAGTAGACAACGCAAATAGAGTGGTGAGCCAGGGCTTGGTACGATGGTTGGTGAAGGAATCGAGGAATCTACCCCTCCATTTTCTCCTGTAACCCTCAGTGATCTCCTTCCTTAATCTTTTGAGCTCCTCTAGTGAAGAAATAGCTATGCCTTTGCACAGATCATCGCACAACTGGTCACCTCTATTTGATGCATCAACTACATGTCTAATATCTTTTTTAGATCATGAGTTTGGAAAATATTGTGTATGATTATGAAGATAGGTACTTCATATATGATATGTGACTCCATTCACATTGGGATCAAACTCAAGGTTTTTGGAATCTTCTGAGCACACCACTTCTATCTTCGAAATAAGAGCTCTATCTCAATGCAATGTTAGGCATCATCAACAGTTATGGTCTTGCTTTTGTTTCTGTTACCTTAAAACTCATCCTAACTGACATGTGAAGTTTATTTCTAGCTAGTAGTTGTTTTAACAAGTAGCTTTTGGATTGGGAAGTTTGGGTTAGGATCAGGTTAAAAAGTTGGAGGATAGGGAGAGAGAGTATTTTGGTACTTGGAGAGAGAAAAATTGAATGAGAAAACCCAAACCCAAACTTGTACTTCTCTCTACAAGTTGAAGTACATGGAGATAGAAAAGTATGGGGAGAGAGAAAGTGGAATGAGAGGAAGGACACTGAAACTCAAACCCAAATCCTGAACTTCTCTCTATAAGTTGGAGTATGGGGAGAGAGAAAGTTTGGTTTAGCTAAGGACTAATCTCTCTCTTTTCGGAATTAATATAATTAATCCTCCCTCTAAAATGTCCACGTAATAGAATGATAGTTAATTATTATTTTTATCTTAAAAATTTAAAACTCTTTAAAGTACAAAGTGGCTTTTTTATCATTTTGAAATTGTACATCTTGTATAAATAAAAGTGCTACATAGTGACTTAGTACTTACTTATAGGAAAATATAAAGTAGAAGTAATTGTATATTTATTTTTTAACTATTATATTTTTTATAACAATTATTAAATTTTCATAATTGATTAATTAAAATATTACTTCAATTTTAATTTAATTTGTTTATGGCATCTTATTAATAAATTTATATTTAATATATAATTATATATTTACTCTATATAATGATAATAGAAACTCAAGATATAAATATAAGTAATGTAAGTTTTAAATTTACTTTAAATAGTACCTTAGTATTTTATTTGTATAATTTTATATTAAATTTTTTTATATGATTATGAATATAATTTAAATATAACATGTGAAAAATTATAAAAAAAATTATCCATTCCATTTTAACTTAAAATATTATTAAATATACTACATAAAACATTATTATGATAAAATCAAATATTTATTTAATAAATTTAATTTAAACTATAATATATCCTTAGATTATTTTTACAGAAATATATATTAATACATAATTAATATATTAAAAAAATAATTCTTTAAAATATATATATATATATATATATATATATATATATATATATATATTTATAATATTAGAGATATTTATATTATAAATATATTGAGAAAATATATTATACACTAATACAAAAGTAAAGAACTTAGAGAAACTATTTATTAGTTTCTAACTTTCAAAGCAACTTAAAAAAATGTGTTCAATTTTTATTTACGAAAAGTCATGCAATATGAAAAGAGCCTTAAAACTCTTCACAAGAAGTCCTCAAGCAATCTAGTCAATCAAATGATAGAAAAGTAATTTTTCAATATTATAAAATCAAAAAATAACATAAAGCATATAAGAAATGAGAAAAATCAAAGCTCTTAATTGGTTGATATATCTAATTTTATTCATGAGTTATGTAGCATTATTCAAAAAGTGATACAATAGTATTCAGCCTCTCAACAAGTACTAATACTTAGCTAGAGGAATAAGAATTTGTCATACTTATATAGAAAAATGTGATAGAAGAAATTATAAAAAGATTTTAATTTCATTTTATTGTATTTTAAATAGATTAATTATTATTTTATTTTAATAAATTATATTATTTTAAGAATATTACAATTTTTTTTTCATTAATATAGAAATATAACTAATTACTAATTTAATGATAAGTACTAGTCACTACATGATACGTGTTTCTCTGTACATTCAATTAACTTTCTACATATAATTTATTCATGTATAGGATGGAAAATATTAAGTTTGCACCTTGTTGTAGTATATGTATAGATTGTTGCCAATCTTGATAATCTATTTTGAATTAATTATTTTGCATATTCTTTCATATTTATGATTGTATCTATATTTATTTTTAGCTTCAATACATTTCTTCATTTTCATCAAACATTAGTAAAAAATAAAATATGAATTATAACTAAGTTATTATTCTACTATTTATAAAATAATAGTATTCATATTCACAAGAAAAGATAGATAGATATAAAATTGAGCTAAAGCCCCAAGCCTAAAACACAAAAAAAACTAAAACCTATCATATAGCTAATGTAATAACAAAAGTCCTATATTTGGAGGATCCTCATAATGCACATTTTAGATGTGTATTAGTGAGGATCAAATTATTCTCAAGAAATTTATACCCAACACCACATTCTGTCTTTTCTTTTTCTTCTTCTCCTTTTGTAGAACATGCTACTAATATATCAAAAATCAAGTGTGAATTTCATAGATCCAAACTAGTTTGAAGCACCACTAGAATGTCACCTAGAGGTTGTTAACATTAGTAGTGAACAGGAAGAGCATAATAGATTGTAACCAGCTTGATTGCTTAGTTTATTCTTATAGTTGAGGGAGAAGCCTAAGAGTGATTCTATTGAGTACTTTGAGTGATGGGAATCATTAACTATGGTATACATGAGAAGAAAAGTATCCAAATCTAGAGAAAGAGAAAAATGATGGAACTTTAGCTATTCTAGAAGAGAAATTTTCCCAATTTTAACTTGAACTACCTACATATGGGTTATGTCATGTACAACATTGTCATCTTTTACTTGAGAAATTGAAAAAATAATTTGCAATGTAGTTGAATATCTATGTTTTTCTATGTTAAAATAAATTATACACTATTTAAAGAATACCACACGTTGTTGAGTTTATAAGGGATGTGGGGCTTATCCTATAAAAATATATGCTAAATAGTAAAATGGATTTGGGCTAAAAAATATTAAAAGATCATTCAAATATAAAAAGTACAATAGGTTTAGGACTCAGAATATGGTAACATAGAATTTGTAGGAGGCCTTTGGAAATAATACACAAGAAACTATGAGAAAAATTGGATTCTATAAAACATATATGGTTTTATTACAAGAAATAAAGATTTCAAGGAACCTTGGTACACTCTACAAAAATAGACAACCAACAAACTAATGGTCAAATGCTAAAAGTCATCTAGCTACTAGTGAAGCAAAAGTAGAAAAATGAGGGTCAACAAAACTTACACTTACTAAAATATTTCTCAATAGTTCTGCATTTTTTTGAATTACATTAGAATTAATATTACAAAAGTTAAGGATCATTTTTTCTTGGGAATCCTTAACCCAATCTTACAAGTGTAGAGAGAGAGAAGGACTGAGAAGAATGTTGGCATTGGGATGTATTTTGGTAAGTGGCCATAGGTAGATGAGTTTTTGGATTTTCATTGATGGAAACATGGTCATAGAATATAGTTGCAGTAAGGAGAGTGTTTAATTAGTAAGAGAATTAATTATATGTAATTTAGAAAACATCTAAGTATGAAAATCAATGCATAGGAAGAGCTAGTAAACTTGGATATTTTTATAGCAATCATGATAGAATTGTAATTAATTTGAGTGGTCTTAGATGTAGTATGCATGTGATAAGTGAAGAATGTGACTATGACAAAACCTAATGATTACAATAGATTGGACAGTATTTCATTTATAGAAAGAGTTACAAAATAGAAAACTCATGTTCTTGAGTTACCAATGTTTGATCTTTGATTGGTGATCAGGATGGATGAGCTATGGTGAGTATAGTTGTTATTTTTATGTAACTCAATGCATAAGGATAATAAGAGGTGTCACTTATATGATCAAAGTAATCATGTAGAGAATGTTCCAAAACATGTTTGAGATGGTCAAACATGTTTTGTCTATTCTTGAGAAAATTACATTTAAACCCTATTGCATTGAGGTTGTAAATGAAAACATATTATGGCATTGATATATGTAAATTCATATGTCACTTATGTTCTTGAGGTTGAACGTTGAATCTATGGTGAAGATTAAGTGGTAAAAAGTTAAGTATTTATAGGGAAGTGCTCTTGGTACGAAATGTGTTGTTCATATATGATTTTTTGAAGTGGAATTACTATTTTCTAGGGTTGTTATTTATGTTTAGAGAAAAGAGAGACAAGAGAATAGTATTAGAGAGAAGAGAGAAGAATGAATCTGATAGACAAGGAGTGCTACTTCTACTAGAAATAGGAAATATTGAGGGGGGGAGGGTAAATCTCGGTATTCTATAAACTTTTGCCCAACTACAGATACCTTTATAACATTAAAACATGCACATGTGAATAAAATGAAAAGTAAACATAGAAATAACACAATGGAACTCATACTGCCATTATTTTTTAATTAGGGAAACCCTGGCCAAGGGAAAACCCTAGTGGGGATGGTACCCAAAAAATGATCCGCTAATCAAAAGTATCTTGTGAAGGATATTGACCCTGTTAGAAATCTATTACATCCGTATAATGTCTCAACCCTTGTTAGAGGACTATGCCTTCTTATAAGCTTCAACACTATTACGATTTTGTAGTATTACAATTCAAAATGTATGCAAGATGAGCCCACTACCTAAACATGCCATATAATGATATTTTGTACACTAGGAATATATACAAAATTCTATTCCAATGCTAATAACTTCAATATCTAAATTGACCTTTGTAGCAAACTATATAATCTTCACTATACTACCTCTATCTGCTCTTAATATAAAATTTGTATAAAAAAGGTAGTATAACCATGAAAAAAATATTATGCAACTTTGGATCAAAAGTTTTGTCCTTTATACCAAGTTATTTTTGTCTATCGACCTAGATGTTTTCACATGTGCCCCAAAGTCAAAAATCATACTTTTCTCACTTAGAGTTAATATCTAGGATGACATCCCTAATGTTCTTAAGTAATTAATTTTTTAAATATAAAAAATTATTATTTTAAAATACTTCTTTCCTTATGTCTATCCTATTCTACATGTGCATACTTGCAATCACTAAATCATCCATATCTTTGTCCATACTTCTCTTCAGGAATGATTCTATTGCAAACAAGATCCTAATAACTTGTTCTTGCTTCCCTAAAATACACATGTACCAAATCTTTATCTATCAAATTTGCAAACCAAAATTGTGCCTATGCTAGCAGTTAAACTCGGTGATAGACAATTTTCTAAGTCTTCAACCCAAAACTTTATATTCAAGATATGTTGATTTTATAAAAGTGATATGTTTCCATAAATGAAAACCTTAATTAATTTTCATAATATTCCCTCTAACCAAACTTCCAAAAATCTCCCCCTTTTGCATTAATGGAAACATATGGAAAAATTGGGAAATTCCCCCCTCAAAAACTACAACATTTGTGAAGTTCTTTACATGGCCATTCAAAATTTTCAAAATGTGGATTATTTTTATTACGTACCATCTTTACATACTTATATCTCCTTATTGAAATGTGTATATTACTCCTCCTTTGATTAAACTCTACCTTATATATTCTTATATGTACAATTTTCCTTACAAATACTCCCCCTTTGACATCAATGACAAAGGTAAGTCACAAAACTATATGCAAACCAAAAATTTGGATCTAAATTCTTTCCTTCATGTTGATGAATTATTTAATAATGAGATGCAATTATAAAAGATATTTTTAAGCTAACAAGTCCTTTATTCCATGATTTGCTAATTGAATTTGACACTATGAGGTGTGCAAATTCCATAAGTTGCTAACTTTGTTTCTTCGAAGTTAGGATAGGAGAATTGTTCATATGATATCTTCACCCTCAAGAATTCTTCAATATGATTATAAATTGGGTCTATCTTTGAAGAGATATTCTCTATCAACAAAGAGAACTTGATACAAGAGCATCTTGGGTGTTTGAGAAGTCTTGCATCAACCAAATTCTTTTATTTTCTTGTTTTCTATAGTAGTTTGTTATTCATGACTTAGTAGTCATTACTAATTTATTTCATGATATTCATAGTTGTCATAATTTCAAGGAAAAGTTCTTGATCCTTGTCCTAAGTGTACAAATTTTTAAATCTTCTATATTTCTCGAGTTCTATATCTTCTTTGTGGTCTTATTTTCTTGTTATTTTCATCCTATGTAACATGTTATTCTGATTGGCATGATTTTTGTTGATTATGTGGTGTCTTGTGTAGTTAAGTGTTGTATCATAACACACATGTGGACCTAAATTTATATGTGCATCATTTCATATTATCATTTGTGTAGATCTTGGTTTACTCTTCAATGCATGAACCTATATTGTAATTAAATGCTTAAGTAGCTAACTTGTGGCTTAGCTGGCTATAAAAGTTTAGCTTTGTTAGAGATAGGAAAGTATTACATGAAGGATAGAAGGCATAAATATAAGATAGAAGATGCAAGGTAAGTCTCTAGGATTGTAAATTATTGTTTTGTATAAGGCTACAACCTGCAAGGCCTTATAGCTAGGCATGATGTGGTTTTCTTATATGTGATTTGAAATAATTACACCTACAAATATGATGCATTTAGCCTTGTGTTTTCTATAGCTTCATTAATCTATGTGTAGCTTTCGCGAGCATCCCATAGAAGGGAATTCTTAAGTTGATTTTATGCCACATGTTGTACTTAAATCCATGTATCTGACTATGTTAGATGATACTAGGGTGAGCCCTTTTTTGAGGCTTTGATCATGGAGAACCTTTTTGAATTTGGTTTTAGGGTGAAAGATCTGAAATTAGACCTATAACTTGCATAAGTTTATGGTCTTGCAAGAACTATTGTCAAGATGATTTGTGCTAGAGGAAATGCTAATAATTCTATTATGGACATGTTGAGGAAGATTGCAGAAAGACTTGAAGCTATAGAGATAGCACAAAGAAGAGGTGCACATCTTGAAGATGTTAGCGATGATGAAGAGGTAGCACCAAATCCAAACTCTAAACCTGAGGTTCAATAGGATGAGGAAAGGTTTCTAAATGCTTTTTCTAGGGAAAATGCTAAACCTGAACTGTTGAAGTTTCTTGCTATGATGTAAGGCTTGAGACTAATGGGTAAGTTCAAGAAGTTGACTCTCACTTTTGGGAAAAAAGTGGAAGTGTTTTTCCTATTTTTGAAATTTCTTATCAATTGATGTCAAAATTTGAGGCATTTAGAGATTGAATATAAAGAAAGTTTAGAAATAAAAATTGTAGTGTTTAGAATCTACTTTTTGAATACTTAATTTATTTATGTACCCATATGATAGATTTTTTTTTTGGATAAGGATCTTTAAAAACCACTTGTTCAAAATGCTCATTTCATGACCATATAGGACTTGTGTACGAACACCATAATTTAATACAAATAAATGGAATTTTGTAAATATTTTTAAAGGAGTTACCTAATACACCTAAAATTGATGATAATAATTTTCCTTCATTTTTTATTAAATAAATTTATTATTATTAATTATTAATTGGCTTTAAAGGTAAACTTTAAACTCTCATGTATGGACACCATAATTTGATCAAAATTTCACTTTTTCAAAATTTTTTCTTTTTTTAACTTGAAAAGAATTTCATGTAGATTGATGACATAAACTAATTTAAGAAAAATTATACAATAAAAAAGTTATTAAAGTTTTAGTGAAACTCACTATTTTACATTGAGGTACCACCTTTAATTTAAAAATAATGCAAAAATAGTAAATAAAATCATAAGACTATAAAATTTATATTTTTGAAATCTAGATAGTGAGAACTCTAATGGGTTTTTGTATCATAAAAAAATTTAATTGGGAAGATCCTCTAAAAATTATGGCAAGGTGTGAATTTGTCAGTTCAATGCCTTAGCCAAATCTTGAGAAGTCAAAGGCATAGGCTTGGTCTCACCAAGCCTATCCCAAACCAAAATATGATGCAGGAGAAAAAATACCACCCCATGTTGTAAGAAACAAGCACTTGTTATTTGCAATTCAAAAAATGGGTGCCCATTTTGAAAAAGTAAAATTGACAGTTGAAACATATTTAAAATTACCCACCCTCCGAAAAAAAAAAAGAATTTTTAGAAATGGGTACCCATTTTTAAAAAGTAAAAAATGGGTACCCATTTTTTGAGAATAAAAAATGGGTACCCATTTGAACTTCAGATCGGGCACTCGGGCCTAATACAAGTACCAACTTTTTTTTAAAATGGGTGCCTATTTGTAAAAGAGCATGATCTCAATCAATAGACTTTCATAGAATTGAGACCCAACTTCTTTCTTCTACCCTAATATTGTATTGGATTGAACCACTGAAGGTACTCCTAATAATAAGAAGGTTAAGATATTAGTCACAAAGTTGAATAGTCATGCCTCACTTTGGTGGGACCATTTGCAAACTAAGAGATAGAAAAGGGGTAAAGAAATTATCAAGACATGGGAAAAGATGATTGGAAAGATGAAGAATAATTTCCTTCTTGTTGATTATCAAGTTAAATTGTTGAGAAATATGCAAAATTTGATACAAGAGACCATGAGTGTGAAAGAATATACTAAGGAATTCTATATATTGGATATTCGATGAGGACATCTAGATGATGAATTTGAGAAAGTAGCTAGATTCTTGAATGGTTTGAGGACATCAATTCAAGATGAGATCAACTATGTTAAGATGGATAGTGTAGAAGAAGCATATCAGTATGCTTTGAAGGCTAAAGAAAAACTAGAAAAGAAATATAACTAGAGATATAGAGGAAGAGGTGGCATATTTTAAAGAAGTAGAGGAAAAGCATATGGAGAAGTTAGAATATTTGATAACACAATACAAGATAAATGAAAATTAGAATGGAAGGCAAAACCTTCTAGTAGAAGAGGTAACTATACTTGATTTAGCAAGATTGGTTACACTAGGAATAATAGTGATGGAGAAAGAGATGAAAGAATCCTTGTTTAAAGGTAATTTTTATAAATGTGGAGGACATATATATTTTGAATGTACTAAATCTGGAAAGAAGATTAAAGGGAATAGTAGAAGAACTTTCGGTTGCAAAGAAGTTGTTGAAATAATGAACCTAAAAAATAGTAAAGAGCTAAGTTAAGAAGGATCTCGTGGAATGAGGAAATTGTTGGTGAACCCATTTCAAGAAGTAGTTTTTTCAAGGCCAAATGTAAGATGGATGGAAAATGAAACAAAGTAATCATTGATAGTGGAAGTTATGATAATTTATCATCTGTGGATTTGGTTAGCAAATTACAACTATAGAGACTCAGACATCCTAATCCTTTTCACATTGCTTGGATCCAGAAGGAGCACAAATTAATTGTAAGTGATAAATGCATTGTTAAATTTAAAATTTGGGAATTATCATGATGAATTCTTATGTGATATTATGTCTATGGATTTTTGTCATGTTATTTTGTGTATACCTTGGTAGTAAGAAAGACAAGATTTTCATGATAGTAGATTGAATCAATATACTATTTGGGAAGATGGAAAGAAAAAAATATTGTTGCCATTGGTAGAGAAACATGAAGAGAATCATTGTACTGTAGTCAAAGTATGTTTTGATGAAGGTGACTAGTTTGATAGAGACATGAAGGAGAAGAATGTTTGTTAGGATTTGATTACTAATAAGACTAAGAAATAAGATGTGTTAGATCATGTGCCTAAGATTGTATCATTGTTAGTGAACTTTCAAGCAAGGTAAACTTTAAGAAGGCCTCCTCCAAAAAAAAATATAAAATATTGCCGAATCTTTCATTATTTTAGAAAAATAATATTATTTATATTGGCAAACCTCTCAATCTTTTATTCTAAATACGAAAAATATTGGTGATTATTTTCGAATCATAATTTTTTAAAATAAAATATTGACAAATCTCAATTATAATAGGAAGATTATTAATCACCATGGAATATTACAAATCAAAATCGAACATTTTTTTACCTAATGGAATATTATGAGGATCGTTATATATACTTCAAGTCAATAGTGAAAACTAAATATTGGTGATATATCCAAAAAGTAACCAATAATTATTATAATTACTAGTCAGTTCAATTTAATTTCTCCAATACTATATTATATTTAGGTGACTCAAATATAATCATGTAACTAATATTGTGGCAAATATTTGAGTTTGAATTTTTCAATAAAATAAATTATTGTCTAATTTTAAATATTCTTGAACTGAATTTTATAAAACTATGGTGATTTAGATTGTATCAAATAATAAGTTAGTGGAAAAATTACTAGCCAAAAAATTCTAAAATTAGCCAATTTGTGAATATTAGCCACTATAAAATACCTTGCTTTCAAGACATTATTTCTGATAATGCACTTGTTGGTTTTCCACCTATTAGAAGAATAAGTAATTGTATGGCTTTGATTCCTAGAGCTAATTTGCCTAATAAAGCACCACATAGATTGATGTTTGATGAAAAGGATGAACTAAATAGGCAACTACAAGAGCTCATTGTGAAGGTCTGCTTAGGGAAAGTTTGAGTCATTGTGCAGTTTCTCCTATGTTAGCACCAAAAATGAATGAGGAATGGACAATGTACACTTATTCAAGAGCTATAATCAAGATAATAGTGAAATATAGATTTATTATTCCTAGAATGGATGGCATAATGGATAATTTGCATCTAGAAAAGTATATTACCAAGATTGATTTGAAAAGAGGCTATCATATGATTAGAATTAGAGAAGGAAATGAATGAAAAAATTATTTTAACACTAATGAAGGTTTGTATGTGTCATTTATTATCCATTTTGGTTGAACTAATGCACCTAGTACTTTTATCAGATTGATTGTATATCTGGATGACATTTTGATATTTAGTAAGACTAAGCAAGAGCATCTTGAGCATATATGACAAGTATTGTAGAGAGTTCAATAGGATAAATTGTTGATTAAATTCAAGAAATTCTCATTTATGTATCTTGGATTTTTTATTTCATCTAATGGTTTGAATATGGATCCTAAAAATGTAAAAGTTATTCTTGATTGGCCTATACGTGAGAATTTTGGAGAGGGACGATTATTTCATGGATTGGAAAGTTTTTATAGGGTGTTTGTAAAAAAATTTTTGTTCTATTTGTAGTGTTATGACTGAGACTATGAGAGGGGATAAAAGGGATTTCAAGTGGAAACATGGAGCACAAAAGAGTTTTGACATGTTTAAATAGAGGATTGTAGAATTTCCTACACTTGCCTTGCCTGATTTGACTAAAGTATTCTAGGTCGAATGTGATGCTAGTGGAAGTTCTATTGGAGTTGTTTTAAGTCAAGAAGGAAGATGAAAAGCTATCTTTACTGAGAAATTGAATGATACTAAGAGAAAATATTTAGGTTATCATAAAAAATTCTATGCTATTATTCAAGCTTTAAAGAAATGGGGATATTATTTGATGCCTAAGGATTTTGTGTTGTATACTGACCATAAATCTTTGTAGTATTAGGGAAGTTAGAATAAGTTAAATTAGAGACATATGAAGTGGGTTGAGTTTTTTCAAAACTTTTCATTTTCCTTGAAACATAAGAGTGGATAGTCAAACAAGGTTGTTGATGCTTTAAGTAGAAGAAGGAATTTTCTAATAGAAATGAGTGTTGAGGTACTTGGTTTTAGTGATTTGAAGTATTGATATGAAACTGATCCTTATTTTGTAGAATCTTGGAAAGGTTGCAAGGAACATATGGTGAGAGATAAGTGGACTAATTATTTTATTTAGGAAGACATGTTGTTTAAAGGAATTCAATTATGTACACCTAGAGGATCTATGAGAGAGAACATCATAAAGGAGAAGCAAAGTGATGGACTTGCCAAACAAATTTGGATTGATAAGACACTAAAGTTAATTTTAGATAGGTACTTTTGGCCACATATTCATAAGGATGTGTAGAGGATGATTAGAAGTTGCAAAATTTCTCAAACAACAAAAAGAACTAGTTAGAATTTGGGATTATATTCACAATTGTCTATAGATTGTAATGTCCCCATCTTTTTAGCATCTCAGTGGAGTTCTTAGCCTTTATATTCTCCAAAGGCTAAGTGGAGAAATAAGGAGAAATTGATTAAATTAATTTCTTATAAAGTCATTAAATAAATTAAAATTAAAAGGTGACTTTATATTTAATTAATTTAATTTTCTAGAAGTACAACTAATTATTGTATTGGAAAGGGGGAAGCGTCTAGAGAGTTCATTTTCTATAAGTACAACTAATTATTACCTTGGAAAGGGGGAGGCTTCTAGAGAGTGAAATTAAATAATATTTTATTTCCTTCTAGAAGGGTGAAGGAAAAGTGTTGGAATTCTTTTAGAATAACTGAGAGGGGGGTGAATTAGTTATTTAAGGTCTAGACGTACAAATAAATCTTTCCTATCTTAGTGAACCCATAAAATATTCATATTCATGCATGCATCCAAATTAATATGTGAATACTTGAAACTTAAAAATTACTATCTAATCAAATTGTAGAATTGTAAAGCATGAAACACAACACATTCAACAACACATTTGGCACAACTAATTTTATCTATAACTATATTACACCTTCTTCTAATCTTCCTGTCCTTCGATGGATATTCAATAGTTTTGTATCTTTTTACCTCAACTAATTTTTGTACAAAAGTAGTCAAAGCATTTTCATGCAAACATTCATCTAACAAAGAAAGACTGCCGCACATATCACATGTACCAAAAAAATATGCATTGAAAAGAAAGTATTGATCATTAGGTGGCTTACAAAAAAAACTTGATATGAAATCCTTTATAGTTTTAGGTGGTAATTTTATACCACATTCCTGCAACATTTCTTTACTATGCATGGTACCATGTATAGATCAAACTACATCATAATGGTAATGAAATTGAATATGAGTTTTGCAACAACATGTGATTCTTTCCTTGTTAATCCTTATATACCATGGTTTACACTTTTCAAAAGACCTTTGACTAATGGCAATAGTTAACATGTTATAACCATCTACGAATTTTCTAAACAATTCAGTTTGATTCATGTCCAAAAGGTCTTTAGTATGTGGATCATTTATTTTTGAGCCAACTCCCAATTTTAGAACATCTCTTGAATTAGGTGATACTCTTGTATTATCATGCCAAAAAATTTCAACCAAACTTTTGACTTCACTAGTAAGTTTCATATCACATCTCAGGAGTTTAACACTAGAAGTCCACAAAATATTTGTTGGATCACATTCAAAGTTAACCCTTCTCTTTACAACTCTTTCTAAAGTCTTACAATTCACATTAAGATATCCACTTATGTTGTTAATTAATCTTTTTTCAGTTGTTGATTTGTTAACTAAAGATGTTGCTATTGCTCGCCATGCTACATTCTTATCTTAAGATTGACTTTTCTTTCCGATAACATCAAAGGCTAGCAAAAGTGGATACAACTTGTTTTAAAGAGTCATTTTATTCTTAGGTTTCACATACATTCCTAACCTTTTCATTAATTTTCACATTTTAGACATTTTAATTAGTTGCAACATCAACTGACATTGAAACCCAAATTTCTTATTATTAAAAAAATGTTTATATAATCTATTAGCATGTGTCCTAATTTGTCTCCATGAAACCAATCCCTCAAGATTATCTAGCACATCATTAAGAAAATGAAAATTATGTTTAGGCACTTTAGCATCATTTTGACATGTTTGTTTAGTAATCGGTGTTTCTATGTCTACATTCATAAAATTGTTATTTTCAATTGGCATTTTATTTTCACTGTTATTTGGGATTCAAATCTCATTTTCAATTTTTCCTGGTATTTCTTTTGGGGCATGCATTTATATTGGAGTTTTTTGTGAATGATCATTTGACAATCTATTCTCATGAAGAAAATCTAAATCATTTAAATCATAACCTGCTTTTAAAAAATCACCAATTTCATCATGAGAAAAAATTTGAGGTTTTGGAGACACACCTATATTGAATATTTGATTAGAATGTGCACCTGAATCTCCTTGTAATGGGTTCTCTTCTTCAACCTCTTCATCCATTGTGGTATTCTCAATGTCTTTCTCCTTTGAAACATTGCTCAATTCTCTAATTCTTTGTCTTCTCTCTCATTGACATTGTGCTTCATGCTCTTTATTTGTTGCAATCTCCTCATTTGTTAGAACTTTTAATTTATTCTTTCTTCATTGTTTTGATCCCATGTTTGCACCAGTTTTGAATTCAAATCAATAGCTTGCAAATTGTAGAAGAAGATAAGAAAATTGAATAACTATGATAAAATTTGTTGTTGAAAATCAAAACTATTATTTAATGATTGCAATCATTGAAAAGTGGTCTATGGGGCATCTTTTGGGGCCCAACAGATACATAAGAATCGGGTACCTCTTTCTGTCAAGGGATAAAATTGAATTGGGCACCTGATTTTTGAATTACAAATTGGGTGCCTGATTCTAGTTGACATAGGTGAGAATTTGGAATGGCTACAAATTTTCTTCAAGTCTTTCCTTGGGGAAAGGTATGGCATAGGCTTGGTCCCACCAAGCCATTCCTTCATGAACCATTTTTTTTCTAAGGCATTTAATCAATAATTTTAGGGATTGTTGTAATTTTTATATGGTCATCTAATTTTTGAATTACAAATCAAGTGCCCAATTCTAGTTGACATAGGTGGGAATTTGGAATGGCTACAAATTTTCTTCAAGTTTTTCCTTGGGGAAAGGCATGGCATAGGCTTGGTCCCACCAAGCCATGCCTTCATGAACCATTTTTTTCTAATGCATTTAATCAATAATTTTAGAGATTGTTGTAATTTTTATATGGTCATCCCCATTAAATTTTTTAACAAAACAAAAACCCATTATAGGTCTTACTATTCCAATTTCAAAAATGTAAATTTTATAGTTTATGAGTTCATTTTCTATTTTTCCATTATTTATTAATCAAAAGTATCTCTTAAATGTTAAATAGTGACATTCACTAAAACTTTAACAACTTTTATAATTTTTCATATATTGTAAATTAATTTAGATGACATCAATCCTCACACAATTCTCTTAAAATTAAAAAAATTAAAGAAATTAAATTTTGATTAAATTATAGCATCTGTACACAAGACGTTTCAAAAATTAGCTTAATAATCAATTTAAAATTAATTTAAAAAAATCAAGAAAAATATTCTCATAAATGTTTGGTGTGTCAGGTAACTTCATTTAAAAGGATTCACAAAAATTTATTTAGTTGTGTAAAATTATGGTGTCCGTACATGTGAGCATGCTATGGTCTTGAAACATGCATTTTGAAAAAGTGATTTTTAAAGATCCATACCAAAAAATTAATCTATCATATGGGTATACAAATAAATTACATATTCAAAAAGAAGATCCCAAGCACTACAATTTTTATTCTTGAATTTTTTTTATATTTAATCTCTCAATGCCTCAAATTTTGGCATCAATTGACAAAATATTTTAAAAATAGAAAAAAAATTTCCACTTTTTGGCCAAAAGTGAGACCCAACTTCTTGCACTAACCCCATTAGAAATTTTAGGCATAACACTTTTAATGTATTGTGTTCTTCATCTAATATTGAAAATTCTCCATTCTACCTTCCTTTAGAAAAAGTTTAATGTAATTGATGAAAGTTTTATTAGTCTAATTTAATTTGCAGTTTTTTTTTGGATAATTTGTTTTGAGATAAGTACAAGAATATGAGGTAAGGAGAAATGTGGAGTAGAAAAGTCCATTGTTTCATAAATAGTTTACAATTGTTTTGTTATTAAAGTCTTAACTCAAGTTTCAAAATAAGAGGGGTTATGGATATGATAAGTATAAATATCATTACTATAATCAATTTTAAAGATCATATAGAAATGGTTTTAACATGTAATGGGTTAGAGAAGGACTTAAAGAAATAGATAGGCATGGATATTATGAGGGGATTTTAGAATAGCGAGATAGAAATAGAAATAGAATGGGCTATGATTGCATAATAAGGTATGGATGGGAATAAATAGTGAGAAATATGAGGAATACAATTAGTTGCTAGAGGTTTTTTTATAGATTATATATTTGAATATATATGGTAAGGTCCATAAGGTATGAGATGTGAGTCATGGAACATGAAAGAGAGATTAAAGGATATAAAAATTAGAGAAATATAGAAATATATTGTCAGATATAAAGAAGGGGATAGGGAAAGAAACACAGAGTGTTTAGGAATACATATTGAAGAACATTATAAATACATATAAGACTATTGGCTTAACCCTTGTACCATTAAAAGGTGCAAGTGCAAGTATAATTATATACGAGGGAGAAATATGAACATGATCAACCTATCTAAAATTACAAAAGATAGATCTCAATGTACATGGAGAATTTAGTTAAGGGGAAATAAAGGAAGGCCTCATTTCACAGTGGAAACACACAAGATGTCTTAAAATTTGATATTTTTTTGTTCTATTGATACACTCAAAATTAGGGAAAGTAACCATCATTGTTATTTTATTATATTAATGAAATGGTAGTTACTAGGTAATATATAATTTAAATTATCAATTTTTTGGAGGATTAAAAAAATGTGATTCATATCTTGAATCTTATATATTGTAATTTAAATTGTAAGGAAATTATAAATATTAATTTTGAATAAGGGTAGATAACAAATTTTGAAGGGATATTGGAACCCTATACAAGACAAAATGTTATTGAAATATGAGTTGTTCAAAGGGAAAAAAATCTACAAGAAAATATAATATTGTGAAATTTCACATTTTTGTAACCTCATACAAAGAAGGAACTTCATTATTGAAAGTATTAAAGCATGTAATTTTATGTTGTTGGCCTTAGATTCATCAAAAAATGTTGCAAAATGTAGACTTAACCTCTAATTCATTGTCTATTCTCTATCATAACCTAACTTTAATAAGAGGTCACACACCAATTTCCAATTTTCACATGTCATGTGGAATTTGTACAATGCATCATCCATAGTGTTGATTTTTATATATTGTACATCAATAGCATTTTCTAATCTTATTTGAATTTCATGGTCACAAATATCAGCATAAGTTACTAGAAATCTTTTAAATAAGAAAAGTGGCAATTAATGTGTGCTGACCCAAAGTTCAATCAAAACTCTAGACACTAATAATAGAAATACCAATTCCAAAATTAGATCTCCCTCTATCAAATACAAAGGTCAATGAGAAATTTACCCACCAACCATGGTCAACACTTTCAATGAATGACTTGCGACAAACCCCTACAATAGTTGTAGACTTAAACCAAAAATAACAACAAAGGACTAGAGTGTGCCCTTTAAAACTACTAGAAATCACTAGATCACGGTGAAAAGAAATACTAAAATAGGAAATCACCATAACAACAAGGGAGAAAACTAAGGCCATCCACGACAGTTAGAAATCTAAGAAAATATATAGGACCAAGCAAGACTATACCTCCAACCTTCTCAAACATAGCACATATCTTCCAACCATGGATCTAGCTAAGGCTCAACCTCCAGCCTTAAAAAATATAGTCAAAACTAGTCTTCCAACCCCCCATAAACTCCATTACATCGCAATACCCATGAGAGAAACAACAAGGAGGAAGACAAAACCCCAAAAATAAAAATTAGCCCCCCTTCTTCCACTAACAAGACTACTAAAAGTAGCAGAAGTACACAAAATTTCAATAGGAATCTACTCTTCTTCCTAGCACCCAAACATGATCTCTACCTCAATAGGAGATTTCTCCACCTTCATAGTAGTTGTGAACATAGAAGCAAATAGGAAGACCCAATCCATCCTTGACGGAAATGGCACACCTTTCCACATTAAAGCATTTAGTTGTGGAGTCATCCCTTCACCATGTGAAGTACACTATCCAAACATGTTCTCTCCAACTAAATCTCTAACAATAAGAAAGAGATACTCACAAAAAAATAGAAGGAAAGCTTCTAGAATGTTGTTTGACAAAGTCATAATATTGTTTTCTTTGTTTGCTCTCCAATTCATGAATTTTGACATTTTAATCAGTGTTGAGGCCTCCCAATCATAGTCATATCTTAAAATGTCTATAGTTTTTTGAGTTGATTGATTTTTTTCCATAATGTAAAAGTAAAATATATTGGATAAATGAACTATGTAATAGTTTATTCATTATAAATGTAATGGGAAGAGTAAAATACTTGAATAAATTGTTTGTATTTGATATAATTCTTAAAAATATACAATAAGTTAAGTTAATGTTTAAGCATCCATATTCACTCACTCAAGCTGACGATACTTGTTAGCTTCAAATGCATATAATCTAATGTTTTATAAACATTTTATACTAAATAGGGAAAGTGTCAAATTTGAGTGACCTCATTGATTGATGCATTGATACTTAAAAATATTTTAGATTGAAACTTTATCAAAGCAACAAAAGTTCATCTAGTAGCTTCTAAAAATAGGAAAACTTGTCAATCATTTTCATTAAATGTTTGTTTTATATTAGAAGACTAATTAGAGTGGGTAGTTTATATGAAGACCCCTCTTTGGTTTGTAGAGCCCATTCTATGTGGTAAATCTTTAGTGCTATACTCTTGTAAGAATTACACATCGAAGGTAAGAATATCAATCAACATTGAGACTTTTTCAAGACAAACAAAATGTTATACATTGGAGCACAAATAGCTATGTGTTTTCTACCATTTTGAGTATTTTGGGTTATATACTAATGAATATATTATTTAAATATTCATATTTTTTTTTATGATGATTCCTTCTTCTACATAAATCTCAATTAATTATGATTTGTTAAGAATAGATTGAAGAAGCTAATAAAAGAAGGAGATTGTTGAAAGAGGGAGAATACTGAGGACATATAAGTATGAGAAATATGCTTCAATCATATTTTTTTCACTAATATTAAACCTGCTATTTGATGGTGAGATAATTGCTTATAATATTCAAGTACTCTCACTTATTTGATTGATGAAGAGCATTTGATCAAAAGATGTAACAATAGCACCTAGAGGATAGGTTGAGTTATGATTATGTAATGAAGTATAAGAATCATTTAAGACAGTAATAAAATGATGTATTGATAATCTACTTAAGGTTACAAAGTCTGGTTACACTAAGAAAGTTTACAAGAACAAGTTATACAAAGTTTGACTACCAAGCTTGACTGAATGGATAGCAGGTGCTGAGCAAAGATAGAGCAAACCAAACAAAAAATCAGTTGGAGTTGAGTAAAAGTTCATTCTAGTGTATGCCAAGTAGAGCAATGGATGCCGAGTAAAGTTTAGTTGATGCCGAGCACCAATAAACTTTAGTTCATGTCAAGTGATTTCATACTAGATGTTGAGCAATCCAATATGTGTTGACGATTAGAAGTTTGATAACACCAAGCTACTACATTATTCGAAAGATCATGAATTTGATGGATCTGAGCTGACAAGTTTATTTTCTTGTATTATGTGAATTAGGTGAAATATAAGGTTGATGATCTGGTGGCACAAAATTCAAGGTAAACCATTTCTAGGAGAATTCAAAGAGGATTCTAGGAGAAGTTTCTAGAACATATATGGGCTATGGGGTAGATATATTGTATCCTACCTAATCTATCCAAACCCTAAATTGGATGATGGAGAATGAGTGGTAAAATATCTTAATTTCCTATTTATAGGAATGGTTGGTCATGAAGCAAGTTTTTCATGTGCAAGAACCTAAGGAAGACAAGGAGTCAAGGGTTTTGCTTCATCTAGTGATCTAAAAGAAGAGCCTGCAATGACATGTTAAGCAAGAAGGCTTAAGGATATGAATGCTTGGAGGGTGAGAAAGTTATCAAAGCTATAAAGTATGAAGGCCAAGCATAATTGAGGACTAAACAGTGATCTATAATCTACAAATGAAGTTGTAAGTTGTATCAGATCAAAGCCTTACTATTGCTCTCTAACAATTGTATCAGTCTTGGGTAAATCCTTTGGACTAAGGTTGACCTAATATTCATTTGTAAATCCTTTAACTGGGTGACATTCCAAGTGAATGGTCTAAATTCCTCTAACAAGGCTCACTCCTAATAGGGTCAAATTTAACAGTGTGTATTATAACATCTAATAGGGTTGGCCTATCATAGGGCATCACTTCAAAAGAGTGAAAAGAGTAGCATGCTACTAGTGATTTTTCCCAAATTGGGTTTCTACATAAATAATTGTGTCAAGTTGATGAATCTATTATGTTTCATGCTTTATATTTCTACAAAGTTGATTTGATAATAACCTACAACTTTTAAGTGATTGCATAATCTTATGGATGCATGCATGATGAATAATGTTTTATGGGTTCACTAAGTTGTGAAAAGTTTTATTTATACATCTAGACCTTGGATAACTGATTCACCCCCCCCCCACCCCAAGTTATTCTAAAGTATTACAACAATTGGTATCAAAGCCTTCTTCTTAAGAGGACTAGTTTGAAGATACTAGAAGCACAAAGATCACGATGTCAAAAAGAGAAGTACCCAAGCTCAATAGAGATAAATTTCCTACATGGAAAAGTTTGATGAAGCTACACCTTGGAGATCATGCACAATCTACCATTTTAGTGGAGCATGTCAATCTTGCTAGTGCCCCTACTATTGAGGATATGAAGAAGAAGAAATAACATAACTAAACGATGTTGGAGATTGCCTCTACCTTAAGTTATGCCAAACTTTATGATATCAAAGGTCTTGACAGTGCAAAGAAAATGTGGGATGCCCTAACCACTATCTATGGAGGAGATGCAAATGTTTTAAGAGCCAAAGTTGAAAGTCTCAGAGGCAAGTTTTATGATATGAGAATTACAAACTTGAAAATATTGAATCTTCTTTCAAACCTAAGGTATCATTGAAGGAACTCGATGAAAAGAAGGAAAAGAAAAATAAGTATGTGTCTAGTGATAGTGATAGTGATGAGGAGGATGTTGAACAACTTGAAGCACTACTAGCAAGAAGATTCCACAAAGGTAAAGGCAAGTTCAAAGGTAAATTACCCATCATTTGTTTCAATTGCAATGAGATTGGTCATATTGCTACTAGATGTCCAGAGAAGAAGAATTCTAGAAGTGGTGATAAGTACAATGGTAGAAGAGATGAAGATAGCAAGGATTACAAAGACAAAGGCAAGAAGTCTTGCTACATTGCTAAAGAGGAAATAAAAGAAGAATCTGATGAACATGATGATAAAGTGGTGTATGTTGCAATGAAGAATGAATCTGATAAAGATGAGGAAATTGCACTTTTGACTTGTGTGAAAAAGAATGATAGATAGATCATTGATAGTGGGTGTTCACATCACATGATTGGAGCCAAAAGTAAGTTCATTAGCTGAATTTTTATTATGTAAATAGTATAAGATTTGGTAATGATGCCCCATGTTTGATAAAAGGAAAAGGCTCTATCAAACTCATAGATAAGAATTTATGTGACAATTCTTACTATGTTGAAGGACTTAACTATAATTTTTTGAGTGTGTCATAACTAAATAATTTGGGATGTAAGGTTGAGTTTTAAAAATAAGATTGCTAGGATATATGACACAAATGGAAAATTGGTTGGAAAGCGTGATCAAACTAGAAGTAACCTATTATATCTTGATATAGAGGATGCTACTTGTCTTGTTATAAAATTTGATGATGTATGGCTATGGCACAAGAGGTTATGTCATGTTAAATTTGATAACTTGGTTAGTATTAGTAAGATGAAGAAAGTTAGAAGTTTGCCTAAATTGAAGAAGTCTAATAATGTAATGTGCAAACAATGTCAGTAAGGAAAAATGACTAAGTCAAGTTTTAAGAGTAAAACTTATACCTCTAAAGGATTACTAGAGTTTTTTCATACAGACTTGTGTTGACCAATTGATGTGCAAAGCTACAAATGAGATAAGTATATTATGTTATTTGTTGATGACTATTCTAGGATGATGATAGTTATGTTTCTGAAATAGAAATCTGATGCTTTCCAATTGTTTTAGTGGTACTTAGCAAGAGTTGAGAAGGAAACACGTAAAAGCCTAAAGTTTTTGAGATTTGATAGAGGAGGAGAATTCACAACAAATGAGTTTGAAATTTTTTGTAATGACAGAGGAATCAAAAGACAGACATCTACCCCTAGACAACCTCCACAAAATGGAATAGCTAAAAGGAGGAATAGATCTATAATGGACTGTGCTAGAATACTCATGATGAAGAAGAATGTTGCTTTGAAATACTGGAGAGAAGCTATAAGTACAATTTTCTATACCTAGAACCATGTGTAAATCAAAAAAGGTACTCAGTCAACACCTTTTGAACTATGGTATGGATACACAACCAATGTAAAATATTTTGAGGTAGTTTGAAGTAAATGTTACGTTCTTAAAGATGTTAGGAATGGTAAACTTGATGAAAAAATTGAAAAAGGTATATTCTTAGGATACTCCACAAGAAGTAAAGCTTATTAGTGTTTAATTACTAACACTAAAAAAATTGTGGAAAGTGCAAATGTGAATTATGATGAATATATAGAGGTATATAAGGTTGAACCTATGAAAGGACTAGAAGAATACAAATCATTTGTATACTTTTATGAAGGTAGACCTACTGATGAAGATGCTACAAATCAAGCTACAAATCAAGCTACAAATCAACAACAAGTTTTAGTAATTGCCGAGTCACACCCTATGAATGTTGAGTTGCATTCAAGAACTGAGCCACATATAGATGTTGAATTATAGAATGAAGTCCATGCACATTCTAATTCAGAGATTAGTTTATATGAAAGAGATGTTGAGATACCCGACAAAGATGTACATAGTGACTCTGAAGTTAAAAGACAAAATGAAGAAACAATTGCTGAACCAAGATTGTCTAATTATGTCAAAAGACATCATCCTACTACTCAAATCATTAGAGATAAAGATGTTATACCAATGATAAGAAACAAATTGAGAAATGATACATGTTTGGTAAGAATGAAGGTACCCAAATCAATGAGGGATGCTTTAGAAAATGATGACTAGAGTAAAGTCATGGAAAGAGAGATTGAACAAATTATGAAAAATAAAACATGGAGTCTAGCTCCTAGACCAGAAGACAAAAATGTGATAGGTACCAAGTGGGTATTTAGAAACAAGCTAGATGAAAATGGTGTAGTCACAAGGAACAAAAAAAGACTAGTTTGCAAGGGATATGGACAAGAAAAAAGAATTGACTATGGAGAGACATTTGCCCCTATCGCTAGATTGGAAGGAGTAAGAACTCTACTTGCTTATTCCACATAAAAAGGTTTCAAAGTTTATCAAATCGATGTTAAATTTGCATTTATGAATGGTATATTAGAGGAAGAAGCTTACATAGTATAGCTGGAAGGTTTTGTTGATGTTAACAATAAGAACATGGTATGTAGACTACACAAGGCTCTATATGATTTGAAACAAGCTCCAAGAGCATGGTATGAGAGACTTCATAATTATCTTGTGAAGATAGGATTTCAAAGGACTAATGATAACAATAATCGGTACATGAAGATAGTGAAAGGAAAAGGTATTTTGTTATCTAAATTTTTTCTTGATGATATCATATTTGGAGGTCAAGATGCTTTATGTAAGGATTTTGCAAATTAGATGAAGTAAGAATTCGAGATGTCTATGTTTGGAGGGATCAAATTTTTTGTGGGTTTGCAAGTATATCAAATGAAATATGGTATATACATCACTCAATCAAAGTATGTTAAGAAAATATTAAATACTTTTAGATTGGAGAATTCCAAACTAGTAAGTACACCTATGGTAATAGGACACAAGTTGTCAAAGAATGGTGATTTAGTTGAGGTGAATCAAACATTGTACAAGTCTATGATTGGAAAATTTCAATATGTAGTGCATAGAAAAATTGATATTGCATTATCTGTAGGGATAGTTGAAAGATTCTTTGCTAAACTTAAGGAGAATCATTTGATGGGTATAAAGAGAATAATGGGTTATCTAAAAGGAATAGAAGAGTTTAGTCTATACTATAAGAAGAATGAAAATTTTGAATCGAGAATTTACACTGATGCTGATTGGGCTGAAAACATTGATGATAGAAAAAACACCAGTGGAGGAGCTTTTTTCTTAGGAAAGAGGCTGGTTACATGGACCAATAAGAAACACAATTGCACTTCACAATCTATTGCTGAAGCTAAATATGTTGTTGCTGCTGTAAATTGTACAAACATTGTATGGATCAAATAGCTAGTCAAAGGTATGAAGGAAGAGATCACAGAACCAGTCATACTTTATTGTGATAATATGAGTGCTATCAATATATCAAAGGATCTTGTGATGCACAAAAAGACTAAGCACATTGCAATCAAGTATCATTACTTGAGAGAATTAGTTAAACATAAAGAGGTGAAGATGGAATATGTCAACACAAAGGAACAAATTGTTGATATATTCACAAAAGCACTACCGAAGGATTCTCATGAGTATCTAAGAGGTAAATTAGGGGTGATACCCCTATCTAACGCTATCTAAGTAACAAGATGAGTGTCCTGCATCAAACAAGTTGATGTTTATATGTTACACATTGATGCAGATGATCTTACTTTAGGAGTTTCCTAAAGTAATCAAAGAGCTAAAACTTCAAATCAATCACAAGCAAGGTGATAGAGGGAGAAATTGAAGAAAATAAATTTTTTTATATCTATCATGTTAAATATGACAAGTCTTTGCCATTGTTTTCAAAGAGGGAAAGTTTACTAATCCTAAGAGGGAGATAATGTCTGAAGGAGACAGTTCTTGAATAGGAGAGAAAAGAGAGAGAAATCTTAACATCTACCTAGTTAGAGGGAGATATAATAAGAGGAAGTTATAAGAAAATGTTTTGTAACCTATTTAGAAGATGGAAGTTACTGATAGAGGGAAAGATTTCAATACAAGTTTTCCTTTCTATATTGTCTTACTATTCTAACCTAGTTAGTTTGGTTGAACAAGGTGAACTTACTATTTGGTTTGCCATCAATGCCAAAGAAGGAGATTGCTGAGAATAGATTGAAAAAGCTAATCATAGTAAGGGATTGTTGAAATAGAGAGATTCTTGAGAACATATAAGTATGAAAATTATGCTTCAAGCATTTCTTTTCCACTAATGTCAAACCTGCTATTTGATGGTGAGACAATTGCTTATAAGATTCAATTACTATCACTTATTTGATTGATGAAGAGGATTTGATCAAAAGATGTAACAATAGCATCCAGAGGAAAGGTTGAGTTATGATTATGTAATGAAGTACAAGAATAAGTTAAGACAGTGATAACATGGTGTATTGATAATCTACATAAGATTACAAAGGTTGGTTACACAAAGAAAGTTTAGAAGAACAAGTTACAAAAAGTTTGTCTACCAAGCTTGACTAAGTGGATAGCAAAAAATCAGTTGGAGCCAAGTTTTTTTTTTCTAGTGTATGTTGAGTAGACCAATGGATGCCGAGTAAACTTTAGCCAATGCCAAGCACTAGTAAACTTTAGTTCGTGCCAAGAGATTTCACAGTGGAAGTTGAGCAATGCAGTATGTGTCGAGCATCAGAAGCTTGCTAGTGTCCAGCTACTACATTGTTCAAAAGATCATAAATTCAATGGATATAAGCTGACAAGTTTTCTATCTTGGATTATGTGAACTAGGTGGAAGATAAGGTTGACGAGCTGGTGGCATAGAATTGAAGGCAAACTATTTTTAGGTGAATTCAAAGAGGATTCTATGAGAAGTTTCTAGAAGAGATATGAGATATGGGGTAGATACATTGTATCCTACCTAATCCATCCAAACCCTAAATTGGATAATGGAGAATGAGAGGAAAAAGGTCTTAATTTCCTATTTATAGCAATGACTAGCCATGAAGCAAGTTTGTGATGTGCTAGAACTTGAGGAAGACAAGGATTCAAGGGTTTTGCTTCATCTAGTGATCAAAAGGAAGACTTTGCAATGGCATGTTAAGCAAGAAGGCTTATGGGTATGAATGCTTGGAGGGTGAACAAGCTATTAGCGCTTCAAATTATAAAGGCCAAGTGGAATTGAGGACTAAAAAGTGATCTGTAATTTGCAAATGAAGTTGTAAGTTGTATTAGATCAAAGCCTTACTATTATGCTCTAACAATTGTATCAGTCTAGGGTAAATCCTTTCGATTAAGGTTGACCTAACAATCATTTGTAAATCCTTTAACTGGATGACATTAAAGTCCTCTAATAAGGATCACTCATAACAAGGTGATTGAAATCCTTTAATAGGGTGACATTTAACAATGTGTATTGTAACCTTTAATGGGATTGGCCTTTCATAGGACATCACTGCAAAAGTGTTAAAAGAGTAGCATGTTACTCGCGATTTTTCCCAAATTGGGTTTCCACATAAATAATTGTGTCAAATGTGTTGATGAATCTATTATGTTTCGTGCTTTACATTTATGTAAAGTTGATTTGACTGTAACCTACAAGTTTTAAGTGATTGCATAATCTTATGGATGCATGCATGATGAATAATGTTTTATGGGTTCACTAAGTTGTGAAAAGTTTTATTTATACATCTGGACCTTGGACAATTGATTCACCCCCCAAACCCCTCTCAGTTATTCTAAAGTATTACAACATGATTTTCTCACTCTTTTCATTATTGATATAAGAAAATACATACATAATTCTATTATTCATTAGTAACTTAGTCCTATTTTTTTTGTAAAATACTTATAGGTCATGCTAGGATTAAAATAAATAAATAAATATTAATAGAGATTCCTCGTAGGGACTAAAGATACTATTAAAAAATAGTTTTAAAATATTGAATTAGTTCTATAATTTCTTATACTTTTCTCTCTACATAAACTTAATTTAATTATGATTTTCTCACACTTTTCATTATGGATATAGAAAATTACATAAATAATCTTATGTTATTCCCAAATAATTATATAAAAGTTCCATTAGTCATATTGAGATTTAAATCCAAATAAATAATAAAAATAATAATTAAGATTTCACATTTTGATTGACTTACACTATTGACACTTTTAGAAAGACCAATTAAATCCTTTATTGTAATAATAGTAAAGTAATTGGATATATAAAAAATTCTCAAAACTCTGTAAGTAGTTTTCTTTCTATAGGTGAATTTTACATTGATGTGATTTTCTCAGTGGAGTTCAAAAAATATTATTTTTATTTTTTATTTTTTTATGAATCCAGCTAAGATTAAATTAAGTGCTTGTACTTGTCATAGGTTAGATAAATGAATGTTTCCACTCCTTCAAGATGTTGAACCTAAAATGTAGAGCTTTAAAATGGAGAATTGAGGAGACACAAAACAATAATGTTGAGCCATTGGACTAACAGAGATTGTCATTGAGCAGTAGAGGAACTGGGAGGTAATAAAAGAATTGAAGAAGAAGTTAGATAAAATAGAAAATGTCACCAAGAACATGTTAATTAAATTTTAGGGAATGTTGTGGCTCTTCAATTGAGAATTTGAGCATGGTACTAAGCTAGATAGACTAGGGAAAATTTGTAAAGTTGGTGCTCAACTTGGATGAAGCTAGAAATCATGAAGCAAAGACCTAACATAACAAACAAACTTGCTCCAACACAAAAAAGAACCAGAAGAAGGAAATCAAGATTGACTAGAAAGACATCAAATATGTCACTAAGAAGATAAAAAGTATTCAGTTGCTCGAGCTGAAAGATAAGGTGGGATCTTTAGCCTAGTTAGTTCCAATTTTTTGTTTTTCTTGACCTTGTTAGATTGTTAGTTGTGTCTCTTTAGTTGTTGGTTTTGGTGTTGACTTTACCTATGTTTTGTTGGAAATGGTTGTGGGTGTGTCTGTTGGTTAGAAGATTGTTTCATTTTGGGATGTTCATTTTTTATCTTTCTATAAAAAAATTGATGTTTTGAGTTTCCTGTAAGAAGACATGTTTTAGCATTAATAATTTATTTTTTATATTAAGATTGGTTTCTTCTTAGTTAGATAACTTTAAAATATAAATAAAACATTAGATTTAATAATAATTGTAACTTAAATTATATGGTAAATTAAAATAAGATGTATTGTAATTAATTTCAAACTTAAAAACTAGTTATATTAGATTTTATTTTTTAATATCTATATTATTGAATTGTTGACACATAAATAAAAACTATTTTAAATTATTCAAAATATTTTCAATTAATTAATCATTTATTTAATAATAAATAATAATATCTAAATTATAATTAAATGTTATTATAGCTTTTTTGAAAATATATAAAAATTAATCAACATATCTATGAATATATTTATAATAATAAAAAATATCAAACAAAATTTTAAACATCTAAATAATTATTAAATAGTTACTTTTTATGAATAGACCTTTTCCATTAATTATAACTTAAAGATACATATTTAGAAAAATGGACTTAAATATTTAAATAATTACTAAATAGTTATTAGTATTTTAAGGACTTACTAGATAGATTAAAGATTAAATAGAAATTCTAAATTATATTTTTGAAAAATTAGTGTCAATTCATTCTATATAAACCTCAAGACATTAAATCAAACAAAAACTAGAAGGATGATCTTTAGATATTATAAAGTTAAACAATATGCATTTGAATTTTAAAAAGTATAAAATTTATGATAGGATACAAAACATAATAAATTCTAATAGGTCAAAGTAGTTTTATTTAAGCACTTGTTAAAGGAAAAATGATACGATAGTACTAAACTTATAGAGAACTAATAAATAAATAAATGACAATAAAAACTTCCATTGAAGCTGAATAACATTACTAAAAAATAGTTTCAAAATGCTATATACATTGTATATTGACACATTTTAATATATTTTCAAGTTTAGCGTGTCGCTCCTAGATCAATTTTTAATATTTGCAACTTTAACATGTCCAGTAAACAATTCCTAAATAGTTAGTGTAAATGATTGAAGAGCTTATAGCTAAGGTTTCGCTTATGGGTAGTCATGGATCTCCCTCTAGAGATCTAAAGGGCAAAGTGGTAAAAAGTGTCATTTCAAGACACTTGCCCAATATTTGATATGTTCATGATTCACCCGAAAAATACCACTACTAGTAATACTTGTGGTTGAATGTCCTAATCATTATGAATATCTCAATAATGTTCTACAAATTGACCAATCACCAACCAAAAAGTTAGATATCCTAATCAACTATTTTTCTACAATTGACTATGTAGCCAACACAATAAACAATGAATTTGTAATTTTAATTAAATATTAAATAATAAATTGATAACCATTCTGTCGCAGACGCTTCCATTAGTCTATGTCTAATGGACCCTTATAAGTCTCTTCCCCTACCACCAAAACAAGAGATATTTTAAAGACCTATCATTACATGCGCTGAACGCGTTAAAACCTCGCTCTGTATGTTCAAAAAGTTTGGCATCGTCCTTTTATTCCAAAATTTCACATGGCGAAAATGATCGTGACATTTTAATGTTAATCCATTAAAAAGGTCTCAAAATCTCTAGAGTAAAAGGTGATAAATTAATTGTGTCATTAAACGGGTATTCCTGTATGTCCATAAAAATTAGGTCGATTATTTCACTATTATGAACTGTGAGGAAGCATTTTTTTCGTTGGGTACCGGAGAGATTCGAACTCATGATGATCACACTTTGATCCCCTTAACACAGTTTTCCTCTATAAAAGGAAGTAAATTGTTAAGAGATTTATTCAGATCTCTTCGCTTCACATAAAAAATAAAAATGGAAGCCCATCTCCACCTTTATGAGTTGATTCTTTGCGCTGCAAAGCCCATGGCTCTCAAAGCTGCTGTCTTGCTTAACATCCCCCAAATTATCAGAGAAAAGCCTCTCTCTGTTGATGAAATTGCTCAACATATTTCTGCCTCCACAGAAAATAAGGTTGTTCCCCACAAGGAGTACTTGTTTAGGATTCTGAGGCTGCTGGCTTCTTGTGGAATTTTCACTGAAGATGTGGATGAGCAAAGCAAGCAAATGAAGTATGGCTTGAACAGTGTTTCCAAGCTGCTAGTGAAGGAAGAAGATAGGGATTCTTGTGTTCCATTAGTGCTGTTATTAGGAGAGAAAGCTTACCAGGATAGTCACCAGTACTTTCAAGATGCTGTCCTGGAAGGATGTCATCCCTTCATAAAAGCCCATGGCATGAGTCCTTGGGAATACCTGGGCTCAGATGATGTTGCCAACAAGCTTTTTAATGAGGCCATGGCTTGCCATACAAAAGATGTCATGGCTTCTGTAGTAAAGATGTATGATGGATTCAAGAGTGCAAGGAGTGTGGTTGATGTAGCTGGAGGAGTGGGATCTGCATTGTCTGTTATAATTGCTGAATATCCACACATACAGGGCATTAACTTGGACTTGCCACATGTTATTTCAACTGCACCTCCCATAGTAGGTGAGTAGTGGACAGACAGTCTCATCTCGTTTTGAGTTCTAAGTGTAAAAACTACACATTTTGAACTTTAGATTGTTTAGTTGGTTTGTTTTAAATTAGATGAACTTCTCCAATAGAACTCATCTAATAGTATAGCTTTAATTTTGACTTGTTTCATGCATTGCAATTGTACCTTTGATATTAGGAGTGGAGCATGTTTGTGGAAACATGTTTGACAAAATTCCATGTGGAGACATAATTTTCATGAAGGTAAAAGATATGTCATTAAGAAACAATATAATTTAGTCTTGGTTCACTTCTTTTAATATAATTTAGTCTTTGTTCACTTCTTATCTTTCTTTGCTATATCAACACTATGTTTGTTAGCAATTCATTTAACAATTATTGTCTTCTTTTGTTGTTTCTTTACTTTATTTGCTGCATCAATACTTATGTCTATAAAAGAGCTATTGTCATATTTGTTGCAGTGGATTTTACATGATTGGGATGATGAGAAGTGTTTAGAACTTTTGAAGAAGATCTATGAAGCAACACCAAAGCATGGGAAGGTCTTAATTGTTGAAGCACTACTTGAGGGTTCTCAAGGAAGCAAAAATCGACTAGGATTATTGTTTGATATACAGATGACCATCTTTACCATGGGTGGAAAGGAGAGAAGTGAGGAAGAATTTAGCCAATTATTTCTCAAGGCAGGGTTCAAGAGTTATCGTATCATGAAACTACCATTTCTCCAAGTACTTATAGAAATATCTAAGTCTTAAAGTATTTGTAGGATATTATAATATTATGTTCTTATTTAAATAATCCTAGAAGTATCCCTCTTCAGACATAGTTTTATCTAAATCTCTAATAATTAGATTTATTAGTGTTCATAGATACTCTCGTTTGATGCAGTATTTCTTCTTCTGCATCCTTTTTGGTATCAGGCAATGACTGGAGTTTTTCTTTTCTGGTTCTTTTCTCTGGGAGCTTTTTTGAACCAGTTATTATTAATATAAATATAACGTTTTGCCAAAAAAAAATGTTAAGTTGCAAGAAAATAATATCAAGTTGTAAAATTACATTTCTAGATAAAGAATGATTTGATATATTAGATTGAATGTTAATTCTTCGTTATGTTTTATTATAATTGTAATGATGAATATTGTAAAGTCCTTATATGATGAATGATTAATATTAAATAGGACCCTCATGATTTATGTTATCCTTTCTTACAAATTCATTGTAGTCTACACAATTACACAATTAATGCGACTTCACAAATAAAGTCTTCATGTCTGTGTCTGAAAACAGTCTTAAGCACTCAGTTGAAATTGCTGGATTTTGGACTAGAAAACAGCATGTTTTACGTAAATCATTCTGTCTTTTCTTAAATTAAATCTATTTAGCCAATATCGATTGAGGAAATAATTGCCATTTATCATTCAACTAATTAGTTACATTTAATGCTTCAATATGATAATTCAGCTTAATTCTCACCTAAAATATAGTCACCGGCAGAAATATTTGTATGGCTGATACTGACAGCAAAATCAGTTACTTCTACGTCTATCCCTCTCAAAAACACGGCTGATAGTATTAAATTTTATTTGTTGTTTGAAAAGATCTGCACTCTTTTCGCTGCAATGTTTAAGTTTATAATCATCGAAATGTTTAGACACAATGAACCAAGGTATGTCAATAAACTTATGATATATTCCTGGACAGGTAATCATAATCCACCGTAGAACCCAATCTCTCGATGCAAAATATGGAAAACACGTTAACCCCATATCAAGCTTTTACATGCCAACAAACTCAAAATCAGTTCAAGACATGTATATACAACTATTATTCCTCCAATTCTTTATAGTCTTATAAAAAATTTAACACATAATTAATAAAAAATACTCTTTTACTCATTTCTATAATTATTTTTCTAAAATAAAGAGTCTAAAGTAATATTATGAAATTATGAATAGTATAGACTAACAAAATACAGGTACATTCAATCAATCATGATTCCAATAAAATAAATTTTAATGAGATATGATATAATGAATTTAAAAAGTTAATCCATCTAAATTTATTTCATTCTTCATAAATGAATTTATCATCACACTTTATACAAATAAAATTAAAATAACAATTAAGCTCACAACCCAAAATGATCTAGAGACAACAGTTATTCACGCACTATATATACTCTTAAACTCAAAAATCATAAAGCTATAGAAAACAAAACTTATATTGAAAAGATGTGGAATATCAAAAATAAGGTAGGAATTTGTGAAGTACAATCAGAAAACTTATGAGTTCTAGTTTATATTGATTCCAAGGTGCATATTTGGTGAAAAATCCTTCTTACAATGTGTCAGGCATAAGGCCTACTTGTTTGCAGTCATATACAATAGAATTACAATTAGTGAGCTTAGAAGCTTGGGTTTACAAAGCCAAAATACTTATTTATGTCTTCCTACTAACCTAAAGCTTTCTTAACATCATCCTAGATCTCAATTATATAGCCATCAAGACCACAAGCCAGCCAGAAAGTTATGTTTATTACAAATATAGGTCATTCACCAAAGGAAATCATAAACTTTATAATTAAGAAAATTAATATTTGTGAGCACCAAGATAGGCCCACAATGTGATATTAATTTTCTTAATTATTGAGTTTCTGATTACCCTTTGGTGAAGGACTTATATTTGTAATAAACATAACTTTTTGGTTGACTTGTGGTATTCATGGCTATATATTTGGAATCTAGGATGATGTTAAGTAAGCCTTACGTTAGTAGGAAGACATAAAGAAGCATTTTGTCTTTGTAAACTCCAACTTCTATGATCATTGATTGTAATTCTATTGTATATGACTACAATGAGGTAGGCCCCTTATGCCTAACACATTGTCATAAATTGTTTCACCATATATGCATTGGAATCAATATAAAATATTGTTCTTCCATATTTGTGTTGGGTTTCATATGCATATTGTAGCAAGGTGGTTAGTGAGTGGCCTTGTTTCACTTTACTTTTCCTACTATACATTATGTGGTATTATAATAAAGGTTTTCTTGCGAAGTCCTAGGATTGTGGAGAACCCTGTTTGGATTAGTTGTAGGGTGGAAGATCTAATTTATGATGTATAACTTGTAGAGAGATACAATTCTTGTAGGAACTATTGTCAAAATGGTTGACGTTGAGGAAATGTAGATAATGCTATCATGGACATCTTGAGATAGATTGCAACAAGAATTAATGTTGTTTAGATAGCCTATAAAAGATGAGTACATATTGATGATGTTAGTGATGAAGAGCAAGTAGTTGCACCCCACCCTAAACCTAGAGTAGAGAATGATGAGGAAAGACTCTTGAAATCTTTGACTAGAGAAAAATATAGACCTTCTAGTGGTGCTTCTAGTTATTGTGGAAAACTTGATACAGATGCTTTGCTAGATTTGATCTCTGATATGGAAAAATACTTTGGTTATGAATGTAACCTTAGTGACATGAAAGTAAGGATGATAGACAATAAATTGAGAGGTCATTCTTCTCTTTGGCAGGAACACTTATAAACTAATAGAAAAAGAAAAGGAAAGAAAAAACGTAAGGACTTGGGAGAAAATTGTTTGTAAGTTTAAAAAAAAAAATCTTCTCATTGATTATCATGTTAAATTTGTTGAGGAGAAAAAAATTTTAAGACAAAAATAAATGAATGTGAAGGATTACATGAAGAAATTTTATAATTTGGACATTAGATCTGTACATGTTGATGACGAGGTTCAAAAGTTTGTGAGATAACTAAATAGATTGAGAAATTAAGTTCAAGATGAGATTAATTTTGTGAAGATATAAAGTGTGGAAGAAGCATACTTGCATGGAGTGAGGGGAGATGAGATATTGTCAAGGAAGAAAGAACATAGAAAAAGTACAAGAGGTGGAAGATTTCAGCAAAGTAGAGGCAAAACTTATGGAGAAATTAGCATATCTAACAATACATCTCACAACAAGGGAAAATTAAAATGTAAAGAAGATAATGATAGCAGAGGAAGAGGAAACAACACTAGAGGTAATTATTCTAGTTAGTCTAGGAATAATAGTAATAGCAATAGAGAAGATAGATCTTGATTTAAGGACACTTAAATTTAAGTTTGGAAAAGAAAGACATGGAGCCTTTGAATGTACCTTTTTCTAATAAGAAGATTAGAAGTAGTAGTAGAAATGTCTTAATTCAAGAAGAAGCTATTGACCCTCCTAATGAACCTGAAAATGGAGAGAACATGATGATCAAAAGAACTTTGTGTAATGGAAAATTGAATGAAGTGCCTATTTGGAGGAAAATTCTTTTCAAGACTAGATGTAAGATTGAAAGAAAATGTTGCAAGGTAATCATTGAGAGTTTGAGTTTAGATAATATGACGTTAGAAGAATTTGTTTCTACATTGCAAAGGTTGAAGTATCAAAACCCTTATAACATTGCATGGATCAAGGATGAACATAAGTTACTGGTAAGTGAGCAATGCCTTTTGAAATTCAAGATTCATAATTACTATGATAAATTCTAGTGTGATATTATGCTTATGGGTTGTTGTCATTTTATTTTGGGAAGACCTTGGTAGTATGATAGACAAAATTTGCATGATGATAGCTTGAATCAGTATACTTTTTGGGTAAATGAGAAGAGACAAGTCTTATTTCCTTTGATAAAGAAACCTAAGGAAAATCATTTTACCATAGTTAGAGTCTAGTTAGAGTCTATTTTAAAATACAATGTTTTCTTTTCTTTGATCCTTAGGAGGATAGAGAAACAAGATGAACTTGAGCATGCACATGAGTTTACATCTTTTCTACTAGAATTTCAAGATACTATTTTAGACAATGTACCCAATGGATTACCCTTTGTACAAAGTATTAGTCATTTCATGGTTAAGTCCTAGAGAGAATCAAGAGTTGAATCTAGGAAAGTGCAAGAATTACTGGAGAAAGGTTTGATTAGAGAATGTATGAGTCCTTGTGCAATATCCATTATATTGGCACCTAAGTAGACTGGACAATGGAGAATGTACACTAACTCTAGAGATATAAATAGAATAATAGCTATTTATCGGTTTCCTTTTTCTAGGATGGTTGACATTATGGATTATTTGAGTGGGACTAGATATATTACCAAAATTGTTTTGAAAATTTGGTATCATTAGATTAGAATAAGAGAAGGGGGTGAACAAAAGAATGTTTTTGAAACTAGTGATGGATTGTGTGAGTGCTTTGTTATGCCTTTTGGTTTAACTAATGCACCTATCACTTTCATGAGGTTGATGAATGATTTTTTGAATAAATTCTTGGGTAAATTTATAGTTGTGTACCTTGATGACATAGCAATATATTTCAAGAATAAAGAAGAACACCTAATGAATATCAAACAAGTGTTGCAAAGGTTTAAAGAGGAAAAGTTGTTGATAAATCTGAAGATATATTATTTCATGAAGAATGTGATTGCATATCTTGGTTTTCAATCTTTGTGGAAGGAGTGAAGATGGATCCTAAAAAGGTAAATTATATTGTTGAATCACCTATATCAAAGAATGTTGGGTAAGTTAAATCATTGCATTGATTGACAAGTTTCTATAGGAAGTTTATTAAAAAATCATTTCATTATGTAATTCTATGAAGGAGACAATGAGAGGTGATAAAAAGGAATTCAAATCGACACATGGAACAATTTTTTTAAAACATTAAAACAAAAATTAGAAAAAATGTATATTTTTTCTTTACTTGATTTTACTAAAGTTTTTCAAGTTGATTAAGATGCTAGTTGGAATGAGTGTCAAATTTTTTTGAGTCAAGAAAGTAAGCATATAACTTTCTATAGTGAAAATTTGAATTATGCTAAGAGGAAACATTCAATCTGTGATCAAGAGTTTTATGCAATTGTTAAAGCTTTGAAAAAGTGAGGAAATTACTCGATGCCTAGAGAGATTGTGTTATATACTGATCATAAAGCCTTACAATACTTGGGTAGCCAAAATAAGTTGAATTAGAGACACATGAAATGGGTTGAATAAATGCAGAGCTTTTCTTTTGTGTTAAAACAAAGAAGTACATATAGTTAAATAAGGTAGAAAATGCTTTGAGTAGATGCAGAATTTTGTTGAGAAAGATGAGGGTTGAACTACTTGTATTTGATTATTTGAATAACTTGTATCAAATTGATCTTGATTTTGCAAAACCTCAGAAGGCTTGTAAGAATCACATAATAGACGAGAAGAAAAAAAAGGTTGAATATTTTGTTTAGGAAGATATATTACTCAAAGAAATTTAGTTATGTATACCCAAATGATCTATGAGAGATACCATCATTAAGGAGAAACATAGTACTAGATTTGGATGACATTTTGGGATTGATAAATAGTAAAATTGATCTCTGATAGATACTTTTGGCCACATCTATGTAATAATATTCAGAAAAATCTTAAGACTTACATAAAGTTTCAAGTAGCTAAGGAGACTAATTATAATGTGAGTTTGTATACACCTTTACCTATTCCTAGTAAACCTTGGGAAGACATCAATGGATTCTTTCCTTTGATTACCTAGAAATGAGTGGTAATGACTCTATTTTTGTGGTAGTTGACATGCTTTCTAAAATGGTACATTTATTACCTTGTAAGAAGACATTGGATCCAATACACATAATAGAATTATTTTTCAAAGAAAATGTGAGATTACATGGTTAACCAAAGAGTATTATTTCACATAGAGATATGGGTAAAAGCATAAATATGTGTCACTCTTCTATAAAGGAAAAGACTAAAAGAAGTATAACTATTTACCTTCAATGACATAAAATTGATATTATTATTTTGAATTTGGAGATGAAGTAAATAATGAAATGTGTAGAAATGGATGAATTTTAGGATTATAGCTTCTAATAATTATTTGGAATAAGAATTAATATATTTTCCTAATTTTTATAGATAATTTTTTAGGTGCTAAAAACACTAAAAATTAGGGGTCTAGTTTCCACCATAAAACTATATGGAAATAAACTTATTTCCCTTTGATTTTAGACTATGTTATAGCTAACATATATATCTAGAACAATCAAAAATAAAAAATTTCTTTAGACCTATATTTTCTCTTTTATATGGATTGAAATTTCGACTCACCTAAAATCAATAGTTTTCATCTCCCACCACTTTTTTCAAAACAAATCTATTTTAACAAGGAGAAAAGTTATACATTCTAGAAGATGACTCTCTCCTCTAAAACTTCATATAATTTCTAGATATTTTTGGTATGATTTAACATTTTTTTCTTTCTCAGTACTGACATCTTTTTGAGTGTTAAAATACATTGTTGTGGATTTTTTTAATTACAATATACTATATCTAATTAAAACACTATAAACTCTACATGAGAATATTCTTGACTCTAAGCTCTATAAAATGATGTTTCTATGTTTATTTTAAAAATATCATAAAAAATAGTAAGATTTATTGAAATGCTTCGTTTCTAAAATAATTTATTTCTTTAGTAATTGGATACAAACTAGTATAAGACATGCATTTAATAGACATTTCCAGCTAGAAAAGTGTGAGACCATATATAACTTAGCGAGAATGAATTTATCTAGATCATATGTTTCAAAAAAAATGAATTTTAGATAGAAATACTCAAATTCAGTCATTCTAATAAGTCAACCTAAAAGGTGACACAACTTTGTACTTTTACCCATTATATAAATTTTAATAGTTACTTTTATAAAACACTGTGGAAGAAGTTGAATGCTCGGCTTAAGTTTAGTTCTTCATTTCATCCATAGATAGGTGGACAAACTGAAGTTGTGAATAGAAGTTTGGGTAAATTTTTATAATTCTTATTTAGAGTAGAAAAAATAATTGGGAATTGATTTTGGCACAAGAAGAGATTTCATACAACAATTTAGTAAAAAGAAGTACTAAGAAGACACCTTTTTAGATAGTAAATGCCATTCAACTTAGAGGGACTACATAGTCAAGGAAGGTGGATACTGAAGTGAAGAGTGGTGCTAAAGAAAATAATTTGTGGATATTATAAAGAATTTACATGATTAAGTAACAAGAAATCTGTATAAAATTAATGAGGGATATAAGGAGAGAGAAGATAAGAAGACAAAATATAACATTTTTGAAGTTGGAGATGAAATAATTGTATACCTAAATAAAAATAGATTTTTAGTTCATACATATAGAAAGATGAAGATGAGGAAGTTTGGACCTTGTAAGATCTCAAGGAAGCATGTTAGTGGAAATGCTTTTTAGAGTTGAATTACTTGGAGACATGAATATTTTACCTATATTCAATATTTTAGATATCTGCAAATATTTTGAATATGATGAAGAGACAATTGATAATCATAATTATAATAAGAAGATAGAAGGAATTGAAATAATCTTGGATACTAGAATAAGAAACGGTACCAAAGAAAAAGACTACAAGGAGTATCTAGTTTAGTGGCAAAATAAAGTAGTTGAAGATATTTCATGGATCCCTTGAGTAGAGTTTGATCTTTATGATTCTTCTTAGAATATCAGGGCTTCATAATGTGGAAACCAATCCTTATTTATCCCAGATGTTTGATGTAGGAGCATTTTGGGTTCTTTAGCAATCTTGTATCAAAACAATATTTATTTTTGTCATGTACCAGTCTATAAGGAGTAGTGTGTGATAATTTTCTTCTGGGAGGTTTGTACAATTAAAATAATTTTTGTGGCCTTGGGAACATATTCTTGGATCACATCTATACCTATCTTGGAAATCACTTATATTAATTTTATTAATTCTTTGGTTTTTTATTTCCATTTGTGGTTAGACCTATATTTGTAATAAACATAATAGTTAGGCTGACTTGTGGTCTTGGTGGCTATATATTTGAGATCTAGGATGAGGTTAAGTAAGCCTTAGATTAGTAGGAAGAAAAATAGAAGCATTTTAGATTTGTAAAAGTAAAATTCTTATATTTTTTATTATAATTCTATTCTGTATGGCTGCAATGAGGTAGGTCTTATGCTTAACACATTGTAAGATGATTGTCTCACCATATCTGCATTGGAATAAATCTAAACTATTATTCTTTCATATTCATGTTGTCTTTAGTGTGTATACTCAAGCAGGGTGGATGGTGAGTATTCTTGATTCACTTTACCTTCCTTTCCTTGCATCATAACAAACTATGGTGTATGAGTTTCTTTGTGGTATGTACTTTATTTCTCAATTTGCTCATAAATATGCAAGTATATGGTTAGTTTTTTTAATCCAAAATAGGTAAAAAGTTTTGAAAGATTGATCCCCCCTCCCAAATATTTCTTATTTCTAACATATATAGAGTCCTGAAGTGGGATGTTGAGGTAGTGCAAAAGAAGGAATTTATTGTAGAAATTTAAATTTATAACATGCCTCATATCGTACTTGAACAAGGTATTAGGTAGGAATTCAACTCTCACAAAATTTACATCTACTAGATGGTGAAGGAAAGGTCATCTTGGTAGCTAAGGAAGTCATAGAGAACGCATGAAAACATAATAGAAGATTTTTTCAAAAAAAAATATAGCCTAAGATTAAGAATATTATTGAAACATACTACTTGGAGTAGTAAAAAGCTATAATACAATTATTTAATTAATATTTCTAGAGGAAATAAAAATTGGGTGGATTTATCCAAATATTCCTTTTCTTTCATATAGGAGAATCATTCAAAGGTCATCATGGACCATCTAAATTTTAAAAAGAAATGTATTTCCTCCTCACATGGTTGTATTATGAAACCATGAGAATCTAAGCTAGAAGAGTAGATTAAAAAATATTTTCACTTTATGATAGGGAGATATACATTTATAAAATAATAAAGCCATCTAAAGATTGTGCTAGCTGTCTCTCATAACATTTTTTCCTTTCAAATTTTGATGTTACAATAAAATTGCATGTTCAATATTTTTAGAGTATTTTATTGAATCATATTAAATAAATAAATTTAAAATACTTATTAATAACAAGAAATTCATTATGGACCAACTTGATGTATACACTTGCGAAAAAATGGAGGTAATTAGATGAGCATGACAACTACATTCCACCTATTTAAGATATATGTACATAGATTTTCTAGTTTTCCAAAGACTTACTTTGAACATGACCTTGTGGATCCAACAACAATTAATGGAACACAAATGGTGGCAAAAAAAGGTTGAAATGGGTTTGCCTAGTTCAAATATTTTTTTTAGGAGTTCACCTTAAGATAAAAATGAATTGCAATGAAAATGAACATGGTGGATTCAAAGTATTTATTTTCTTGTAATCTTAAATGAGTTATGTTGAAATTGTCATATGGGGTTGCATGTTTTCTTACAACACCAACAACTCAAGATTAGATTGAAACATTATTTATCAAATTTTTAATAAAATGTCCTCCACTTAAATCAAAATGATCAAAAGAAAACCTAATTACATTACCTATTATGTCATTTAACTTAAAAATCTTTTATAAAAAATTGTATTTTTAAATAAATAGCACATAAGAGGTCTAATTTAGGAAGAGTGAGTTTAAAATTATTATAAATTAATCATATATCAATTTACAATAGATGAAACCACTTAAGGCCAGATTGAAAGTCAATTTGTTATGAAACCACTTAAGTTAGGTGGTGAGCTAGTCTACAAGAAGAACTTTTATTAAGGAAGTTAGATTTTATAAGATGATCAAAGTCCTACTTAAACATGGCATTAGGTAGACATTAAACCATTACAAATATTCCATCTACTATACAATGAAGAAAGGGCATTTCAGTAACTACAAAAGTCGTACAAAATAGAATGAGAAATTGAAGAGTTCAAAACACAATGAAAGAATATTCTTCTAATAATGTAGGGCACACAATTGTGGGATCATCACTCATGCTAATATCTAAAGTGGTTAGATATGAAATTGGAATTTACGATACCTTATTGATACATACTCTTTGAATGTGATTAAAAATTTTGAATCGATAAAAGGGCTCCATGAGAGCTAAAATGAAAATCATGAAGAAATGTTTGTGTGAAGGATGTTGAAGGTTTCAACAATGTTAGATTTAAAGTTGAACGACTTGAATGTCCATGCTTCAACAAAGAATGTAATTGTATGATGTAATGCATGTATATCCAAATAGGGAGGTAAGATTTATTTTATACCTCTCATTATCATTTTAGGTTTTGAATTTTGAGGATTCCCTCATAGGATTACATTTTTCACTTCGACAAGCTTACGATTGCATGGTTTGAATTTATGCACTAATAATGGGGAGCTAGATACCTTGGGTATTTTTTCATGGGTTCAAATGTCTTTGGCATTGGATCCTCCCATTATTAGCCTTAATTATGACCAAAGTTCTAGAATGAAGAGAGTTGAAGGTAGATTTTCTTATTGAAATCAAGCTTGAATAATGAGACTAGATAGATGAGGCCATACATGCTAATGCAGGGCCCATAAGAGCACTTATTGTTCATGACTTTCTAGATGATTAAGGGTGTGCATGTCTTTCTCTTGGCAAACAATCTCTATGGGTGATTTCTAGGTAGAATCATTTAGTTGCACATTTTATTGATTTAACCATGTGTGCCTACAGGGTAAAAGTACAAAGCTATATCACCTTTCAGGCTAACTTATTAGAATGACTTAATTTAAGTATTTTTGTCTAAAAATCAATTTCGTTCAAACATATGATCTAGATAAATTTATTCTAGCTAATTTATATATGATCTCACACTTTTCCAATTGGAAGTGTCTATTAAATACATGTTTTATACTAGTTTGTATCCAATTACTAAATAAATAGGATTATTTCAAAAAATTGATGTTTCAATAAATCTTACTATTTTTCATGATTTTTTTAAATAACATATAAACACCATTTTATAGAGCTCAAAGTCAAGAATATTCTCATATAGATTTTATAGTGTTTTAATTAGATATAGTATATTGTAATTAAAAAATTCTACAAACACATATTTTAACACTCGAAAAGATGTCATTTTTAGAAAGAAAAATATATTAAATCATATCAACAAAATTTGAAAAATATATGATATTCTAAAGGAGAGAGTCCTCTTCAAGAACATATAATTTTTCATCTTGTTAGAATAGATTTGTTTTGAAAAATATGTTGGGAGATGAAAACTATCGATTTCAGGTGAGTTCAATTTTGAATCATTACAAAAGAGAAAATATAGGTCTAAAGCCTATTTTTATTTTTTATTGTTCTAGCTATATATGTTATCTATAACATAGTCATAGATTAAAGGAGAATAAGTTTATTTCCATATAGTCTTTCAGTGGGAACTACATGCCTAATTTTCAGCATTTTTTAGGAGCTAAAAAATTCTCTATAAAAAATAGGAAAATATATAATTAGTAAAAATTATAATCCTAAACTTTGTCCATTTTTACACATTTCATTAGTTTACTTCACTTTCAAATTATAAATAATAACATTAGTTTTATGTCATTGAAGGTGAACAAATATACTTTTGTTAGCCTTTTCCTTTACAAAAGGGTGACACAAATTTGTGCTTTTACCCTACACCAATTCATTGTTATTTAGTACCACCTTTCAAAAGTGTGAGCTACTAATTTAAATAAATAATAGCTATTATTTTGATGTGCATTAAGACATGTGTTTTATATAAAAGGGGGAAAAGGACCAATAGTTTCCTAATGGACTAGGTATTCTCGTTGCTCAATATTCTCCAAAAGATTGAAGGGTCTTTCTCCTAAAAAATATCTTATAAATGATTAGAGTGATTTTTGGTATAATAGCCTAACTATATTATATTGAATTAAAAATAGCATCAAATGATTTAACTTCACCACGTGAATTTTTTATATTTTAAAAAAACAATTGCTATTATTCTAATAGACCACAATTCTTTTGCAACCTCTATTTGTAAACTATTAAAAAAACAAAGTTACACTCTCCTTAGGGATTTCTCAAGGATTGTCTCAACTGATAGTTCATTTAGTAGAGCTTTACAACCTACAAATTAACACAAATTATTAATAAAACTATAAATCTTTCTTGTGATCATGATCTCTGACAAAGAAATAAATGCTCATATATCTTAAAAATTACCAATTACCAAGTAATATGAAAATAAATCTCCTTGAAGAATGTGATAATTTAATACGAAGCTTGTAATAATGTTAGTTGACTATGGAGTTTGAAAGTGACCACCTCTTCGAACTTATCACCCGCCAACTCATGCCTATGTATCTTTATAAGAAAGTGTTCAATTCAACGATATGTAAAGCTAAGAGTTTTCTCAAATTGATTTGAATAGATAAATCAACCCAATTAGTTAATTTAATGGATGGAAATTTATTTGAAAATCAAAACAATTTCTACTTCCTTGTAATTATTCACTAAGAAGTCTTATCTCCATCATGAAAATTTAGTAGGAATGAACCTTTGCACCTTGGACATTGGAGATCTAGACTAGATACCATGAAATATATCAAACATGTGGGACACCCAACAAGCTTAATAGAGCACTCAGCTTCTTCAACAATCTTATCATCAGTATTTCTATTGTCATCACTAGTTTTCTTGACCGAGTTGAGAAAATCTGATGAAGATAACTTTAATTTTAGGTCTATCTTTTCTTCTTCATCAATATAGATAAATTTTGATATCTTCTTAATGGAAGATACCTTAAATATTTCAACTCCAGATCCTTCTGAATTCATATAATACACTTGTCTCATCTGCATCACATGATTAACATTCATAGTTTAAGAACACAATGAGTGATCCCATAATAATGGGTTCCACTTTTTGACCAATTTTGACATTGAAATCAATATTTTTGCAACAAACATCACGTTCAACTAACTATATCTCAAAAACTATAAATAAGTTCAAGATGACATAAACGAAAGATTTTGAGTACTATGTTCCTACTTTGTAACCATATTTTTTAATCTAAAAAAATAAAATTATATAGGTCAATTTTTTCATCTCCTTCGAAAAGTGGTACATATTAAAATTCAATATTTTTAAAGAGTGATAGTCCATTTGACACACATAACTTAATTTTCTAGAAATGATAATGACATAATTCTTTTGGTGTTAGATTTGTAACATCAATATTCAGAGGATGCATTTGGTTTGACTCATTTTGGTTGAATATTGTATAGTTTATGAAGTTTTGAAGTGACATGAATCGTAATTCAAACATACTTTTTGTTTGACGTAGATAATTTGAATTCAATTTATCAGAAACCTATTTTTTTAATTTTTAAATAGAAAGGTATCTCAATAAGCTAGTTCCTACATATTTTTCAAAAAAAATTAACCTAATTTACTAATTTTTCCAAGGTGTCGAAGTCAGTTGATGCTGAATCGGTAATGAACCTATAATTAGTTACACTCATATTTGAAAGTCTTAATGAATATATGTATTACAATTATAGTTGTTGGAAAGCTTGCTCCAAGTAGCACAAATTGGCATTTTTTATTTTATAGTAGGAGATCATTCAATCTCAATTTTAGGGGTAAAAAGAGCCAATTTCATTTTTTCTCCAGAAAAGAACACCAAAAATTTGTAATTTGAGATGTTCACACGAACACTATGTTCTCGTGAACTTGTCTAATATGTTCGCACAAACACATGTTTGCATGAATGAATGAGAAAAATAATCTAGCAACTAAAAATTTAATTTAACGTGTTCGTGCGAACATGTATAATAATTTGTGTTCACACAAACATACAAAAATGACAAATTTATCAAGATCTCAAACGAAAAAGTGTAATTTTAATCACAAAATCACCATTACAAATATGTTCGCATGAACATACCTTATTTAAACTCAATATGTTTGTATAAACATATAATTATTTTATGTTCGCACGAACATAGTTAGCATTTTCAGGCGAACATAGTTAGCATGTTCGAGTGAACATACGTAAAATTCTATAAGCAAATTTTTCATCATTTGGCGATTTCCTTTGTCCCCCAAAAGTGGTAGCCAGTACTGTGGGTTCACCCATAATACATGAAGTCTACATAAGATGGAAAAACAAAATAGGTTGTAAAATAAGAAATTTAAATAAAAGTTATGAGGGAAAGTAGGTAATTTGAAAATTTGACCTTCAATTCCAAGAACTTTTCCCAAAAAGGAGGAAGACACTGCCCTTGATCCAATTCCAGGAGATCAACTTCCACTGATGAAGATGGTGAGTTTCATTTAGTGTTACCGGTTAATGTATTTAGTATTTCCAAGGATAAATACAAAAGGGGATTTATAATGAATTATCTATGTTCTCTTATTATGTCTATGAATTCTTTATATGTTGTTAACTTTGTGATTGAATGAATAAGGTTCATTTAATTTAAGACAACTTGGATGAGTTGTGTGTCAGATTTGTAGTTGCTTTTAATTCAAGGAGTTAAGTAAATGCTTCAATGATTTGATAGGGTATATAGTTGTAGGAAGTGGATGCTAGTAAGAATGGAGTTTGGGGATTTTAGTTGATAAACTTAAATCCAAGGCAATCGAGTTAGGTCATCCTACTGGTAGTGACTCTACATTGCAATGGATAAGGCACTAATCACTAAATTAGATGCAAGCTAAGATAAAGGTCATTTGCACAAATCATTTTAATCAAATCAGTTCAATTTGTCATGTTTTATAGTGGGCTAAAAGGAATCAACCCTCACTTAGCTTATGGGTTCATAGGTTAAGATTTGTAGCTATTTTCATTCCTATGTTATTGCATAATTATGAAAAGATATAAGGGTTTCATTTGTTGTTAATAGGTTTAGATTTTATGTTTATTTGGATTGGTACCATATATTACAACCTCAAGGTACACCCGCCTAGGTTTTGTAGAGCCTAAAGTAGAAGAAGGGTCTAGCCTTACAGTTGGCCCAAGATTTGTAGTCAAGTGAATCCATCATAGGAATTTGCTAGCCTTAGATGTATTGGTTTGGATTCTTGATTATTTTTAAATTTGTTAAATAAGGAGCCAATTGTGAATCACCTTCAATCCCTTGGCATGATCCTTAGGTCTAATCAATTCTAGCCAGGACTAAAGTATTCTAGGATTATTTCTAAACAATAGAATCCTCATCTTAGAAGAAAAACACCTATCAAATATGAAAAAACTAGCATCATTGACCTCCTAGGTCATATCCACACTCCTAGCTGGACTAGTAATTTCTCTCTATTGTTCTCCAACTCTAGTTTAATCTTCTTAGAGAAAATAGATACCCCTTTGTACAAACATATGTACATCAACATTGAATACTAGCAAAAGGGTTTCTCAACTTTAGCTTTTCTTATACCTATTAATCCAATGTGGATTTCCTCTACTAAATATGTCGAAAAATAAAAAATTGACCTCATGCCATATTGCAATGATGAAAACTATGCATCCTTGGATGTGATCTTGTTCATCCATCCTAAAAAGTTTGTAGATTGAGAAATACAATGTGTGTGTCTTATTATTGAAATATTTCCTTAGCAAAGGCTCTGGGGTATTTATTGTAACTAGGGTTAAATGCCCTATCTTCACAAAGTGCTCTTGCAATGGCCCTCTTCTTAGGTATACCCTTTGGGCATCATACTTGGCCTATAGATCCTCCATATCAATTTTCTCATGCAATGCATGATTAGGGTTTAATATAAAAACTTCCCTAATCACCACTAGTGTAACCCTAAAACGGTTGTCTCCCGCATGATTTTTGGCTATCCTTAGCACTAGGTCATACTTTTTTGCTATCATTGTCAATAAATCATCATCAAAGAAAACACTAGGAATAATTAATTTTCCAATTTTGAATTCCCAGACATTGCTTGGATGAGTGTCATGTTTTCTCTCAAAAAACCATTTTCAAAATAGCTCTAAACCTCTAGTAGATGTCTTTGCATCTGTTAGCCAATTTTATTTGTCATAAAAAATCTCACTAACTAGTAACCTAGGGTTTATTGGGACTAACTCTTTCCCCTTAGCCATTTCTTTAGTGGATACGATAATTATTCTATAAAATTATCTTGTACATTCCTCTACTAGTAATCTACTTTCCTAGAAAATCGCGTCATGGAGGCATCTTCTCTAATTTATCACAATTAAGACTGTAGTTTCTAGATAATCAAGAGTTTCAAAAACTTTCGCACAAATTTGATCACTTCACTAAAAAATGATGTCTACAACAATTCATGGCTTGAGAAAATGCAATCTAAACTTTGGTTCTTCTGCAATCAAATTCTCTTTCACTTGTTACTTAGTAATGAATTGGATTGCAATTTTTATGCAAATTCTCTTGAGACAAATTCACATTGATCAGCATTCAAGTTTTAACAACCAAATTTTATGCAGTGCAAAAAATTGAAATTTGGCCATTGATCTAGATAAGATTGGATAGTTTCATTTTAAATTGTAATGGTTGCATTACGTTTTTGGCAAGTTGGACATGTGGCATCACATTGCTTTCTCGCTTTAGCTATAGTTTGAGCATCTTTAAAATGCGAGAAAGTGGTGATCGTTAGTCTGCTCAATGATCCTAAAAAATGCTATTTGTTGTTTTTTTTCCTTTTTGAACTTGGGCTCACTAAGACACATTCTAAACACTCACATTCTCAATTTTCTTAATCTTTAGGAAACTTCAAAAAGTGAGAATGCGACAATTGTCAACATCTGATGATTAGACAGTTGTGATAAAGCAATACCTTTCCTTATGTTTTGTATCTTTAGCAAATTAAAACTCAGCACTTGTAACCTCGTACTTACAAAAACCTTTGGAAACTCATAACACAGGTTGGTTGTACCATTTCCACATGTCATCACATTGCATTCTCACTTTAGTTAAATTTTGTGCAACATCAAAAAGTGAGAATGCAAAATAGCCATCAATTAAAATAGATTTGATGGCTTCTAAAAACTGAAGTTCTTTTGTTGCAGTCATTGCCTCCAACCATCTAGAGCATTCCATTTGGACAACTTACTCTGACACATTCCTTTTTGTGGTCCATAGCTAAGTCCGGTTCCACTATGTCCATGTGGAAACTTGTCAATTTCTTGCTTTGGCTAAAACTTGAGAATTTTTAAAATGTGAGAAAGCAACAAGCATTGATCTTCATATGATCGACGGTTTGGAAGATGCACTATTTTATACCCACTTGGAAACCAAAAAGAGGGGCCTATAGGGATAGGTGTAAACTCATCATTTTCTCACTTTAATTAAAACTCCATGCAACTTCAAAATGAGAGAAAGTGACAATCATCGATATGCCTTTTATTGATGATCATGAAAATAACTCACCTAGGGTTAAAACAAAACAATGAGCAAGCTAACCCAAGGCAAAAATAAGGTTTAAAAAAAGTCATGCGCTAGGGTAAAAAAGATTTTCATGAAAATATTTAAAAGATGTGCCACAACTATATATTAAAAGGATTTTCAAAAGTTTTATAGGGCTTTAATTAAAAATCTTCCCATGCATACTTGAAAATGCGAACAATGTCAACCAATTTTTTTAGAAACCTAGGGCACAAAAGACATTATGGAAATATAATTAGGGATTTTTCTAACATGTAATCAATCAAAAGACATATAATCCGTAATTATAAAAGGATAAATAGATTTTCCCACAACAATTTTGCAGAATTTTTAAGATGTGAAAAAACAAGGCTGACACCTTGAACTATGTGCCACATCACTGGTACCACCTTAGTGCCCTACCACATATCGCCTTGTCACATTTTGCATGTACAGTCAATATTTGTCACCTATTTTGTCTACGATTTTTTTTAGAAACCTAGGGCACAAAAGACATTAGGGCATTATAATTAGGGATTTTTCTAGGGCATAATCAATCAAAAGACATAGAATTCGTAATTATAAAAGGATAACTAGTTTTTCCCACAACAATTTTGCATAATTTTTAAGACGTGAAAAACAAGGCTTACACCTTGAACTATGTGCCACATCACCAGTACCACCTTAGCAACCTACCACATATCACTTTGTCACATTTGCATGTACAATCAACATTTGCCATCTATTGTGTGATAATATGATGTTTCATGACGATGCATCAAATCAGTATGCCTCAAAATCCATGCCACATTCACCTATTTTGTGATAATACAATGTTTCATGATGATGCACCACATGTCTTTCTTGCCACATCAGTATGCCTCAAAATCCATGCCAAATGGAAGGCTATTTTTTTCTCACCTATTTTGGAAAAATACAATGTTTCATGATGATGCACCACATGTCTTTCTTGCCACATCATCAATATGCCTTAAAAATCCATGCCAAATGGAAGGCTACTTTTTTCTCCAACTAGTTGGCACATGACCTAACTACATTCATTATCAATGATGCGTGTAATCTATCCGCCTCACCACAAGTACACCTTGTCATAAAGTAAGGATTGCTTTATTTTCTCTTCATGAACTTCTATATAAATATATTGGAAAAATATGTCCACAATGAATGTGGGACAATTGACATAAAAAACATTGACACAAGGTAAAACTTGGCGACCATTTCTGATGCATAAGCCGAAATGTCGATCATGACAAAAGCTAATATTATGATCCTTACCTGCCCGAACACCCAAAGCATTTACCTATTGGTTTGAAAGGTGGTGATCAATTGGAGGGAAGCTCAAACTATCCATTTTGCCCTTGACATCTTAATTCTTTCCTGTGCAGATCATGGCATTTGTATGCCTCAAAAGAATGAACCCTCTAGTTTGTGTAATAGTGTCTCCCAAAATGTAATCTACAGTATTCAAAATATTTTTTGAAAGATCAACACCTTTGTTGGAGGAATCCCCAAAGATGGATACTGAGGATGAAGTCGAAGAAAGATGCACCATGTCACTAATTGCCAGACTAGTTTTTACGGTTATCATTTGCGACAGTGTAGACAATTCCTGGAGGAATTCAGAGCAACAATGGGGTTCCTATATATGGATGCACAATATTGCGTTCCAATACTTAACCATGTGAATTGGAAGAATTTTACTCCAAGCAAGGGTGGATAGAGAAACATATCTGGACACAGATCCAAATACCTTAGGCCTTCATAGCATGGGAAATCTCTATACTTCAAAAAATAGAATGGTTCCTGAATCCTTTCTATTCACCACAATGACAACATTGGCTTTTGAAATCTTCTAAATGGTGAATGACAGTTTAAATTTGATATGGTTTACATCTTTCTTGTTGTTTACCCAATGTTCCTAAACACAACCTTTACACCAAGTTGAGGAAAATATATCAGATTCATACCAAGAAAATTGGCTTCAAATCATCTATATTCAACTTTGATAAGTTTCCTCCTTGGGTCAGCAGATAGTTTCCAATCGGGTTTGTGTCTTTTAGTAAGGACCTCTTTATTCGGATGCTTCATTTGTAATTTGATCATTGATATCAATGCTGCTCCATCAGTCAATGCCTTGTTGAGGATGCATTAGTTTTTCAAGCTACCAATAAGTATGGCATCTTCTTTTCAAGCTACGACTAAGTATGACGTTTGATATCAAGCTCAAAAATTATTCCATCAGAGATCACTAAATATTTCATACTATGTGGTTTTGCACTCGATAGTTCCTTCCAATTGAACTTATCATCTAGATAGCCAGAATCAATCATAAGGAGCCGGTTAGAACCTAAGTGGGCTTATCAAAATTATGCCTCTAAAGTGTGTAATAATCCCAATTAGAATTCCATTACAAAAGAGTTCAACTTTATAGGAAAGCGGTGAATTTAGATATATACATCCTTGAATCATGCCTTTCTTTTTCTTTGAACCAACCTGAAGAATATATCAGGGCACGAAAAACACCAAATTTCTTCATAAATAAAAACTTTGGGAGTGAGCCAAGGTAACTTTGGAAGCATTTCGTATCAGGACTTCTTTGGAGAATGTACATGATTCAGAGTATATAAACAAACCCTTCAATTCTTTGCATGACTGTGATCCTTACCAGGCACAGGTGTCTTCTCACAAATTTGATCAAAACTTCAAAATTTGAGTAGGCATGACTAGAGTAGCTTGCATTTCGGCAAATGGTTGAAATATTATATTGGATTCATTGTGCTTTTGCAAGAAAACTAAAAGGTTTACACTTAACAAATGTTTAACTCATAACCGACACTTAGATTTGCACTTCATTTCTATTTAAAAGAACTTATTCAAAATTGACACATAAAGTGGTCCTTTACGACAACACCAAAGGAATGGAAATAATGATTTGGTCTCATGAGCATTAGCAACTTAACAATGTGTTTCAATTTACTTCCTTATTGTTCATGATGAGTATATGATCCAACATAGCCATTTGACCTTCAATTAATGATATGTGACTGCTAAATTATTTTGATAATAAAAATCATTATAACTTCTAAAGGCATCCTTCACTTCCCAATTATATTATCAGTCTGCTGAAAATGGTTGGGTCCCAAAGTGGGTCCGACTAAATAAAAAATTCAAATTTAAACACCTAACCCTTTAACTGATCCAATGAGCAATTGAAACTAATTAGATTCAAACTTGATCACTACTACATCATTTAAAACTCATTTTACTTCATTTTTTAAAACTATAACTCTTTGCTAAGAAAACCTATGAGCTGGCTTTAAAAACTGACCGAATCAAACAATTGGATGCTATATCTATTCTCTTGTTCACATTCTTTTACCCTATTATATTTCACCTAATGACAACAACTAGCTCAAAAGACATTGGCCATCAAAGTTTCCTTCTCCGAATTGCATGCAAATAAAAATGTTAGAAAACAATAAATTATATTCAGACTTGGGTTTGAAAACAAGACAAATGGACACTTGTAGGCACAAAAATTGGGACATTAGTTTACTATCATATGAAGAGTATAAGTCTTTAATTTTGTCTCATGACAAATAACTAGAAAAATTTTGAAAGCATGAGAAATTGGTTGCTTGGATTTGCATAACTAGAAACAGTAGAAAAATAGTGATTTTTGCAAATGGAATGGACTTGGGACAATGTGCAAATGGAATCATTAAGACTTAAAAATTGGCTCACTTAAATCATTTTTAAAGTAGAACACAATGGTACAATCCATTTGGTCTCATCTATCATAGTTTTAGAGTGATCACATCCAGAATAGGACTATCAATTATTTTACAATTTTAGACACAAGTGAAATTTCAAAAATTACATTTGGATTCATGTTAAAAACAAGTCAAATGGATTCTTCATAGGCTCAAATCTAAAATATAGAATTTCTCTAACCCCTAGAATACAATGCAAAAGCAATTTCTTCATTTTAGTCAATATGATCAAAGTTATAATCAGTCAAAAAGGGTTACCCAAAATTTTGAGAAATATGCATTAACATGGCAACAATAAACAACCAACTTTGAAGGATTTAAAATATATTCAAAATATTTCAAAACAACTTGAAATATGAAACATAGGGTCTCTGATATACATACTAAACACTCCCAAAGAGGTGAGTGATGCAACTTTACTGATTACAAGATATTCAATTGCAAAATAGGCTTCCCATCATTGATTGACACTTGGGCAAAAATGTAGATTTGAGTAATACTCAAAATGAAACTTCACAAAATGACTTTGAATGATAGCTTATTATCATAGGATGGATGTATATACTGAATGAACGGTGTTAAACAGTTTAAATATGTTATAGGGTTTGAAATGATAGCTAGGTAGACAAGCATGAACATATTTCACATACGTTTGTGTGTTATCTACACCACACACATACATGTGCAAGTTATGATCTTTACTTATACCTTGCTTTTTAGCAAACTCTGTTTAGTCGGCCTTGTTTGAAATGTTACAAAATTAACTTAGGGTTAACATCTAGGATGTTAATCCATCATAGTTAAGTAAATAATTTTTTACCAAATAATTGCTTAAGCTATAGTTATCATATTTTCTGTCATGCTTTGTTCTACTCTATCAATTTCCTATACTAGTATGTCATTTGCAATTAATTCCATGCTTCCCATACACATTTGTACACTTCTACACACCATCATGAAACTATCAAATATATTTCCTAAACTACACACGTGCCAATTATTACTCAGTCATCCATATTCACAGAATCTATCTCTATGTTTCTATAACTGTCTAACACTTCCACAATTTTTTGTTTTTTGATTTCACAATGAAATACCAATATATATGTTACCATAAATGACAACACTAAATATAATAAGTAATCAATTGACTTAACAATATTTCCAAAAAAACTCTCCCTTTGACATTGATGGAAACATATGGAAAAATTTGGCTAAGTCCCAAAATATTGATAAAAACTATGGCCTTAAAAAAGTTGCAAACAAAAAATCAAAATTTTCTTTACAAAACTTGTATCATTATATATTATCATCTTTCCTTGTCTCTCCTAATAAAATGATTTCCTATATACATAGCTAAGACTCCCCTTTACATATGCATACATTATTTACATTTCTTTCTTCCTTTTCTTTACACACATTACAATTTTCTATTACATTCTTCTCCCCTTTTGACATCAATGATAAATATGTCAAAAAATTTATATTTATAAGACAAAATTTTTAACTTTTCTTATTCTAATTTGAGATTCTAGATATGTAATCTACAAAATCAAGTTTTAGTCTCACAAGTTCCTTATTCCAAGTTTCTTTCACTATATCTGATATGCTGATAAGTGCACATAATGCACATAATGCAACTTCTACTATGCTCAAGTCTATATAGGAAAATTTTTCATAGGGTTCCTTTACTGTAAGACACTCCATCAATTGTCTCTATAAAATACTAGTTTTGGGAAATAAGTATTCTCTAAGAATAGATAATCTCTTTATTACCTTTTCCTTGTCATGCTCAAGACCTCTGATTGCATTGTCTACTACCTCCATGTTTGCCTCAATATCCTCAATTCTTTCACATGGATAGTGTAATATGATAGTTAGTGTTTGAAGCTCACTCATTCTACCTTAGAATTTGTGATAAAATTCTGTCAAGTAACTGTATGCATGACATTACCTATTATCTATACAATTGATTTTTTCTTCATCTATTCTCTTCCTCAACTACTTGATGCAAACATTTAGGGTTTGCAAGTCATTCCTCACATTTTTTCATACTATATCAAATCATGTTGCATCATGCTTGGTCTGTGCTTGTACCAAAGCAATATCAAACATAGTGGTGAACTGAACATCAAAGGTTCATACCATTTTCTTGGCTTTTTTTTAAATGTCTATCTCTACAATACTTGTTTGAACTATCATTTGCATTCCTTCCGGAACTTTTGCCAAATTTATTTCTAAGTTCTTAACATATTTATTATTTTCAAGTAATTTTAATAAAGATGTCATCATACCCTTCTAATTGTCATCATCATCATATCCTATGGGCAATGTAGTGACTCTTACTATTGGGGTTACTATTGGGATAGGTGTAATCTCTAGTGTAACATAAGATATATGAGCCTCATACTGGAATATTACCTTGTCTACCCTAGTAATTGCATGTTTGAGTTATTTCTGAAAGATACTCTCTTGCATCACAACTTTCCAAACATTCTTCATCTTGTCCTCTTTTTCCTTTACTACAACTTTCCTTGCCTCTTCTTCCTTCCTTCTCTCTTCCACTTCTTTCTTACTTTCCTCTTCTTTCTTCTTCTTTTCTCTTCTCTTCAATCCTCTTCTTTTCTTTTTCTTGTCTTCTTCTTCAATCTTTCTTATTTTTTCTTCTTTGTTCTTTCTTTCTTCAGCCTTTCTCTTCGTTTCTTTTGCAGTTTTCCTCTTTTCTCTCTCCTCAACTTTTCTCTTCTCTTCTTTCACATCATTTTCTTCATCTAAACTATAGTGTTCAATTATATTGCCAATAATATTTGTTCCAATATCCTTGAAAGCTTCTTCTTCCTCATCATCAACTATTATATGAGTGCTATCCACTTGCATGGATTTGATATCAATCACTATATGTGGAGGTGAGTCAATTTTTTTAGTTACCTCAACTTCTTCTTCAACAACACTAGCGTATTGACCTCAATATGAATAGAGATTTTGCCTCTGATTGCACATTCTCCTTAGTGGCTTTAGGCATAGAAGTCATGTAACTAACTATGGCTTCTTTAGTTTCTATGTTTACTTCTTCATGGTTTCCTCCCATGACAATTATTTTATCTCCTCTTGTTTCTTAGCATGGACTCAATACCCTCCAAAATATTCTTCATATCATCATCATTATTTACAAGATATAGTTTCTTTACTAGATGAATTCTTATATTCTTATCTTCTTCTACTACTCTTCTCTTTATGTTCAATAGTTTTTTATACAAATTTGTAGGAATCTTATCTTGAATACTATCAAATATTTTATTTCTCATTATAGCATTCTCTAACTACCTTCTATCATTATTACTATACTAACTATAATATTTATTCAATTGAAAAAAAATCGTCATTCTTAATGATTTGTACATTTAACTTTTTCACTTTGGGGTTCCAATATATTTCTTATCAGATAATGTTCTGCCCTCACCAACTATTTGTTCTACTACCTTCTCCATAGTCTCTTACTTACATTCATCATATTCGCTAATCTAGAAAAAATTTCTTGTCTTCCCTAAACCATTGGTGGTCTACTTGGTCCTCTTCTTACGGGATGGTGTAGAATATTTGTTAACCTTCATCAATCTTTCTAGTTTCCTGTGTGAAAATGATATTATTGCCACATCTTCATTAGGCTTCTCCTTCTATCCAAGTTATTCTTTAAAATGTTGCACTTGGGCAACTGTGGCATAGGGTACACTTGGAATTTGTTTTGATGATCCAACAACAATAATTCCTTCATCAGGTCTAGCTACAAGAAGGGGTGTAGCTACCAACAATTTTTTTCCCCTTCGGCCTTCATCTCCTTGGAAATACCTAAGGATTCATTATATTCTTCTCTTGTCATACCAATTTATTTGAGAACATATTCTATCTTCTTTTAAACATTCTTCTAAACTTCTTTGCTATGAAGTTCAAAGTGAACTTCCTTTATCATATCTTCATATGTCCCCCATCTAGGGCATTGAATATCTCTCTCAAACTATAGTAGTATCTTCGCATACTCCTCAATGAGTTCTTCACTCATTTCATAACCCATAGGTTATATAAATTTTACTCTAGGTTCCACCACCTCCATACAAGTTGTATTTGTTTCTACCATAAAAATTTCATCTTTGTACTTTTATACCATAGAAGGAGGGATTATGTATCTCTATTTCATTTTCAACTGAAAATTCTTCATCATTGTGTCAATATCTTTGTCTCTGACGTCTTTGAGTTTGGCTTTGTAACACTGAGTGATTAGGTTCATGGTGCACTCATTACTATTCCAACTTGTCATACTAGGGGATTGTTTAGTTGCATGGAAAACCAAATAGGTCAGTGAGGATTCAAATCTAAAAACCATTTTGAAATGTCCCTTTTCTGATTTTACATGATATTTCCAACCTCTAATCAGATCTTTAAAATCAAACAGCTAATATCCCAAAGATCCACCAAATTCCTCAAGAAACCCCAAATCGGGTATGTTGAAAATAGTGCTAAAAGCTTTACAACTTCACAAATTATTAATGAATCTGAAAATGGAAATTTTTACAGAACTTTCAGCAGCATAACAGCCTACAAATTGACATTTCCAGATCCGTATAGCCTTTACACAAGAGCTCGAAAATGTAGGACCAAAACTATGCTCATCGGGCTCCCGAAATAGCACAAAATATGCCCGGAAACACCACAAGAACACTAATAATCTATCTCAGAAGTTTAATCACGTCCCAATATATATATTCAGCTCTATTTTAACAGCTTAAAGTATAAAATACAGCAGCAACCAAAACTGATATGAAATACTCAACCGGAAACACCAAACTCTTACAAAAATACACCCGGAAACTCACAAATCTGCACTGTTCAGCACAAAGGCAAACTCTGTATGAGTATGCACATGGAATGGCTTCAAACTCCCGTTCTTAGCCTTCCTGGAAACCTACAAACTCCCGTTCTTGGGTCTCCCTGGAAACCTGCAAACTCCCGTTCTTGGGTCTCCTTCTCCACAGGTTTGGCAGCCTCTGAAGAATAACAAAGAATCAGCAAAAATCAAGTTCTGGAATGAGCCCAAAATGCCTCCAAACCCCTTAAAAGAGGGCATAACTGTAACTCACGTCCAAGAGAGGTTAATGAAACTTATTTTAATAATAATTTTCATTTATTAGTCCAACGGTTTCCAAAGATTAACCCCCTTTTTCCGAAACTTCACTTTCTTGGGCCCGCCTGCCTTAGCAAAGATTTTCTTTTTTAATTATTTGAAAAGGGGACATGACAAGTCCTCCCCTCCCAAAAATTGCTTGTCCTCAAGCAATGGATAAACAATAAACCAATCAATCCACCTGGATCCCAAATGTAGTCATGAACTATACTACTACCAATTAACATAGGCTCCTGCAATATCCTCTGCAATATGAGCAAGATGAATCCATAATCAAACTGACAATTATAGCTCAACCAAAATCCAAAATCACCACTACCACAGTCAAAAACCCATGAGGCACAAACTCTTAGAACATCAGATCCCAAGCAAAGTGGACAAATCAAACTACCAATACAGTAAATACCATCAACGCATCCCACTGGCCTATACGGAATGCACAATCCAACTCTGCAACAATGGTGAATGCTCTCGAATGAAACTGTACCAAGTATGGAGAATCCACACACTGTACAACTCTTGTAGTCAACACAACTTTGCAAATCACTGGCCACTATCTCATAACCATAACTACCATGCACCCCTGATGGTGAAAAGCCATCACAAGATAAATAGCAAGAATTGGAACCCAAACCAAATCTTCCTGCCATCAACTCCTCAACACAAGGATCAAATGCTAACTGATGTACATACCTTGCAATATAATGTTGATAAAAAAAACCAACCTTAGTCAACAACTCACCATGAAGAAGTGATACAACCCACTGATCACCAGCTAAGTCAAGAGATGTCATAGCCAAAGGAGTAGAATCAATAACAACACCTGCTAAAGCATCACTCCAAAAATCCTGCTCTAAGTCATGTATTATCAACCTGTCAATTTCAGGACCTATCACCATGTCATGCCCATCACAAATCTCATCCCGAGGCATCAAACTATCCCATAACTAATGATAAGCACTAGGAACCAAAGTACATCTCTGTACCATCATCTCATCAACATGGTCATCAAAGGTAGATAGATGAGCATACCTCACAGTGTAATGCCAATAGAATGCACCAATCTCAGTTAGTGGCTTAGACTGCAATCCAGATGTAACTAACTGCAATAGATCATTAACCAAGTTGGAACTGACTACTACCTCTGAAGACATTGCGAAGGGAGTAGTATTACTAGTAGGAACCATGCCAACTATCAGCTGACCAACATCACACATGGTCTTTGATACAACATCTCTAGTCTTCGTGCCATTAGTACTAGAGGTCACCACCATGTCAGGCACACCACAAAAATCTGCTACAGCACCCAACTCAATTGAACCTGACTCTAGTGGGAATGAACCTGATATGCCAATGTTAGTATCAAGGATGGATGCATCCCCATCTCCACTGTCTCTAACAATCTCGACCATGGACATCCTCAGATCACCAAACACCATAGCTTGTGACTGTATAGAATCAGGTAAAGACTGTAGTCGCTCTAACTCCATGGTCACCTTAGCCAAATGAAACTGTGACTCCTTGAGAGCCAATTGTGTACTCTCAAGAATCTCAGAAGTCACCTCAAGCTGCTCAGTAAGATCACTCACCTCATCTTCCTTGGCCAACAATGCATCACATGCTGTACTGCCCCACTCCATAAGATAATCTCTGTCAACTACCAACTGCATATAATTCTGTCTCAAAATCCGAATAGCCTCCCATAAAGAGTGGATCTCTGTCAAGGAAAGATAACTTCCTCCCTGCTCATCACTAGTAGGAGAACCCCATCCATAAACTGCTAACAACTAACGAGCAGCATCAAAATGTTGGCAAGTGATAGAAATGTCTTGGTCACTAACTCTCAACTGATTAGACACATGATGGCACTGGCTTGACTGTCTCCTACAAACCTCCTCTGATGCACTGTCTGAAGGAGTGTCCTCAAAGTTACTAGTCTCTAGAGTATTACCATCCATATCCTGTGAATCAAATCTAAAGCTCATATCAACATACGGAGTATCAAAAACATTAGCATTGCTGTCCAACTCCTCTATACCCAAGGAAACTAAGTCTTCAAAACTGCCCATTGCATCCTTCTGGATGTCATCAATGCCAATGTGATCCTGGGACTCATCTATACACACTGCCAAATATGAAATATCATCAACACATTCCAGCAAGTATGGCCGACTGGATATATGAACAAAGCCCAACATTGGTGTATAAAAACTAATACCAACATCAGACAAGATACTGGCACAAGAAAAGACAACACCATGTAATCTGCTAATCAAATCCATGATAGCACCCAAACAAACACTGCTACCAAAAAGTGTTAAAGATCTCCAGTCAACTGAATCCCAAATGCCAATATAACAATCTCGAGTCCATATCCGTAAACTAGAATTAGCTGGTAACTCAAGCAAAATTCTGACTTGAGTAATATGACCAATACCAACTAACTCCACATACCTATCATGATGAGATAATGTAGTGACAATACTGTCTTCACACACCTTCAGCTGGCGGGATAAATCATGTGAAGTACTACTAGCCTCAACCTCATGTGACGAAGCATCTAACTGTGCCTGGTACTCTCTCTCCAAAAATTCATGAATGCTCAATGTCTGCTCATCTACACCAGGTATCTCACCATCATGCACAACAACATCCTCATAATCATCATCCTTGAGGTCAAATCTATCTATCACTCTTTGACTAAAATCATCAAATGTAGTTACCTGATCATGACCTTGAGTAGTCATTCCATGATACCACCAATCATAGGCTGCATCTTCCAAGTGTAGACTTGCAATTTGAACAAAATCACTCTCCTTCATGGGGTTAAGTGTGAAGAAGGTCTGTAATTTTTGTAGCCATGCTCTAGCTGAAATTTTATTTGTTCCATCAAAAGTAGGTGCTATAAACTTGCTTATTTTATTTTTGAGCTCTCTTCCACTTATGTCATGCTTCCTTCTGTATTCTTTCTTGGGCATCAAAGTGTTCATCATATCCACATATTCTCTAAAAGGAACTGAACTACGAAAGTCATCATCTAAGCCATTATAAGTAGCTCTTAATGTAATCAAGTTACCTGTAACCTCTTCCATAGGATTAATGGCTGGATTTTGTACTGGTGGCTCATCTGCAGGCAAGAAAATAGTTTTGGTTGATTTAGATGGTGTGGATTTCAGATTTCTTGGCTCCTCTAAAGTGCTCCCTTTCTCATTAATAGATGCAACTCCTTGTAGTTTTTCTGTCAATATTCGCAAAGCCTCTCTAGTTTCTGCCAAACTATCCACTGTTTGCTTCTGAGTGTTTTGGATGTCTTGGAAGAATTTCTTTGCCATCTCATCTAGATCAGCCATACTTTTCCCTTCCTTGGATTTTGTACTTTTACTTTCAACTGGAGGTTTGATCAAAATTTCTTTATTCTTTTCTCGCTGCAAATATCTTTTTTCTCTTTCACTTAGTTGCATGCAACCATAAATTTTGACATGCAGCTGATTAGAAGCAACATGCAACCACCAAATTCACCAAGAACTAACATGAAAATGATTAGAAGTAGAATGTAACCATAAATTTTAACATGCATCTCATTAGAAGAAACATGCAACCATAAATTATGACATGCAAAATCTGGGTAGTTGTCAAAACTGACATGCAAGATCTGGGTAGTTGTCAAAACTAACCTGCAACTTCTACAAACCCTCAGGCTAGCAAGATCATGGCTCTGATACCACTGAAATGTCCCTTTTCTGATTTTACATGATATTTCCAACCTCTAATCAGATCTTTAAAATCAAACAGCTAATATCCCAAAGATCCACCAAATTCCTCAAGAAACCCCAAATCGGGTATGTTGAAAATAGTGCTAAAAGCTTTACAACTTCACAAATTATTAATGAATCTGAAAATGGAAATTTTTACAGAACTTTCAGCAGCATAACAGCCTACAAATTGACATTTCCAGATCCGTATAGCCTTTACACAAGAGCTCGAAAATGTAGGACCAAAACTATGCTCATCGGGCTCCCGAAATAGCACAAAATATGCCCGGAAACACCACAAGAACACTAATAATCTATCTCAGAAGTTTAATCACGTCCCAATATATATATTCAGCTCTATTTTAACAGCTTAAAGTATAAAATACAGCAGCAACCAAAACTGATATGAAATACTCAACCGGAAACACCAAACTCTTACAAAAATACACCCGGAAACGCACAAATCTGCACTGTTCAGCACAAAGGCAAACTCTGTATGAGTATGCACATGGAATGGCTTCAAACTCCCGTTCTTAGCCTTCCTGGAAACCTACAAACTCCCGTTCTTGGGTCTCCCTGGAAACCTGCAAACTCCCGTTCTTGGGTCTCCTTCTCCACAGGTTTGGCAGCCTCTGAAGAATAACAAAGAATCAGCAAAAATCAAGTTCTGGAATGAGCCCAAAATGCCTCCAAACCCCTTAAAAGAGGGCATAACTGTAACTCACGTCCAAGAGAGGTTAATGAAACTTATTTTAATAATAATTTTCATTTATTAGTCCAACGGTTTCCAAAGATTAACCCCCTTTTTCCGAAACTTCACTTTCTTGGGCCCGCCTGCCTTAGCAAAGATTTTCTTTTTTAATTATTTGAAAAGGGGACATGACACATTTCTTAGATTTTCTTAGCTTCTCTATGTTATCTAACAACCACACTCTTACAATCTCACAAATGTTCACGTTTTTCATTTCAATAGGCATCACATATGATGCATGTAAAAATACCATTGGTACAAAATTTACCCTTGAAATGTGGCTAAGTTTATATTCAATAATCTTTCTCAAAAATCTAACTCCAGTATCCATAATTAGGTGAACTCTCCTATTTTTGCCATCAAATTTAGTCTTCAAATTAGTTTCAAGAAGTTTCGTGATGTTCTTGTCATTGATTGGTTTACAACCAGTTGGGCATTCATTTTGCACAAGGTCAATGATAGGAATCCATAGTGTAATTCCTCTCTTGAAAAGAAAATATTTTTAAGGATCCACTCCAAGGTTTAGTGTTTGTCTTGTGACGTACCAAAATCTACTTAGTAGAAGATAAATGTGAGTGTTCACAAGAAGGCCTTTGCTGGTTCTAAAAAACTCTTTTATCTTAGAATCAAAGTAAAATCTATTTGCTGTCTCAAAATATCACACCAAAAGAACAATATTTTTCTATTTTTCTATTTTTTCAATGAATGAAACTCTAATAATGTAGCTACTATGAGGTCCTATTCTAATAGGGGGTTAGCAAAGCAAATAACGAAATTGAAAGAAAATAACATGAAATCAAATAACTTGAAATTGAAATTCCTAAATGGACATAAGCTATAGAATGCAACATGCTATGAGTTAAACCTTTGAAGGAATCAGTAGGAAACCAATCAAAATAGGAGCAACACTTCATAGAATCCACTGATGCAATCGTTGGTGGGAATCTTTAACAAATCGAATGATGTTTCACTCTTCATCAAATCGCAAGGCCACAGAAAGTGCGCTCATGCAAGACAAAAAGCTATGTAGACACAATTGGGTGATCTCTTCTCAAGCTCGTTACATCAACAGAATTCATATATCTATAGCAAACACCAGAACTAAAAGATTGCACTACTAGAAACAATGCAATAAACCTTTGGCTCAATCACAATCTCATGAATAAAATCCCCAGCTCGTTACAGCAACAGAATTCATATATCTGTAGCAAACACCAGAACTAAAAGATTGCACTACTAGAAACAATGCAATAAACTTTTGGCTCAATCACAATCTCATGAATAAAATCCCCAAAACAATGACACATTTAGGCAATAATAACTACACTCCGAAAGCTAGCACCAAAACCATAACTTTATTGCATAATAACGACGGCCCTTGTTACATTTTACAATGGGATATTTATAAGAAATCGTCTCCTCAATTTGTGTTTAGAGTGAGAGATATCTTGATGCAATAAAATGTTTTTAAAACATTTAAACAAACTAAATATATACAAATTGATAATCTAACTGGTCCTTAGAGGGACTCCATCAATATTTTATTCATTAATTGGATGCATGAGCCCTTTACATGTCAAAAATAATGAAAGCATGAGAGAGAAAGTAGGAGGAAGCCATCAGTCAAAGTAGAAGTGCACGAAGACACCAAAAATAGAAGCTACCCCTTCACTAGGCATGTGTCAGAGTTAAACTACCATCAGAAGGCACTCTTGATGCATGGAAAGTGCTATTTTTTGAACTGGCAGTCAACTGTCGGCGCACCTCTGAATTATGGAGCTGCAGACCTATGGAGCTATGGAGCTGCAGATGTCGACTGGATCAAAATCTCAAAATTTGACTTATGTCAAAATTGAAATTTTGGCATCTGGGTTTTGCTCATCTTTATACTAAAGATATGCTTGGATGTTTGCTCTTGAATTTCTCTATAATCTTAGTAATCTTAGCAGCATCTGGAAGATCCAAAGCCTCATACTTGTCTTTGACATTCTGTCTGTAGTTGTCCACCTCAATCCAAGTTTCTGTAAAATCTCTGAGTTTGGTGTCCAACTCTAATAGTGCTTCCTCTGTTCTGAAGGCTTATCTGATGTCTTCATCACTAGATGCTTCCTCTAAAGTCTTTTTGAAATTTTCCACAAGTAGCTCAACTGGAAAATCCTTCTCTCGCTCTTCATCTTCAAAAATGTTCAAGCATGCATCACTGTAAAAATTTTTTGCTTCCAAAATTTGCTCTTGGGCTTGGTCCTTGAGCCTATGTATCTCATCATGCAATGTTTCCATCACTTTATTTCCATCTAAAATCTTTTCTATCTAATCATCTATCATGTCTAACTCTTCTCTAGTATATACATCAATCAGAATGTGGTACCTTTGCCCTTTTATGGCGTGTAGATTTTGTAAATCCTTGCTCCATACCCGTACCTCATTCATAATACTGAAGTCCTACCTAAAAATTGCCACGATCTTATCAACATTCTCTTTTGTAGCATGCAATAACTTCATACTTCCTATGATTATAGTAACAGCCCTATCCTCAAGGCTATCTTGCCAATCCTGACAAGCTCTCAAAAAAGGACTAAGTCGTACACCTTCCCCTTCTCTAAGAATGGTATTCAAAGTCTCCTCAAGGCATTCAGAATCAAGAGGACCAATAACTTCAGCTAAATATCCCTTTAAGATCTCAACTTGCCTTCGTAGTGTTCTAATTTCAACCTCATCTTGTTCCATATGGCTGAGAACCTCCTTGACTCCCATAGTCATCATATGTTAGGAAGTATCCCATGTAGGCTTTTCTAACATGATATCTTTTACTTCATAGTCCTAAAGGCTAATAGCTTCTTCATCTATACATTTCAGAGGGTTAGCCACTTGTGCAAATAAGTCATGGTTTCAGGTAGTAGTAATGAATGCAAATGGCATTGCATCATGTAATGGAGAGTCATGTTTGTTCAAAATCTCTGCAATGTCACAAATATCATCCTCTAAAGCATGAAATTGATGCTTGGAACTCCTCATTATCTCTTTCTGAAACCATCTTGGGATATGTCTTTCTATAACCTTGGTTCTCGATGATGAAGGGATGTGTTCAACTACCTCCTTCCCTCCATCACTATTGCTTGGAGTCTACTATTGTGAGGGTTCTTCTTCTATAGTCTTGGTTTTTGTAGATCTCATAGTTTGCTCCTTAACTTCCTGAGAAGGTTGTTTTATACATTCTACTACCTGTGCCTCTTTTGAAGGCTCATTCATAACCCTTGGTTCTAGTTCTCCTTGTAATGATGATTCCTTCTAAATATGTTCTTCTGAACTTAGAGGTGGAGGTGTCACTGAAATGTTATCTACCATCATAACCTGAGGTGAAGATGGGGGAGTGAGATGAGGACCTTGTATCTCAGGTGGCATCTGCATCCAATCTTGCTATTGAAGTTCATCTGTAGGAGTATCTCTAATCTTATGTCCAACTAATTTTGTACCCATTGGCATGAAATCAAAATTTGGGATGGAGAGAACATCATCACCTAGCTCCCTTTGCTCATTCACCCATCATTGTACTTCATCTTCTGAAGAAGAGAGTTCTACCATTTCAGTTTGGGTGGGTGGTGGGGTATTTATGACACTCTTCCTTCTTTCCAATTCTATAGCTTTGGCTAGCTGAGTTCTCCTTTGTAGAGGCACTTGTTTCTCCTCTTTATCTGACTCTGTTTCCCCCTCATCTGATTCTTCCTTGGGAATGGTTTCAAGAAAAAACAAAATAAGGCACTAATCTTTTACGAAATCTTTGCCTCTTGTTCATTCTAACTTTGATCCTCTTTTGTTTCTGTGGAACCATAGGTGAAGCAGGCTCTTCATGCACTGGATGAATGGATGTCTCTGGAATCTCTCCCTCTTCTTGTTGACTTGACAAAATAGGAGGCAATGGAAAAGCAACCCAGATATGAGAAATTTTAGAGTCTTGGGGCTCCTAGGGAGTAGATTCTTGTCGCTGCGAAGGGGCCTATTCTTCAACATGCTCTGCCTGAATCCTCTCAGGAGAGGCTCTCTTCCTCTTTTCCTTCTTGTTCTCTAAAGGATGGTAGTATCCCACTAGATGATCAAGCTAGTAGACTATTTTTGGCCTAATAGGAGATTGGAGCGCAAAGATAGGAACTACGACTTTCTTCCCCTTTACCCTTTTTGGGTGAGCATGTGCATGGAATATCACTATATCCAAAATTGGATCAAGTGGAAAGGGTTTCTTGATCCAACTCTTTTTCATTCTGATGACATGTTTCACTCGATGATTAATATCATCTCCTTCCTCTCTATCAATTTCTGCATTTAGGATGGGCCTCTCACCAACTTTATCTATATTGAATAAGGGATCTAGTAGCTCCTATGAGTCCTATAGCCTTATCTCATCTAGGATGGTAAAATGGAGAGCCTTCTCTACTAAATACAAAGTCATTCTACAATAGTCCTTGATATGAGCATCATAGTCATTTGTGCCATTCATCCAATGATCTTCAATGGCATCGTCATGGTGGAACTCTTTTCCTGCCAAGTTTTCCACTTTACCAACATTGTCGAAGAATGGCCAGGGAGAGTTAGATTCTTCAAGAGGATAATTCTCCCATTCCCTCTAGAAAGTTTATATATCCTACTTTCTCTTTACTTGGTATGCTCCTATTACAGAAGGCCAATCCCAACAAGGCCTCCGTTGTTTTTTGATCCTCTCATAAGCTAACTCAATCTGCCAAAAAATTTCGGTTAGAACCAACTTGTCACTTGGGTATGTTGGGAGCTTCTTTGGATGGATGGATGCACCACCAACCTGAATGTATGTGAATGCCCAAAACTAGATGAAATATGCACCGAGAGCTGTGATCTATGTCTTACCTTCATCAAAGAATCTCTTCCCATAATCCCCTTTGATGAATTGAATGATGGCAAAGATGAAGGCATCATTCACAATTCTATACTCCTTGCTCTACTGTGAGAGCTTCTTCTTCACCAGTTGAGGATAAACTATATATGGCCATGCATTAGGATCCTACATACTACCCTTTTTGTACAACCTAGGATAGTTGGTGGCCCTTGCTACAAGCATATATACCACATAAGTAAGTCATATAGGACTTCTTCTTGTCCTTTCCTGTCCGCAACTGGTCACACAAGTTCTCACTAAGTGTGGTAGAAAAATCCAGTGGCATCTTTGTGTGTCTGATGGTCTCAATTAAGTTGACCATGAATGGAGTGAGATCACCTACTACAAGTAATCCCATAACTGTTCTCAAGAGAATGATTGAATATCCAATGTCATCCTTCATGTATCCTTGAGTCATATCCACTTTTCTGATTTTCTTCCCCCGAGGTGGTTTCTCAATGAAGTATGAGGAATATATGATGTCGATGGCCTCTTGGTAATGATCCTTATGCCACCTCTCAGCTGCTTCATATGAAAGCCTAATGAACGAATTGGCTCTAGGTAGATGAAAAACCCTCTTGATATTATTAGGTTGTAGATCCAAGACCACTTCCCTAGTGATTCTCTTTACCACCCTTTCATTAGGAACAAAATGTCGAGATAGGGTCATAATCAATTCAGCTGACTGCATGGTCTCGGGATGTGATGCTGCATTTACTAATCTGGAATGGATTATAGAAAATTTCAAAGCTGATCTTTTGGTTGGATTGTTACAAACTCTTAAGAACTCTCCCAAGTCTGTGTGTCCAAGTCTTGTATCTTTGATCTTAGAGTATTCATTGTGCAGTTGTGATTTCAGAGTTACACCTTGGAACTTGTACACAACTGGTTTTGCTATTGATCTGAATTTGGATGCCATCTGATTATATTACCTACATGTCACAGAAAAAAGAAAAACATGATTAATTATTGGATATAAAAAAAATGTTAAAAAAAAAAAAGTCTGCCTAGGGAACTTATTTATTTGTTTTTTATTTTATATATATATATTTTAAATTTATTTTTTAAAAAAAAAAGGTTTGATGGAGCATGCGTGGTGGCGAGGGCATCCACGTGTGCTCATCCTAAAAGGGGTCTGGTGTGCATGCATCCTAAAAGGGGCATGGTGCACACACACGCACCCCAAAAGGGGTGCGGCTTGGCACAAGCACCGCATGCGCACCCCAAAAGGTGCTCAGCCAGGCCATGGGTGCCGCGTCGCTCAATCAGAGTCATGGCAGCATGTGCCCAAAGGGTACGTGGTGCAGGCATCGCTTGTGCACCGAAAGGATGCATGGCATGCGTGCCCAAAAGGGCATGACAAGCAGTGCCACAGCAGCACGCCGCTAGCACACAGGGCATGGGGCAACGCACACGCACGCCTCATGGGCACAGGTTTTTTGAAAAAAGGGGGGGGGGGAGTGTTTTACCTCGCCCTCCTTTCTTCTTGAAAACAAAATGAGTAAGGAAGAAGGGGAGGGAGGGTTTTTATAACCCTCTCTCCCTTTTGCAAGTGCACCATGCCTCAATGTGCATGCGCACTAGATGATGTGTGTTCTCTTTTGAGTTTTTCTAATTTTTTGTGTTTTTTTTTTCACTCTAAGGCTCCTAACTAAATTTTCTTCCCCTGCATCCTGAACTATGAGTCCAGGAGTTAAAAAAAGTAGGGGGTCCCCATTCCTATTGAGGAATGGGGCATGTGTTGTGGACACCACAACAATAAGCCCTAGAAAAAAGGAAGAAATGATCAAGGCATTTCTTCATTAGCAAGCATTCTTCTGCTATGTGTCAAACACCAACCGAACTTTGAACACCTCGAGCATATTTTAGATGAATTTACAATCAAAATCTCTAAAGTCAAAACCTTCAAACTCAGTGTGTGCATTGTGTATTCATTCCCTTTGACGTGTCAAGATGAAATCAATCAAAGTTCTCTGTCAACTCAAAAAAATCTTCTGCTCCTCCCAGCTCATTCATTCGAAATTTCTACGAAGGCTCTTTGTCAATCAATTGCTTGACCTTTTGCATAATTGTTCCATGTCATTTAACATGTTACTTTTGATGAAACAATACTTTTGAATGCAAGACACTTTGTTTTGTAACGTATCTTTAGCCATTTCAAATCTCTAGAATCCTTCAGAGTTAACACTGTCTTTTTTTTTTTTTTTGGTTTTGTATCCTGACTACACTTAGACTGTGTAGCTAGAACATTGGTGTCATTTCTTGGATTCGATCTCTTATGAACATCCCTTGTGTTCCTCTTTTAGAACTTTTAGGAAACTCTCACACCAACAATGATCTTAGTAACCTTTCAAGGAGATCCCTCCTGGTTGAACTAGTTGAAGTTTAGATCATTCCACATCATCTTTGACTTTAATTCAACAGCACCCAAAATGATCAAATTTTAAAATTTTCTAAGTGTTCAGAGCTTGTTGGTCTAGGCTTCTGATTTCCAGACTGAAAGTCTCCTAATTTCACAAGAAATGTCAATTGCTCGGTTGGTATGAGACACACAGTCATCCAAATGTTTTGACAAAGAAATACCTCCTCCTAAAATTGGAACCAAAGAGTGGTTAGAAAAATTGGGAAAGATCCCAAGTACACCTCACCCCCTAGGACTGACATAACTTTTAAAAAAACACACAACTTGAAAAGAAACACACTTGCAGAAATAAACACGCTTGAAAAAATGAAAATCTAATCTAGATGCCGAAATGAAATCTAACTAATTTTTAAATTTTCTTTTTTAGGCTTCAAAATAATGTTTTGAAAATTGCCCATTTACGGTAAAAGGTAGAAATTCCCCCTGTAAGGAACTTAGCCTAAAGGTGTTTTCTCTGAGAATATTTGCAATCTTATATAGGCCTGTCCACAAGAATTGAAAATTGGTATGGCTGCTCAGCTTTTCTTTGACCTTATCCCACAGTAGAACAAGGTTGAAAATCTAGAAGGATTTTATTGTAGCCCTCTTGTCAAACCATCTCTTAACAACAGTTTGATGTTTAGCCATGTGCTCTAATGCAGTTGTTCATTTCTCATCCATTTCTAAAAGATTCATCAATCGGATTTGTACTCTGTCAGTGTCATTAGCATAGTCACTCATGAATTTTAAGATAGGAATCTTGAGATTGAGTGGGAATACCAGTTCTTGCCTGTAAACAAGTAGATATGAAGAAGTCCCCAAGGGATTTTTAACTCTGACCTGATCCATCCACAAGGCATATTTCAATTGTGTATGCCAATCCCTAGGATTCTCCTTCAACAATCATTTTATCAAAGTGATTAAGTTCTTGTTTGTAGACTCCGCTACCCCATTTCCTTGCGAGTAGTAATTTAAGGAGAATCTAATGATGACTTTGTTTTCAAATGCCCATTGTGTCAAGAATGCAGATGCACATATAGATCCATTGTTTCATACAAGAGCAAATGGTATTCCAAATCTAGTAACAATATGTTCTCCCAAGAAGTTAGTCACCGCCTTAGTAGTGCAATTTCTAAAAGTCTCTACCTCCATCCATCATGTGCAGTAATTCGTAGCTGTAAGAATGAATGCATGTCTAGTTGATGATGGTGGGTTTACTGGACCAATGAAATCTAGTCCCCATTTTGTGAAAGGGTGCATCTCGTATACTGGTTTTAGTGGCATTGCTGGGTGCCTCTCTTTGTTAGCACTGGTTTGGCATATATGACAAGAATGCACATGTTCAAAAGTATCCAAGAATATTGAGGGCCAAGAATAACCCGATCTTAAAATCATGTAAGTTGTTGCTTCTGTTGAACCATGTCCCATACCATACTTGTCATGAAAATGTTCCAAGACATCCTTAGCTTCTTCACATCCTAAGCATTTCAAATAAATCCCTTCATAGTTCCTTTTATATAGCTTGTCATTAAGTAACTTGTAAGACTCACATTTCATCTTAAGTCTTCTACGTTGTGAACTGTTCATCCATTTGGGGCATTGATCTTGTAAGAGATAATATACAATATCCTAGTACCACACATATATCACCACACCTTGATTGATATCAACTTGTGATATAACCATCTTCTTTTGATCATCTTCATCTATTTTAACGTCAAATTTGAATTCCTTTTGATTTCCTTCCTAGTTGTCAGTGATCATTTTGGACAATCCTTGGCTTCTAACTAATTTCATAGATTGAATTTCAAGATTGAATTCTTTAAGTATTGCCATCCACTTTCCCCTTCTTTCACCAAGTTCATTCTGCATCAAAAGTGTCTTTACTGCTAGGTCAGGTACAATTGCATACACCTTACTTCTAAGTATGTAGTGACGAAACTTCTTTACTACCTTGATCAATGCAAAGGACTATTTATCAAGATTTGAATATTTCAACTCAATGTTCTTTAGAGTACAACTCATAAAAGCAATTGGTCGCTCATCTTCCTTCTCTCTTTTTTGTGTCAAGATCCCTACGCAAGAATGTTCAGAAGAAAAGGAATAGATCTTGAATGGTAACTCTTAATCTGGACTTACCAAAATTGGGGCTATGGAAATGACAACCTTAATATCTTGGAATGATTTCTTTATCTTCGATACCCATTCTATTTTAGCTCCCTTTTTGAGTAAATAATTGAGGGGGAGGACTATCTCTGCAAAACCACTTATGAATTTGCATACAAAGTTTATCTTTCCAAAGAAATATTTCAATTCCTTTCGACTATGTCGAGCTGCTAACTTCAAAATAGACTCAACTCTATCTACATCAATGGAAATTCTGACTTCAGAAATGACATGTCCCAGAAGCTTCCCTTTAGTAACACTGAATGAACATTTCTTGGGATTGAGCAATATGTCGTACCTACGACATCTATTGAATACTTGCCTTAGATCAGCAATATGAGTACTTCGATCTTTTGAAAAGAAAACCAAATCATCCATGTATATGACTATACACCTATCTATCAATCCTTTGAAAGCTTCATCCATTGCTTGTTGAAATGTAGCTCCAGCATTAACCAACCCGAAAGGCATCCTTCTGTAAGCAAACATTCCCCACTTGGTTGTGAAAGCAGTCTTTAGCCTATCTTCTTCATCGACCATCACCTGGTTATATCCTAAGTAACGAAAGTCAACACAAAGATGAATCCTTCTAGTCTTCTTCTGTACAGGAACCAAATTTTCCACCCATATGGAATGACGGATAGGAAATATGATCTTAGCATCTAGAAGTTTCTTAACTTCTTTCATAATTAGTGGTTCAATTACCAGATTTACTGGTTGTTGTCTTTGTCAAAAAGGTTTAGCATCTGGTTTCAACGGGATGTCATGTGTGATAATCTTAGGATAATAAGTTTTTAACTCTTCATAGCTCCAAGCAATAACATCTCTATAGTTGGTGAGCATTTTGAGCATGCCATCCCTTTCTTTTTGATTGCATGCTTTTCCTATTTGCATGATTTTTGGTTCTTCATCAGTACCCAAATTGTACGACTCACACTCTTCGATTCCTTTCTCTTGAGTTTCCCTTCTATTGAGTGTTGATTCATCACGGTCAAAGATGTGTTCAAGTTAAACCATTACTTTTGGAATGTTGTTGGTTTTCAAATTAAGGATTCCATCATCATCGTCAAGCTCATCATCTTCAGGCTTGTCCTCAGGTGTATCATCAATCTCTTGTCCTTGCAAATAGTGATTGCACATAATAAACTCGAGTATATGTTTATCATCTTGAAAGACTTGAAAGTTTGCGATATTGTCAGGAATAGAAGGAAAAAAAACTAATTCAATTGAGAATATTTTTAACTTCATCTTTTCAACTGGTTGCAAAGTGCTAGCTGAGATAGCAAGGGCATCTACTACCTCATTCTTTCTTCTTGGAATGGATTTGATGTTTAGAGCTTCAGAGTCATCCATTATATCCCATACCCTTTTCCTATAAGCAATTAAAATTTTTTCATTGCATGAGTATATGGATTTTACTTGTCATATCACCAGTTGAGAATCCCCTTCAATTATAAGAGTGGTGACTCCTTTTTCCAATGCAAAGAGAAGTCCTTGAATCAAAGCTTTGTATTTTGCACCATTGTTAGTACATCTAAACTGCAATCGATATGCGGCATAGAAAGACCTACCTTTTGGGTTGATTAGTTCAATACTTGCACTGGCTCCTGATTTGCATCTAGAACCATCAAAGAAAAGTATCCAAACTGCATTTTCCTTGGGTTTTCTGACTTTGTGCTTATTCATCCTTAAATTTTCTCTTACTTGAGTCTTGAACGACTGTTTCTTGGGAACCCATTGTAACTTTTCTCCTATAGGGCTTGATGAATCTCCTTCATATCCTATGGATAGAGGAAGAGTGTTTTTTTCTTGCTTCTCTTGAATTTCCCCTATTAGCTCACTGATTTGTTCAACTTTAAGTTCAGGATGAATGACTATTGAAGTCCATCCTTTACCTTTGACGTATCATCTTCTTCTATGAACTTTAATCATCTCGGGAGGAGGAGAAGATAAACCTCCACCATCTGAAGAGGTATCACTATATGATACATTTAAATCTTCACTTTCTTCTTTAGTCTGTTCAATAAGGTTGGATGAATTAATTGAATCTTGACTTTCAGTAATTTCATCTTTTGAGGTCTTTGTACTCTTTTTTTCCATCATTTGTGTCAACACCTTTGCTACCACTTCTTGGCATACTGAACATTCAAACTCTGAATGACTAACTTTGTGCAACTGGCAAAATCCTAGAAGGAGGAGGATACTAGGGTCAGCTTCCTCTCCTAAACAATGTAGATTAGTCACCATACTTTCTATGAATTGTATCATGGTCTCACTTTCAGGTACCAACACCTTAGGTTCTTCATTTTGATCTTGAGATGTATTGTTTGGAACCATGTTCAATACCATCACTTTGTATGAACCCAAATCTAATTGTAAGAATTCTATCTCATTCGGGGCGTTGTAATCTGTGATCATTGTTTTCAGTTTGGGCTCAACATCTATCTTGATTTGATTGTTCAATCCTTTCCATGACAACCATAATTGAGTGAAGTCTATAGATAACCATCCTCTGAGACATTTTTTCCATTCTCTACTCAGGAGTAATCTGTATGTCTCTGGGATATCAACCACATGTATGTCAATAATATCCTGGATCTGAGGATCAACTGTTAACTGTATCTACACATCTTTAAATACTCCAATGACTTTTACCTCTATTTTATCCAACTGTATTACCACACTGTTAGAGGATTAATGATTAATTCCTGGCCTTTGAGCTATTGATAATGGCATCACATTATATGAAGCTCCTGAATCAATATGACAATTGCAAATATTCTTCCCATATATCCTTATGCTTAGCAAAAATGGGGGTAGCTCAACTTTGTCCTTGAACATAGTGGGTATTGCTTCTGTAGCATTTACTTGTTGCGGAATGGTCTTTTGAGGGACATTATTCATATTATGGGAAACCTTTGTATTATCCAATTTCTTCATGAGTGCTTCTTTTTATTGTGGAAAATTCTGCAACATGTCGAACATGGACATATTGGCTTTCATTTTCTTCAGGTCTTCAACTGCATTATAATTTTTAGTAGACCAAGAAGGGTTCTTTAGTATTGTTGGTATGTTTACTTGATTCTGATACTATTGTCCTCCTTGGGCTGGCCTCACCGGTGGTGGATTGTTGTTTTCTCTAGGATCAGGTGTATTTGGTTGCAAACAAGGAGGAATTCCATCAGTCAAGGGATCCTTTTTGTTTATAAGATTATATGTATTTCAATTATCATTTTGAAAGGAAAACATCTCATTATGTTGAAGATCGGGTTCTTGACTAAAAGGGAATGAGAATTCCTCACTTGCTTTTTGTTCCACTTGTACATTTTGTGTAGAATCATATGATTCCAATAGAATTTCATTGAATTGAATAGGAGGGGTATTATCATTCACTTGTGGGTTTTGATTCACTTCCTGATTGCCATTATAGTATGCACCATCGTTGCCAGGCATATTTTGGCCATCATCATATTGATTGATATCAGCATACTAAATGTTGTTGTTATCACTAGGAATTCTTCCATTATTTGGTCAAGTATTCCATTTTTAGTTTTGTCCTTGGAAGCCATTGTTGCGATCAAGAGGATTGAAGTTGTTTCCTCTGCCATTGTTTCCTGCATTATTGTTACTATTGTTGTTAAAGTTCCTGTTGTAATTCTGACCAAAATTGTTGTTTTAGGGGCCAACATTATTTCTTTGGAAGTTGTTATTTTGTCCTTGTGACAATCTAAGATGTGTCAACTCATTGTTCATTTGTGACATGGTCTTCTTCATCTAACCAACTTCTGAAAGGAGATTGTATCTGCTTCCATAGGAACTGTTGCTTTTTGTTCAATGAAGGCTATTTTAGGGGGCTTGTACCCTAGATATGTTATCAATTAAGTTTGTGGAGCGGGTGTTTGCTACAATGGAACTGGGTTCATAGGTAAGAACTGACTAGGCATGGTGGGTGCTCCCACGAGAACCATTGGCATTGTAGGGACTATTTGTGTAGGAAGCATCATTCCTCCCCCATTAGGATTAGCTTGCTTTGTGAACGTGATTGCTTCTGCAAAGACTTTGTCCAATGTGTCAATATTTGCTACAGGAAGTCTTTTGAGAAAGATCACAGTAAGAGGGTCCATAGCATTGAAATAAACTTTAATGGTGGCTTCAACTAGTATTGTGTATGGTGTTTCCAACTTGCGGTAGGCCATATGAAAGTGATGATTGAAGCGTGAAACTATCTCAACTGGGTCCCTTTTTATTGATATGAATTGTTGATGTATCACTATTGGATTGATGAATGTTTTGAATTGCTCCAAGAACAATTTTTTGAAAGTGTCCTAGTCTCCAATACATCCTAGTGGTAGGTTCATTTACCAGTTGAAGGCGATTTCCCCCAAAGAGTAGGGAAATAAACAAAGAACCACATCTTCATTAGAAATTTTCTTTCGGTTGCAAATTTCCTTAAAAACCTTGACATGACCTTCGACAGTTCTTGTTTCTCTATAAATGAACCTTGGAAAAAATTTCTCAGGATTCTTAGGGAGGTCATGGAGGGCACATCTCAAGTTAATGGGTGAATCAACTGCATTTGCGAAAAAGGCCATTGGAGGATTTTGTGGACCTAAAGGTTGCTAGGATGGTGATGGGAGTGTTGGAATATGTGGAGGTCCACTTAGTGGTTGAATAGGTGGTGGAGTAGAAGAAGATGACAAAATGTCGAATGGAAGTGGTTGAATTCGAGGTATTCCTCTGTCACTATGTGGCTTATGAAAATGAGTAAGCTCTAGAAATTCTTGGGCACTTGGTGAAGATCTTAACGCTCACTGGAATGGGGATCTTGGATCAATATCTTCTAGCTTATATCAATTTTGGAAAAAGCACACCTCTGCAGAAGTACACCTCCTCACTTCTTCTAAATTTTACGCACCATAGAGTTTTGTAGACCTGCAGATCTACGGAGCTATGGACCTGCATATCTATGGATCTATGGACCTATGGATCTATGGATCTGCGTACCTATAGATCTAAATTTCTAAAAATTTAAAAAGTGATTTATGAACTTTTACAGAGTGCAGATTATTGCAAGGGTGCAAAATTTTTGAAACTTTATCAAATCTTTGTTGTTTCCAATATTAGGTTCTTTTTTTTTTAGGCCCTCCTTCTAGCACCACTTCTATTGGGTGTTCATTTTCCACAAGGTCAATGGAAAGAATCCATAGTGTAATTCCTCCCTTGAAAAGAAAATCTTTTTAAGGATCCACTCCAAGGTTCAGTGTTTGTCTTGCAACGTACCAAAATTTGCTCAGTAGAAGATAAATGTGAGTGTTCACAAGAAGGCCTTTGCTGGTTCTAAAAAACTCTTTTATCTTGCAATCAAAGTAAAATCTATTTGTTGTCTCAAAATATCACACCAAAAGAACAATATTTTTCTATTTTTCTATTTTTTCAATGAATGCAACTCTAATAATGCAGCTACTATGAGGTCCTATTCTAACAGGGGGTTAGCAAAGAAAATAACGAAACTGAAAGAAAATAATATGAAATCAAATAACTTGAAATTGAAATTCTTAAACAGACATAAGCTACAAAACACAACATGCTACGAGTTAAACCTTTGAAGAAATCGGTAAGAAACCAATGAAAACATGAGAAACGCTTCCTAGAATCCACTGATGCAATCTTCGGTGAGAATCTTTAAAAAATCAAATGATGTTTCACTCTTCATCAAATTGCAAGGCCACGGAAAGTGCACTTATGCAAGACAAAAAGCTATGTAGACACAATCGGGTGATCTCTTCTCAAGCTCGTTATGTCAATGAAATTAATATATCTATAGCAATAACCAAAAATAAAAGTTCGCACAACCAGAAACAATGCAATAAACCTTTGGTTCAATCACAATCTCATGAATAAAATGCACTAAACAATGACACATTCAGGCAAGAATAACTATACTCTGAATGCTAGCACCAAAAGCATAACTTTATTGCATAATAAAGGTGGCCCTTGTTACATTTTACAATGGGGTATTTATAGGAAATCGTCTCCTCAATTTGTGTTGAGAGTGAGAGATATCTTGATGCAATAAAATTCTTTTAAAAAATTTAAACAAACTAAATGTTTTACAAACTGATAATCTAACTGGTGCTTAGAGGGACTCCATCTATATTTTATTCATTAATTGGATGCATGAGCCCTTTACATGTCAAAAAAAATAAAAGCATGAGAGAGAAAGTAGGAGGAAGCCATTAGTTGAAGTAGAAGTGCATGGCGACACCAAAAATAGAAGCTACACCTTCACTAGGTATGTGCTGGAGTTAAACAACCATCAGAATACGCTCCTGAGGCATCGAAAGTGCTATTTTTGGAACTAGCAGTCAACTGTTAGCACACCTTTGAATTGTACAGCTTGACTAGATCAAAATCTCAAAATTTTACTAATTGTCAAAATTGAAATTCTGGCATCTGGGTTTTTCTCATCTTTATCCTAAAGATATGTTTGGATTTTTGCCCTTGAATTTCTCTATAATCTCAGTAATCTTAGTAGCATCTAGAAGATCCAAAGTCTCATACTTGTCTTTGACCTTCTATCTGTAGTTGTCCATCTTAATTCAAGTTTCTACAAAATCTCTGAGCTTGGTGTCCAACTCTAACTACTTCAACTCGTAGAAGCTTCTCTTGCTCTTCATCTTAAAAAATGTCCAAGCATGCATCACTGTACAATTTTTCTGCTTCCAAAATTTTCTCTTGGGCTTGGTCCTTGAGCCTATGTATCTCATCATGCAATGTTTCCATCACTTTATTTCCATCTGCAATCTTTTCTATCCAATCATCTATCATGTCTAACTCTTCTGTGGTATATACATCAATCAAAATGCGGTACCTTTTCCCTTTTATAGCTTGTAGTGTTTGTAAATCGTTGCTCCATACCTGTACCTCATCCATAATACTGAAGTCCTACCTCAAAATTGCCAAGATCTTATCAACATTCTCTTGCGTAAAATGCAATAACTTCAGACTTCCTGTGATTATAGTAACACCCCTATCCTCAAGGCTGTCTCACCAATCCTGACAAGCTCTCAAAAATGGACTAGGTCATACACCTTCCCCTTCTCTAAGAATGCTATTCAAAGTCTCCTAAGGGCATTTAGAATCAAGAGGACCAATAACTTTAGCTAAATATCCCTTTAAGATCTCAACTTGCCTTCAAAGTGTTCTAATTTCAAGCTCATCCTATTCCATATGGCTGAGAACCTCCTTGACTCCCATAGTCATCATCTATCAGGAAGTATCCTGTATAGGCTTTCCTAACATGATATCTTTTACTTCATAGTCATGAATGCTAACAACTTCTTCATCTATACCTTTCGGAGGGTGAGACACTTGTGCAAATAAGTCCTAGTTCTAGGTAGTAGTAATGAATGCAAATGGCGTTGCATCATGTAATGGAGAGTCAGGTTTGTTCAAAATCTCTGCAATGTCACAAATATCATCCTCTAAAGCATGGAAGTGATGCTTTGCACTCCTCATTATCTCTTTCCAAAAACATCTTGGGATATGTCTTTCTATAACCTTGACTCTTGATGATGAAGGGATGTGTTCAACTACTTTCTTCCTCTATCGCTCTTTCTTGGAGTCTCCTATTGTGAGGGTTCTTCTTTTGTAGTCTCAATTTCTGTAGATCCCATAGTTTTATCCTCAACTTCTTGAGAAGGTAGTTGTATACATTCTACTACCTGTGCCTCTTTTGATGGCTCATCCATAACCCTTGGTTCTAGTTCTCCTTGTAATGGAAATTCCTTCTGAACATGTTAGATTCTAAACTTAGAGGTGGAGGTATCACTGAAACCTTATCTACCATTATAACCTGAGGTGAAGATAGGGGAGTGAGATGAGGACCTTGTGTCTTGGGTCGCATTTGCATCCAATCTTGCTGCTGAAGTTCACATATAGGAGTATCTCTAATCTTATCTCTAAACAATTCTATACCCACTGGCATGAAATCAAAATTTGGGATGGAGAGAACATCATCACCTAGCTCCCTTTTCTCATTCACCCATCATTGTACTTTGTCTTCCAAAGAAGAGATTTCTACCATTTTAGCTTGGGTGGTTGGTGGGGTATTTATGACACTCTTCCTTCTTTGCAATTCTGTAGCTTTTCCTAGCTAAGTTCTCCTTTTGTAGAGGCACTTGCTCCTCCTCATCATTTGACTCTATTTCCCCCTCATCTGATTCTTCCTTGAGAATGTTTTTAGGAACAGACGGATTAGGCACTAATCTTTTACAAACTCTTTGCCTCTTGTTCATTCTAACCTTGATCCTCTTTTATTTTTGTGGAACCATAGCAGAAGTGGGCTCTTCATGCATTGGATGAATGGATGTCTCTTGAATCTCTCCCTATTCTTGTTGACTTGACAAAATAGGAGGCAATGGAAAATCAACCTAGATATAAGAAATTCAGGAGTCTTGGGGCTACTGGAGAGTAGATTCCTGTTGCTGCGAAGGGGCCTGTTCTTCAACATGCTCTGCCTGAATCCTCTAGGGAGAGGATCTCTTCCTCTTTTCCATCTTCTTCTCTTAAGGATGGTAGTATCCCACTGGATGATCAAACTAGTAGACTATTTCTTGCCTGATAGGAGACTAGAGTGCAAAGATAGGAATTGTGATTTTCTTCCCCTTTACCCTTTCTGGGCGAGCGTGTGCATGGAATATCATTGTATCCAAAATTGGATCAAGTGGAAAGGGTTTCTTGATCCAACTCTTTGTCATTTTGATGACATGTCTCACTCGACGATTAATATCATCTCCTTCCTCTCTATCAATTTTTGCATTCAGGATGGGCCTCTTGCCAACTTTATCTATATTGAATAAGGGATCCAGTAGCTCCTGTGAGTCCTATAGCCTTATCTCATCTGGGATGGTCAAATGCAGAGCCTTCTTCGCTAAATACAAATTCTTTCTACAATAGTCCCTAATACTAACATGATAGTCATTTGTGACATTTATCCAATGATCTTTAATGGTGTCCTTTTGGTAGAACTCTTTTCCTGCCATGTTTTCCACTTTACCAACATTGTCGAAGAATGGTCGGGGAGAGTTATATTCTTCAAGAGGATAATTCTCCCATTCCCACTCGAAAGTCAAGATATCTTGCTTTCTCTTTACCTGGTATTCTCCTATTACAAAAGGCTAATCCCAACAAGGCCTCCATTGTTTTCTGATCCTCTCATAAGCTGACTCAATCTGTAGGGAAAATTCCATTAGAACCAACTTGTCACTTGGGTATCTTGGGCACTTCTTTGGATGGATGGATGCACCACCAACCCAAATTTATGTGAATGTTCAAAACTAGATGAAATATGCACCAAGAGCTATGATCTGTGTCCTTGCCTCATTAGAAAATATCTTCCCATAATCCCCTTCGATGAATCAAATGATGGAAAAGATGAAGGAATCATTCACAATTATGTACTCCTTGCTCTGCGGTGAGAGCTTCTTCTTCACTAGCTAACGATAGACTATATACGGCCATGCAGTAGGATCCTGCATACTACCCTTTTTGTACAATCTGAGATAGTTAGTGGCCCTTTCTGCAAGTAGATATACCACATAAGAAGTCATATAGAACTTCTTCTTGTCCTTTACTATCTGCAACTAGTCACACAGGTTCTCACTAAGTGTGGTAGCCCAATATAGTGTCATCTTTGCGTGTCTGATGGTCTCAATGATGTTGACCATGAATGGAGCGAGATGACCTATTGTAGGCAATCCCATAAGTCTACTTAGGAGAATGATTGAATATCCAATGTCATCCTTTATGTATCCTCAAGTCATATCAACTTTGCTGATTGTCTTCCCCCAAGGTGGTTTCTCAATGAAGTATGAGGAATATATAATGTCGATGGCCTCCTAGTAATGATCCTTATGCCACCTCTCAGCTGCTTCATATGAAAGCCTGATGAACTCATTGGCTCTAGGTAGATGAAAAACCCTCTCGATATAATCAGGTCGTAGATCTAAGACCACTTCCCTAGTGATGTTGTTTACCACCCTTTCATTAGGAACAAAATGCCGAGATAAGGTTATAATCAATTCAGCTGACTACATGGTCCTGGGATGTGATGCTGCATTTACTAATTCGGAATGGATTAGGGTGGATCTCAAAGATGATCTTTCAGTTGGATTTTTACAAACTCTCAAGAACTCTCCCAAGTCCATGTGTCCAAGTTTTGTGTCTTTGATCTCAAAGTATTCATCGTGCAACCATGATTTCGGGGTTACGGCTTGGAACTTGTACACAACTAGTTTTGTTGCTGATCTGAATGTGGACATCATCTGATTATATTACCTGCACATCACAAAAAAAAGAAAAATATTATTAATTATTGGATATAAAAAAAAACGTAAAAAAGAAAAAAAAGAAAAAGTCCCCCTAGGGAACTTATTTATTTATTTATTTATTATATTTTAATTATATATATATTTTAAAATTTTTTTAAAAAAAGATTTGATGGAGCACGCGCATGCATTTAGCACACCCCAAAAGGGGAGTGACCTAGCATAGGTGCAGTGATAAGGACAGCGCATGCCTCAAAAGGGGCGCGGCCTGGCGCATGCACTATAATGACTGCTGTGCACGTGCCCCAAAAGTGGCATGGCCAGGTCAAGGGCACTACGACGGTGCCATGTCGCTCGGGCACAGTCATAGCAGCATGCGCCCAAAGGGTGCATGGTGCAGGCACTGCTCGAGCACCGAAAGGATGCATAGTGCACGCTCCCAAAATGGCACAGCGAGCGGCACAGCTCACGTAAAGGGCGAGGGGCAAGGCACGCGCGCGCCTCATGGGCACGCAACATTTGAAAAAAGGGGGGGGGAGTGTTTTACCTCTACCTCCTTGCTCCTTGAAAAAATAAAAATGAGTAAGGAAGAAGGGGAGGGATGGTTTTTATAACCCTTCTCCCTTTTGCAAGCACATTGTGCCTCGATGCGCACGCGCTAGATGATGTGTGTTTGTGTGTTTTTTTCTTTGTTGAGTTTTTCTTCTTTTTTTTTTGGTTTTTTTCTCTTATTTTTTTGTTTTTTTTTTTTGTTGAGTTTTTTTAATTTTTTGTGTTTTTTGATTTTTTTTTAAACCCTAAGGCTCCTAAATAAATTTTCTTCCCCCAACTCCTGAACTATGAGTCCAAAAGTCAAAAAAAGTAGGGGGTCCCCATTCCTATTGAGGAATGGGGCGTGTGTTGTGGACACCACAACACAACCCTCATTTTTTAGTCCTATGACCTTATGAATTAGACTATTATGAATCATGCGAGGTATATCTCCAACCCAAAACATCTCTTTATGCACTTTGCTCAAAATAATCCTACTCCTTTCATAATTATCAATTTTTGTATAGAACATATACTTGATTAGGTTCAATGCATTCAAATATTTGAACTTGGGTTTCAAGGTTAGGTTTCCATTGCACATAATATCTAAATCCTTATGAATGTCTCATCTCTGATACTCTCAAATTTATAGTGAATGTGGCTCCTAACATCTTCTACATGCAGCACATTTGGTTGAATTTGTGAAAATGCTCCCAAAGGGTCATCAATCAAAGAAACAAATGAGAAATTGATAAATAATACCTTGGTCTCTCACTAATATCATACATAGATTTTCTCACCATTATGTTGACTTATTATACTAAAAATTTCAATTGAAAGCTTTGTAAAATACCTTAATTATTGTGTATTAAGGCTTCTTTAATTTTTCACTTTCAAATGGTTAAATTCATTCTCAATTTGTTGTCAAATCACTCACAAACACTCTATAAATCATGATCAAATGGTACTCAAAATCTTGTTTGCAATCTTGAAATCATTTCAAAATTAACTTCACATTAAATGTGTATCTTCAATCATAAAAGTTGTTTCTAATTACTAGTAATATTTCTTTCTTCTATACAAATTACTACAATCCTAAAAATGTTTGCATGCTTAACCATAGCTTCCCCATTATTTCTTCTACCTTCTACTGACTATGCAAGTTCTGATTTGATCTCTAATTTCAGTTTTAATCAACTGATGTTCTATCTTTATTGGAAATACTTAATTCAAATAAGATTAGGCACAAAATTTTTTTCACTTCAACCTTCCATTAGGTGCATAAAATAATTCTTTTTCCATTACTATATGTGAACTTGATGGTTCCTTTTCTTTGACAAATACTTCTATTAATTCCTCCAAATGCTCTTTTAATTCTTCTTTTTTACTATTGCTGCTACCATAATTCCTTCTATAGCTATGATTTCTATTTAGGTTCATCATATCCATTTTGCAAAATCTTGGTTTGAGTTAACTCTTCTTTTATAATAACATTTTACTTCTCAAGATCTTCATACCATGACTTGGTAGTTTAAGTTCAAATCTATCCTTTGAAAGAATGGATCTAAGATCTACATTCTTAAATTTTAGATCTATCTCTATCTTACTATCATCACTTTTAAGGTTTAATTTCAGATTAGTAATCTCCAATTCATATTTGAAAATTCCATTCTCTTTCTTTAATCTAGAGACTTCATCACTATCTTTTACTAGTTTAGAATAGAGGTTTGGTCTGGTTGACATGACAGAGGAAGAGGAGGGCACATGTAAAATTCATTCTATTATTCTACAAGAAATAATATAGAGATCAGTTGGATAGTGAGTTCAGTGATCTTTCCCTTGAAGCTGTTAGGATAGTGGGTCCTTTTACCTTCTACAACTCCTAACAGGGTTGGAATCTCCTAAGGGGGATTCAAACTCTCCCAACATGGATTGGTATGTGCTAAATATATTTAATAGAGTCCAAACAAGGTATATCCTCTTACAAGGAACTTTTATATTAGTACATCACTTTTGGGTACCATTGCCACTGAGATTTTCCCTTGACTAGGGTATCCCTAGTTAACATATCTAGTGTTATTGTGTACATGTGTATCTTCTTATGGTTGTTGATTACATTGCTCACATGGGTAAAAAATATTAAGGTTGATAAATGTTTTAACAGAAGGAAATATAATAAAAGTTTTTTTTTGAAAAAGCTATAGCATAAGATTAAGAATATTAGAGAAACATGACAACTTGGAATACTAGAAAACTATGATAGGATCATATAATTAATATTTCTAATGTAATTAATATTGCTAGGGGGAATAAAAATTAGGTTGATATATCCAAATATTACTTTTCTTTAATATAGGAGAATCATTCAAAAGTCATAGTGGACCATCTAATTTATAAAAAGAAAATAGATTTCATCCTCACATGGTTGTACCATGAAACCATGAGAATCTTAGTTAGAGGAATGGAAAAAATTATTTTTACTTTATGATATGGAGATATAATTTTTTTATAATTTATAATAAAACTATCTTAAGATTGTGCACTTTATTGGTTATCCTTGCCTAAGTTTATGCATTGGGATCTCGTCCCTCACCCTTGTGAGCCCCTCTCTATCTCATGTATGTGTGTGTGTGTGTGTGTACATACATACATACAAACATACATACATGTTGGAAACTTAGAATTGGAAAAATTGTTGTTTTGTCATTGATGTCAAATCTATTGATAAAACATATTGCTACCTAATCTAAATGTCACATCTATTTGATTGATGAAGAGGATTTGAGAAGTTACTCATAACAATAGTACATAGATGAAAGGTTGAGTTATGAAAAGAAAGCTATAATGGACATTTGATTAGTTGGACTTTGATGAGACAAATTCATTGTTTATATCAAGAAAATTAGGCTAAGCTAAGAAATAAAGTAAATTTTTAAGGAATGCTAAGTGAGGCTAGTGTCAGTTGAGCCATACTAAGTGCGAAGAAAATCTAGTGTTGGCTAAGCACCAATATTGGCCAAGTAAGATAGTTGATGTCAAGCCAAAAATTTTACAGTCACCTTGAGTACTTTAGTGATGAACAAGTGTTAGAACTTAGTGATTACTAAGTAACAATGTTAAGAATGAATTTGTGGAAATCATAATTCCCAACCGACTTAGTTTATTTCTTGTTGGATGTAAACTATGTTGAAGATAAAATTCATGAGTTTGATCACTAAATTCAAGGCAAGGATTAGATAAAGACCTAATAGATAGAATCCAAAGAAGCTTCTAGAGGATGATCAAGAAGATGGATAGATACAATGAATCATGTTGTACCTAATTGTAAACCCTAAGATCTATGGTGACCATGTAAAATGGGAAAGAAAGATTTGCCTATTTAAGGAGGTACTGATCCAAAAAAAAGAGTTCCAATGTGTGTGACGTGAGTATAGAGGAAGGTTGTGTTGGAAATATTTAGGCTATGACAAGGTACTGAGAGGGGAGGGGTGAATCAGTAACCTTAAAACTTTTTATTAATTTACCACACATCCACCTATACTACTGTATGCATAAATTTTGAAACATGAAACAATCATTACACAAGTGAACACAATATTTGGTGACCCAAAAACCTTCCAAATAGAATATAAAACTAGGGTGGGGATGATACCCACAAAAATTCAATGCTACAGTATAAAATTGGCTGGTTAAGGCTTACATTGACTGCTTTTGGTGATCTGCCCTATTAGGAGCACAAAGGACTGCTAGGTCCACCTTGTTAAAGGATTTGCAAACATACAATGAAGTATACACTCTATTAGGAGATTTTTACAAAGACTATTAATTCTACCTTGTTAGAGGATTTGAAAAATTTGATTCACCTATTAGGATGAAGCAGTGGATCTGGTTGCAACTGATTGCTAATAAGATCCCTTATGCATTGATCGCCTCATGTGATGGATATAACTTTTTAATCTCTGAATTGACCTTGCTATGTACCTTGAACTATTGTTGATAATCTTTTGCATATACTTCACATTACTTCACAATTCCTTCTCATTCCATGCATCATACATACATTCACACATGCTATCTTACAATACATCTTACATATATACCTTTCAATCTTACAAAATTACAAGGTCGACCAAAATACAAGTAAACAAATACATTATAGAGTCAGCCCAATAGTAAATAACTCGGGTTCACTGAAATGACTCCGTGACCTTCTAATACTCAGTGTCCACTACATTACTCGACATCATCATGCACTCGATAGAAGTGAAGGCTCGGTCCATACTAATCACTCGATGTAGTTCTGAACTCAGTAACCATTGGTGACTCAGTAGATGTAGTTTCACTCAATAGATACTATACACTAAGTTTACCTTGCTTCAGTCAGTAAATACTAAATCTTTCATCGCTTGGTTTGCATTGAATCTTGATGACACAAATTATCTGCTCGGTAGACACTGTAAAGCATGGTAGATACTGAGAAGCTTGGTAGACACTGTTGGACTTCACATTGTCTGAATTTTCTCGATAGCCACTATCTACTCAATGTAAATTGCTAAACTGCTAAGTTTACAAGGTAACCACTTGATGCTCGGTAAGCTAATAGAATTGAGTAAGTGTTGTCACTAATGAAAAAATAATCATAATGCCAATAGGTTGATTAGAGATGCACAAATGAAAGAGTGAATGTGAAGCTAAAGGAAATTTCTTACATAGAAGCTGTTGATATTGATAAGTGAATATGAGCAAAAGGCTTAAATTTTGTTAAAGGGAAAGATTGATTGCTTAAAGGGTTTCCAATATAATCAAGAATAGAGATGACAATGGAGAGCTTATCATTGATTCAACACATGAATCAAATAAGACCTAAACTCGCAAAGTGAGATGTAAACATACAAATCAAAACCCTATTATCTTCTTCTTAATCATTGTAAACAATTTGTATTGAAATCCTTTTAACAAAGGTTCATCTAATAGTCATTTGAAAGAGTTAATAGTCTGTGTAAATCATTCAAAAAGGTGGCATTCTAAATGGAATGATCAAATTCCTTTAGCAATGATTTAATTATCTAACTAGGTCACATTTAACACTATGTATTGTAAACCTTTAATAGGGTTTGCTCCTAATAGAGCTCACTTCAAATGAGTGAAAAGGTGGTGACATTTTGTTGGTGGCTTTTGCCAACACATAAAATCCTAGTGTCAAACTTGTGTTGAATGCTTTATATGCTTTGCATTTTATATTCAACAAAGTATGACATAATTGGGATAGTAATTTTGATTATTAGTGCAGTAGAGACTGAGCAACAAGAGGATAAGTAGAACAATAAAAGTTTTATTTTTAATTGCTGAAATGGAGCTTGTATACCTTGTGTAATTGTTTCACACCCCCGCCCCCCCCCCCCCCCCCCCCCCCCCCCCCCCCCCTCTTTCTCTTCTAAACTTCACACACACAGACACAGACACACACATAGAGTGTAAAAAAATATCATTTCATAATTTTTTCTTTTTAAATTTTTTTGTTGGAAGTTTTTTAGAAGTATAGTTTGTTAAATTTAGTATTGTATTGAATTTTATTAAACAAATAAATTTAAAATACTTATTAATAAATTTAAATTTGATGATAACTTTGATGTATACATTTGGGGGAAAATGGAGGGACTTATATGAGCATGATAGCTACATTCTAACTATTTAAGATATATGGATACACATTTTATATCTTTTCCAAGACTTACTATGTACTTAACCTTGTGGAGTAAACGATGAAATGGGTTTTCCTAGTTGAAATATTTGCCTAGGTATTCACCCTGAAATGAAAATGAATTGAAATGAAAATGAACATGGTGGATTCAAAGTATTTATTTTCTTGTGATCTTAAATGGGCTATGTGGAAATTGGCATGTGTTGATTGTGTATGTTTCCTTACAAGATCAACCACTCAAGATTAGATTGAAATATTATTTATGATTATTTTAATAAAATATTATCCACTTATATTAAAATCATCTCAAAAAAACCTACTTGCATCACTTTTACTTCAAACCTAACAATTTATAAATATATTTATTTATTTAAATATGTTAGAAGTTGTAATCTTTCCTTGGTGTATTTATAAACCAAGGTTAGACCTCCTTTATTTATTATTATAATATATTAGGATATAAGCCAAGGTATCCTAATATATTTCTTTTTTGTCCTTTTTCCACTACATCTTATTTTGTCATCTAGTGGAATATGTGAGGATAAATATGTATTGTAATTTCTAATTTTAGATTATTCCTCCTTAAGAGGAATCTCACACTTGGCCTCACACACTTATGAATGGTGGCATTCATAGACATGGGAGTTACATTCTAACTCCTCTCTCTCATCTATATTTAAGAGATGACCCTCTTCCCTCATTTAACAATGAGGTTTCTTCCTCTTCTCAATTATTGTATGAGCATTGCTCTCTATCTCTCTCTCTCTCTCTCTCTTCTTAGGCTTTTCATGCCTCATTCATAATATCACAAGGGGTTTTCTTTGCTTTCCCCTTTCCAAATATCTTGTCTCATGGTGTTGGAGCTTGAAGCTTTCTCTCTCTTATTTTATGGTAATATCTTTTCATGCATTTACTCACTTGGATTCTTTCCTGGTATTGTTTATTTACAGATTTCTTTTTCCATTTCTAACATGGTATTAGAGCAGTTTAATCTTTGTTTTGAGTGTTTGCATGAAGGTACGATTCGAAGGAGACTCTTGAGAGAGATTTCACTAATTTCTTCTTTAATCTTTTTAAGATGGAAGAAATTGAATTTTTTTTGGATTTGGCTGGTTTACCGCCAAACCCGTTTAACTTTTGTTTGCCCTAATTTGTGTAGGTTACTTCTCATTTTCTATTAGTTTTCATCTAACCCCCTTTGGAAGGCTTGCCACCAAAGGGTTTTCATTATTAGCAACTCTGTGCTCTTTCTTTCTCTTGTGCCTCCATATACTATTTTTTTATCAAATCATATTTTAGCTAGGGTAGCTTTTTTTTCATAAACTTGGCCTTTTGCAATAAGCTGTCCTTGTAATATTTTGCACGTTTTCGAGTAGCTGATAAAAGCTTTTCATTTCTCTAGCATCATGCTTTAGCATCAAAGCTTCCTAACTCTAGATTATTTGCAATATCTGGGTGTGGACATTTACCCCACGAAGAATGCCCGAAAGCATTGCTTGCAGCCTTGTTACCCTTTGTCTCAAGACTCTTTAATGTTTCATTAGAAATGTGAAGCACATCACAACGATAAACCAACATGTTTGATGATAATCCTCAACTTTCTTACTAACCATTATACGCTTTTTAACCATTCATTTATTTAAATTTGTGATTTTGGAATGCAGAATTATTTGCAGCCTTGCTATCTTTGTATTCATTGGTCAATAGATCTTGAGGCCTTCCAGCTACTCAACAGACCGACCCCATCTAGACTTTCAGCACCAGCTGAACTAATGCTTATATGTGAAAGCTCCAAACGATGAATAACTTTATCTTATAAATCTGAAAATTTCAGGTTCAAGTTTTGCTCACTGAGTCACTACTAAAATAGTTGCAAGATATTTTGTTTCAAATTAATTTTAGAAGTCGATGTAGAAGCACGTGTATGAAATAAATTTTGAACTCCGGGTTCTAAATCAAGCAGACTGGACAATATAAGTGTAAACACATCCTCTTATGCTATCTCCCAGCTTTCGCAGTGACTCTAAAATTTGTCAAATGCAAGTAGACAATTTGCAATGTTCTCAATCACGAAGTTTGAAGAATAGTTTTCATTTCATTTAATCTCTTTGTGGTTAGGAGGGAGGGATGGTTTCTATTTCACCAACATTCATTATGATTCTCAGCCAGTGCATTGTTATTGTTTTTAGCCTGCCCGAGCAGTCTTTTCCTGTGGCTGAAAAAGGACAATCCCATTCTCCATCGCTGCTTCTTCTTCCTGTAAAGAAATTTCATGGTAGACTCTCAGTCCACAGCAACCCAAAAACTCAATTCATCGTTGTCAATTTATCTAAGCCAGTATATCTAAAATGTTAGGTGACTTATCTGTACAGGTTCATTTCAAAATGCGTGATGCATGTTGCTCGTGCATCGGTATCAAATAACCTTTGTTGTATGCTTACAAGGTGGAATATCTTCTTCCTCCGCCTCTTCTTCCTGATTGCTTGAAATATCTCGATCGGAGGGGGCAATGCTGAAGCCACTTTCGATGGGGTTGTCGATATCCATAAACGTTGCAGCAGAAGGGAAGAAGGAGGAATTTGAGGTCCTCATTGTTCCATTGATTCTATTTATTCCTTCATTTTGACAATAGGCATATTATCCCCATATTTGGTAAGTCATGGATGGTGGAATGCCCACGTAAGTTGTAGATCTCATATCAAAGGTCTTCTTCGTCTTTCCCTTTTTTTACTAGCACTGCAAATCATGAGTGTGGGTTGAAGCGGCTCCCCATCTGTCTGCTGAACTGCCCACCATGTTTTTCATCTCCACGTCCTCCTTAGTCTCTTCCATGGCTGTGACCATGGGCTCTTCCTTCAACTCCATTTTTTCGGCAGTGGTAGGTTCCTCTGCCTTGATCGCTTGCTTTGGCTTCACCGCAGCCTTCTTTGTGATGGTAAAGCTATGTTCTTCTTTGCTGCACGAGGCGGCATGGCTGCTATTTTCTTCTTTCTTCCTTCTGTATCCGCTCAGGGTTTTGGTTTAAAGCAAGCTATTCAGCTACATTTCTGTTGTGTCGAGTTTGAGGGGACTGTAAGGTAGAGATCATGTTGTTTTTTGTAGCTTTTTGTTGCAGACTGAAGAAGCTGGGTGTTGAAGAGTAAATTGGGGATTAGTCCTCGACATTACATGTTTTGGATCTCCAACGGTTCCATCCCTTATTTTTAAGACCCGTTAAAGAATCCAAGTTTTTATATGTTCTTACAACGAAGCCATGTTAAAATACCTTGAACCCATTCCATCTCTGCGATTCTATTGTAACAACGCACCATTCGACATTTGAGATAAGAGGCGTGATACTGGATTTGTCAAAGAAGTTCAGCTCTCTTACGCTTTGCCCTTTGCAAACAATTTTTTCAGTGTCTCCTTTCGCTCTTTGTATTTGTCTTCCTGCACCATCCGCTGCAAATGCGAATTTGCCATCCTCTCATGAGCAGCTGCCCTCCGTTGCTTCTCTGCTTCAAGAAGAGCCATCCTGTTTGTTTCTGCCTGGTGCTCATAGGATTCAACTTTTGATTCCAGTTCCTCACGTTCCTGCTCTTAACGAGGACGGACTTGCCATTAATTCGCACAGTCGAAGACGTAGACACAAGAAAATTTTTGCCAATTTAGCCCATACAACAGTAGAAAATGGCCAGATTTATGATAATGACGACCTTTTGGCAGATTCCTCCTGTCTGAGGAAATGTGCCACTGTTGACATCGGGTGCCTGGCAGATCTCTCTATGGGTGAAGATCAACAATTGGCCATTTCAGATGCCTTTGAAACGGCTATTTGCCACTCTTTTTTGGGTTCGCAATGAAACCCTTGTCTTTCCCTAAGAAAATTTCTTTAAATTTTTCTGCTTCTTTTCAGGTTCTTTTTTTAGATGATTGCTTGTTTTGGTGAGAATTTTAAAAGCAGAATCAGAGTGCTTGCTGCTCTCTCACGTTTTGTCAGTCTGCTATAACATATCTCTACTATTCCTAGTAACATTTTCTTGTCTTTTCATGCAAGATTCTTTTTCTTTTTTTAGCTCTTGACAGAGGCATCATTTACTTTTATTATTGCCTCTTGTCAACCTATTTTTGGCAGGTAATCATTCATTGTCAGACAAGTGCAATATTCTATTTTAAATCTCTCTTACTCATTACAAGCTTTTATTCAAACTTTTTTTAGAAAAGTTTCTTAACTCTTTTTAGTATATTCTTATCTGCCAGATCTAACCTCTATCATTAATTACTAAGTTTTTTAGTTATATCTTTCTTAATGTTTTATTTCAAAATTTTTTTTTGAATCTCTTCCAATCTCGAAGGCATAGTATGAGAAAAAATGGGGAGATCTTTTCTTGCCCCATGACTTTATGTTCTTATTACTTTGAGGTTATATTTTTAAACCAAGGTAAATATTGTGACTTTCCAAAATATTAAGTATGGAAAGGTGATTATTTTCTTTAACCAATCTACTTTCGTATATTTATTTGAGTATATAGGGGGCCCACATATATGCCCAAATAAATATATAATTTATGACTATAATGATTCAGAAATTAATATATACCTTTGCAAAATGAATTTCATACCCATGTTTACCCTCAATGGTGTTTTATACCTGATATCTATATTTAGTTGATCTTCCTTAAATCTCTTCATTTTACTTAATTTTGGTTGGATTATGAGTTATCTTACACATTTGCCTTCCTTGTGCTATTTTGATGTGCCCATAGTTGCACTTTTATGCTTTTATAGTATTGTTCTATACCCATGTTGGCACTTTATGGTATACGTGATTTATATTTTTTTTTTGAGTTGCATAGGGAGCTTAATATTTTTTCAAGGTTAACTATGTAGGTCCCCTCAGTATAACTGATACATAGTTTCCTTATTTGGCCCATGGAGTATCCCTCCATCCTATATTGGTATGCACTCATTTTACATGGAGTTTCCCTCCATTTGATCCTATCTGTTCCATTTTGATAGGATAATATTTTTATGGAGTTTCCCTCCATTTGGTTCTATTGATTGATATTTATGGAGCTTCCCTCCATGTTGTTCCATTTTGTTCCTCAATGAAGAGGATACTATTATTGGAGTTTTCCCTCCAAATTCAGATAATTTGATCCAATTTGAAGGCAATATGCTGTTATATCCTCATAATCCATTCTTTTGATTATCCTACCAAATCATGATTATTCTACTTTGATTAGGATGTCTCTCTTTTTACTTTATTTTCATATATTAATGTGATAATGATATGCATACATTATTGCTTAGATCATGAGTCATGCATGTTATGGAGGGACGCCCCCATTAGCTTGCAGTGGGATGATTCATTAAGTGGACTGTCTATATCCACGTGATTGATGCAAGATTGATGCAAGTATCATTAGTTGGCCTTTTCTGTGGTCATTTGTGCATTAGTATAATATACTTTTTCATGAGAGCATGGATCAAGCTTTTTACTCAATTTGTCCTTATTGACAATTTTTTGAGCATATACTTTATCTTGATATCAGGTTATCTCCATTGTTTTTTGGTAACATGTTTTACTCATTATGAGAGTTTTATTATCCTTATTCAAAAGGATTTTGAATTTGCATATATGATGGCATTCTACTTGTGGATAGTTGTCTTGTTGTTCTCTTTTTTTTCAGGTGATCCATCAAGGAACCTTCTTGGTTTTCCACACATGAAGAGGTGTCTATGCTTCCACTTGATCACATTCAAAGGACTCATGTACTTCTCTTGGATCTACAAATGTTCCATATGGCTTGAAGACAATCAAATTACTTCATATTGAAGATTAAGTTGCAGATTTTTGTAAATTATGGATTTAATACCCTTTGATGTAATTACCCCAAGTAAAGATTAAAGGGGGGTGTTAGAAGTTGTAATCTTTCCTTGGTGTATTTATAAACCAAGGTAAGACCTCCTTTATTTATTATTATAATATATTAGGATATAAGCCAAGGTATCCTAATATATTTCTTTTTTGTCCTTTTTCCACTACATCTTATTTTGTCATCTAGTGGAATATGTGAGGATAAATATGTATTGTAATTTCTAATTTTAGATTATTCCTCCTTAAGAGGAATCTCACACTTGGCCTCACACACTTATGAATGGTGGCATTCATAGACATTGGAGTTACATTCTAACTCCTCTCTCTCATCTCTATTTAAGAGATGACCCTCTTCTCTCATTTAACAATGAGGTTTCTTCCTCTTCTCAATTATTGTATGAGCATTGCTCTCTCTCTATATATATATATCTCTCTCTCTCTCTCTTCTTAGGCTTTTCATGCCTCATTCATAATATCACAAGGGGTTTTCTTTTCTTTCCCCTTTCCAAATATCTTGTCTCATGGTGTTGGAGCTTGAAGCTTTCTCTCTCTTATTTTATGGTAATATCTTTTCATGCATTTACTCACTTAGATTCTTTCCTGGTATTGTTTATTTACAGATTTCCTTTTCCATTTCTAACAAAATAAATGGCACATATAAGAGATTTAATTGAAGAAGACCGGGTTTTAAATTATAATAAATTAATCATATATCTATTTACAGTAAATGAAACTACTTAAGGCTAGATTGAAACTCATTTTTTTATGAAACCACTTAAGTGGGATAGTGAGTGAATCTACAAGACAATATTTCTTAAGGAAGCTAAATTTATAAATTGATCAAAATTATAGTTGAACATGACATTAGGTAGACACTTAGCCATTACAAAAATTTCATCTACTATATGCTATAGGAAGGACATCTCAGTAGCTATAAAAGTAGGAATATTCTTGTAAAAGTAGGACTCACTATTGTGAGACTATCACTTATGCTTATATCTAAGAGTGGATAGATATGAAATTGAAATATATAATACCTTTTTGATGCAATGCACTTTGAATGTGATTAAATTTTTTGAATCAATATAAGGAATACTCAAAAGGAAAATCATGAAGAAATGCTTGTACGAAGGATGTTGAAGCAATCCATGATGCTAGATCTAAAGATGAGTGACATAAATGCTTGAGCTCGATCAAAGGATATAATTATATGATGTAATTCATGTATATAAAAATGAGGGAGCTAAGATTTCTTTATTACCCCACATTATGAATTTAGGTTTTGAATCTAAAAAAATCCATAATAAGAGTAAATTTTCTATTGCAACAAGCTAACTATTGCATGGTTTGAATTTAGGCACTAATAATGGGGAACTAGACACCTTGGATATTTATTCATGGGACTAGATATCCTTGGGCATTTGATCCTCCCATTATCAACCTAAATTATGATCAAAGCTCTAGAATGAAGAGAGTCCAACATAGATTTTTTATTTATTTATTGAAATCAAGCTTGAATAATGAGACTAGGTAGATCAGGGATACATGATAAAATAGGCCCCATAAGAGAACTTATTACCCTAATTTTCTAGATGACTGAGGATGTACTGCATGTCTTTATCTTGGCAAACAATCTCTATGGGTGGATACTAGCTAGAATCATTTGTCTGCACATTTTATTAATGTAACCATGTGTGCCTACACCAATTCATTTTAATTTTGTTCCAATTTTCAAAAGTCTTAGTTACTAATGTAAATTAATGATGACTATTTTTTTAATGGATTGTTGATCATTAAGACATTTTTTACATAAAAGGGGAAAAAATGAGCCATGGTTTCCTAATGGACTGGATACTATTGTTGTCTAGTAGTCTCCAAAAGATTAAGGGGTCATTCTCGTAACAAATATCTTATAATAATTATTAGCTAGATTTATTTTTGATGTAATAGCGGGACCATATTATATTAAATTTAAAATAGCATCAAATTGTTTAACTTCACCATATGAATTTTTTTATTTAAAAATGATTATTGCTATTATTTTGTTAGACAATAATTATTTTTCTACCATTAGTTGTAAACTATTAAAAACATAGAGTAATGCTCTTCTTAGGGGTTTCTCTAGGAGTGTCTCAATTGACAATTCATTTTATAGTAGAGCTTTAGCACCTACAAATTAATGCAAATCATTGATAAAAATATCATTCTTTCTAGTGATCCTATCTCTCACAAAGAAATAAATGCTCAACATATATCTCAAACATCACCAATTATTGAGTAGCTTAAAGAAAACTACTTGAAGAATGTGATAATTTACTACAAAAACTCTTAATAAAGTTAGTTGACTTTCGAGTTCCAAAATGACCACCTTTTCAAACTTATAACCTCTCATTTTCATTTTATACCATGTAAAGGGAGGTAAAATTTCTTTTATACATCTCACTATTATTTTAGGCTTTGAATTTGGATCATTCCATCATAATATTGCATTGTCTATTCCAACAAACTAACTATTACATGGTTTGCATTTAGGAGCTAATAATGGGGACCTAGATATCTTGATATTTGTTCATGTGACCATCTTGGGTATAGGATCCACCCATTATTAGCCTAAGTTATGATCAAAGGTGTAGAATGAAGAGAGTCCAAGATAGATTTTCTTATTGAAATCAAGCTTGAATAATGAGATGAGATAGATGCCCCCGTTCATGCTAAAATATGGCCCATAAGAGAACTTATTGTTTATGACTTTCTAGATGATTGAGTGTGTGCATGTCTTTTTCTTGGAAAACAATATCTATGGGTGGTTACTAGTTAGAATCATTTGGTAGAACATTTTATTAACATTACCATGTACATGTAAACTAATTCATTTTTATTTTGCCCCACCTTTGAAAAGCATGGGCTACTTATTTAAATTAATAATGACTATTATTTTGATGGGTCATTGATCATTAAGACATTTGGTTTATATAAAAGGGAAAAAAGGAGGCATGGTTTTCTAATGGACTAGATATTATTGTTGTCCAGTATTTTCCAAAATATTGAGGGGTCATTCTGATAACAAATATCTTATAAATGATTATTAGGTAGAGTGATTTTTGATATAATAACTAGACCATATTATATTAAATTTAAAGACTACATTATATTAAATTTAAAATAGCATCAAATGATTTAACTTTACGACATAATTTTTTTTATTAAAAAAAGGTATTGCTATTATTCTAATATACTAGTGATTTTTTTTGCAACCTTTAGTTGTAAACTCTTAAAAACATAGGATTATGCTCTCTGTGGGAGTTTCTCATGGAGTAATCCTCTCCTTAGGAGTTTCTCGGGGAGTGTTTCAATTGACAGTTCATTTAGTAGAGCTCAAATTAACACAAATTATTGATAAAACTATCATTCTTACTCGTGATCCTGATCTCACACAAAGAAATAAATGCTAATATATCTCAAACATTACAAAGAAATAAATGCTTATATATGACAAACATTACCAATTACTGAGAAACATGAAACCAAAACTCCTTGAAAAATGTGATAATTTAATTAGGAAGGTCTTAATAATGTTAGTTGACTTTCGAGTTCCAAAGTGACAACCTTTTCAAACTTATCACCCACCATTTCATGCTCACGTATCTTTATAAGAATATATTCAATTCAACTATATGTAAGGCTAAGAGTTTGTTCAAACCGATTTGAACAGAGAAAGAACCCCAATTAGTTAATGTAATGCACCGAAATTTGACCATGTTTATCTGAAAATTAAAACAAATTCTACTTCCTTGTAATCATTCACTAAGAAGTCTTATTCACCATCATAAAAATTTAGCAGGAATGAACCTTTGCACCTTGGACATTCGAGATCTAGACTACCTACCATGAAATACATCAAACATGTGGGACACCCAACAAGCCTCATAGTGCACTCAACTTCTTCAGAAATCTTATCATCAGCATTTCTATTGTCATCAGTAGTTTTCTTGTCTGAGTTGAGAAAATCTGATGAAGATAACTTCAATTTCAGGTCTATCTTTTCTTCTTCATCAATAGAGATAAATTTTGATATATTCTGAATGGAGGAGAGCTTGGAGATTTTATGTCCGGTTCCTTCTGAATTCATATAATACACTTTTCCAGTCTGCATCACATGATTAACATTCACAGTTTAAGAACACAATACATGAATTCTACATAGGGTGGAAAAACAAAACAGATTGTAAAAGAAGAAATTTGAATGAGACTTATGAAGGAAAAGAGTTAATTGAGAAATGGACCTTCAAGTCTAAGCACTTTTCCCAACAAGGAGGAAGACACTGACTTTCACCCAGTTCCAGGAGATCAACTTCCATTGATGAAGATGGTGAAGTTTTTGTGCTCCTTCCCAGCAGATCAAAAGTGGGTTGATTTTTCTGGTTTTGTATATGTCCAAGCATAAGCTCTACTGCTTTCTTCTCATCTTCACCCCATGAATTGGGCTTCTTGTCAAATCTCTCAACAGCCATATTTCTTCAAGTACTTCAAAAACCTGAATGAATGATACCTGTGATGAGTGTATATATATAAATAAGCCTAGAAAGATACAGAATTAATGAAAATTAAGCTATGTATTACGTAATATTAAGGAAAGAAGCTGAAAAAGTGGACGGGATAACTATGGTAGTTATTGTGCGCTGACAAACATGGTATTCGATTTAGAGGCCAGGGAAGAACATGGATTAGGTCAAACTTTGGCGTAATAAATTTGAAGGCTTGTAGATTTATTTTAATACATTAATAATGAGACATATGTTGTTTTGTCCCCATTTTATGTCAAGGACTTAGTTTTATTTACATATATCAGTAGTTATATATTTAACTTGAGACATGTAAGCTCATGGCTTTCCCACCGAAGTAGTTGACTTTAAGCAATTGTATTTTAATTGGGACTTCTCAACTGTCCATTTATGTTTCATGGTTTTTTAGTATTGTTGACCAACTTCTCTGTTAGCAATAACGTTGGGTGCAAACTGCCTTGGAAAAGAGTCCGAATTTGTTGATATGCGTACCGTTTTTCAATTCTTGCGGCGTATTGCATTGTAAGTGTGCCTGGAATTCTCGACTGATATAAATAGATTTTTAGCTTCGTTTTGAACTCTAAAATTACCTGTTAAAAATTATCATATGGGCCAGATTGATTCATCTTTTAAGAATAATAGTAAATTATTATTTTTATCTTATAAATTTAAAATGCTTTACTTTTTTGGAGTGGGCTTTTTGCCATTTTGAAATTGTACATCTTCTATAAATAACAAGTGGCAGATAGTGACTTTAGAAGTAATTGTATAAATTTTTTAAACTATTATATTTCTAATAACAATTATTAAATATTTTGTGATTGATAAATTGAAATATTACTTCAATTTTAATTTAATTAGTTTATGGCATCTTATTAATAAATTTATATTTAATATATAATTATATATTTACTCTATATAATGATAATAAGAAATTCAAGATATAAATAAAAGTAATGTAAGTTTTAAATTTAGTTTAAATAGTGTCTTAGCATTTTATTTCTATAATTTTATATAATAAAAAATTATTATCCATTCCATTTTAACTTAAAATATTATTAAATATACTACATGAAACATTATTATAACAAAAAAAATAAAAATTTAATAAATTTAATTTAAAACTATAATATATTCTAAGATTGTTTTTTACTCAAATATATATTAATACATAAAATAATTCTTTAAAATAAAAATTTGTTATATTATAATAGATATTTATATTATAAATATATTGACAAAATATATTATAAACTAATACAAAAGTAAAGAACTTAGTGAAAGTATTTATTAGTTTCTAACTTTCAAATACACTTTTTTAAAAAATATTCAAATTTTTATTTACGAAAGTCATGCAATATGAAAAGAGCCTTAAAAGTATTTACAATAAGTCCTCAAACAATCTAGATCCAATGATAAATAAGTAATTTGTCACTATTATAAACTTAAAAAATAATGAGTTTCATGATATAAAACTTAAAGTGTACAAGAAATGAGAAAAATCAAAGCTCTTGATTGGTTGATAGATGTAATTTTAATCATGAGTTACATAGCTTTATTCAAAAAGTGATACAATAGTACTTAGCATGCCGGCAAGTACTAATACTTAGCCCAACAAGTACTAATAAGAGGAATAAGAATTTTTCATACTTAGAAAAATGGGAGACAAGAAATTATAAAAATATTTTAATTTCATTTTATTCTATTTTAAATATATTGATTTGTTTTTTTGGAAATAGAGGGGTAAAAATTTATTAAGATAGAAAGGGTTATAACAAGGAGAGCTCAACAAGGGGCTCTGTCCTAAGCAACAAGTTCATCAAATTCTTGCACCATCTCAAAGGGAAGTTGCCCCCTATACATAATATTCTAGCCCGAAGCATGACCAGAAGCCCATTTGGCCAAATAATCACTAGCTATTTTCCATTCATGAGGAATGTAAGTAAACCTAATGAACTCAAGAGAGGTACAAAAGGGAAGAGTTTGATTAACAATAGTGGTTAAGTACCAACTAACATCTTCAAGCTCCTGCAAGGAAAGCAAGTTCACCACCACTTGGGAGTCAGACTCATAGATAATCTTGCATCATCCCCACAAACAACGTTGTTCCACAACATATAAAATGGCCTAAGCCTCCATGAGATTGTTAGTGTAGTCACCCTTATGCACTGAGAAAAATAATTTAACTTCACTAAAACTACAACAAGCCACTCCCCCAATACTAGTAGGGCTTGTATTCTTGGGAAGAACCGTCAGTGTTAATTTTCAAAACTCGATGGGGAGGAGGAGTCCAATGCCCCTCTTGATTCACCCATCCTTTTCTCTATTGCCGAGGCTACCTGGGCACTCTTTGATACCATTGAGCTACAACCCCATCCTAAAGATGAAAATTGAAGTATTTTCATATAGCAAGATTAGCTAGATCCATACCCCCATCTAGTGCACACTTCACTTGAATAATTTCTTGAAGAGAATGTGAGATCTTCCACCAAAGATGCATAACACCAATTCAAACATCTTGGAAGATTCAAAAATTCCTCTCTAGCTAGATATGCCAAAGAATGAATGATGGGCCAACAATCCAAGTAGCATAGAGAGGAGAAGACTTGGAGGGAGCACTACCTAAGTGAGCCCAGAACTCAAGCAAAGGAAGCATGCCTACAAGAGAAACCCCAAGCACTCCACCAAAGGTTCCATTACTGAGTAGAAACAAAGCAATGGGAGATAGAATCCTCCCCATTGCCACACAAAAAAAAAGAGGGGCCCTAAAATCCACATTTACAAAGATTATCCCACATAAGATAGTAGTTATGAGCCACTAGCCACATGAAAAAATTACACTTGGACCAAGAAACTTTATTTTAAACTTGCTTCCACCAAGGGACCTCAATATCCCTGAATAATTGTCTACTTATCCCCTGATACCCAGCAGAGATATGATATTTACCGAACAAGGTACCTCCGCAAGCTAAAACATCTAGTCCTAGAAAAGAGGAACACTCCCTAGAGCCCAAAATATAAAAAATCTCCTAATGATCCATCTCTATGCCTCCAGGAGCCCAATCAAAAGAGTGCTTCCTTCTGTAACCAACAATAGGTCCCAATTGATAAGGAGTCTTGTAATGAGCCACTTTATCCCATCCAACAGCATGAAAAGAATCAAAAAGAGTTTGAAGATGAGGGTACATGGATAATATGGATGGGAATCCATCCCAAGCAGTAGACCAAAACAAAGCCTCAGAGCCTCCCTTACATATCCATAATGAACTTCTCTTGACTAACACATCACCAATCTTCAGAGTATGCCAGACCATAGAGCCATGACCTTTAAGAGGATGTGTAGAAATAGAGCAAGGATTAGTACCATGAAAATATTTATGGGTGATAATATGAGCCCAAAGTTGATGTTGTCTAGAGCACCATCACAAATAAAGCTTAGCAGCCAATGCTTGAATACTCAAGAGAGTTGATCAAAGACCAAGACCACCCTCCTTTTTAGGTTTGCAAACAATCTCCTAGCTAATCAAACTCCATTTAGTGCTACAAAAATTACCACTCCAAAGGAATTGTCAAGAAAGAGCATCAAAGTCCTTGAGAAAGTAAATAGGAGCAGCTTGAACCATGCTTATATAAGTAGGAAGAGCTTGAATAATAGATTGAAGAAGAGTAACTCAAGTAGCAGTAGAAAGCCATCTATGAGTCCAATGATATACCTTATCCTAAAGCATGGTAATCAAATTTTTCTAGAAAAGTTGTGGCTATCTAGAAATAGCAATATGGATGTCAAGATAAGTCAAAGGAAGCAACCCAATATGAAACTGTAGGATATCAACAATCCTTTGCTGAATAGAATTAGGAGCGTTAAAAAGGTAAATGGAAGATTTGTACTCGTTAACTTTTTGGATTGGAGCTTCCAAATAAATATCTAGAGTATGTTGAAAGGCTTTAGCTTCCTTGATCCTAGCAAGACCTACAAGAGTAGAATCATGAACAAATTGAAGGTGAGAAAGAGTAGGTAAACCATCACCCCATCACCACTTCTGAATAGAATTTTGGGACACCTGATTCTTAATCAATTTTCCCAAGCCCTTAGCCATGATGATGAAAAGATAGGGGGAGAGAGGGTGACCCTAGCGGAGACCTCTAGGGGCATCAAATAGCTAGGAAGGTTGACAATTAAGAAGAACTGAAAAAAGAGGTAGAAGTAACACAACTCATAGTCCAACCGACCCGGTTAGAGCTAAAGCCAAAGGTAAGAAGAATATTCCTTGTGAAAATCCATTTAACTCTATCGTAGGCCTTAGCCATATCTAGCTTAACAAATATTGATCTCTCCATTGAACTAGCCATAGAGTGAATAGCCTCAATAGTAATAACCACCCCATCCAAAATTTGTCTTCTAGCAACAAAACCACCTTGTTCTTTTGAGATAATAATGGGGAGACACTTTTTAATTCTCTTGGCAATCAATTTATTAATGACTTTGTAAACCACATTACATAAGGCAATTGGTCTAGAAAACTCCAATTGATTAACCCCCTCTCATTTTTTAATAAGAGTCAAGAAAGTAGAATTCAATGCCTAAAGCATTTTCTTGCTAGAATAGGATTCCTTAACCACCTCCAATAGATCATGATTAATAATGTCCCAAAATTCATAAAAGAAATCAACTAGAAAGCCATCAAGACTAGAAACCTTTCTCTTAGGCATCCCAAAGACCAGCTCCTCCAGCTCTTTCAAAGAGATTAGTCACATGAGATAATCATTCATTTCTTGGATAATAAAGGAAGGAATACAAGCCAAAATAATATTTTCTTCATTATTAGTAAGAGGAGAGTCCTTAGAGAAGAGGGAAAAAAAGTACCGAGTAGCCTCCTAGAACAAAGATGGAAAGGAAGTCAGTTGGATACCTTGAGATTTAAGCAATGAAGAAATATTGCTCTAATTCTGGCAAGAATGCATAGTTTTATGCAAAAAAAATAGTGTTCCTATCACCTTCTTGGAGCCAGTCAACTCTAGCCTTTTGCTTCCAAAAAAATTCCCCTTGAAGTTCCCATTCTTCTAAAACTCTAGAAGTAAGGGATTTAGCCCTTCCAAGATCCTCTGAGAAACCTTGATCTCTAATCTACCTACTGATGACATCAAGATCTTCCTAAGAAAGCATCTTCATAGATTGAAGGTTGCCAAAACATTGTCTATTCCATATCTTGAGCTCCCTTTTAACATATTCAAGCCTTTTAGAAAATGAAAACATAGTAGCACCATATGTAGGAGCACCATCTCTACACCAACATAAAACAAGATCATGAAGAGAGGAGTCATGAAGCCACATCAATTGGAACTTAAAAGGTGGAGGCTTCAAAATAAAAGCCCCAATAGAAAAAAATTTAATTGGCCAATGATCAGAACCCTTCTAGTCCAGAATTTTTGAAGAGAGAGTAAGGGTACCACTAACCTAGAAACAAGAAACAAGAAATCTATCTAGACATTTTGAGATAGCATCAGCCCCAGTCCTTTGATTATTCCAAGTACAGAGACCATTAGAGGGCTTAACATCAGAGAGGTGCAAAAGTGCTATGTGTTGCCAAAGAAGAGCAAAAGAAGGCCCCAATCTAGCCAAACCACCTTGCTTCTCCTCCAGACTTAAAAATGAATTGAAGTCTCCTATTAGCACCTAAGGATGAAAAGGGTGACAATTTCTAACATATTGAATATGCCTCCAAAGTTCCTCCTTTCCCACAAAATCAATAGGTGCATACACATTAGTAATCATGATTACCTCTCCTGAGTCCAAAGAAGAACCTACCATAGAGAGAGTTGAGTGAGAAGACACCCAACCAAGGGGAGAAATGTTTTGTGGATCCCAATAGATAGCAAAACCACTAGCACTGCCCATAGCTCAAATACACTAGCATTGCCCATGAGTCCAAATACTAGAGGCATATCAGACCATAGACTACATAGAGAGCTTAGTCTCTTGGATACAAAAAACATCAGGAGAATGATCAACCAACAAATTCTGAATAGCATTTTTTCTTGGGATGTTATTCAACCCCCTAATATTCCATGAGAGAATAATCATCATTAAGTAGAATGGGGAAAATGAGCATCCTATGGTTTCACTATCCCAAACTTTAGCAATATTTCCCTGGTGAGTTTAATCTTCTCTTGGTCTATTTTTTTCCCAATCCTTAGAGTAGGATTAAAAGAAACCCACTTAAAGGGTCTATGCATCAACCCCAAGGGGAGAGGAGACCCCTTACCCTTACAAAATGCTAGTACATCCTTAACCAAGTTTGCTAGAATGATGTCATTATCCTCTGACACCACAAGTATCACCAACACATCTAACACAAGAGCTACAGGGACCTCATAGTTCTAATGTACCACATCCTAGGATGCCCCACAAGCATCATCAGGTGAAAGTCCCTCATCTAGGCAAACTAGGTCAGAAGAGATACTGGGAAAAATACCCTCCTCTAGAATCATACTATCTAGCACCTCAAAGAAATTAAAACCAGAATTAGGTAGTCTATCTTTCAAAGGCCTATTTTGACCATGCCCCTTAGCTCATGGGTGAGATAAGATAAATACATCCTTATCCTGCATTTGAATCTTTCCCTTTTCTAAACCATCTAGTTGATTCTTCCCCTTGGTTGTATTATTCATCTAAGCTTGTTCTTTCCCTGCAACATTTGCTAGACCACCACCATTGCTGGCTGTAGAACTATCCACTCTTTTGGAAGTCAAGTTACAAGGACACTGACACTATAAATAGCCATACTCATGACATATCTGACATCAGAAAGGGAGGGATTCATAATCTAACTACTGCACCTAGGAAGAAGCCCTATGACAAATTTCTAGAGAATCTGGTAATGGATTATTCAAACTAATTTCAACACAAATTATAGAAAAATAAATAACCTTTTTATCGAGGGATTGATGTGCAATCATAGTTGGCTTTCCTAGAAAAGCAAAAATTTGATGGAGGATGTCTTCTCACCAGAATTCTAGGGGAAGGTGAGGCAAGCAAACCCAAATTTGCATTGTTGAAGGGAGATCCTTAGCAGAATTAAATCCTAAATGCCAAGGTTTGACACATAACCCCACATGGTTTTAGAAATAAGGCCCTCCTTCAAAAACACAGTCATGATTAGACATGCATGAGAATACAACAAAAAAATAGCTATTCCCAACCAACATGATGTCCATATCTCCTTCCACCAACCATGAGCTATGGATCCATGCCTTAAGAGCAGATAAGGAAATTTGGATTGCAAGAAATTTGCATATCAAAACATTCTTGGTCCAATATTCAATTTCCTCCATCACCACTACTAAAGGTATATCTAGAACAAGGCGATCATAGCTACATGGAAAACAGGTTGAAAGCACATATTTGTGTCACTGTTTGGGGTATCCCAAGGGATTACGGCCTAAACAATTATGGATGGAAGGGTTTCGGCCATACAAACGTAGCACTTTCGCACACCTATGTGGCCATTGGGATTTTGACCAGAACCCTTTTAGCTAAAACTATTTTGGCCATAACCCCCTCGAAATTATGAAAAGCAAAAATCGCTTGTCGAGGGTCATTTACATATTGTTGCAATTTTGGGAGTGGTTTAGAGTGTTTTAGTCATAACTAGTAAGTGGTTTTTTTTATAGTTATTATATGTTAGCATTAGTTAAGTTAATTTTCTTTTAAGGTTTTTAGTAATTAAATTAATTAAATTTTAAGTTTTTTATTAATCAAATTAATTATATTTAAAGTGTTTTAGTAGTTGATTATTTACACTAGTTAATTTTTTTTATATAGCTAGATCAATATGTTAGATTTAAAGAACTAAATATTATTTTTTAATTAAATATCTATTTAATCATAAATGTAGATTTTACATCAAACATAGAAAATTCAAGTTAAGACCTAGATAATTAAAGTAATTACATTTGATAAAATATTAGCATAGTAAAAACCTATATAGATAACTAACATGTAACTTAAAACATTAGGTATCTAACTAAACTATAATAAGTTCTAGTTGTTCAAACTTGAAAAGTTAAAATCTAACCAATTTCAAACATAGAAAACTTGGAAACTTGTACATGAAACTTCAAAAACTTGTTAAGACCTCAAGATAGCTAAAAGTTAGTTACATTTTAGAAAACATTAACATAGTAAACCTATGTACTATTTAATAACATGTGCATATTTTGTGTTTACATACATGAGCTACATACATCAAGTTTCAATATATAAATTTAACATGTGTGCTAAATTAAAATGATCTATATTTTTTAGTTACATTCAACTTTGTACATACATGTTTTAAATTAAATAAATAACTTCCAATTTTATATGTACTTACATATATATCTTAACTCTGCATTTATAGATAGAGATCTTCTTTGCATATATCATCATGGCATCTGGTAGTGCACCTATGTAGTTAGGGGAGGCTAGTGTTTAGGGAGTGGGTCATAGTGCTAAGTTAGGCACATCACATAGACTGATATCATCCTCTAAGGAGAGACAATGTCTATTTAGAGATATAGTTGCTAAGTCATCTCATGCTATAGATTATCTAGATTGTACAGTTCTGGCTTCTACCACTCTCCCTAATAGCTTCCTAATAGGGAGAAGAATATTTATATGAGAGATGAGTTATGCCATATGATTAAGATGATAGAGAAGTACAACCCATTTGATGATATCAGTATTGAGACTTTTTACTCTTCCCTTTCTCATAGTGCCATTAGCACTGTGAAGCATACACAGATTGATCGAGAGGTCTCCATCACTATGATGAAGAGTACATTTCCATTTTATATAGATAGGCCTAGGGTTAGAGGTTATTTGGCTATGAAGTGTTTAGATCAGCTTGTTACACCATTTATATATGCTCAATGGTTAGCTGCACATCGTAGGTGGCCATAGAAGGATGAGTTTCCTCTTTATTTTTGAAAAAAATTGTTCGTAGATTTCATTTACATCATGATGTCAATTATAAATTTTTTTTAGGTCATGTTGGACAAGGCCTCGGTAGATTGTTAGAGAGATTTAGACCTATGGACACCCTTGCACCTATTAATAAATGGGCAATGGTGGGTCCAAACCTTTTGGTCATGCCAAGAGTTCCGTAGATGGCTGCTGAGGGTATGATTGTTTTCAATTATACAGTCAAGGCTGAGATATATTCTAGCATTTTTATAGTTGCTACACAATTATAGGAGATGTCTTTAGATTGATGTGGTAGATATATGTTACGATCTTGTGGTACCATTTTGACAACTGCATCCTCTAGCACAGGAGTTGATGATGTGTATGAGATAGTAGATATACCATCTCCACTAGAGGTTTCTACTATATCAAATGTGGATGCATTGCATTGTATGGCATCCTATTTAGCATCTAATCTTCTTAGTTCATATCAGACATTATCGACAGTCATGGGGATGCCTCTTCATGACATTGGTGGACACATTAGCCATATTCTGTCACACATGACAAGATTACAACCCTCACAGAAATAGGAGGATATCCCTGCACATTCTACAACACCTACTCCTATAGAGGGCCCTACAACACCTATCCCCAAACTAACTCAGGATCCTGTAGCACCTACTCCTACACGGGGCCCTACAGCACCCAGCCCCCCACCTCCTATAGCACCCTCCCATACTCAAGCCCCCACAATACGAGAGGTTCTATTTTCCACTATGATTTCAGATGAGATGGTTGACTTGGACCAAGCTACTCTATCACTACATGATTCAGATATAAGTTGGATTGGCAGAGCATTACATGATGCTATGGTAAATATAAATTTATATGTATAAATTATTTTGTTACTATAATTTACACAAGTATACTTGTTTAGCATACTTGAGCTTTTATACATGTACTTTAAAGAGACATACATATATTAAAGTGATCCAATTTAACTTGTGTACATACATGTGTGTTCTATAGGGTCTTAATGATAGTATGTTGTGTTTTGGAGGTCTTCAGACTCCAACAAATCTTGCATGACATGAGTCATGGGTATGTTATGTATTTTTTGTTATATATTATTAGATAGATATATATGTACATATGATATAAATCGTGCATGTATACATGTAATTTTATAATTAAATTACAAATTTCTTTCATTTGACATAAGGTTCAAACCTAGATTGTACAGCCTTTTGGGGTCATGGATTAGGAGAGGGATGTGGTTGATCTTATTTTACATGTCTATTTCATTGATGTTGGGACATTATGTATGTATGTATGTATGTATGTATGTACGAGTATATGTATGTATGTATATATATATATATATATATATTTATATACATATATATGTATATATACATATATGTATATAGGAAAGGAAAAAAGGGAAAGGGGCTTTTATAGTCCACAACACTATGTCATAGTTTTTGGGTTTACGTATGGTGACAGTGATATGGGACTACCTCGTACTCTTTTGTGAGAGGCACTTGGCGCTACAAATGAGGTGTACATACCCTACCCCCTAGTGGGATTTGAACTTGTGACCTCTCTTTCAAGAGTACAAATTCTCCACCACTAGGACAACTTAGGTTGTACATATAATGTATAGATATACATGTATATGTATATATATGTATGTATGTATGTATGTATGTATGTCATTTCAGATACTTTGATATGGAGATGTATGTTATTTCAGATACATTTTATACATGGTATTTTACAGATATTTGATGTGGTATTTTGGAGACATTTTATATGGTATTTTGGATACATTTTACATGGGTGTACATTATTTCATAGACATGTTATTTTGTAGATGTACATATTATGTTCATGTTGAATGTATGTATGTTCTCAATATTCATATTTTTATTTCATAGATCATGTGTTATTTTGTACATGTGTTACATTGACATTTAATCAATAAATTTAATACATATTTACGAACATAAAGAGTAGTAGTAAAGAATACATGATGTGGACTACAACATTTAATCACTAAATTTAATACATATATAAGAACAAAAAAAACATACGAAGATAAAGAATGTAATATGTGCTATAGAATCAATTTTAAGAGTGCATTTAATCAGTAAAGGGGTTGTCCTAATAGGATATCTTAAGGGGTTTTCTTAAGGGGAGGTCCTAAGGGGATGTCTTAAGGGGAGGTCGTAACAAGAACTCCTAGAATGAGATACCTTAAGGGGTTGTCTTAAGGGGAAGTCTTAAGGGGAGGTCCTAAGGGGAAGTCCTAATGGGATGTATGTACATATATATACATGAAACCATACAAAAAATATAAATAACAATACATGTTCATTACTAAATTTAATACATGTATAAGAACACAAAGAATACATGTACAAACATAAAGAATGTAATACATGCTATAGAATCAATTTTAAGTGTGCATTTAATCAGTAAGGGGGTTGTCCTAATAGGATTTCTTAAGGGGTTGTCTTAAGGGGAGGTCCTAAGAGGAAGTCTTAAGGGGAGGTCATAAGGGGAACTCCTAGAATGGGATGTCTTAAGGGGTTGTCTTAAGGGGAGGTCCTAAGTCGAAGCCCTAATGGGATGTATGTATATATAATACATGAACCGTACAAAAAATATAAATAACAATACATGTTCATCACTAAATTTAATACATATAAGAACACAAAAAATACATGTACGAACATAAGGAATGTAATAACATGCTATAGAATCAATTTTAAGAGTGCATTTAATTAGTAAAGGGGTTGTCCTAATAGGATGTCTTAAGGGGAGGTCCTAAGGGAAAGTCTTAAGGTGAGGTCATAAGGGGAACTCCTAGAATGGGATGTCTTAAGGGGTTGTCTTAAGGGGAGGTCCTAAGGGGAATCCCTAATGGGATGTATTTATATATAATACATGAAACGATACAAAAAATACAAATAACAATACATGTTCATCACTAAATTTAATACATATAAGAACACAAAAAATACATGTACGAACATAAGGAATGTAATAACATGCTATAGAATCAATTTTAAGAGTGCATTTAATTAGTAAAGGGGTTGTCCAAATAGAATGTCTTAAGGGGAGGTCCTAAGGTAAAGTCTTAAGGTGAGGTCATAACGGGAACTCCTAGAATGGGATGTCTTAAGGGATTGTGTTAAGGGGAAGTCTTAAGGGGGGAGCTCATAAGAGGAACTCATAGAATGAGATGTCTTAAGGGGTTGTCTTAAGGGGAAGTCCTAAGGGGAAGTCTTAAGGGGAGGTTGTAAGGGGAACTCCTAAAATTTGATGTCTTAAGGGTTTAAGGGGAAGTCTTAAGGGGAGGTTCTAAGGGGAAGTCCTAATGGGATGTATGTACATATATATACATGAAACCATACGCAAACTATAAATAACAATACATGGAACATCACTAAATTTAATACATATAAAAACACAAAGAATACAATACGTGCTATAGAATCAATTTTAAGAGTGCATTTACACAAAATATAAATAACAATACATGAATGTTCATAATTTTATACCATATCTCTAAGATCCATGATCAAATGTATATAAATTTATAAAATATACATCGAAAATGATGTGTATGTAACTAGTAAATATGAAAGTATGAGAGTTGTATATAGAAAGTAAGTACAAATATATCTAAACTAGAGCTCCACAAATATTACATTGTTAGGATCGTCTTTATTTTTAATTATCTCTAGAATATTTTCATCTTCTTCAATAGGCAGTTTCCACTTTTGATTTCCACGACATCCTCTTCTTGGTATTGCATCAAATTACAACTTTGTCACTACAACATGGTTACTGTATTGTAAAACCTTTTCTCCATGCATGTATTCAATAAATTCAATACCATTGTGAGTTATCTTGATTTGTTGATAATATGTTCCTTCAATAGCAACTGATCCAATTGGATACGACTATCCATCAACATCTATAGTTCCTTCTAGAAACTTGTGTTTTTCTTTTGTGCATCTTAGAAGATAATAGTCTACATTTTCTACATTTTCAACTAAGGCTTGGGCAGCAAAAATATCTCCTGCAATGTACATAAAAATAGATGTGTTTATAAAGTGAAAAATTTAATGAACATACCTGTGTGTCATATATATGTACATATGCCACAAACCTAGCATAACTAAATAAAAAATACACTCATAATCAGCTGAATATATAGGATCATGAATGCCAATGTCAATGTCAACATCTTCAAAAGGAAGCTTTCTGACTATGTCCTTCAAATCCCAATGTGAAACATATCCACCCACAATATTTTTACAAACACTAATTGTATTGTCCTTCATGTAGTCATCACAAAAACATGATTTCTCTTGTACTTTAATCACTGGGGGTTTGTGGTTCCCTATAGTCACCACTTGATGTAAACTTCTAATACCAGAAATCGTTTGACAATTGTAAGGATTAGATCAATCTATATCTATTACAAATACAGATAATTTAATTAAAAACTTGAATTATAAGAATATGTACACACATACATGTATTATATCAAATAGATAAATATATTTAATACTTGTACCTTTCACTTCCCAAAAATAATGCTTATTGTATTTGGTATCTCGAGTAGCAAAATAATCTTTGCACCATTCAAAAATTTCTTTCGCACTATTTATCCTATTACCTTAAGTAACATACACATGTACATACATAATTTAAAATACATTAAATCTATGTATATATAAGTAGATCAAGAACACACTAAATGTATGTACATATGCACTTGCAAGTTCATTTTGTCGAAGTGGGTGCTTTATACATTCTCTCACTCCATTGTGCTCTACTTTTCCATGTCCACTTTCGAAGAAGTTCCACAAAAACCTGACTTTGCTTCTAGTATGTTGAATGGCTAACCGGTTAAATGCTCTTGTAGATTTAAATTGTCCTATGAGTTCATGAAATGAGATTAAAAAATATTTATATTTAATTCAAATTGAAATATGTACGTACAAATCGATATAAGTTTTACATTTAAAGTTAAATAAAAAATGTACATGTATATATACACTAACCTACACAACCATTGGACTAGATCCATTGCTTTGAAACATTTATTCCATGATTTCTAAGATCTTCATAGAACATTGCAAAACAATGAGTGACATAGCTCCTATCATGAACTCTATCATTGCTAATATAGAAAGGAACCTCCTTGATGTTAATGCATTCATTTTCCTCTGAACTTTCTATCTCATCCACCTCTAATTGTGCATGTCTATAAGTCACTTGCACAAATACTACAACTTGTTCAGAATGAAAATATTGCATTTGAGGCTCTGTTTGAGGTGAAAATGTATAGTTCTCAGAAAAATCTACAACTAAAAGAATACAACTAGGTGGAAAAGAATTATTTGAATCACGAAATTGTTTAGCTTGCCATCGTGCACCATGACAATGTTGGATATGTGGATATATCAATGGACAGAACTTATAGTTCATAAACTCATCATACTACAATTCACTCTCCTTCAATAAATTTTTTTTTTTATTCAACTCCTATCTTATTTTAATATGTCTCATATTCATATCTCATCCATGAAACTAGTGTCAATTCATTAATATCTCATTTTGCAATGGAAATTTAGATAAATCTCCATAATCTAGACATTGATTTATGATGCATTGTACGTTGAACTCATCTAAATCTTCTATTTTTTCACATAATATAGACTTCAAAAATTGTGACATACTGCTAGGGATGACCAAATTTGGATCAAGTACTACCATAACTTTTCTATATGATTGGAAGTGTAGACCAAATTCAACATGGTTTCAACAACAAGTAGTTTAATGTATCTTATTTATACGTACAAAGGAAGGACACAAACTCTCAAACATTCTTTGATATATATTCACATTTGGAAATTCTTGCTTGAATGTTTGAAATAATTCACTTTGTGATATATTTATAAAATGTTTTGGATGTTCAATTTTATCCCTTGTCTCTTGATCTTTAATTTGTATAGTATCAAGTCTATTGGAAGAAACACAAGACGATGTGGTCCACAATTCAATGACCTATCTTTTTATATCTTCAAAAATTCTCTCTCTTCGAGGAACTCTACAAATATTCAGCCAATTATTCTCAATGTTTTCATCTAGCATATTTCTCCTCCTAATGTATCTTTGAATAGTTCTTCTAAATATATGTAGTAAATCATAAATTGCACATACTTGTTTTCTATGTGTCAACCTTCTACTAGATATAATAGTCATCAATGCTCAAATTGCCTCCTTTAGTTGTGCTGTCAATTTTGATATAAGTAGTTTGCAAATTTTCAACTATTATTTTATTAACATTATGCGCATAGTTTTTACTGTTATCAACACCCAACAACTCCAAAATAGGAATCATATATTTTCTCCTAAATAACTTGACAAATAATTTTTCCTTTCCAAAAATACTTTTGTTTTTGAAATATTCATCCCACATGTTTTGGCAATGTTTTTTAATAGTGTTCTCTTTAACCATTTCCATAGATGGAATTTGACTAAAAAGTAGGTCCTCATCCAAATCCATCAAATTTCTTACACCCAATAATATTTTTCTATCATTAGAACTACCAATTTGTTCATCTTCATGAATCTCATCTTCTTCATTAACTTTATTAGGTTGGTTTTAATTACATTTTGTATGACCTTTCATTTTGTCATCTCTTATTCTATCATATTTCCTTGATCTAACCTTTTTATTACCCATTCAATACTTTGACCTACAGGAAAATATTTTAATTTAGATTCAACTAGAAATATAATTCAATATTTCAATATAGAGTACATAAAATAACTAGGTAAAAAAAAATGTTATTGATGATCCTTTGTAATTGTTGTTAAACTCTAGGAAATAATTGATAAACATGGCTTCAGAAAATATTTATTTTTGAAAATGCTCCTTTAAATTTCACATTTCACTATGCATAATTTAAATTATAAATTAAAATTAAAATCTAATTATTTTATATATAAAACCACCAATGTAACTGCTATTGGTTTTCTAGGCCGATAGGGGTTATGGCTGAACCCCTGACGGTTGAAAGGGTTATAGCCATAACCCTTTTAGCTGTAACTATGATAAGTGGCACCCACACAAGAAAAAGATGCAATTTCTAAAAAAAATTCACTTTGAATACTATTTTCTCCATCCAAATTGAAGTTTTTTGAAAAACTAAAAATACCCTTTTGTAGATCTTGGAGTCAAGATTATGGTTATATAAATTTTGTAGTATTTTGATTATTTAAAATATGTTATATTTATAAAAATATTACAAGTAGGTCTTTTAAGATTCAACAAGATGTTTTTTCAAAAAAAGAAAAAAAAATAGTAAATCATGTTCAAAAAATAGAAACATTATGTGTACCTCTAGAGGAGAGAGTCATCTAAAAGAATATGTAATTTTTTTTAAAAAATATGTAGAATTGATATAAAAAGTTTGGGAAGAAATTTTTTTTTTGTCAATTTCTGATAAGTTTAACTTTGAACACTTATAACTTGAAACATATAAGTCCAAAATCAATTTTTTTTTTCCACTAGGTATACATGTCAACTATAACATAGTTCAAAATTAGAGCAAAATATGATCATTTGCATATAGTTGTTTGGTGTGAACGAAACACTTTTTTTCAAAATTTAAAATACATTAAAAAGTAGACTTTAAAAATTAAAAAAACGATAAAATTTTGACTCAATTAAAAATGAAAAAATTACAGGCATAAACCTCATCCAATTTTACACATTTTATTATTTTACATCATCTTCAAATTCTAAACACAAATGTCCCTTTTCTGTCATTAAAGTTGAACAGTTTAAGTTTTCATATACTTTTCCTTTATAAAAGGGTGACATAGGTTTGTAATTTCACCCAACAACCATTAATGTTTTTGATCTTGGAGCTCTCCCTTGAATAAAATGTTTTAGATCTCATTGCATGCATAGTTGGAGAACCATCTGTCCTCACCAACACAGAAGAAATCCTAGGCCCTACCACGTGAACAATAAAAACCCCAATCCAAAATTGCTACAAATGCTCTCCAAAATCTAGAACCCACACTAAATTTGTTTAGCAGCTGTCAATCCAAAAAGAATAGGGAAGAATATTAGCAAAAAGGGCAAACAACAACCACAAGCTAGGGATTGAGCCCTAGCCCAACTGACATCCATCGCTTCTAATTGCTCTTTGAATTCTTCAATTCCTTGGGAAAGAAGTGTCTTGTTTCAAGACCTTTCATGTAGGGGTATAAGTCTCCAAGCCTGTGAAATGCTTGTGATCAAAAGATGTGCTTGCCACACTACCTTGTTTCGTCTTTGTAAGGTGTCTGCTCGATTGTGGCTTCACCCTCTGTCCAAAAATAAAATACAACAAGCAACTAACTAATATATTGATTATTATTTTATTTTAATAAAATATATTAATTTAAGAATATAAAAAATAATTATTTAGATTAATATAGAAATATCATTAATTATTAAATTTAACGATAAGTACTAGTCACTACATGATACTTGTTTCTCTATACATTCAATTAACTTTCTACATATAATTTATTCATGTATAGGATGGAAAATATTAAGTTTGCACCTTGTTGTAGTATTTGTATAGATTGTTACGAATCTTGATAACCTATATTGAATTAATTATGTTGCATATTCTTTCATATTTATAGTTGAATCTATATTTCTTTTTAGTTTCAATATATTTCTTCATTTTCATCAAACATTAGTAAAAACTAGAATATGAATCACAATTAAGTTATTATTCTACCATTTATAGAATAATATTATTCATATTCACAAGAAAAGATAGCTAGACATAAAATTGAGCTAAATCCCCAAGCCTAAAACACATAAACAAAAATAAAATCTATCATGTAGCTAATGTAATAACAAAAGCCCTATATGTGGAGGATCCTTATAATGCACATTTTAGATGTGTATTAGTGAGGATTAAATTATTCTCAAGAAATTCATACCCATCACCACATTCTTTCTTTTCTTTTTCTTCTTCTTCTTTAATGGAGCATGCTACTAATGTATCAAAAATTAGGTGTGAATTTTATAGACCCAAACTAGTTTAAAGCACCACTAGAAGGTCACCCAAAGGTTGTTTACATTGATAGTGGGTGGGAAGAGCACAAATGCATAGGTTGTAACTAGCCCAATTTCTTAGTCCATTCTTATATGTTAGGATCAACCTCAGACATAAATAATGGTTACATGCAAATATAAACAATATCATAAAATAATAGATTGCAAAGAAGAGAACATGAGACACCATGATTTAATGTGGTTCACCCAATCCCTGGGCCACATCCACCAACAACAAGTCCAATATTATTATTATCCAATGATTACAATCCACAATCCCTTACAGCTTAATACTGCTGCAAAAAGGTATAATATCACCATTACATTATGAAATCCCTAACCCTAAGCCATTTTATACAAGCATTTTTTGACTTACAAAATTAGGGATAAAATAAGTTGTCCAATAGGAAAAATAGCAGCTGCCACCTTTTACTAATGGGTAAGTGCAAGAAGTTGGGTCTCACTTTTGGGCAAAAAGTGGAAGTGTTTTTCCTATTTTTAAAATTTCTTTCCAATTGATGTCAAAATTTGAGGCATGTGGAGATTGAATAGACACAAATATTAGAAATAAAATTTAGAGCTTTTCGAATCTACTTTTTGAATAGGTAATTTATTTGTGTACCCATATGATAGATTTTTTTTTGTAAGGATCTTCAAAAGCCACTTGTTCAAAATGCTTGTTTCATGAGGACCATACCACACTCATGTACAGACACCATAATTTGACATAGATAGATGAATTTTTGTAAATCCTTTTAAAGGGCGTTACCTACTACACCTACAATTAATGTTAATATTTTTTCTTAATTTTTATTAAATAATTATTTTTATTAGTAATTATTAATTGGCTATAAGGGTAAATTTTAAAACTCTCATGTATGGACACCATACTTTGATCAAAATTTTACTTTTTTCAAAAATGGTTTTTTTTTTTTTTAAACTTCAAAAGAATTTTATGTAGATTGATGACATATCAACTATTTTAAGAAAATTCAAAAAATAAAAAATGTTACTAAAGTTTTAGTGAACTTCACTATTTTACATTTAGGTACCACCTTTAATTAAAAAATAATGTAAAAATAGTAAATAAAATCATTAGACTATAAAATTTATGTTTTGGAAATCAAGATAGTGAGAACTCTAATGGGCTTTTGTTCCGTAAAAAAATTTGATTGGGAAGACCCTCTAAAAATTATGGCAAGGTGTGAATTTTTCAGTTCAATGCCTTAGCCAAATCATGAGAGGTCAAGGCATAGGCTTGGTCTCACCAAGCCTATTCAGAACCAAAATCTGAGGCAGGAGAAAAAAATTCTATCGCTTGTTGTAGGAAATAGGCACCCATTATTTAAAATTCAAAAAATGGGCACCCATTTTGAAAAAGTAAAATCGGCATTTGAAACACATTTCAAATCCCACCCCCACCCAAAAAAAAAAAAAAAAAAAAAGAATTTATAGAAATGGGTGCCCATTTTTTGAAAATAAAGAACAAGTACCTAATTTTTTAAAAAAGGGTGTCCATTAGAATTTTAGATCGAACACCAGAGCCTAATACAAGTACTCATTTTTAAAAAATGGGTGCGTATTTTTAAAAGGACATGATTTCAATCCGTGAACTTCCATGAAATTGAGACCCAACTTCTTTCTTCTACCCTAATATTGTATTAGATTGAATCACTAAAGGTACTCCTAATAATAAGGTTAAGACATCAATCACAAAGTTGAATAGTCATGCCTCACTTTGGTGGGATCATTTGCAAACTAATAGATAGAAAAGGGGAAAAGAAAATATCAAGACATGGGCAAAGATGATTGGAAAGATGAAGAATAATTTCCTTCTTGTTAATTATCAAGTTAATTTATTAAAAAAGATGCAAAATTTGAGACAAGAGGACATGAGCATGAAGGAATATACTGAGGAATTCTATAGATTGGATATTAGATCACAAGATTTGGATGATGAAGTTGAGAAAGTAACTAGATACCTAAATGATTTGAGGACATCAATTCAAGATGAGATCAACTATGTTAAGATGGTTAGTGTAGAAGAAACATATTAGCACACTTTGAAGGCTAAAGAAAGACTAGAAAAGAAACATAAGTAGAGATATAGAGGAAGAGGTGGCATATTTTAAAGAAGTAGAGGAAGAACATCTGGAGAAGGTAGAAGATCTAAAAACATAGTAAAAGATAAATAAAATTAGAATGGAAGGAAAATCCTTCTAGTCAAGGTAAACTTTAAGAAACCCCCTCTAGTAAAAGATATAAATTATTGATGAATCTTTCAATATTTTGAAAAAACAAATTATTTTTATTGGTGAATCTCTTAATTTTTTTATTTTAAATAATATTTACATTAGCAATTATTTTGTAATCCTACCTCATCACCTCTTATTATTGGAACTGGAGGGCCCCATAGAATTGTAGGGGAGGTAGAAAGAAATGAGTTCCTCTGTGCCTTTAGATCGATAGTGCCAGCCCGCCCAAATCAACGGTCACTGCAGGGGAATGGCCCTTCCCCTTGCCCTTCAAATAGCTGGGGTAGAGGTAGGGGCTTGGCCTCTAACTATCTACTTCACCACACTCAGTTGAATCTTATCCCCGCACTGCATCTTTCACATATATAGTTGGCACTTAACCAAACATGACTGCCCCTACTAGACAACTATAGTGGGGGCCCCCCACCCAACAACCCAACCCCCACAGAGGCTGTTCACTGCCAAACACAAATGGCTTGGCTAGAGCCGTGCAGTTTCGGGAATTCAACTATAGTAGGGCATGAGTCAGGCTGAGCTCGAGATTCTATACGTAACATTCATCCCCTACTATCTAGAGTTGGGTGGGATGAGATGCTACTCACCACTAGAGTTGGGAGGATAACTATATATAGCCCCCCACCCAACCATCATCCCAACCCCGTAGGGCTCCCAGGAATCATAATTTTTGTGTAGAAAATATTATCAAATCTCAATCATAATAGGAAGTTTGCTAATCCTCGTGGAATATTACAAATCAAAATTGAACATTTTTTATCTCATGGAAATTGTTAGGATAGTTACATTATATTTTAAATCAATAGTGAAAACTAAATATTGGGGATATATCCGTAAGGTAACTAATAATTATGATAATGATTGGTGTATTAATTTTAATTTCTTCAATAATAAACTTAAAAGGGAAAACCAACATTTATTTTCAAGGAATCACCTAAAAGAAAACTATCTCAAAGGGTACCAAGACACAAGTGTCAACTAGTCCCAAAGGCAATATAGACATGTAGGAAACCTATTATGCATGTGGGAACATGTCATTGCACAAGCCAACTCTAAGGTTACCCAGCTAGTCATTTAATCCTTAGGTCCCCTAGTGACTCTATGGCGTACTAGTATTCTTTCATACTAACAAGGCATACTAATGAGTCAACTGTAAGGTTACCTAGCTAGTCTTTTAATCCTCCGACCCCCTAGTCACTTTATGTGGTACCAATATCTTATTAATTCATTTTAAAACCATTTAATGAAATGTTATCACTTGTTAAAATAACCTACAATGGGTTCTCATCAGCCTCCATCGCAAGCCACTTTGCAAAATGACATATAAATAACCTACCATAAGCTTAGTAAAGTAAAAAGATCTCAAAATACCACATACCATACATCAATTCTTAAACAAACAACTAGAAAGTATTGAAATATCACTTATCAAAATCACACATTCCACTACTACAATAATCCTAATAGGACTAATTGAAAATCAAGTATACATAAACCAATCCACGCTATAACATGACATCACCAGGAACAAATCATACAAATGCCTCAGTCCTATACAAGCGACTGAAAAGAAAATCCAAATATAACTAATTTTAGACTAAAATGTTATATTAGATAGGTCACACCATTCACCTCAGTTTCACACAAGAACACTAGAAAGAAATAACAATCAATAGATCAAAACAACTCATAGAGCATACAGGACACATTACCATGGTTGAGTGTAAAAGATCATGATCAAAACATCATCATGACATCAAAAAATAGAACTCTCAAGCCTCTGGTAAACATTCTAATTCGGTCAAAGCTTAGTCAATCCAAGCCTATCATTAGTAAATCACACATCACATAAAGTGCATACACAAGTGAATTTCATAATTCATTAGGTTTAAAAAACCCTAAAGTTCAATATTTACTAAAGGTTTTCAGATTCTCATTTTCATTTTCAAACACAAGATTCGATGTTCAAAACTAGGGTTTTAGTTTTAATTACCAAGTATTACTATTTCTAGAGTTTACAATCTTGAATAGGGTTCATGTTTCCATTTCTAAACATTACAAATTCACCAAGGTTTTCAAATCTGCATGAGTCACAACACTCAACAAAACATAACAAGTTGTTTAAACATATTTTTTTGTAGTTCAATTCATTTCTAAATACAAGATTCAATAAACAACTAGTTAATAGTTTTCATCTTTTCAAAGTATTGTATTTGAGAGGATTTTCAAAACACAAGAACATTCGATGTACAAACAAGGTTCTAGTTTTCTCATTTACAAAGTGTCACAATAACTAAGGTATTCAAGTTATCAAAAGATGTAATAAAGTTCATTTAATAGTAGAATTCATTTTCATAATTAAATTAACCCACCAAGTAAAGACTGAGTCTCTTAAAACCTTCCATTCTCAAATTATTAATTACCTTTCAAATCTACTTTACAAAATAAGGTAATTAATAAATTTTCAAATAGGTATTGCTGAAATTTCAACATTAGTATCAAATTATTACAGATACTAATTATCAAATTAATAATTAGTAATAAATTATTACTAAAAATAATAAATATTAAATTATTATAAATAATAATTATTAAATTATTAATAAAATAATTACAAAAACCATTTAATAAAATTTTATTAATTATCATTAATAATAATATTAAATAAAAATTTAATATTTAATATATATAGTTATTTTCATAAAATAGCATATATTAAATATTATTAAAATTAATAAATAAAAATTATTATTATAAAAAATATTTTTTAAAAACATATGATTTATAGCCTCTTGGGTTGTTGCTTGTAGTAGTGTGAGTTGTTGGAAGGCAATGCTCAATGCTACTATAACAGTATGAGCCACTGCTTGTGTAGTGCCTGCCCCTAGTTCACATTTCTATTATCATTGCCGAACTCTTTTAGGCTAGTTTTATGCTTATGATTAGTGTCATTGTTTTAAGATTATTAGATATTGTTTTACATTCAGTTTATTAGATGATGAGATTACTTGGTACTCTATATTTCATGTATTTGTGATGATTATTACAGTGCTTTCAGTTATTGATGATGATTAGTTAGATGGTTTATTATCATATGTATTTTCTTGTGTATACTTACCCCATATTGCATGTGTATGGTGTCCGTGTTTGTTTTCTTTATGTATGTCATTTCTGATGTGGTAATAAATGGAGTTGTAGTCACCTGCTAGTCGGGACCTACACAATGCACCACTACCTACCATTGCCTCTTTAGCTTAGAATATTGTGTTTGTACATGCATGGATTTTATGTAGGTTGCAAATATTGGGTATCAACTTCCCTGAATTGCCAGGATGAGTGTACCCTATCACATTATCTCAATGGTAAGAGAGGGGAGATAAATTCTTGAGTCCAAATCTTAAACCTTTAAGTCATTTTTCCTAATTGAAAATTAGGACAAGTATCTGAGTTGAGTACCCTCTGAATGCATTGAATGACATTAATTCATGATTATAACCCTTTAGTTTGATTTAGTATGTGTTTTTCTTTGATGGGATTTTGCATGTTGTTTTATGAGTCTTGGTAAATTTTCTATAAATAAAGTCTAATTAAAAGATTTAATTAATGATTTAAATTAATGGAAAATTATTATGATATTTTCATATCTAATTATATTTAATTAATTGACAAATTAATTAAATAAAAAAAGAATTAAATTTGAAGATAAAAGATTAGAAGAATAAATTTAAAACGTAATAATATTTAGTTAATTTAATAATAATATATTTAGAGTTCATTTTTAAATAAATGCTAAATATTATTATTATTTAAGTTTATAAATATTTTATAAATTAAGTTTTGAAAATAAATTTAGAAGTGAAAAGATATTAATTTATTAAAAGTTTTAAGTTCGCATGATGTATGCATGAGATTAAAATATAAGAAATTAATAAAAAAGATAAAACAAGTGAACTTAATAAAGATATTTTAATTGCATAGAGTGTGCATGGGATTAAATTTAATAAATTAATTTAAAAACAAAGTCAAGTGGAAATTAAATAAAGTAATTCAATAATTTATTAAACCTGAATGGAAAAGATAAAGGAAGATAAATAAAAGTTAATTTATAGTTGAAGTTAGGTGAGTACAAAGTTCTCTCGAGTGAACACATAATTAGTGCCCTGATTTTAGGGAGAGAACTCCTTATCAAAATTTTGGGCTTTATTTTCAAGGGACCACAAAATTGGGAGGAGGTTCTGAGGGAAGGAAAGTTTCTATATAGTTTTCTGAGGTGTAGCAAATTAGAATCAGTGTCCAAGTAGACGCGTGTGATTTTTGCATATTTTAATACGCTCTTTTCTTTCATGTCTTCATCGTGTCTACTAAATGATGGTCTGGATAATACTTGTGATGAATGTATCATGTTAAGAGTTTTTGGTACTTTCGTTAATTCTTTTGTACATGGGACGTCTTTAATTGATCAATAGAATCTTTCTTTCAATAGATTTAAAATTGTGAGTTAAACAGGGAAAGAGTTTTGTATTGAAATTGAAAATGGAAAATTTGACCAGTTGGCCATAGTTTCCCTATTAGATTACTCCTGGAATTTTTATTAAAAAAATATAAAATAAAATAATATATAAAAATATATATCTTTATTTTTTCATTGGAGGGGGTTGTTGTTTTATAAAATCTATACAAAATATATTATATAAAAGGAATATATATAATGATGAATTGGTTTTAAAATTAATTTTTTTAATTTAATAATAATAAATATATCATAATGTTTGGAGGTAGGGGCACGACCTGCCCACCCCCCTTTTGGTTGATGTTGTTGATAGTCACTGCATGATAGCCATTCCCAAGCCTTTTAAAGGCTTGCGATGGCATTCAAAAAAATCACTTTTATTATTATTATTTTATGTAATTAAATTTTAACTAATTTAACATTTTAAATTAAATTAAATTTAAATTATATTAAAATTTACATTAATATTTAATAATAATTTTATTATTAAATTTATATTATTATTTAATAATACTTTTATTATTTGGTTATATTAATGTTTTATAATTAAATAAATTATTAATGAATGTAGTATAGTTTTATTAATTAATAATTAATCCAATTAAATTTGATTTAATTAAGATTTATTAATAATGAAAGTTAATGAATGAAGTTGTAAATTTATTGTTAATCATATTTATTTTATTAAAATTGTAATTATTTTACTTAAAATCAATAAATTGTTATTTTTATAACTTAAATTAAAAAATAAATTATCCTCAGATTATTCTTTTATGAAATTGACTTTTATCATGAGGGAAACTTTATATATATATATATATATATATATATATATATATATATATATATATATATATATATATATATATATATATATATATATATATATATATATATATATATATATATATATTGGGTTGAATAAATGAATGGGTTATTATGTGAAATAAACTAAGAATCTTATACACTTGAAATGTACATTGAAATGCAAATTGAAACTTTACTTTTAGCTCTATTGTGTAATTTCCAAAATCAAAACTAGACTATGAAACTTACACTTTGTATCTATATGTTGTCTATATTTTGGGTTTGGGGTTGACTAGATTGTTGACCAGTTATAGGACATCTACCGAAAGCTCGGAGGTTTTGTAAGTGTGGTATCATGCTAACTTGATCTTGATTAAGTTTACTTAACCATGGTATGTGATGGTATGCTTTATGTTGAGTGTGTTTATATTCTTGATTATTGTTTTCAGTGCCTTGTGGGATGGTGAGATTTATACTATGAGATATCTGACTTAACCATTTTTGAGTCCTCAATCAGTTATACTTGGGTTGCTCTTTTAGTTGTCTTGATGGGACTAAATTATTTGCTATGTTTCTTGATGTCATGTTGTGACATGTTTGACTTAACCATTTTGAGTCATTGATCAATATTATTGGGATACTTTCCAGTTGCTCATTGAGAACCGATGGATACTGTGATTTATCTTTGTTGCTTTTCAGTTGCTCATAGAGAACTGATGTGATTAATATGATTATCTTTTTATACTTTCTAGTCACTTGTGTATGACTGAGGTGATTTTTATATGATTATGAATTTGTGCTTTTATTGAGCATAGGGTAGGTTATCTATATGTAATGTTAGGAAGTGGTTTGCAATGGGAGCCAAGGGCCCTAAGTGGCTCTGAGGGTAACCCATTGTAAGTTGTTTTAATAAGTGAAAAAATTACACTAAATGAGAGTAAAATGAACCTAATAAGAGTTAATTGTTTGTTCTCACCCATGCCTCGAGTGCTAGTACAGCCTAGGATGGGAGTAGAGAGAATGCTTGGTTGCAACCTTGCATTCCGTAGTATGCCTTGTAAGTACGAGAGGATACTAGTGGCTACAGTGGGATCACTAGGGACCTAAGAGTCCTAAGGGACTACTTGGGTAACTCCAAGCATGATTCATGTGATGACACTTGCTCTCTTACATAGTAGGTTTCCTACGTGTCTTTGTGTGCCCTTAGGAATTAGTTGTCAACTTATCTTGGAACCTTTGAGTCGGATTGCTTTTAGGATTTTTTGGACTTAGAGTGTACTTCTGATATGTGGTTTGGTATCTTGTTTGGGACTTGAGACTATCTCCTTAGTGTGGTGGGATTGGGCCTTTTAGGTTCCATGTGGTCAGGTGGTAGTGCTTTTTACTCTTACCATTGAGATCTGTTCGTAGTCACCATGGTTGGAGCTTCTTGGGATGCTTTTTTATCATGTTTAGATGTTGTTATTTACTAATGCATTTCCTTATATTTATGATTATCATGTGATAGGTGATGTTATCTACTTTGTAGGATCATCTTATGCTTTATTCTAGTATGTTAGATTTCTTTATGTTTATGTTATAGTATGTTTAGCAGTGACATCCTTATTATGATAGTACTGATGATCTAATTGGTGGCTTGGTATGTTATGCATGGGGGATGGCTAGGGCCCATGATGGTTGGGAGGAACCACACACTTAGTTAGTTATGTTTTATGATGGATAGTTGTATTTCAAGCTGGATGTTTATATCTTTTATGATGGATGGATGTTTCATGTATGGTGGATGGTTTTATTTATTTTTATTGTACTTTGTATGATAGACTTGATGAGGATGATGCATATTTATTTTTGCATAAGTATATTCTTTTAGCCTTTCATACCCTGTGACATGTACAGTGGATGATTGAGCATTCTGAATTAATTTTCCAAGAGGCATTCAGAACAAATGTATATTATGGACATTGGACTTTCTATTATTCTTTTATGTAGATGTGGTAGTTGTTAGACTTAGTATTAATTAGATTTAAATGTAATTCAATGTCATCAATCCTTAAGGAATGTAATATGTTATGTATACTTTTAGTTGATCGTATGTTATTGCTTCCGCTTGACGTAGGCAAAGGTGAATAACTAGGGCCAAAGGCTCACCCAACTATCCAAACCACCTTGCAAGAGTTAACACAACAGAAGCAAACACAAGTGGATAGTAACCAAAGGAGGAGAAGAGGGAAATACTTCTATTGATTCATCAAAATATCTTCATACATGCCGACCAATTACAAAACATTCACATTCAATGATCCAACAACAAATTAACACATTCAATTCTGCTCCCTCCAAACTTTTCTTCTTCTATAACTTCTTCTCTACTAAAACTTGCCTAGCTCTAAGCCTAAACTCTCTATTTATACTTTCCAAAATGGCTTACAGAACATTCTAGAACATTACATAAGAGGAGGGCTGACCCAACAATGGCCTGGACTCATCCCAGAAAAGATCTTAAATTAAATGTTGCAAATGAAATAATTCCCGCAAGTCGGCTCGCAAAAATCACCTCCAAATACTAGCACTCGGCATACACTAGGTAACTCGGCACTTGAAGGAATGCTACAGTAACTCAGCACCTAAAGAGTGCTATAGTAACTCGTCACCTGAAGAGTAACTCGACACCTAAAGAGTGTGATAGGAACTCGGCACCTGAAGAGGGCTATAGTAACTCGACACCTAAAGAGTGTAATAGGAGCTCAACACCTAAAGAGTAACTCGGCACCTAAAGAGTGCGACAGGAACTCGACACCTGAAGAGGGCTTCATTAACTTAGCACCTGAAGAGTTCAATAGGAGCTCGACACCTAAAGATTAACTCGACACCTAAAGAGTGTGACAGGAACTCGGCACCTAAAGAGGGCTTTAGTAACTCAGCACTTGACGAGTGCGTCAGTAGCTCGGTACCTGAAGAGTAACTCGACACCTGAAGAGTGCGATAGGAGCTCGGCACTTGAAGAGTGCTATAGTAACTTGGCACCAACTGCAAAAAAAAAGAAAAAATGAGTAGGATAACAAGGCAACCCAAGATGCTCCTACATTAGAAAATTGGGGTTGGAAGAAATGACTCTTCTGAATCATTGAGATGTCCCAACCTGAGCTAAATCCAACTCAAATTGAGAGATCCATGAAGCATCTTCAATAGGTTTGTTCTTCCACTTCACCAAATATTCATACTAATCTTTTGCTCTTGTACTCTTGCCAACTCTTTGATCCAATATCTCTTCAACTTCCTTAATCTGTTTCTTAGGATAATCATCTGGTATAACAACTTCATCCTCTGACTCATGATACTTATACAAATCAGCAATGTTAAATATAGGAGATATATCCATGTCACCAGGTAACTCAACTTCATAAGCATTACCACTATCAAACTTCTTTAGGATCTTACAAGGTCCAAATTTCTTCATCTTCAACTTGCTATATGTTCCAATTGGGAATCTTCCTCTCTTTAGATGAACCATTACCTCATCACCAACCTGAAAATCACGGTGTCTTCTAGACTGATCAGCATTCTCCTTATACTTATGATTTCTTTGTTCCAACCTCAACTTCACTTCTTTATGCAAGGATTCCATAAAGTTAGCAAATTCTTCCCCTGTAACGCTTTTTTTTTCTTCACCAGCAACATCTCTCAAATCTGATATACCTCTAGGATGCATTCCAGTAACAATCTCAAAAGGTGTCTTCCCTATACTCCTATTTAAAGAATTATTATATGCAAATTCAACTTGTGACAATACCATCTCCCAATTACTCAGCTTATTCCCAACTAAACACCTCAACAAATTACCTAAGCTTCTATTCACAACCTCTATCCATCCATCTGTTTGTGGATAGAATGTAGAACTAAACTTCAATTTAGTACCCATCTTTTTCCACAAAGTCATCCAAAAATAACCAACGAACTTACTGTCTCTATCTAAAATAATGCTTCTTGGTAATCCATGCAATCTCACAATCTCTTTAAAGAAAATTTCAACAACATGCTCTGCATCTAATGTCTTCTTACATGGTATGAAATGAGCCATCTTAGAAAATCTATCCACTACAACAAATATGGAATCATACCCTTTCACTATTTTAGGCAATCTAAGAACAAAATCAATACTGATATTAGTCCAAGGTTTCATAGGAATAGTAATAGGTGTATACAAACTAGTATTTTGACTCACTCCCTTTGCAACTTGACAAACTCCATAGCTCTTTACAAATTTTTGAACATCCTTATACATTTATGGCTAATAATATTTCTCTTTCAGCAAACTCAATGTTTTTTCAATTCCAAAATGTCCAGCTAGTCCACCACTATGCTTTTCCTTAATCAAATTCAACTTCATAGAACTTCTAGGAATACATAACTGAATACCTTTGAACAACATACCTTCTTGAATGAAATACTCATCATACTTACTTATGTGATCTATCAGATTTGGTGCTCTGCACTCTCTCCATGCCTTAAAAAAATTAGGATCAGCATCATATAACTCTTTCATCTCATCAAAACCAAGAACTTCAACCTTCATTTTAGTCAACAAAGCACGTCTTCTACTCAATGCATCAGCAACTTTGTTAGTAACTCCACTCTTATGCTTGATCACAAATGTAAAACTCTGCAAATACTCAACCCACTTCATATGTCTTTGATTCAATTTATGTTGACTTCCCAAGTATTGTAAAGCTTTATGATCAGTATACAACACAAATTCCTTAGGCATTAAATAATGTCTCCATTTCTTCAATGCTTGAGCAATGGTATAGAATTCTTGATCATACACAGAATATTTCCTTTTAGCATCATTCAAATTTTCACTAAAGAAAGCAATAGGCTTACCTTCTTGACTTAATACAGCTCCTATTGCATTACCACTTGCATCACATTCAACTTGAAATACTTTGTTGAAATCAGGTAAAGCCAATACAGGTAATTCAACAAACTTTTGTTTCAAAGTCTCAAAACTCTTATCAGCTCCATGCATCCACTTGAATTTATTTTTATCTCCCCTCACTGTTTCAGTCATAGCATTACAAATAGCACTGAAATTCTTTATAAACTTTTTGTAAAAACTAGCCAAACCATGAAATGATCTTACCTCACTCACATTCTCAGGTGTAGGGCATTCCAAAATTTCTTTAACCCTTTTAGGATCCATCTTCAAACCATCAAGTGAAATCACAAACCCCAAATACACAATCTCTTCTTGCACAAAAGAACACTTTTTCAAATTAATCAATAACTTTTCCTCTTTCAACCTCTGCAATACTTGCGTAATATGCTCAAGACGTTCTTCCTTAGTCTTGCTGAATATTAGAATAACATCCAAATAAACAATCACAAACTTACCCAAGAATCTTTTTAGAACTTCATTCATCAACCTCATGAAAGTACTAGGTGCATTAGTCAGACCAAAAGGCATAACTAACCATTCATACAAACCATCTTTTGTCTTGAAAGTAGTCTTCCATTCATCACCTTCTCTGATTCTAATTTGATGATAGCCACTCTTCAAATCAATCTTGGTAAAATACTTTGCTCCACTCAAACAATCCATTATGTCATCCATCCTTGGCATAGGAAACCTATATTTCACTGTTATCTTGTTAATGGTTTTAGAATCAGTACACATTCTCCATTCTCCATTCTTTTTAGGTGCTAATACAGCAGGTACTGCACATGGACTCAAGCTTTTTCTGATCAAATCTTTCTGCAATAGTTCATGCACTTGTCTATTAAGTTCTTCATTCTCTGTAGATGTCAATCTATATGGTGCTTTGTTTGGCAAACTAGCTCCAGGGATCAGGTCCATACAATGACTTATACTTCTTACTGGAGGTAAACCATCAGGAATATCTTCAGCAATAATATCTTTATACTCATTCAACAACTCTGCAATTTCTCCTGGCACTTGGTCAATACTACCATTTGTCACTCTGTCACCACTAACTAGCACTTGGTTAACATTGTTTTTTGGCACTTGGTCTCCATTGACAAAACTCAATTTTCTTGGAATTATAGCAAAAAAAACTTGATTCTTTTTCACTTCTTTTTCAAATTGTTTCCCATTAACCATGCAAATTTTTATAGTAGTACAATTAACCTCATCTAGAACTTCAAACAAAGGCAACAATGTTTGTTTCTTCCCATTTACCCAAAGAGTATATTGATTCAATCTTCCATCATGTACAACATATCTATCATATTGCCAAGGTCTACCCAACAAAATATGACAACAATCCATGGGCATAATATACCACAAAACTTCATCAAAGTAATGTCCAATTTTGAACTTCACAAGGCATTACTCACTTACCAATATCTTATGCTCATCTTTGATCCATGAAACATGATAAGGTTTGGGGATTTTCAGCCTCTGCAATTGCAACTTTGTAACCAGCTCTTTTGATGCTAGATTTATAGAACTTCCACTATCAATGATCACTTTACAACATTTTCCATCCATCTTACATATTGTTTTGAAAAGACTTCTCCTTAAAATAGGTTCCTCATCACTTCCCTTATTGCATAAGGTTCTTCTCACCATAAAATTTTCTCCAGCCTCAGGTCCACTTGGTGAACCCTCATCCTCTTCTTGAATCATAGCATTTCTATTATTCTGCCCACCTTAAAAAGATCTACATTCAAAGGATCAATGCCCTTCTTTGCCACATCTAAAACAATTACCATGAAATCCACCTCTAGAATAAGAATTACCTCTTCCTTGGTAAGAATTTCTCCCTCCTTAGTAAGAATTACCACTTTTCCATTCAGTCTTGCCTTTGTCATCATTCTTCCATTCAGATCTGCCTTTATCTCGTACAGAACTTTTAGATCTACCACTTTCTCCATAAGATCTACCTTTGCCTCTCTGGAATCTACCACCTCTACCTCTCTATCTTTGTTCATGCTTCTTTGTCAAGATCTCCTCATCCTTCAAGGCATACTGATATGCTTCTTCTACACTTTCTAGCTTAACAAAACTTATTTCATATTGTATTCCAGATCTCAATCCATTAATGTACCTTGCAATTTTCTCAACATCATCATCCACATGTCCATATCTAATGTCCAATCTATAGAATTCCTTAGTATATTCTTTCACAGTCATGTCCCTTTGTTTCAAAGTTTGCATCTTTCTCAACAAGCTAACTTGGTAATTAGCAGGAAGGAATTTGTTCTTTACCTTGTTCATCATCTTTGGCCAAGTTCTAATCTTCTCCTTTCCTCTCCTTTGTCTATTAGTTTTCAAGTGTTCCCACCATAATGATGCATGACCTTTCAACCTAGTGACTGCAATCTTCACCTTTCTATTATCAGGAGTGTTTTCATACTCAAAGAACTTTTCCATATCAGAGATCCAATCTAGCACAACATTGGTGTCCAATTTTCCATCATAAGGAACAACTTCTACAGCAGGCTTTGAATTCGCTCTAGACAATACTCTCAACAATCTTGCTTCATCTTGGTCTTCTTCAGGTTAAGAATTATGGTTTGGTGCTACTACTTCATCATCACTTACATCATCAAGATGTGCTCCTCTCCTCTGGGCTATCTCCATAGCATCTAATCTGGCTTCAATTTGTCTCAACTGATCCAATATAGCATTATCAATATTATTTCCTCTACCATGACCCATCTTTCCAAATCAGGTTCTTGCAAGATCGTAACCCTCTGCAAGTTATAGGTCAAATCCAAAGATCTGCCACCCTACAACCAAATCCAAGTTAGGGTTCTACGTGCTCCAATATCCACAAGGATGAACCTTAAGCTCTGATACCATTTGACATAGGAAAAGGTGAATAACTAGGGCCAAAGGCTCACCCAGCTATCCAAACCACCCTAAAAGAGTTAACACAACATAAGCAAACACAAGTGGACAACAACCAAAGGAGGAGAAGAGGGAAATACTTCTATTGATTCATGAAAATATCTTCATACATGCCGACCAATTACCATACATTCACATTAAATGATCCAACAAAAAATTCACACTTTCAGTTCTGCTCCCTCCAAACTTTTCTTCTTCTAAAACTTCTTCTCTACTAAAACTTGCCTAGCTCTAAGCCTAAACTCTCTATTTATACTTTCCAAAATGGCTTATAGAACATTCTAGAACATTACATAAGAGGAGGGCTGACCCAGCAACGGTTTGGGCTCATCCCAGAAAAGATCTTAAATTAAATGTCGCAAATGAAATAATTCTCGCAAGTCGGCTCGTAGAAATCATGTCCAAATACTGGCACTCAGCATACATTGGGTCACTCAGCACCTGAAGGAATGCTACAGTAACTTGGCACATGAAGAGTGCTACAATAACTCAGCACCTGAAGAGTACCTCGGCACCTAAAGAGTGTGACAGGAACTCGACACCTAAAGAGGGCTATAGTAACTCAGCACCTGAAGAGTGCAACAGGAGCTCGACACCTAAAGAGTGTGACAGGAACTCAACACCTGAAGAGAGCTTTAGTAACTTAGCACCTGAAGAGTGCGACAGGAGCTCGGCACCTGAAGAGTAACTCGGCACCTAAAGAGTACGACAAGAACTTGGCACTTAAAGAGGGCTTTAGTAACTTGGCACTTGAAGAGTGCGACAGGAGTTCGACACCTGAAGAGTGCTACAATAACTCGACACCAACTACAAAAATGAGCAGGATAACAAGGCAACCCAGGATGCTCCTGCATTACCACTACTATGTGTTTGATGTGTATGGTTTATCTTTCTTGTTAAAAAAAAAAAATGTTGGCAAACTTAGTAAAACTTTAGGTTATTTCTTTTGGATCCCTTGGCAGGGTGTTACAACTTGTACCGCTCACGTCTATTGTAAGCAATGTGAGTTGTTGCAGTAGTAGGCCACATGTGGAAGGGAAGACAAAGAGGTAGGTGGGGAGTTGGTCGCCGCACTCACCATCACAAATTAATATATTTTCAAAAATAAAACAAACACTTTCAAAAGCCCCTCCCAATTTTTCTACATATTTAGATTCACCATTTAGTATGATGTATAAATTTATAATTATTGTACATTAATTACTAATTGCATATATATATATATATATATATGATAAGAAAAATGGGTTAAAATGCATAACATACTATGAGCAAATCACAAAACTCAATCAACATATGTTAGCACCCACTAGTCTACCATGAAAGCCAAACTAATAAAGAAAGCAATAGAAAACCCCTTTTTTGTTTGTAGCTCCCATGTCCTTCTTTCTTCTCCAAATGATTGTAGCTCCAAAGTTGCCTATAGTGCACACAAGATTGAAGCAAAAGCCTATGATATGGATAATGCCATTAGAATACTAGAAATGTGATTTTAGTGTGAGCGCAAGAAGTGTAGATGCAAATGAGTGGGGACTCAAAGACTCAAGAATTTTGGATTTTCAAGAATTCAACATTAAGATCTAAAATGAGAGAAAGAATCTCCAATTTATAATTGACATGGAGGGTGAGAGTATTGGATTTCTCACCCATAGATATGCGATGTGGCAAGAGATTCCTTTGAGAATCCATGATGTATATGACAAAATATGCCAATTGTAAGATTCTATGATACATGAAAGTCAAACTTGGGCTAAATGTGGAAGAGAATCTATGATGCATCATAAGACACCTCAACCCACTTAAAGCCAAGAATCTATGACGAATAAGCCAAATAGGGATGTGTGTAAGAGATAAGAATATTTGATTATGAAAAATCTTAGCCAAGTGTCAAAGATGAATCTATGAGGTGTCACATCCAAGTGTCATGATGATGCAATATTTTATGGAATATTTGAATTAAAAATCCTTTTATTCCACAAAATAAGAATTAGTAGAAAATGGAATTGATGATGGAGAATGGATATTAGGAAATTGCAAATTTCCATGGTTTGTATATGATGAATCAATTAATTAATAAAATTAATTAATTGAGGATGATAATCAGGAAGAATAATTAGAAGGAATAATAGAATTAAATTATGGGTTATTTAATCCTATAGAGAAAATTAGTAAATGATTGGGGAAATTGATTAAATGAATGTGATAGTATCCTTTGATAAAAAAGTAACGATGATGGATATGGAATAAGATGATGAAAAGGTAGACCAAAGCCATGGTCAAATTGATTGATAGATGAAAATCGATAACATGCCAATGACACATGACATGAATTGGTTGATATATAACATTTAACCGACATCGTAAATGCTACAGAATTGAAATCGATTGATAAGGTTTGATCATAATAACATCGACGGACACTATCAATATTATTAAAATGGTTGATGATGTCGTGATCTAACATTGAAAGCCTCAACAATGTCAAATATTGGATGACATGAATAATAGTTTGACCTAGCACTAAGAGCCACGATAGTACTAAGGTCAAATTGATAAGATTGATAGGTTGATAGGTTTCCAAGGCACTGAAAGCCACAACAATACCTAGGATAAGATAAATGATGATTTATTTGGGATTTTTGATATGTTTCGGATTGATTAGGACCAATTTCAAGTTGATATGAAATTGATGTGAAAGGGGATACAAATGACGAAATATGGTCAATATGGCGAAAAGATCAAAGTTACTAGAATGAGAAAATGGGACAAATTAGTATGAAGAAGTGATGAAGTCATAGATGTGAAGCATTTTTGAGCATCTACAATATATATATATATATATATATATATATATATATATATATATATATATATATATGATAAAATTTCCAATATAGCCCTCGTACAGAAATTCAAACCAACCAATCAAATTTTGTAAAGCTAAATTTGTTTTCTTTAAAAAACCCAAATCTTGACCCATATACAAAACCTCAATTTAAGAATAAGGGTTTCAATTTAACTCTTTCACATTTCTATTCAAGAACAGAGAAAAATAAATCTTAGCATGAGGGTTTTCAAATTTTTAATTTGTATACAGATGTTTCCTTAGAGTGATGAACAACCAAATCCACACACAAGGTTTTTAATCATAAAATTGCTTACAAAAGTTCCTAAAAATGAAGAACAATAAATATGTAAATAAGGGTTTCATCCTAGAAGAATTCCAAAAATAGAAACACAAAAGACACATAGAAGACATGAATTTGAAGAACGAAAAAACCACTGTACAAATAAACCATGAGATCCTACCTAGATTTGATGCTAAAATGACAATCAGAAAAAGCACAATAACAATCCCTTTTATTCTAAAAACTTTCCTCTCTGAAATTGCTCCTCCAAAACCTGGTTATCATAACAATGAGCTCTAGATCTCTGTTAAACAGTTCTCCCCTAAATTTAGGGCTCTAATTGTGCAATCACATGAAGGAACTCAATGATAATTAATTTTATTATTTTATTACCTTTTACATTTTCATGCACAACTCTTTTAGATATTTAATTACAAAATATATTAATTAAATAATTCCTTTCTCTCTTTAATTCACTTTCAAAGCATTTTTCGTAATATATTTATTGATTTAATCAATAACATTATTTAGAGTTTATTATTAAAATAAAACTCCTAGATAATTATCATTATATTAAATAAATATAACTATGCCATAATTAGAACCATAACTTTATGTTTAAGTTTCATTATTTTATTTAATTAATTCACAAGATGTCTTTTATAATATATTTATTAACTTAATTAATAACACTAATTAGAGTTTATTATTAAAATAAAAATCCTAAATAATTATCATTTAATTAAATAAATATAAATATGTCAAAAATGGAACCTTAATATAATCTTTGAAATTTAATTCTTTTATTTCATTAATTTGTCAAGTAATTAAATATTGAATTTTCTTTATTAAATTTTCATCAAATTAAATCACTAAATTATCTTTAATTTGATTTAATTATAACAAAAAATTAGAACAGACCCACAAAACCAAATATGACAACTCAACTAAAAGTCAAAGAACAAAGTCAACTCCACAGTCAAAGTCATGAATTCATGTCATTTGAAAAATCTGGAAAGGTGAAACTAACTCAAATACTTGGACTCAAGAGTCATCTCAAGAGTTATCTCCCCACTTGTACTCAAAGAGTTATCTCAAGAATTTGGACTCAAGAGTTATCTCCCTACTTATACCATTGAAATACTATGATAGGGCTAGTACCTGCAATCTACATAAAATCCATGTATTTACAAGCACATATATTCTAAACTAAATAGGAAATGGTAGGAAGTGGTAGATCATGTAGATCTCAACTATTAGGTGACTACGACTCCCTTCCTCAACCACATCAAAAACATCATACATAAAGTAAAATAGATACATACACCATACACATGCAAGTATGGGGTAAGTAATCATAGAAACTACATATAATAAATCCATCTATCTAACCATCATGAGATAACTAAAATCACTAACTAAAAATACCTATATCATCATCAAAATAATCATAAATGCATTAAATAACTAGTAACTCATCACATATAATCAATTAAGTATAAAACAACATCTAATCTAATCTAATAGCCAAGCACAACTAATCAAAAAATTGAATCAAAAAATTGACCTAAAAGAATTCAACAATACAACAGAAAGTCAATTAGGGGAAGGCATTACAAGACATCCTAAGCCTTCTCATGTTTCTTGGATCTAGAAAGAGCACAAATTATGTCTACAGATTGTTGTCATGTTATTTTGCATGTACCTTGGTAGTATGATAGACAAGATTTGCATGATAGTAGATTAAATTAGTATACTATTTGGGAAGATGGAAAGAAAAAAATATTTTTACCATTGATAGAGAAACATGAAGAGAACCATTGTACCATAGTCAGAGTATGTTTTATTGAAGGTGACCAGTTTGATAGAGACATGAAGGAGAAGAATATTTTTTTGGATTTGATTCCTAGAAAGACTAAGAAATAAGATGTGTTAGATTATGCACTTGAGATTGAATCCTTGTTAGAGAACTTACAAGATATTATGTCTGATAATGCACTTGATGGTTTACCACTCGTGAGAAGCATAAGTAATTTTATGGCTTTGATATCTAGAGAAAATTTTCCTAATAAAGCACTACATAGATTGATGTTTGACAAAAAGGATGAGCTAAATAGGCAAGTGCAAGAGTTCATTGTGACAGTCTAGTTAGGGAAAGTTTTCTGTAGTACTTATTATGTTAGCACCTAAAAAGAATGGAGAATGGACAATGTGCACTTATTCAAGAGCTATAATCAAGATAATAATGAAATATAGATTGTTTTTCCTCGAATGGATGACATAATGGATAGTTTGAGTGCAAAAAAGTAATTTACCAAGATTGATTTGAAAAAAGGCTATCATCATATTAGAATTAGAGAAGGAGATGAATGAAAAAAAATATTCTAACACTAATGAAGGTTTGTATGCATCATTTATTATCCCTTTTGGTTGAACTAATGTACCTAGTACTTTTATCAGGTTGATTTTATATCCAGATGACATTTTGATATTCAATAAGACTAAGGAAGAGCATCTTGAGCATGTAGGACAAGTATTGCAGATATTTCAAGAGGATAAGTTGTTGATTAACTTCAAGAAATTTTCATTTATGTATCTTGAATTTTTCGTTTCATCTAATGGTTTGAAGATTGATCCTAGCAAGGTAAAAGTTATTCTTGATTGGCCTACATGTGAGAATGTTAGAGAGGAAAGATCATTTCATGGATTGACAAGTTTTTATAGAATGTTCATAAATAGGTATGGTTCTATTTGTAACATTATGACTATGACTATGAGAGGCGATAAAAGGGATTTGAAGTGGAAATATGGAGCACAAAAGAGTTTTGACATGTTGAAACAGAGGATTGTAGAATTTGCTACACTTGCCTTGCCTTGTTTTAGTAAAGTATTTTAGGTTGAAGGTGACACTAGTGGAAGTTCTATTGGAGTTGTTTTAAGTGAAGAAGGAAGACCTAAAGCTTTCTTTATTGAGAAATTGAATGATGCTAAGAGAAGATATTCAGTTTATCATCAAGAGTTCTATGCCATTTTTCAAGCTTTAAAGAAATGGGGATATTATTTGATGCCTGAGGATTTTGTGTTGTATACTAGCCATAAATATTTAATGTATTAGGGAAGTCAAAATAAGTTAAATTAGAGATATATGAAGTGGGTTGAGCATTTGCATAACTTTTCCTTTCCTTTGAAACATAAGAGTGGACAGTCAAACAAGGTTGCCAATGCTTTAAGTAGAAGAAGGAATTTGCTAATAGAAATGAGTGTTGAAGTACTTGGTTTTAGTGATTTGAAGTATTCATATCAAATTGGTCTTGATTTTGCAGAACCTTGGAAAGGTTGCAAGGAGCATATGGTGAGAGATAAGTGGACTAATTATTTTATTTAGGAAGACATTTTTTTTGAAGAAATTCAATTATGTATACCTAGAGGATTTATGTGAGAGAACATCATAAAGGAGAAGCAAAGTGGTGGACTTGCTAGAGATTTTTCGATTGTTAAGACAATGAAATTAGTTTCAGATAGGTACTTTTGGCCACATATTTATAAGGATTGGCAAAGGATGGTTAGAAGTTGCAAAATTCGTCAAACAACAAAAATAACTAGTCATAATTTGAGATTATATTCACCATTGCCTATAGATGATAAGCCTTGGGAATATATTAGTATGGATTTTGTTCTTGGTTTTCCTAGAACTCAAATAGGCAATGATTATATTTTGGTGGTAGTTGAAATATTTTCAAAGATGACTTATTTCATACCTTATAAGAAGAAATCTGATTGTACATGTGGCTAAATTATTCTTAAGGAAGTGGTAAGCTTGAATGGATTTCATAAAACTATTATTTCAAAGAGAGATACCAAGTTGTCTAGTTATTTTTGGAGGACACTTTGGAAGAAAGAATATAGAGTTGAAGTTTAGTTCTACATTTCATCCACAAACAGATGGATAAATTGAACTTGAGAATAGAAGTTTGGGTAACTTGTTGAGATGTTTGGTTGGAGATTAGCCTACTAGTTGGGATTTTATTTTTGCACTAGAAGAGTTTACATATAATAATTTTTTGAATAGGACTAAGAAGACACATTTTAAAATTGTTCATGGAATGAGTCCTAAGGGAATCCTTGAGTTCAGAGATCTAAACTTTGAAACAAAGAGAAGTGTTGAATTTGAAGAAATTGTAAATTTCATGAAGGCTTTACATGAGGAGGTTATAATTAACTTAGAAGATAGTAATCTAGAATACAAGAAAAGAGTAGATAAGAGGAGGAGACATAAATCTTTGAAACTTGGTGATGAGGTTATGATTCAATTGAAGTAAAATAGTTTTCCATTTGGTGCCTATGTTAAGATAAAGAGGAAGAAGTTTGGTCCTTATAAGATTCTAAGAAAGTTTGACAGTTAAAATACTTTTGAAGTTGAATTACCAGAAGATATGGATATTTTACCTATATTCAACATTGTAGATATCTTTGAGTATTTTGGTTAAGATAATAAGCTAAAAAGTAACCTAGATTATCCTAAGAAGAAAATAGATAGCATTGAGAAGATCTTTAGTAGCTGAGTAAGTAAAAACACAAGAGGAAAAGTTTATAGGGAATTCCTAGTTTAGTGGAAAGACAATCTAGTTGAAGATAGTTCATGGAATACACAAGATGAGTTTGATCTTTATGATTCAAGTTAGAGTATTATTCGTGCTTGATGTGGATATTAGTTTTTTATTAAGCGTATGTGTAGGATCATGGTGTGCCAAAAAGTGGTGATATGAAAAATATGTAGTTTTGAAATGCCTCAAAGCATTTCCAAATATATTCCAACTTTTTTCCCACCTGCCCTGATACTAAATGAAAAAAAATTAATATCTTTATAAGGTCTACTATATCTTTTGATACCAACCCTATATGGTCAAGTTTAAAAACATCCTAAAAATGTGTTTTTGGCCTATTTTTATGTGATTTTTACTTCAAACATGTAGCTAACAACTTTTTTCACCAAAATTTGATGAAATGAACAGGGTTTCTTAATAATGTTCTTATCTTTCCATAAATATAAGCTTGGTCAAATCATGAATTTAGTAAGTAATTATTACTTATTTTCTAATAGAGCTATGTATAAAGTGTTGACTAACACACTATTTGAAAAACAATTATAAATATCAAATGGTACAACATTTTTGAAATGCAAAAGATGCATCACATTCTATGTTTCTTCCACTATAAGGAAAAAAAATGAAAAATTAAATTTTGCAAAGTTTTGAATTAGTTAAGGTGGTCAGACATGGGAGTATTTTTATTCCAAAAATACTAAAGTCAAAAATTAATTAATTATTATTTATTTAGAATAAAAATACCAAAAAATATGTGTCACATCTAGGCATGAATCTACTACTTATATCTAGAATATTATTTAAAAATATTATCATTTGATTTTAAGGTGGTCAGACATATGTCTACTTCTTATTTTAGTTTTGAAATTTTTATAATATTATATTAAAATTCAAAATTTTGACCAATCAATTTTAATTTTAAAAAAATAAGTCCTAGTAGTTAAGAAACTGGATTGAATTTCCTAGAGATTCTTTTGTCTCAACTTTTTGATATAAAGTTAATAAGAAGTAGAAAATTGCACATCAAGTTGACATAACCCTGATTTTCTAATTTTTTATTGCCACTTAAGAGCATAGTTTGGTTGACCATGATCCTGCACATACCCTTAACCCCATGTGTGTGATGCAATGGCATTTTGGGTCTTTGAGAAATCTCGCATCAACCAAAAAGATAATATTTCTTATTTTTTTTACCAGTCTACTACTTGCAAAGTAGACATTGGTGCTTTTATTTTCATGTTATGCATAGTTATCATCATGACAATGACCTATCCTTGATCCTTTTCCTTAGTCCACAAATCCTTATGTTCTATATTTCTCAAGTTTTGCATTATTCTTCGCAGTCTTATTTTCTTGCTATTTTGATTGTGCATGGCATTTTTTAGATGAATTTAAGAATTATCTTCACATAACTCTAAATTTATTATTCTATCACCTCATATCCCATAGAGTCAACAAATTCAACTCTTGGTTCTACTACTTCCATACAAATCACATCTGTCTCAACCGTAAAACATATCTCATCTATATATTTTTCTACAATGGAAGGCATAATTATAAATCTTGTTTTCATCTCTGCTTGAAAACTCTTCAGCATTTTAGAGATGTATTCTATAATTATGTCTTTAGGATACTTTCTATAGTGATGTGTAATCAATTCCATTGTACGCTTGTTAGAGTTCCATTCGTAATCATACATTCCAAGAAATTTCCTTATTACTTGAAAGAATAGGTGTGCCAAAAAAGATTGAAATTTGAATGCTGCATTTTTAGTTTTCTTAATTTTTTCTATGTTGTTAACTAATTTTTTCTTAAGGGTCTTAGACGTGTTAATGTTTTCTCTTCCTACAATCATCATTTAGGCTACATGGATGAGTTAGAAAAGTACATAATTCACTCTAGTATTGTAGTTCATTTTGTAGCCAATTATTCTACTCATAAACCTCATATAAACTCATATGATTTTATCTACCTTTATGTTTCTTCCATCAGATACTAATCCAATGTTGGTTTGAACCAATATATTAACATTCTTTTCATTAATATGGTTATTGTCATTATTTATTAATTTAGCCAACTTGTGAATCATGTTGTTTAATGGCTTGATTTTTCACCTGGCCAAAAAATATTGTGTTGTCTTGTAAAAATTAGGTAGAGAATTTTTTTTGTTTCTTAGGGTTTCTAAAAATGTTGTTGTCCTCATGAAAAAATCCTAGGGCAATAGTTGTACCTTGTGTTTCGATGGATTTTTCATAAATTGACATCAGATATCAAATGGGGATACATAAAAACTTTGCTTTTACATTAATTCTTTGTATCCCTAAGTTCATTGATCCTTTTTACATATTAAAAGTCATGTCTCTAAAGATTTTTAAGTTACAATGTTGCAATATTGTTTCAATAACCCCATCGATCCTTTATGATCACTAACTATTTTGAAGGATGCAAAGATGTGAAGCAGTCAGGCTAAAGGTTAATGTGACATCACAAGTGTTAGTGCTAACCTTCAAGTTTGGGTTGCAAATGAATGACTAAGTAAAGATCACATGATCATGGCTCGGTTCTAGCATAAAGAAATTTAAGCCATGATAGTATAGGAGATAAGCATGGTAGTCAAAGTTTGAGCCATCACAACCTCACATGTAGTTAAGGTTAGCTTGAGATTGTAGTCATGAAGTAGTGAAAGCTTATGATCACAATTTTGAGGGGTTAAGAAGCAAGTCAAAGTCTTAAGTTGAGAACTTTCAAACAAGGTAATAGTTAAACTCAAAATGGTTATCACAAAAGTGCAAGCCAGAAGTCTGAATTCTCAATTTTATGTTGTGAAGTAGGGATAAGCCATAATTCACGACATAGTAGTTAGTGTTTCTCATGATGAAAGTTAAGATGCAAAGCTATGAAAGGAAATCTAGATAGTTGATTTTGAAGTTTTTGTAGCATCGCTAGGTTTAGTCATGAATTAGAGTTTCAAGTTGCCAAGTCGTGAAGCTAATTTAACAGTTAATGAAACTTAATTGCACCATCACAAAGTTTGACTTGTAGTTAAGTTCTTTCATTGTGAATCTATGAAGCAAGAAAAAAAGAAAATAAAAGAAGTCATTGTAACCTCACATTGTTTAAATGAACCATATATCTAGAAGTTGCAAAGAGGTGACAAGGTCAAGGTTTGAGTCATCATAGCATCACAAGTGATAGAAATGTTAAGCCCTAAACTAGAGAGAAGTTTAGAGAAGTTGAAAAAAGGTCAGTTTAAAAGGTTTCACCACTTCATAGGTTAAAAAAGATAGTGAAGCATGTAAGCAACAATGTCGCGATGAGTGGTTTTGCACCTTTGCAAATGATAAGATGCAATTAGCTTCTAAGGTAGTGATTCTATAATGAGTTGTCTTGTAGCCTTTTTGATGGATCACTATAGTTTATGAAGTAAATAGTTAATAAGTTTCAAAGTTGTAAGAGAGGTCTAATTATATATGTTTTGCTACTTCACTGCGATCAATAAAATGTAGAGAAAATAGCTATGATAAAGGGATTAAAATTTCAATGAAGATTTCTTGGTCACATGTGTCAACATGGTCAGTAAAGAAATAGAGTTGTGAAGTGGTGAATGGAATAGAGTACAACATTGTAAGCTTAGTACTATAGTTAAACATTTAGATCACAAAGTTGTGAAGTAGTAATGAGAACCATCTTCGCATGGTCATGACCAAGAATAAAGATAGATTAGAAACTATCATGAAGAAGAGACAAAAGGGAATCACTACTTTGCAACCTTCAATTTTAAAAGAATAAGAAATATTTAAATGAGCATGTTTGAGATGGAAAAATAAATGTGAGATGGAAGTACAAATATTATAAAAGTGAAGATATCACTAGCTTTTCAAGGACTTAAAGGATTTCAAGCATGTGATTTTTAACTCCATTAATACCATGCTCCCTTTTGCAAAGACTGATAAATTCTAAGAAGAACAAATATTTTCATTACTGGTTGCATAAGTATTTGAAATTTTAGAGTAGAGTTCAAGTTGCAGAGTGAATTTATGTAAATTCCAATTTATAGCATTCAAAATTATTGTGATATTTTGGAATCATGGCACAGAAAGAAGGATATTTGATAGCAGAAGCTGTAATTGAAGAGTCTACATCAAAAAAAAATCCCTAGCTCACTCGTAGATGAATGGCTATGAATTTTACCAGGGTCCTCCAATAAACAATTAACTAATGACCATGCCTTTAGATATCCTTCCATATTTGTAGAGATGTAGAGGTTCTTGATAGAAATGGGAGTGAACTATTCTAGTATTTCTACAAGAACAAGGTAGACAAGGTTCCAATAAGAAACCCTTGGACTAGGAACTTGGGAAAATTAATCAGGTCTGACGTCTTTTTGGATGTTGACCTAGTCAAGAAACAAATAAAATCATACAATCTAGTTGGCAAGGCCTTCCATACAAAAGAGAGAAGAACACTCTTGACATTGGAAAAAGAGACTTTCATTGAAGCTTTTGACTTGGGAGGTTCTATGTCACTACCAATTGACATAGAGAAACTAAATAAAAATTTCAAAAATTAGAAAAGTTTCTACATGGGAATAGTTATCGCTAGACATATCCCAATGTTGAAATACAAAAGAATAAGGAGATGGAATACCTCATGCCTCTTGAATTTTTTTTGAGGTATATATGAAAAACACTTTATTTTGTTTAAGAAAAGTCCTAGGTTAAGATGGAACCATGAATGCTAGTGATACACGCTACATCATGGCATTGAATACTCAAGGCCCACACATAAAAGTTGGATATGATTTTGTGTCATACATAATCAATAGAATCCATGATGAGATTATTTTAGCATAGGAGGGAAGGCTAGATAACTTCACATTTCATCATTACTTGTTGCTAATGCATCTAATCCTATTAAAAAATGTTTAGTTCAATGATAAGAGTTTCTTTGAAAGATTAAAAGAATGTGGAGAAAGATTACTAGTGTGATGTTGAACAAGAGTATGGAAAATATTTTACCCTTACTCTAATACTATTTCTTTCTATAATGATTTTGTGTACCCTATTATGAACTTGTTAGGGATTATAATAGATAGAGTAACTAGAAGTATTAAAAGGATAATTAAGCCCAACATGTACTATGACAAGGGAAAATAGATAGGGCATAACTAGGGAAGTATTTTTCTCTTTGAGGACTATACAGTCATTAGGGTATATGGGTTCCCTCAACCACCCCATTTTGTCACAAAATATGTTCCAGAACGATTGGGAAATGTAGAAGTCTTTTGGAAATTTATTTCATTAAATAGAGAATATTTAATCTAAACTATCAAAAAGGGGAAAATTTTGTGTAGATGTATAAAGGTGGGAGAATTTGAGATTGGAAAGAATGCAATAGAAGAAACTAATGGTTTCCTAAGAAATTATAAATTGCCAATTGGTCCTGCAAAAACCTATGACCCATATAGTATGGTTAGGAATACCTTGAAATAGATGAGAGGTTACAATTTGGTCCCAACCAAGAGCTTATGGGAGGAAGATGTAATTTCTTAGTAATTTGATGAGAATGTGTGTAGGGGGAGAATGATAATGGCTAGGGATGTAGGAGGATTTGAAACAAAGATGAAGAGTGTTGGTCCATCTTTTAAAGGATCCTACCCTGAAGTGGAATATTGGTCCAAATTTGATAAATGCATTAACAATTTTGGTGAGATAGTGGCCCAAGTTGTTGAAGAAATCTGAAACAGAGTAGGTCCTAGCTATGTTAAGAAGGACATTGTTGTGGAGGTCAATGATGTTGAAGATTAGTTAGAGAGATTAGAGTGGGCTCAATAGAAGAGGGAAAAGAAAAAGATGGTAGAAATTCCACAAAAGGCTAAGAAAAAGGCCTTACAGATTATGCCAAAGAATAGCCAATACTTTGAAAATGCAAGGAAAGCTACTTGTTAGTTCAAGCCACTGAGGATCAACAAAGGACCAAAATGTTGGAAATTTAGGCTCAAATGATTGATGATATAATCATTGAGGCTATTGTGTTCATGAGTGATGAAAATCTCATCAAGACTAAAGAATTCAAGAGTTTCTTGTTCAAATTAAGGAAAAATGTGTTAGATTATGGTGACTGATCTGTAACCCTAAAATAGTTAAAATACTTGTATAAAAGGGTTTAGGGTTAGGTATTTTCATTATGTTGTAATGTGAAATTGCTTCTTGCGGTGATATTGAATTGTAAGGGATTACGAATTGTAATCAAGTTGTAATCACTAGATTTTAATAATATTGGACTTGTTGTTTGGTGGATGTAGCCCAGGGATTGGATGAACCATGTTAAGTCTTGGTGCCTTGTGTTCATTTCTGTGTGTTCTATTATTTTCTATTATTGGTTATATTTGCATGTAGCTTTTATTTCTGTCCATGGTTTATCTTAATAAGTGGTATCAGAGTGAGGTTGTCTCTTAGTTATCCTCTATAGGAAAGTCTCATGGTTAAGTGGGAGTCTCACGGTTGAGTGGGAGCGATGGCAGATGAGGGTAACCTGAGGTTTGACAGGTTTAATGGGTAGAACTTCAAGTTATGGAAGATGCAAATGGAAGACTATCTATATCAGAAGGATTTATGGAAGTCATTAGAAAGAAAAGCCAAGAATCAGGGAACTATGTCAAATGCTAAATGGGATCTTTTGGATAGAAAGGCACTCAAAAGCATTCAGTTATGCTTGGCACCATCAGTGGCATTTAATATTACAAAAGTAAAGATGACAAAAGATTTGATGAAAACCCTGGCAACACTGTATGAAAAGCCCTTCACTTCAAACAAGGTATTTCTCATGAAGCATTTATTTAATATGAAAATGGCCGAACATGGATCTATTGCAGATCATTTAAATGAGTTTAATACTATTACTAGTCAGTTATCTTCTGTGGGTATCAATTTTGATGAAGAAATTAAGGCTCTCTTGATTTTGTGTTCTTTGCCTAAAAGCTGGAATGGCTTGGTAATGACAATGAGTAATTCTATTCCTGGATCTAGTACCCTAAAATATGATGATGTGATCAGTGTTGTTTTGCGTGAGGAAACTTGTAGGAAATTTCTCAGGTAGATCTACATTAGGAAGTGCTTTGAATGCACAAAGCAGGGGTAGAATGACTGAGAGAGGAAGTAACTTTGGAAATCATGGGAAATCAATAGGAAAGTCAAAGGGGAGGAGGTCTCAATCGAGAGGACCAAATGATTGTTGGTACTGTGAGAAACCAGGGTACAAAAAGAAAGATTGCTAGAATTGAAAGAAAAATGAAGGATATAAATTAGATGGAGACAAGGAGGCAAATGTGGTAAGTAACAAATCTGAAGAGGATGCTTTGCTTCTATCTTTAGAAAGTGTTGATGATTGATGGGTTTTAGATTCTAGTGCTTCATTTCATGCTACACCTCATAGAGGTTATTTCATTGATTATGTCCAAGGGGATTTTGGGCTTCTTTATTTGGGGAATAATGAACCCTGTCAAATTGCTAGAAAGGGAAAAATTAAGATTAAGTTGTAGAATGGGAATCATTGGCTACTACATAAGGTAAGACATGTTCCAAGGCTGAGTAGGAATTTAATTTCAGTAGTGCAACTCGGTGATGAGGGTTGTGTAGTTACTTTTAATGATAAAAATTGGAAGGTTTCAAAAGGTTCCCTTGTAGTAGCAAAAGGTTTGAAAGTAGGCACCCTATATCTTTGTACATGTCATATTGTTCCTTCTACTTTGATTATTTCAAAGAAAAATGAATGTTCAGGAACAATTGCTATAGTTGAGCAGGGAGAATAAATAGCTACTATAGATTCTGATACAACGCTATGGCACAACAGACTTGGGCACATGAGTGAGAAAGGTATGAAAGTACTTCATTCAAAGAAAGTTTTACTAGGTCTGAAATGTGTTAATATGGATTTCTGTGAAAGTTGTGTGTATGGAAAACAAAAGAGAGTGAGTTTTGCAAAGACTAGGAAGGAAAACAAAAAGGAGAAATTAGAGCTTGTGCATACAGATGTACGGGGACTAGCTCAGGTATCTTCCCATGGTGGCTCTCATTATTATGTTACATTTATTGATGACACAACTAAAAAAGTATGGAATTATTTCCTTAGATAGAAATCTGATGTATTTCAAACTTTTAAGAAATGGAAATGCTTGGTTGAAAATGAGACTGGTAAGAAATTAAAATGTCTCAAATATGATAATGGTGGTGAGTATTGCAGTCATGAATTTGAAGATTATTGCTCCATTAATAGTATTCGTAGATAGAAAACTGTTCCAAGGACTCCATAGGAAAATGGAGTGGCTGAACACATGAATAGAACTATAATGGAGCACGCAAGGAGCATGAGGTTGCATGTTGGGTTGCCCTTACACATGTGGGAAGAGGCTATCAATACTATAGTATATTTTATTAATAGAGGTCCCTCTACTCCTTCGGGTTGTGGTATTTCAGAGGAAGCATGGACTGGTAAGAAGGTGAGTTATTGTTTTCTCAAGACCTTCAGTTGTGAAGCTTTTGCTCATATAGACTCTGAAAATAGAACCAAGCTAGAAGCTAAATCAAAGAAATGTGTCTTTGTTGGATATGGCATTAATGAATTTCATTATAGACTTTGGGATTTTGAAAATCATAAAATTTTAAGAAGCTGGGATGTCATATTCAATGAGAAAGTGTTGTACAAAGATCTATTGTAGAAACATGAGAAGAAAGAAGATGATTATGTAGTGCTAGATGATACTCCAAAAGTTGATGTTCCAGCCATTCCTCATGATGTGCAACAACAAATACCACACATACTAGTGAATGTTAGATAGTCTACAAAGCAAATTAGACCTCCACAAAGATTTTCTACCTCTTTGTATTCTATTTTACTTACTGATATTGGTGAACCTAAAAGTTATGATGAAGTTGTGTAGGTGGATACTAAGATTTAGTGGAAGTCTACAATGCAAGATGAAATGGACTCTTTGCTAAAGAATAAGACATGGGATCTATGCAAGTTGCCTGTAGGTAAAAAGCCTTTACAGAATAAGTGGATTTACAGGTTGAAAGAAGAGGAAGGAGATAAGAAAATATTTAAGGCCAAGTTAGTTGTAAAAGGATTTGCATAGAAAAAGGGAATTAATTTTGATGAGATATTTTCTCCTGTTGTTAAAATGACTTCTATTAGTACTGTTTTAAGTCTTGTGGCTATTGAAGATTTGCATTTAGAGCACTTGGATGTTAAAATAGCCTTTCTTTATGATGATTTGGATGAAGAAATATATAGGGCTGAGCCACAAGGTTTTGAGGTCAAAGGAAAGGAGAACTTAGTGTGCAAATTGAAGAAAAGTTTATATGGCTTGAAGCAAGCACCTTAGCAATGGTATCTAAAATTTGACAATTTTATGCATGAGCATGGATATAATAGGTGTCATTTAGATTATTGTGTTTATTTTAAGAGGTTAGATGATGATAGCTACATTATTTTATGTTTATATGTTGATGATATGCTTGTGGTTGGGTCTAACACGGATCATATTAAAGGGCTAAAATGCTAATTAGCACATGCATTTGCTATGAAGGATTTGGGGGCAGCAAAACAAATCCTTGGTATGAAGATTTGTAGAGATAGGAAGAATAGAAAATTGGCACTATCTCGGGCTGATTATATTGATAAGGTGTTGCAATGTTTCTCTATGGAGAATGCTAAAGCTGTCAGTACACCTTTACCTAGTTGTTTGAAGTTGACTAAGGAGATGTGTCCTAAGACACAAGAAGAGGAGGATAAGATGTCCAAGGTACCCTATGCTTCATCTATAGGAAGCTTGATGTATGCTATGGTATGCACTAGGCCAGATATTGCACATGCAGTGGGAGTCGCTAGTAGGTATATGAGTCATCCAGGATTTGAGCATTGGAATGTTGTGAAGTGGATTCTCAAATATTTGAGAGGAACATCCAATAAGTGTTTACACTTTTGGGGCTCTACTACTAATTTATAGGGCTATGTTGACTCAGATTTAGTAGGGGTTATTGATACCAGGTGGAGTACTATAGGTTATGTCTTTACTGTTGGTGGGGCAGCTATGAGCTGGGTTTTTGGGTTACAAAAGATTAATGCTCTATCCACTACAAAGGCAGAGTATGTTGCTACTATAGAGGTAGCCAAGGAGATGATATGGCTTCAGTTCTTCTTGGAAGAATTGGGACATCCTTAGAAGGATAATTATTTTTTCACAAATAGTCAAAGTGTCATTCATCTTGCAAAGAATTCAGCTTTGCATTCTAAGACCAAATACATACAGTTGTAGTACCATTTCATTCAATCGGTTTTGGAGGATGGACAGTTAAAGCTGAAGAAGATCCATACAAATGACAATCCAACAGATATGTTGACAAAGGTTTTCACAAGGGAGAAATTGAATTCCTCTTCAGCTTTGGTTCGTCTTTTAGATTGAACATGAATCAAAGAATAGTAGAGTCCAGGGTGGTTTGATCCAATGGGAGCCCGATGTGGTAGTGGTATTGCTACATTAGTCTCCAAGTGGGAGATTGTTGTTTAGTGTGGAGCCTAATCAGTCCCCAAGTGGGGGATTGTTAGATTATGGTGATTGATCAAGAAAGTACTATATATACTTCCTAATTAGTGGATAAAAAAAATTTGGTCCATGGCCGATGTTGTAGCCAACATATTATGGCCGACATATGACCGACATGTTGTAACAATAAAACAGATAAAATACTTGCATAAAAGGGTTTAGTGTTAGGTATTTTCATTATTTTGTGATGCAAAATTACTTCTTATGGCGGTATTGATCTGTAAGGGATTACGGATTGTAATTAGGTTGTAATCACTAGATTGTAATAATATTGGACTTGCTATTTTGTGGATGTAGCCCATGGATTGGGTGAACCACGTTAAGTCTTGTTGCCTTGTGTTCATTTTTGTGTGTTCTATTATTTTCTGTTATTGGTTATATTTGCATGTAGCTTTTATTTCTATTCATGGTTTATCCTAACAAAATGAACTATCTCTATAGATAAAATCGGGGGACTCTGATGAGGTAGTTGATGAGATGATACTAAAAATGCAAGAGTATGATCCTACTAGTGAAACCCTCGCTATAGAAGAGTCCAAGGAGTGGAATGATTGTATTCCTAGGGTGGGACATCAATTCTATTAGAGTTTTAGGTGACTCTACAACACTCGTAGGATCAAATGAAAGACCAAGATAACTTGCACAAGATATTGGCAAGACAATTGCATGAAGATGAAATAATGTTATTATTGATAATGGACTTGATTGATATCCAAATGATTGATTTGAAATGTACATAATAGGCTTCCTTATATAGGAGAGGCAATAAAAGACAATGATAAGGAGAAGATAAGCTAACACCCACACAAGGTGGATCATCTTCTATTATGCAATGAAGTATGTGCAATGATGAGGATGATAATGTGATAAGTGCACTAAAGGTGGAATGAGATAACAACTATGACCAACTAGAGTGGAATTCTCTTATACCATGTGTTTAAACAAAGTACAAATTCCCAAATGTCTCAATCACAAACTACCATGTAATGCATTATCCTAAGTAGGCTTAAGTAAGTGACCAACAACCCCCCTTAAGTACAACTTAGGTGAATGCACTTAAATTCACAATGCAAGATGGGTCCCAACTACTAGGCCATTTTAGGTACCCATGTACAATATGCAAAGCAATACAAGAAATGTAATCTCTCATAAAGTGTAGAAAGAGAGAAAACCTCATGGGAAAAATCATCCTCCAAAAAGAGAGATGAAAACAAGATGCATGGATGGATGGAGTACTCAAAAACCCTCAAAAATTGCATAAATCATGTATATACAAGGAATGATCCCCCCATAGGAAGGAAAGAAGGAGACATGATATCACCCCCATAATGAAGAAGCTCCAATGCAGATGAAGATTACCTGCAAGCAAAATATAATTCAATGCCTTCAAGAAACATGTCTCTCCTTAGGAAGAGATAAATACATCAAATGATGAAGAAGCCACTCCATATAAAAAGTGAGGAAGGAGGAAGAAGGTCTCCATGTATGCATCTCTAAAGACTAAATAGGTGTCTCTAAGCTCAAAGATTCTGTCACACCATCAAGTTCACCTATGAGATGTGAAAAAACCAAGAGAACATGAAGATTTGGGAAATCCAATCTTTGAAGAAGGTGAAGAAGTATCTTGAAGAGAAACCACCTCTAATCTATTAACCAAATTTGCATTATGAGACTCATCTCAAAGAGCATCTAAGAATTCATCCCACACTACAAGATCTGAAGCATAAAGATCATCCTACTGAATAGTTGAACTCATGTCCGAAGAAGCAGGAGGAAGTTCAACACTTGTCTCAAGAACAAAATGGTTCAATTGTCCAATATTCTCCTCACATGAATTATTCACCCTTGATAAAGTGTTAGGTACATCATGAATATCATCATCATTATCAAAAAAATGTGCAAAAGAATACAAGCATGATGTATGATCAACAACTCCCATAGCTATGACATTGGTAGTCTCCATGTCCCTAATATAGACATAATTAGGAGTGAAGTCAATAGTTTTACCTTGTGCCCCATGAGTAATTTGGTAAATGGAAAGGATATTAGTGGTCAAGGATGGTACACAAAGACAATCATTAAATGTACCCTATCCCATCAGAATAAAACCTTTCCCACAAACCTTCATGTATGTATTATTACCCATCAATATAGGTGGAGAATTACAAGGCTCAATAGAAGAAAAAATATCCATAGAAGATGTAATATGACGTCATGCACTTGACTCAAGAAGCCATTTACCTTGCTCAGGATGCATGGAAGCAATGAGTGCTTGTCCTTTTCCTTTGGATGATGATGTCAATGTAGAAGCTGCCTGATATTGAGAAGAAGGAGAAGACACTGATGAGGGCAACTAAATATTGTTATTTTGAAGAATGTGAGTGAGTTCATCAATCTTCTTATGGAAACATTTATGTTCATCATGTCCTAGTTTTTCACAATAAGCACATTAATCTCTCTTTCTTCTAGATGATTCCTCTCTTTAGGAGGACTTGGATTCAATATTATGTTGTGAAGGAGAGTCATCACATTTTTCATGTTTCTTAGGATCCGTGTGTTGTTTTTTTCACTTTCCTTTGGGAGGCTTTGGAGAGGAGTCATTTGCAACAAATGTTTGATGCTTTAAAGGCTTCAATTGACACATCTATGCTAATTTTTCTTGTTCCCTTATGAGCTGAGCTACAAATTCATCAAGAGAAGGCATTTTGTATGCACTACCAAGAGCATCCATAGTAGCATAAAATGTGGAAACAAAGATTTAATATTCAAGACCTAGCTTGGAAAGGATAAATAAAATATATTTCTCATCATCTTTAGTAATACCACAATTAGAAAGCTCTAATCTAATGGAATTGAACTTAGAGAAAAAGTCTTGAAATTTGTCAAAATCACATAGAGTTAGACCTATAAGCTCATTCTCCAATTTGAATTTTCTTATTCTATCAAGTTTATCAAATATACCTTCCAATGTTGTCTAGGCATCATGAGGATGTGTGCAGGATACAATATGATATAGAAAATCATGAGAGATGGTAGATCTAAGAGAGCCAAGTGCTTTATCCCTTCTATCAAGCCATTCCCTTCTTTTTTTAGCACCTATAGTTGGTTCTAGATCCTATCCAAGAATCATTCTAAGCAATCCAATACTCATCAACTGATTAGAAACTGCTTGTTTCCATTCATGATAGTTATGTGGAGTGAGTAATGGAACTTTTGAAAAACCCATAATGAAATCAAATGATGACTGAAATGAATTGATAATTCCTTCAAATTACTAACTCAATTAAGAAAATTGAAATCCAAGTATTCACCAAGTGAAAATATAGCCAAAAAAGGCCTATTTTTGAAAGTGATATGCCCACTCCAAATCACTAAAATCTGATTACAAATCTGGAAACTAGAGGACAAATCATGCACTTTTAAAAACAATTACACCTAAAAATGTTACTAAACATGGCTAGATAGAGCCTTGAAAGTTGAGAAAAATGGGATTTCTAGTCTTCAAAAAAATTCAAAGATAGAGATCCAAAATCACCTGCACCATTATGTAGATTGTGAAACTCTACCCCAAAACTAAAAAAAAAAAATTGCTTGGAAAAGGGAGTCCATATGAGGGGGATATCACTGTTTGAAAATTGCCTCTGAAATTATTTTTTCTAAATCACTGCTACTGCACCTTCAAAAATCAAATGGCTCTAGATTTAGCTTCAGATGTCTGATTTAGATGAAACAAAATTTGATTTAGGGGTTTTTGGACCTCCTCTATATGATGCCAACCTCTTATTTGCACTAGAAAGCTCTGATTTTTGCCTGCAATAGAAGGTCATAAAATATGACTCCCAAAATCTCCTCCAAATTGTGATGTCCAAATTGCACTTCTTGAGAAGAGGTCTTCACACCACGAGAGATCTAATACCCTGTTAGAGGTTTAGGTGGCTCTAAAAACCCCCATGATTAAATGAAAGACCAAGATAACTTCCACAAGAGATTGACAAGACAATTACATGAAGATGCAAGAATGCTATTATTGATAATGGACTTGATTGACATCTATTGTACATAATAGTCCTCCTCATATAAGAGAGGCGATAAGAGACGATGATAAGGAGAAGATAAACTATCACCCACACAAGGTGGAATCACATGTCCACCAAAGGTGGACCATTCTCCATTATGCAATGAAGTATGTGCAATGATGAGGATGATAATGTGATAAGTGCACTAAAGGTGGAATGAGATAACAACTATGACCACCTAGAGTGGAATTATCCTACACCATGTATTTAGTTGAGGTACAAATTCCCAGTGTCTCAATCACAAACTACTATGTAATGCATTCTCCTAATTAAGTGTAATTAGTGAATATTTAATTATACCAACAAATTCATTATTCTTACTAGATCAAATGAGGAGGCAGGACAAGACAATCTCATCTGAAGATCAAAATTAGTAGGGGAAACTAAGAGGGTCGAGGTACAATGTTGATGCCCAAACTATGGCAATATGGAGTTTAGATCAATAAAGAAAAAAGTCAACCCTCATGGAAATTAAGGGTTCCCCTAAGGGAAATGTGATATTCTGGAATGTCAATTCCACCTCAAATAGTCAAATTTATCAGTTTCAAATTTTAGTATCATTGTTGGGAAAAAACAAGATAGATGTACTTGAGGAGCAACTATAAAGAGCCTATGAGAGGTATATCAAAACTAAGAGGCATTACAAGGAAGAGATGAAGAAAAATTATATGTTGGAGTATAAAAACCTTCAATTAGAGAATGAGATAGTAGATTGAAAAATACTTATAGATCTTTTATAGAGGTTGAAGATAGAGGGATACAAACAAAAGGTCATGCACCTAAGATAGAGGATGTGATAGGCCAATCCATGGTAGTGGATGAAGAAGAGTTGGAGTCTTGCAAGGAGATTGAAATCAAAATCATCAAGAACTTTCTAACTCACAAGGTAAATACATTAAAATTGATTTCTCAATAAGTACATAACCAATTATGAATCGCAAATAACATGCAAATTTTTGATACCATGCATGATTTGTAGCCACTTTCAATCTAAGAAACAATGCCTCATACTCTTCCATGTTATTGGTACAAGTGAATTTTAGAGTAAATGAGTATCTAAATGTACTCTTATATGGAGATACAAAACTACTCCAGCTCCTAACCCATCCTTATGATTAGCCCTATCAAAATACATAGTCCAAAGATTCTAAGAATCCAAACATTTTTTTTTCTTCTTATGAGATTAATGGGACAAGATTTTCAATTTCTTGAATGGTAATTTGGTCTGAAAGTATTCACCTTTGTATCTAGAAAACAAGTAGCATTTGTATCAATATAATCTTCAAGCTTGTGGGTAACCCTTGGTTCTCTATCAATCTTAATGGAATTATCTCCTATGTGAAATGTGGCATAAGAATAGTCACATTGTAGGTTACCTCCCATTTTAGTGTTCCACTTTTTTAAGAGAAACATTGGATACTATGGAGAAATATCAACTACTACAATAGTCATTGTTAAGTCAACGTCCTAATAGGCAACTAGCTTAAAAAGAAATGCATTAATTATTCCTATGACAAGGACCCCTTAGTCATCCATGACTCTACAACTATCCTAATTTCTATCTACCTTTAAACCAAGGGCTCCCATGATTTTAAATGGCATGATAGTTTTTGAGGCTCCTAAGTCAATAATGTTGTTTTAAAGGTTCTATCATTTATGATTAGACTAAGAAAGAAAGGGTCAATATTCTCTATATATGTTGCAAATGAATTATCCAAATACATCTAGGGTATTTTTGGCATGACTCCTTTGTCTTGTTTTTCTCTTACTACAAGTGGCACTTCTTGCCCTATTGATTACTCCATTTCAATAGTATCTTTATTCCCAATTCCTCATAACCAAGAAAGGGCTTTATACTTGTGTTCTTCTATCCTAAACATCTTAGATAGAGGGATGTTAATAGTCGTTTGTGACAACATGGAAATGATGTCTATAGGATCACATGCAATAGTTTTGAAAAGATAAACTCTAGATTCTTTCACTTAAACCATGGGCTCCTTGACTTTTCTGATGACATCACAGTTTGATTTATTTTCTTGTGTATGACATTGACTATCTCTATACCTTGGAAGTGCACATTCTTTTTTGGTTCCCATTTCTTATTCTTACTATCTTTGATCTTTTTTGTCACTGGATTATCCTCTTTGTTCCTATCACCCATTTTATGAGTTATGTCTTTAATGAAAATACAAAATACTTTCTGAACAACATTATTTACTGTCCTAGTCTTGAGATTATAAGTGTTGTGAAGTTGGGCTACAATATTAGTAGTTATTTTTTCAAATTCTTCATTAGATGGTTTCCTCAAATTCATATGCTCCACATCTGATATCATATTTCGCATGCTATCCTTATTTTGATCCTCATCATTTGAGAATACTTGGTGATGATGAAATTGAGAGATATTTCTTTCGCTACTAACATCAATCTCAGAGTCTTCTAAATCAGTTTCTTTAGCATTATCACTTAGATTTATCATATTACATGCCATGTCTTCATGGTTATTTTCTTCCTCACCTTCTTTAGGTTCTATGATTGGGCTATAGTACAATAGTTAGGAGAATGAGGAGATTGGAATACAATACATCAAGGCATGGCCTCCATCATATTTATAAAGTTTCTATGTAAGGGATGTAGTGTATCTTTATCCTTTGGGCCTTTATTAGAGTTAGGAATGAGCTTGAAATCCTTCCACTATGTTGTATAGGGATAATTCTGTATTCTATTTCATTTTCTAAAATTGTTGAATTGTGGTTTATCACCAATATTTGACTTGTTAGTATTTCCAATTAGAGGATTCATATTCTTCAATAGATTCAATAGCTGATCCATCTTATCCTTTTTAGACTTCTTATTTGTGGCAAGCTTATCACTTTTCTTTTTGTTGTTATGAGGATTGAAAAGGTTTGGATCATTTCTTCTTCCTAGCTTCCCAAAAGCTTTCCTATTTTTCTCAATGATTAAAGCTATTCTAAGGGAATCTCTTACTATTTTGGGATCTTTATCCATCAAAATATAAGCCATCTTACTGTCAAAAGCATTGAAATATGTTGTAAGGAAAATATGTTCCTCCAACCTCATTACTTGGAACAATATCTACATTCCCTTTTGAAATCTGACATTGAAATCAAATGTAGACTCATTCTAATTTTTCTTTATATTGTTGATTTTGTTTAATATAAAGCTAACATTAGTATTATGCTTGTATTGTTCTTTAAAACATTTTTCAAGATCTTCACAAGAACTAATGCTATTATCAGGTAGTCTCCTATACAAATCTCTAGCATCCTTTGTGAGAGAATGTACAAACAACTTCATGACTACATCCTTATACTCCACTTCATAGTCATTCAACATAGCTTTAAACTTTCTAAGGTTCTCTTCACCACTGATAGCATTATTTCCAAAAAGTTTTGTAGTGTTATCTATTAGATCATTTGGGATAGGGTTTGGATAACTAGGGATACCTTGGAAAGATATTTGTTTATATCTCTTCATATACATACGTCTCTTTGTAAAACCTATAGCACTAGTAGAACTAGATCCAACAACTTGACTTTGGATATTTGTTTTTCCTAATTGAACACCAACTTGTTGTGCTAGTATGGTAGAAGGGAAAGAAGGGCTAGTGTGAGAAGTACTGATATTACTCATTATGAAACCATAGGCTATATAAGTAGAAGGAATTCATAATGAAGGTTGACTTTGGTTTGTATTCAAACTAGAGGTAGATGTTAGAAAATGATTTTGTTTCCTCATCTCAACTACCTGAGCTTCATTGTCTACTTTCTCAGTTTCCTTGGCTACATCTTCTCGCTCCTTCTTAGCTTTTTCCAATTCTAGACCTATATGAGACATGGTAGGGACACTTTTGGATGCAACAACTATTTCATTTATCTTAACACTAGTTACTTTCTGCTTACCCTTTTTAGTAACCTTCGTAGTAAGATCTATTACTCTAGCTTCAGTTCTCTCTCCAATGGGCTTGTATGGATGGATTTACACAACTACAGGATCTCTTTTTTCTTAGGTAGTCCTCTCATACTTGTGAACTTTGGATCTCATTTCCCTAATATCACTAAACATATTTCAATGTAAGGGAGTAGATCTATCTTCTAAATTCTTGTTTTGTTCCTACAATACAACCAGTCTTTTAAGTAGATTATCTCTTTCAAAGAGAGCATTTATAGTTGTATCATCTTAAAATGGAAGCACTTCCATCTTGGTAGGTTTAGCACCTATTTGCATTTAGGATGCATTCTGCACTTGATTCCTTCATTTTAGGTGAAATTAGGGTAAGGATCTTGAAACTTCTCCTTAATTTTCCTCCTTTATGGCTCTATTTTCTAGGTAGAACTTAGGAATAGGTCCTCCTAGTCTTCATCATATTAATGATAGGATTTTGTGCCTATTCTTGGTGTTCATTCTTATTTTGATATGATTTCTAGGTCTTCAGGTATCCTTGGGACTTTTGTGTGTTCTGCTCTAGTTGGGTTTTGACCCTTAGGTCGACCCTGACCTAGGAAAAGGTCGACTAGGTCAACCCCAACCTAGGATAGGGTCAATGTCATCCTTGAACCTCTTCAAGATTTGATTTCCTAGGGAAGCGGTTAATTTGAAATTCATTTAATTATTTTCCCTCCTTAGTTTTTTATTGTGATTGGACCACAATTCAAGGAAAAGTTTGAATTATGGGTCCTTACATTACTCTAGGAACCTCACCTTGAAGTCTTTATATAAAGACTCTCATTTGCATCTATCTATAACTAGAGAAAGAGAGAATCGACAAGAAACTAGAAAGACAACTACAATCAAGAGATGACAATATGAAGATGCAAGATTGCAAGAGAATGATATAGAATATTAAGCTATTCTGGATATCAAGCATTTTTATACCCTTGTGGACATCTATTTTTAGGAAGAGAGATCTAGTCTTCCATGATCCACCATTATCAATATTCAAGCATTCAAAGATACAATCATGGGGTAACAATTACAAAAAATGAGTTTGCTAAGAGTACCTTAGCCTTGGGGGCTTGGTATGCATTCTTATGCTATTCATGTCTATGCATTGCTTTCTCATATATATATTCATGCTAGGGTTTTAATCTAGTAGATTAGATGTTTACATTACATATACATTACACACACACTCTATTATATTAGACTATTCATGGAGGTGAAAATCACCTAAATGGAAGTTTTACTAAGGAACAACCCTATATAGCCACCCTAAAACCCTATTTTTTAGATATATGTTGGTGTTTTCTTGAAGATTAGAGTGCAGATTTGGATACCCTTTTCAAAAAATTATGAGATCCACAAACAAATTTTTTATTGGAGTAGAAAACGTCAAGGTTGATTTTTTGGAGCACAATTATACCCTAGGGCACAACTCTACCCCGCTAATAGGGTCAAGGTTGAGGACCCTTCAAAAAGACAAGATTTCTAGGTTTTCTCTATGTTGACATTTTCAATGCACAAAAGGTTGCAGATTTTTTGAAAACTATACATAAGCATCATAAAATTGGTAATTTCATATTAATTTCATTTTGAGGTATGTATATTATCTTATCAAATTTCAAGCATTTCTATTACTTATTTCATATCAACTCTAAAACAAATAAATGAATAGAGGTGAATGCCCTACATATTGTGAAAGATACATTTTCTTCCTATTCTTTTTTATGAACCCACGATAGATAACTCTTTCGTTTTGTTGATAGATTTGCATCTTGTGTTAGATCTTGCATGTTAATTAGATTTCTTTATTTATATGTTTTATAAATACAAAAAAAATTTGTAAAATTTCTTTAAAAATATTTTAAAAAATTATATTTTCATGCTTTTCATATTTCAATACGTATGATTCTTGGTCAAGGAATACTTTGATAAAGTTTTTTATTGTAAAAGAGGATAGATTTTCTAATGTGGTACATGGAAGTGAGACTAAAAATGGTCTAGATAAGATCTCCATTGATCCTACTCCTATGTGACTCTCCTCTAGAACCTCTCCAATTGACCTTTACCATAGGGTGTGTGCATGGTTACCTTCATGTTTCACTATATGCAATATTGATAAACCTAAGATGATATATCCTACACCTTTGATGATGGTTAAAGGATTTTCTTGAATAATAATTAAGAGTAAACCTAGAAATATTTTAGATTTCTTTGATAACACTGATTCTATTTTACATGCTTATCACACATGGAATAACCTTTGGCCTACTATTTCAGTATCTTTATCACCTTCTCAACCTATTCTTCCTCAAGCTCCTAAGTTTTCTTCATCAATTATGTGCTATTCCTACTAAGATATATTTATGGGAGTTACTTCAAAATTCTCTGACATATTATGAGGCATTGCAAAAAGCTTTATTTGATCTTCCTCCTTTGCCTCCTAATTAAGACAAAATCTATTCTATTTTGAATGGCATGCATGCTATGCCTTCTATACTTCCTATTGTATTTTATGATAATTATTTACATTCTCTTGAGCTATAGAATCAATATGATGCTCTTATGTTGTTTCTATTAATCAGAGTATTATTCATAGAACATTAATTGATAATGGAATTAGACTTAATGTTTGTATTATGGAGATGCTTAAAGAAATTAAGGATGATCTTACTACTATTCAACCTAATAATGTTCCTATACATAGATTTGATAATATTGCGAAGAGAACTTTGGGCATTATTACTTTACCTATTAAAGTTGATCCATTTATTCTTAATACACCTATTCATGTTATGCCTAGACCTTTCAATTATAATCTTCTATTAAGAAGACCTTGGTTACATGCTATCCATGTGGTTCCTTCTACTCTTCATCGTAAGGTTCAAATTATTTATAACCACTTAATGTATACATTTCGTACAAATGATGCATTGAATCCTTGCTTAAATCCAGAATATGGTAAAATCTCTAAGCCTCTTCAACCAAGTAAAGAGATTGAAAAACAACTTGAGATACAACAACCTATTATAAAATAACTTGAGATTCAATAGCTAGATTTTAATCCTACTTTCATTAGAGAATATAAGGTCTCTAGTTAAGAAATCATGAAGCCAAAAATTGAATTTGAGAAACATTTTTTTATTCCTTCTCCACTTTTGAAAGTATTAAAAAGTAATGTTTTTGCTTCCTTGGTCAATGAAATGATTGAAATGACAAAACTAGATTGTTCTGATATTGTGAGATATGCCTTTCCTTGGACTCCATGTAAAATGGCTAACGAGTTTGGTTATGGTTATCATTTTCTTAAGAAATCAAGATTTAATATTAGCAAGGTATACAAATACCTCTGGATAATGAAATTTATAATCATGCATATGGACTAGGGTTTAATCCATATAAACAACCATTAGCTTTTCCTCTTAACATTAATCATATATGTGGTGGTCAGTTGAAATTGGTTAACCCGCTACTTCTTGACATAAATAAAGCACCTACTTTGGATATTTTTCCTGAAGATGAAATTTTAATGGAATTTTTGACAATATACCTAAGTTCCATCACAACAAAGAAAGCCTCATTGTTTAAATATATATGCTTATTTTGGAGAACATGAAAATTAGGATATTCTTTCTTTATTAATTGATTCTCCAATATGAAATGATTTAATTATAATTAAGATTGTTGATATTCAAATGGATGAGAATAATCCCGAGAAGATAATAAAGATTGGGAAATGTTTAAATTAGTATGAGAGTGATCAACTAAGCTCCCTTTTACTAGAATTTAAGGACATTTTTTGCTTGGACATATTCAGAGATGTCAGGTATTGATTCTAATATTATTACTCATAATATTATTTTAAAACCAAATATGAAACTTTTGAAGTAGGAATTGAAAGATGAATGCATTGATTGCTTTATTAGTCAAAAGTGAAATTGAAAAATTGTTGGATTCTGGATTTATTAGTTCTATTGATTGCTCTGATTGGATTTCAAACATTGTACCTATTTCAAAAGGAGAAAATAAGATAAGAATGTGTACTAATTTTAGAGATCTAAACTTAGCATCCTTAAAGGATGATTTCTTGTTACCCAATATTGATATGATTGTGTATTCAACAACGGGTCATGCTTTATTATCTTTCATGGATGGTTTGTCTGGATATAATAAAATCCTTGTTCCTATTAAAGATCAATTTAAACCTCCATTTATAACACCTTGGGGAATATTTTGTTGGGTCATGATGTCTTTCGGATTAAAGAATGCAAGAGCAACTTATCAACATGCTATGACTTTGATTTTTCATGATTAGATGCATAAGATTCTTGAAGACTACATGGAAGATATTTTAGCAAAGTCTATACAAAGAGAAGATCATGTTACTATTTTATGACAAATAGTTAAACGGATTAAAAGTTACAACATGAGATTGAATCTTAAGAAATGTTTTTTTGGAGTTGACTTTGGTAAAATATTAGGATTTATAATCTCTAAGTGAGGCATAGAAGTTGATATTGAAATGATTGATGCTATTGTTAATATGCCTCCTCCTAAGAATATTTCTCAGCTACGTAGTTTAAAAGGAAAGATAGAAGATATTCATCACTTTGTTTCTAAGTTAGTTGACCAAACAATTCCTTTTACTTCCTTGCTTAGAAATCATACCACTTTCTCTTGGAATGATGAATGCAAACAAATTTTCGAGCAATTTAAGGAGTATCTTGTAAAGCCTCCTATCCTATAACCCACTAAATTTGGTAATCTATTTCACTTATATAATTTAGTGAGAAGGTTGTGAGTGCCTTGTTAGCTCAAAATGATGATGATGGTAAGGGAAGATTTGTGTATTACATTAGTCATACTTTACTTGACTATGAAATAGGATACATAGATTTGGAAAGACAATGTCTTACTGTAGTTTATGCATTTCATAGACTCAGGCATTATCTTCTAAATGTTGAAGTCAATGTGATTTTCAAGTTGGATCCTTTGAAACATCTTTTCTCACAAGCTGATCCCTCTAGCAATTTGGCAAAGTGCATGATGTTACTTATAGAATTTGATCTTAATTTCATTTCTCAAAAATATTTTAAGGGACAAGCTTTAATAGACTATTTAGCTTAAGCTCCTTGTCCTCATTCTAAAACATGTTCTACTTCAACAAAATTTCTTGATGATAATATTCTTGCTATTCAACAAGATGATATTTGGGAATTGTATTTTGATGGATCTAAATGTAAGACAAGATCTGGTGTTGGTATTATCTTAACTCCTCCTACAAAAAAGACAATTCGTTTATCATACAAATTAAATTTTCTTTGTACTAATAAAATTGCCAAGTATGAAGTTCTTATAGCTAGTTTGTGAGTAGCTTCATCCCTTAACATCAAACACTTTCAAATATATAGAGATTCCCAATTTATTATCAAACAAGTTAAAGGAGATTATCAAACTAAGAATAATAAAATGACACAATATAGAGATTTGGCTCTTGATGTGCTTTCACAATTCTCTTCTTATATTATTCAAATCTTACCTAGAAAAGATAATTGACATGTGGATGCCATGACAAGCACAACTTCTTTGGTGTGTCTTGAAAATAATGTGGAGGAATTTCAATTTACTATACAAACTCTTAAAAACCCTACAATTTCTAAAAATGTTACCTCTAATTATTTTAACATGAATTTGGATGAATGGTATTCTCACATTTTTTCATTTTTTGAAAGATAAAACTTTTCTTGAATTGGCAACAAGAAACAAGCCTAATCATATTAGGAAGCTTGCAGTGTGCTATATCATTTTAGGAGATACACTTTGCAAACTCTCTTATGGAGGATTATTATTGAGATGTCTCAATAGAACTAAAATTTTGGTAGCTTTGGGGGAAGCTCATTTTAGTTCTTGTGGAGGGCATTTTGATGGAAAATCTCTAGTTAATAAATTACTTAGAATGGGATATTATTGGCCAATGATGGAGAAAGACTCTATAATGTTTGTCAAGAAATTTACTCAATGTCAACAACATAGTAATTAAATCCATGCTCCTTCTTGTGAGCTTCATAATGAAGTTTCTCCATGGCCTTTTAGTGTTTGGGGATTTTATCTTATTGGAAAAATCTCACCACCTTCTTCTCAAGGACATACTTACATTCTAACTGCCACAGATTATTTTATGAAGTGGGTTGAAACTTTCCTCTTTGTTCAACAACTGTGAATGTTATTTGTGATTTAATCCTTATTAATATCATAAAAACATTTGGTATAGCTTCAGTGATAGTTTAGATAATAGTACTTATTTCAAAAACAAAGAAGTCACAAAATTCTTGGAGAAATATCAAATTGAACATAAATTTTCAACTCCTTATTATCCTCAATCTAATGGTAAATCTAAAGCATCAAATAAAATCATTGAGTAGATTTTAAGAAAAATAATAAAAAAGCATGCAAAAGATGGGCATACTCAATTGACATATTCTTTATGGGCTTATAGGACAAGTGTTCATACTGCTATGGGTACTTCTCCTTACAATCTTGTTTATGATATTGATGCTATTATGCCTTTGGAATTAGAAATATCTTCTTTGCATGTTTCATTTCATGGGATAATTGAAAAAGATAATTTTCAAGAAAAACATTTACAAGAGTTAGAAATGTTGGATGAATAACAAATACATGCATTAGAACATATAAAATCTTATCATAAATCTTTAAAGAAGAAATTTAGTCATAAGGTAATTGAACAAACATTTTTGTTTAGTGGTTTAGTTTTATATGAGAATAAACAAAATGTGAATGCTTCAGCTAGTGGAAAAGGAAAGTTTAGCTGTAATTTTCTTGGACCTTTTGTTGTTATTGAAGATTTTGGTTTAGGTGCTTATAAACGTTTTGATTTGGATGGTGTTTCTTTTAAGGAACCTATTAATATTATCGATCTTAAACATTATTATCCTTAATTTTATTCTTTCTTTTTCTTTCTACATTTATATATTCCTTATAGACACTATTTTATAGGTTATGTAGTTTTAGAAAAATTACATATTGAATATATTTATGCATCTTCTATTAAGTTATATATTAAACATAGAACTAAATAGTAAACAAAGTTTTTCATTCATCACAAAGTGATTTAAGTTCTGATACCTAATGGCCCTATCTATCACTACACCTATCGCTGCACTCTAATGGCTAGTACCTACTAGATCTCTCTAGCCTATAATAGGAAGCGATAGATCTATGTGTCCATGTATGACTCCTGGATATGCTCATACCATGTGAGCATGCTCAAGAACTATGTAGCTTAGCTATTAGTTTCTCCTCCCTTTCCTTGCACATCCTTAACTCTTGTTAGACAACTACAAAGATATCAACATGCCTAATAGGATCTCTGTAGCCAATGAAAAACTCTCATTTTCTTTTTGGTAGTTGGAAGGATATACATGTATCCATAAGAATCTTAGATACAAAACTCCTACACTTTGCTAAACTAGTTGTATAATACAAGTTACATTTATCAATTTCATACTTTTCCAAATCAAATTACATATTTAATCATATTTCATACTTGGGTCTCCCTCTTGGATGTCATTGAAAAGTCTAGATGGTTGAGGCATGAAGTGACTACTTTCTACTTGCTCACTATGTCTAGGTCTCTTCGATGGTGTCTCTATGTCAAAACATGGGGGTCATCAGGATCTCAGTGGTGATATGTGATAAATGTGTACATCTACATCAATATCACTAGTTGGGGGCATCTCCGCTACTCTCTCCTCTCTCTCCCCTTCCATGGGATCTCTCTTAGAGATGTGCACCTCCTCATCTATGATGTCCTCATCCTCCTATGTTGTACCATCTTCTTGATGTGTCCTTTTTGAAGTACCTAGATCACCTGTAGGATAATTCTCAAGGAAGATATGATGAGAACCCTTTAAACTCCAGTACCTGATGTAATCTCAACTCATCCCTAAATAGATCACATGTGATGGTACCTTTATATCCTCTATATCATTGGCATCACTATAATCTATATATGTTGCCGATGGTCAGTGTATGGCATCAAGTCTTTGATAATTCCATGTCAGATGTACATAGTGAGGTACTACTCTAGGGACTCCCTACACTAGACAAAGCTATCTCATCACCCAATCATAGTAGTAAGGCACCACTATATGATTTAGATGACTCTCTGTCAACTTTTGCCACTATGAGTATTTCATCTAGAATTGTGTATCAAGCCACTATGTTATCCAATAGTACGGTCTCTATATCACATCTACAATAGGAATGTGATCTAGAGGTACCTCCAAAGAAAGATATCTCCAAACTGCCAAGTATTCTTCAATGGATAAGAAAAAAACTCTCGTTTTTCTCACATATATCATCACTAGGATACCCTATGGACATGTACATGTAAAGTTCTCTAACAACTAAATCTTTAGAAGAGTGCATATAGATAGACTCTCTCTCCAACATCTCACCAATTGACATAACTCATGGTCTAGTTGAACTAGCATGTTTTGACTCCATGAGAATATAGTCCTCTCACTCTCCATCCTCTATATAATGTGACTAAGTAGTGTCAAAAATATAGTACCCTTTGAGTTAGGTAACACAACCAAGGATACTATAACAAGAATCACTTTTCATACTATAAGAGTAGGGCCTAATAATATGGATGATAGAAGGACATGATCTGATCAAGTCTACATCTATGGAACATGTCCCAAGAAATACTCCTTGTCTACAAGGATCTCATCATAAAGTCATTGTGCTTTAGATTTGATGGTCTCACCTCAGATTGGAAGCATTGGAAATATTGATGGAGTAACTAAGAGGGGGGGTGAATCAGTTACAACAAAAACAAATCCACAAATCCCTTAGATGTCTTATAAAACTAGTTACTGCTGTCACTCAATAGGCACATAGGAAAATATTGTAACTCGGTAGATGTTAACTTATTACTGATCTTTAAGCATTCACAAAAATTTAACATGCATGCATAAAAGAAATAACATCAACACAAGAGACACCAAATTAACATGGAAACCCAATAACCACCAAGTAACTAGCTACCAATTTTAACTTTTCTAAAGTGAGTCCTCTTAGGAGCCAATTCTATTAAAGGTTACAATACACATTGTTAGGTGTGACCTTGTTAGAGGATTTATTTAGCTTTCTAGGAGTGGCCTTGCTAGAGAACTTAAGAACAATTCAATAGAATTGTCCACCTTGTTAGAGGATTTACAAAATGGTTGTTAAACCAACTCTGTTAAGAGATTTATGAACTACTACTACAATGGTGAGAAAGTAACAATAAGTAACCTGAATGAGATGCAACTGATCTTTGTTAATATAGATCTCTCTTCTGTGTCACTAGATCCTCTCTAATCAAATACAACTTTGTTGCTCCCTAAGGATATCTGATCCTTCTTCAAAATTCACTCACACTTCCTCTTCACACAATCAACTCACTTGCATGCACACTCATGCATTCATCCATCCTTTAGAATTCACAACTTGAGCTTCTATTTATACCTTACAAATTGTCAAGTCATCTCATTTACAAGTTACATTTACCAATAATCATTACATCAATCGGCTACAAAATTTACATGAAACAATTAAACTTATTTCCTGAAATAATGAAATCCTTCATCGGCTGACCCTGCTTGGTAAACATTGCTCCAAAAATGATTTCCAGTGTTAACCAACTGAAACTCAGTAAACACTACAAATTTTGAAAAATCCTTTGGAGACCAAGTGAACTCAGTAGACACTAACTTTCTTTTTCTGACCTTGTGAGCTCAGTAGAAATTGACTTCTGCCACAAAATCCTTCAATGCCTGAGTTAGGGAGCAGAAGAAACTATTTCCACAAAGTAACATTCATGAATGCTTTGGTAGACTCTGTAATTCAATTTGTTGACCATCTGAGCTTGGTGGACTCTGTCTTTTGCTTTGCTGACCAATTGAGCTTGGTAGACTCTGTCTAATAAATCATATGACATTTGTGCAACATCAAAGACAACACACAATTGAACAATTGTATCCAAAAGTCCCCTTCATTGGAATTGATGGCAACACAACATGTCATAATAGAATGAAATTTGAGAATAAGTCTTTTTTTGACAAAATATTTATCCCTCTTAAATTTTATAACACAAACTTCTCTAATATAGTAATCTCCCTCCGTGAAGGAATTACATAGCTTCTAAGTAGAAAACTTTCCATAAACAAATTCAAATTTCAAAAAGATATGATAGTATACTCTCCTTCTTTGACAACACATGCCAAACACAACACAAACCAAATGAGTAACAATTTACCTTGAGTATTGATTCATATGCAACGTTCCCATAATTATGTTGCATCAACTAAAAAATCTTCAATCTTGGTTCCTGTTGATGCATTACTAAAATTTTATTCTAGTAAGCTTTAGATAGGGGAATGACCCCTAACTTACCTCTTAGATACAAGAATGCATCCTTAGGTAATGGCTAGGTGAATATGTCAACAATTTGTTCCTTTGTATGGACATATTCAATTCTAATCTCCTTATCCTGCACCAATTCTCTGACAAAATAATATTTTATTACAATGTGCTTGGTTTTTGAATGCATCACTAGATTTTTAGATATGCTGATTGCACTTGTATTTTCATAGAACATAACAATTGGTTCTTTGATTTTGACCTTCATGCCTTCCAATAATTGGTTGAACCAAACAATATTAGAACATTTTACTACTACTACAACATACTCTGCTTCTTCTGTAGATTGAGATGTGCAATTTTGCATTTTACTTGTCCAAGAAACCAACCTCTTTCCAAGAAAGAATTCTCCTCCACTTGTGTTCTTTCTATCATCAATATTTCCTACCCAATCTGCATTAGTAAACACTTTCAAATCTAGATTACCTCCAAATTTGTACCATACTCCATAATCTTTAGTGCCTTTCAAGTATCTCATGATCCTTTTGATTGCCATCATGTGATTTTCTCTTGGTTTTGCTTTAAATCTTGCTGCAATACCAACTACAAGAGCAATATCTGGCCTTGAATGAACTGCATACTAAAACTTTCCAATCATTGATCTATATAATGTCTGAGCTACCTCTTTAGATTCATCATCCTTGGTAAGCTTTAGTCTAGTGCACATAGGAGTTCCAACTGGTTTACAATCTTCCATACCAGACTTTTTCAATATCTCCTTGATGTGTTTAGATCGAGTGATGTAGATTTCATTCTTACTATAGTAAATTTGAAGACCAACAAATAATTTAATCTTACCAAACATTGAAATCTCAAATTTTGTGTTCATTTTCTTTAAAAAAAATTTGCATAGATCATAATTTCCTATAAACAAAGTATCATCCACAAATATTTTTGCCAAAACAATTTTGTTATCTAGTCCTTCCTTGATATACAAGCTACTATTATCATTAGTTCTTTGAAAACCAATCTAAATAAAATAGCTATGAAATCTTTCATACCATGCTCTAGGGGCTTATTTCAGACCATACAATGCTTTGTGTAATTTGTAGAACATGTCCTTCTTGTCTAGATCAACAAAACCTTTAGCCTACTCAATGTAGAATTCTTCATCTAGTATACCATTGAGAAATGCAGATTTGACATCCATCTGATATTTCTTAAATCCTTTGTATGTAGCATATGCAAGTAGGGTCCTGACACCTTCCAATCTTGAAATAGGAGAAAAAGTCTCTGCATAGTTTATTCCTTCTTCTTGAGAGTATCCTTTACATACCAGTCTAGCTTTTTTCTTTGATACCTTACCATGTTCATTCAACTTATTTTTAAATACCCACTGAGTTCCAATCACATTTTTATGTTTAGGCCTAGGTACAAGAGTCCATGTTTTATTCTTCTCTATTTCTCTATCTCTTCATTCATAGGCTCAATCCAACTTTCATTTACTAATGTATCTTTGACATTTCTAGGTTCAAAATCAGCAAGTAAACAAGTACCTTTTTTTAGCTTACTTCTTGTCTCAGTACCTTCAAATTTGTCTCCAATGACCTGATTTGGTGTATGGTGTCTCCTGACATACTTGGCTAATACAGGTTCCTTTCCTTTTGAACGAATTGCATTGTCATCCTCTTGCACTTCAACTTTAGGTTATGGTTGTTATGGCTGATCTGACTATTGCTCTGGTCCTTCAAACTTGGTAGTCATTGGCTCAGTAGCATTTGAATGTGACTTGGGTTCCTGTAGCTTAGTTCAAATTTCTTACAACTCAGTTACTAAAGACTTTGGAGTGGAAGATTCCTAATTAACATATGTATCTAGCAATGTATCAAGTTCAATAAAAAAAAACCTCCTATAATCTTGTGGTTCCTTTTTCTTTCTTCTTCAGTCCTTTTTGAAAACTCATTAAATTTCACATGTGTACTTTCTATGACTTTGTGAGTAGACAAATTCAAACGTTTATATGCTTTACTCTTACAAGAATTTCCCAAAAATATTCTTTCATCACCCTTCACATCAAATTTACCTTTTCTAGATTCTTTCAAAATATGGCATTTGCTTCCAAATAATTTTAGGTAACTTACATTGGGTTTATAGCCATGCCATAACTCATAGGGAGTTTTGAATGAGTCCTTCTTTAGCTGTACTCAATTCAAGGTATGAACTGCAGTGCTAATAGCTTCCTTCAAGTATTTGATAGAAATTTTCTTTTAAATCATTAAAGTTCTTGTACAGTCCATGATAGATCTATTCCTCCTTTCATCTATTCCATTTTTCTTGGGAGTTCCAAGGGTTGATACCTATCTTTTGATTCCCCTTTCAATGCAAAATTTAATGAACTCATGGGAGATGAATTCACCACCTCTTTCTAACCTCAAACATTTTAGTCTTTTCCCTATTTCCTTCTCTACTCTGGCCAAATACCATTTGAACTTCTCAAATGGTTCTGATTTGTCTCTCAAATACATGACAATCATCATTCTAGAGTAATCATCAAAAAAAAGAATGAAGAATTTTTCTCCAGTATAGCTCTCAATTCCAATAGGTCCACACAAATTAGTATGCACAATTTTCAAAACTTCTTCAGACTGATAATTCTTACTTGTAAAGCTTGTCTTTCCCATCTTACCAATTTGACAATTCTTGTATAGACCAACATTAGGTTTCTTTATACTAGGAATGCCTCTTACTTTCCTAAATTTGTTTATTTTCACCAGGTTATCAAAGTTTACATGACATAACCTTATATGCCATTACCAACTTTCTTCAACTTGAGAAATAAAGTATGAACATTCACCAAGTTCAAGATAGAACAAGTTACCTTTTGTTCGTATGCTTGATCCAATCAGCTTTCCTTTGTCATCCAGTAATCTTGCTTTTCCATGCATGAATTCCACTTTTAATCCATTATTGATTACTTGTACCACACTTAATAGATTAAGTTTTAGTCCTTCAACCCAATAGGCAGTATCACATACAAGCTCTTTGGTTAGTGTGATTCTTCCTTTACCTTTTATGCAATAAGGTTCATTATTACCAAATCTCACACTACCACCATCATAGTCTTCAAAATGTTCAAACTTTGTTTTATCACCAGTCATATGATGTGAACAACCACTTTCTATGATCCATGTATCATTTTTTCTCATATGAGAGATAAGTGTCATTTTATCTTCCTCATCATTATAAGATTCATCTTTCATAGAAATGTAAACCATTTCATCTTCACCATCATCAGAATCATTAGAATCCTTAGCCATGAAACATATTTTCTTACCTTTGTCCTTGAATTATTTGAAGTCTTTCTTGCCATTGCACTAAACTTTGAATCCATTATTGATTACTTGTACCACACTTAATAGATTAAGTTTTAGTCCTTCAACCCAATAGGCAGTATCACATACAATCTCTTTGGTTAGTGTGATTCTTCCTTTACCTTTTATGCAATAAGGTTCATTATTACCAAATCTCACACTACCACCATCATAGTCTTCAAAATGTTCAAACTTTGTTTTATCACCAGTCATATGATGTGAACAACCACTTTGTATGATCCATGTATCATTTTTTCTCATATGAGAGATAAGTGTCATTTTATCTTCCTCATCATTATAAGATTCATCTTTCATAGAAATGTAAACCATTTCATCTTCACCATCATCAGAATCATTAGAATCCTTAGCCATGAAACATATTTTCTTACCTTTGTCCTTGAATTATTTGAATTCTTTCTTGCCATTGCACTTGTGACCTTTCTTCTCATCCTTATGTTGCTTGTTTGGGCACCTGGCAGCAATATGTCCAATTTCCTCACATGAAAAACATATTACAGGAACCTTACCTTTGTATTTTCCTTTGCCTCTAGAATATTTACTTGCTAGTAGAGCTTCAATCACCTCAAGATCACTGTTAGAAATTTCTTTTGATTCTTCCTCACTTTCTGACTGAGAATCCTTTATCTTTTTGCCCTTTTCTTTGAGTGAAAGTTTGGCTTCAAATGTTGATTCAATGTTCTTGGAAGCTAGGACATAGTTTTTGTTAGTGCTTATAACTTTCCTCAAGCTCTATTATGTTTTTAGTCTAGAGTTTTTTCTATCTCAAAGTTGAACTTGAAGTTTTAGTTTACCTCAGCTTTAAGTTCAGGTCTGCCTTAGTCTTCATGAATCTAGTTTGATCTCTTTCCTCGAGTTGGTATTAGTTTAAGTTTAAGTCAAAGTTGAAACCCGGTCACCCAATTCTTCAACTTCAACTTTAGTGTCAATGTTGCACGCTAACGAAAGTTGTCTGTAGGTTTTAAATCTTTGAACTAAATCAAGGTGGGTCCCAGTGCAACATTTCCCAGACATGCAAAGTTATGAATGAAAATATTTAAGGTAGTACATGTTTGGTTATGACAAGATTTGATTGAAGGATAAAATTGCCATGTCATGATCACCTAAGGTAGCAGCATATGTGCGGATTTGATATAGTATTTAAAACAAAGCACACGTAGCATCTTTTCAAATCCATGCTACATGAGTGGGTAATTAGTGCACTTACTTGCCAAATCTATTCCTGTGATCTTCTGCACAAGTCTTTCCTTAAATGCATTCATTTTATCCCTTTTCTGCTCATTCGATTTTCTTCAAAGAAATTCCCAGTATTGTTGGGTAAGAAGGGCAAGTAGCAGGCTTTGTCTCTATTAAATGGTAAGTACATCTTCATCCCCCTTTGCATTTCAAATTGTGGTTGCCTTTTTTTGGGGAATTTCAAATCATATATTGTAAAGCCTATCTTTATTAGTAGTCATGACGCTTTTCTGCCCAAAATTGCCTAAGCTAGAGAAACCTTCTTTGCTCAGTTCTCTGCCTAAAATTCATGACACATTCATGGTAAATAAAAGTTTATCCGAGTTAATTGAATGAGCCAAGAATACCTAGTCAAGCCCTATTTATCAGAGGTTAGTCGATAGTGGATTATTAGAAGCCACCACTTTTCTCACCACTCTCACATATCTAGAACTTATCCTTGAATGTGTAAACCATTATGACCCTATTTTTGGATGTATCAAAAAAGCCTTAGAGGAAGTGATTATTAGAATCAATAGAACCAGTTTCCATTCAGCCTTTAAGATTCCCCATAAGGAACCTTATGATCCATGGACATTTGAAGAAGCTAAGCACCTGTATGCTGAAAACAAAAATAGCTATGATAATAAGATAGCTTAGTCTTGGCTCTTGAAACTAGCAGAGGGAGGCCTAAGCCATTGACTATCAAACATTTTATAAAAGAAATTGTAGACATGGTTCTTTTGTTGAATAGAATCAAAGGAAATGAGCATGCATTCCACTAGGAATCTTGGATGTACTTTTTCATACAGAAGATTTTTGAAGGGGTTAAATTCATTGATTGGTCTGATCTTATAGCAGAAAACTTGCATAGGGGTTTAATGGTTGTTAACAACTATGGAACATTTTTCTTGTCTTCTTATCTAATTTACATCCTAGCTGTATCGAAAGAATGGGACTATCTTCCACATGCACTTTTCTGATGAACCTCTAAAGCTGCCACATTATTGTTTAGATTCTATAGTGTTATCTGAGATGTGTAGGCAATTTGTTTCAGTGATTGAGTCCTTTCAGATTTTAAAAAGATCATCTTCAACATTCTTCACAATTGAGATTGGACACTATAGATGTCCTAGTCTGAAAGAAGCCATATTGTCAGCAAAATCATTAAGCCATTTATGCTTGGAACCTTTCATTTCCCAGTTAGATTTTGACTACACTAGCTTTATCAATAACCATGTTAAGAATGTGGTATTCGTGGTCCATTCTCCACAATTAGAGGATTTTTGGGCAAATTTCCTTAATGAACTAGAGGTAAGCAAAAGATTATGGTCTCACTTAACCATTAAATAGATTACTATGTTCAATGTGGAGTTGGATACTTATAGGATAAAAGATGATGATTTTGAAGAAGTGTTGGATTAGTTTTACATTGACCAGTTTGAATGCATACCCATTCTCAAAATTGATTGGGAAAAGAAGGAAGAAAATGATGTCTATTCCCGTACCAAGGATGTAATAGCTAGAACTACCAAGCGAATAAATTTAAAGGCCATGGCTACTCCAAATCTTTCTAGGAAATTTTCAAAAAGAAAAGATAAAAGGGTTGCTAGGAAGAAAACTAATCGAGGTGTTCTTGATTTTGTTGAAGGTCAAGCTGAAGTTGAAGTTGAAGCAATTCCTGAAACACTTCAACGTCAAGTTCAAGAAGAAACTCCAAAAGGAAGGAGAGTAACCTGCTCAACCATGAAGAAGGCATCAGCCATCAAAAGAAAGAACACCATAATCATAGACTTGGAGATAGAAAAAGACTTACCTATGGCAGATAATGTACCTAAATCCAAGAATTTGCAAATGGCTACCAAGAAGCAAGAAAGTAATCTCTCCTTAGTTAAATGTTCCCCTGCTACTATGAAAGATCAAGCTATGCCTAAATGGTTGGAGACATCAATGGAGAAGAAAAGGAGCATAGTCCCAATATCTATGCCTATTGATGATCTGGTCAGTAAGTGCCTTGTTAAGGCACCTAAAGAAAACAAAGTAAGGATCAAAACAAGAATCAATTTTGACAAAAGTTCAAGTTGATGGGTAGAAAAAATAGCTATACCACCAGATGGAAGCTATCGTGATTCCGTAGTGCCTCAAGACTTCCAAATAAGAAAGGTTGATTTGGGAAAAGGGAAGCACAAAGTAGATATGAAATTCTTTGAAGTTTCTAATAAAAAGATCGTGCACAAGCTATGGAAAGTTGGGCAAGATAAGAAAGAAATGAAGGAAACAATAAAAAATATGGTGCAGTACATTAATGCTATCTTTCACCTTGAAGCAAAGCCAATCTCTGAGATGTTAGCCCTTATCAATGTATCTTCTATGAGCAATCAACAATCATTGGAGAATCTACATAAGTGCAAAGCAATAGCTAAAGTAGTAGGTGAATGGGTTTAGGATGTACTACATGATACCATGAATAATATAAGTCACTTGGATCATGCTTCAAAGGAAATATCAAACATTACCAAAAAGGTGGAATCAAGTAATGAAGGATATGAAAAAGAAAAGAACAACTGGGCAAAAGTGGTCATGTGGTTGGAAGATGTGCAAGAACTTGGTCTACAAAAATTCCAGGTCGAATGTCCTATAGCTGGTCTAGATGAAAAGGCCCTATATGTCATCAAAGATTGCATTGAATGGAGAAATGAGGCAATCACACAAGGAGTAACTAAAATTAAAGAAATGTTACAAGAGCTTAGGGTCATACACCAGATCATTCAAAATGATCTTAAGTGGTTTACCAAATAGTTCATGGGAAAAGAAGATGACTCTGGTTCCTAATCAGATGAAATAATCAAAGAGGTTCAGAAGAAGTTTTAGGAGTGGCAAGACAAGAAGACACCAGCTAAGTAGGACTTTTCCAACATGGTGCATATAGAGGCTATGTTAATCATTAATCTGAAACATCTGGAAATGCATGAGGAAAAGGTGGACGAATTAAAGAAGATGAAAGAAATATGGAAGCAAAGGTTCACCTAAATTGAATTGCCACATCAATCTATTATCTCAGCTTTTTCAACTGCCTACAAAATGTGGAAGATGGTGAAAGGAGTGGCAACAGGGGATAGCGCTATCTAATCAAGACAAGTGGTTACACTTAATCGCTTAGTTTCTTTTTCTTTTTAGTTTCATGTTTCTTTCATTTCATTTATCAGTTACTTTAGCAAAAGAGAATCAACTCCTAGGAGGGTAATTTTGGCAATGGTCCAGCCCCATGCCTATATATATGTAATAATTAGTATGTAGAAAGGGTTATAATTCTCCAGCAGATCGATAGACAAAACTATTTTTGTTTGTGATTTTCAAGTTAGAAGTAACATTTCAAAATTTCTTTAGATATGATGAAACTCTACAATTTGATTTATGGTTAAGAGCTCTGTAAGTGGATACTATTATCTACCTATTCAAATCAATGTTTTTGAAGATACTATTTAAGCTTTTAGCTATATCTGTTACTTATTTTGAAATTGCCAATTCGTACTTGGATGCTGTGAGAAATTAGTTTTATCAATCTGCCTACTCGATAGTTTTAATTTTCAATATGTGGATAATCTTGATAATTAAAATTGAGCGGTTCTTTTCAATTAAAGTTTATTTTGTATTGATGAGATAAAATAAGTTGATTCAACATTTTCAGTGGATTGTTTTCCTAATAGGTCTTTCTGTTGAGTTATAGATCAAAAATCCCATTGCAATAAAGGTAGTTGTGCCTGTTTTCAGTGAAGAAAGAGAGTTCCTCAATCACTTCTATAGGAATTCATTTGTTAGTTTACATACTTTTTCTCTATTTTTACATATGAATACATGTGGGAAAAACTATTTACTAACACTTGTCATAGTTATCTAGGTCAAATGCAGTCAATCTTCCTACTATGGCCTCTAAATTTATCTTATGATTTGCTTCACATCTTCTTTCTTGAATTGTAGAAACTCTAATTGCATAAATGGGAAGTAATCTTCTAAGAACTTTCCTTGCAATTGTTTCTTCCTCAATGTCTCCTCCAGAAGCCTTGATTGCACTAATGACTACTTTGACTCTTTCAACATATTTGGCAATTTTTTCATCTTCTCTCATCCTCATTTGATCAAATTATTCTCTTAGACTTTCTTCTTTGGCTCTCCTCACATTATCATCACCTCCATAGATATCTTTCAACTTGTTCCACATTTCAAAGGTAGTTTTGCAATTCTTGACATCATCAAATTCTTCATAGCTTAGGGAAGATGCAATGTCTATCATCATGGTGTTATAAGTCTTCTTCTCAGCAATGACATTGATAGATAGCGTACCAGAAGGAGTTACATATGCTTCATCAAGATGTGTCAATCCCATGTCTCCAATGGAAGCCAGATGGAAAAGCTATCCCTATTAAGCCTTGGAATTTCCCTCTTGTAAGACATCCTGACCTTTAGCTTAGATCCTTGAAATCCTTCTTGCAAGCACTAAAAGCTCTGATACCAATTGTTGGAAATATAAATGGAGTAACTAATGGGGGGTGAATTATTTACCACAAAAACAAATCCATAGATCCCTTAGATGTCTTATAAAACTAGATACTACTGTCAGTTAGTAGCAACATAGGAAAATGCTATAACTCAGTAGATGTTAACTTATTACTAATCTTTAAGTATTCACAAAAATTTAACACGAATGCATAAAATAAATAACATCAACACAAGAGACACCAAATTTAATGTGGAAATTCAATATGGAAAAAACCACTAAGTAACTAGCTACCAATTTTCCTTCTTCTAAAGTGACCTTGTTAGGAGCCAACCTTATTAAAGGTTACAATACACACTGTTAGGTGTGCCCTTGTTAGAGGATTTATTCACCATGCTAGGAGTGGCCTTGCTAGAGGACATAAGAAAAATTCAATAGAATTGTCCACCTTGTTAGAGGATTTACAAAATGGCTGTTAAATCAACTTTGTTAAGAGATTTAGGAATTACTACTACAATGGTGTAAAAGTAATAATAAGTGACCTGAATGAGATGCAACTGATCTTTGCTGATACAAATCTCTAATCTTCTTCACTAGATCCTCTCTAATCAAATACAACTTTGCTGCTCCCTAAGGATATCTAATCCTTCTTCAAAATTCACTCACACTTCCTCTTCACACAATCAACTCACTTGCATGCTCACTCATTCATTCATCCATCCTTTAGAATTCACAACTTGACCTTTTATTTATACCTTACAAATTGTCAACTCGGCTCATTTACAAGTTACATTTACCAATAATCAGTACATCAGTTGGCTACAAATATTACATGAAAAAATTAAACTTTATTTCCCAAAATAGTGAAGTCCTTCTTTGGCTGACTCTGCTAGGTAAACACTGCTCCAGAAATGATTTCCAATGTTAACCAATTGAAACTTGGTAAACACTATGAATTTTGCAAAATCCTTTGGAGACTAAGTGAACTCGATAGACACTAACTTTCCTTTACTAGCCTTGTGAGCTTGGTAGAAACTAACTTCCAATGCTCGAGCTAGCTTGGTAGAATCTGTTTCGATAAAGTAACATTCCAAAATGCTTTGGTAGACTCTGTAATTTTCTTTGCTGACCATCTGAGCTTGGAAGACTCTATCTTTTGCTTTTCTCACCAACTAAGCTTGGTAGACTCTATCTGGTAATTGATATGACATTTGTATGACATCAAAGACAACACACAATTGAACAATTGTATCCAACGGGAAGTTGTAGAATCCTATAGACATCCTCTAATGTAATTATGATCTCTCTTGAGGGAAGATGAAAGGAGCATGTATCCTCATCCCACCTCTCTATAAGAGCCGATAACATCGCTCAATGTAATCTAATCTATTGTAGGATTTCTACCTAGTATATTCCTACATCTCTTTGTTGTTTTATATCATCCACATCCAACTTAGGTAGTCTCTCTCTGATGGTAACAATTAGCTCTCCAAAGGGATTCTTTTGGAGACAAACCATGTCCTGTAAACTTAGATAAAGAACATATCAGTATTCTATATCATCATATCTATAAACTAAACTTGACTAGGTCAAGGTTAACCTTCATTCTTCAAGGTCAAGCTTACTAGGTCAAGGTTGACCTTGTTGGGTCAAGGACAACTTCATTCTAGAATAAGTGTAAATCTAATAGTTTATGTTGAGCTTCTTGGGTCAAGGTCGACATTTTGGGTTAGAGTAAACCTTTAAGATTCAAGGCTGACCTTGCCTATAGAAATCACATATTTGAAAAGTACAAAATCAAATAAGAAAAAACTCACCTCAAGAAGTGGCTATCTAGTAGCCAGACACTATCTCAACAACACCAAGCATGTCACTCGAAGTTCTTCTCTCCTCAGGATCTTGCTTCCTTGTTTTCAATCTACGAAAGGTAAGAATGAGTAAGTATGACTACCTTTTATTATTTATAGGTAAAAATAGGGTTTCTTGTAGAGTTTACTCATGGAAAACTTAGATTCCTCTTGTCTCATGCATTTAGATAGACATTCACTCTTTTCATCATAACTTGAGCTCGATAACTTCATTTTTGGTTCTATTAGTGGCATTGGAAATGTGATTCATATACTTAACTCCTTGAATAAATTTAGGAGGGTTGTGAATCCTTCTAAGTGGTTTAAGAAATATCTTTTAAACAAGTTGCATATTCAGTGTCTAGAGTTATCCTTATCACCCCATTTCACCCTTCAAAGAAAGAAAGCCGAAATAGGGGGCATAAGGGGCTTTATGCACTTCTCAACTAACATTTATTAAGATTTATCTAGTTTATGGATTTTCAATAACTTTTTGTGTTGCAAGTTCTAACTTTTTTTCTAGGATCTCTACATCGAGGGCTTTGCTATATCCTTTTTATTTTCTATGATGTTTTCTTACTTTAGCTTGCTTATTCACGTAGTGTCATATTTGAGCTAAAGTGGGAGATAAATGTACCATCTTAAAATGGAATCACTTTGATCTTGGTAGGTTTAGCACCCTCGTTTAGTACATTTATTGTGATATATTTTTATTTAGGATGCATTCTATAATTGATTCCTTTGTTTTATGTGAAATTAGGGTTAGGATGTCAAAGATTCTGCTTAATTTCCCTTTCCCATGGATTTATCTTCTAGGTAGGACTTAGGAATAGGTCCTCCTAGACTTCATCATATTAATTATAGGATTTTGTGCCTTTTCTTGGTGTTTAGTCCTATTTTGACATCCTTGGGACTTTTCTATTTTTTTCTATGGTTGGGTTTTGACCCCTAGGTCAACCCCGACCTCAGGAAAGGTCCACAAGGTTGACCATGACCTAGGGTAGGTTCAAGGTTTTCCTTCATCTAGGAACTTGACCATCTTTTGGATTTGATTCCCATTTTTAGACTTTGGTCCTAGAGGGTCCCAAAATCAATGTTGGGCTTTTGGATTTGAATATAGAAGGGGTTAATTCAAGATTCATTAAATTATTTTTTGTCCTTAGTTGGTTATTTCTATTGGACCATAATTTGATGCAAAATTTGAATTATGGATCCTCACATTACCCTAGGAGCCTCGCCTTGAACCCTCTATAGAAAGACTCTCATTTGCATCTGTTTAGAACTAGATAAAGATAGAATCAACATGAAACTAGAAGGACAACTACAATCAAGAGATGATGCTATGAAGATGCAAGATTGCAAGAGAATAATGTTGAAGATCAAGTTATTGTGGGTATCAAGCTTTTTATACCCTTGTGGACCTCTATTTGGAGGAAGAGAGATCTAATCTTCCTTGATCTACCATTATGATATTCAACCATTCAAAGATACAATCATGGGGTAGCAATTACAGATTATAAGTTTGGTAAGAGTACCTTAGCCTTGCGAGCTTGGTGTGCTTTCTTATCCTATTCAAGTCTATGCATTTTTTTCTCATATATATATTCATGCTAGGGTTTTAATCTAGTAGATTAGATCTTGGCATTACACATACATTACACAACATTCTATTATATCCGACTATTCATGGAGGTGGAAATCACCAAAGCAAGGGATTGATTAAGGAAAAACCCTATATAACTACCCCAAAACTCTATTTCCATGGATATGTAGGTATTGTTTCAAAGATCAAAGTGTAGATTTTGATACCCTTTTCAATAAAATTCTAAAATTCAGAAATGAAATTTTCATCAAAGTGGAAAGGTCAAGGTCAACTTTGGCACAATTGTAGCCTGCCAACAGGGTCAAGGTCAACCTCTTCTGGGTTTTCTCCATTTCAACATTTCTAGTGTAAAACAATTTATAGATTTTTTGAGAACTATGCACATGCATCAAAAAATAGGTATGTATATTTTCCTATCAAATTTAAAGAATTTCTATTAGTTATTTCATATCAACTCTAAAATAAATAAATGAATAGTGGTGAGTGCCCTATGTATTGTTAAAGATCCATTTTCTTCCTATTCAATAGTGATTTTATCTCTCTTTTTCCAAACATATGCATTTGGTATCTTCTTTAAGAACTCTTTTCCTAAGGGCTTGTACTTTTTTTAGTAGATCATCGGGATTCGCAATGGTTGTCTCTGATTTTGTAGGATCACTTAGGTCAATGATATTTCTCTAAATAAAAGGGACATTCCTAGTGTGAGATCTGCTTGATTGAATTTTTCTAGGTCTTAGATGTTGATTTATTCCTCCTAAATCACTAGATTTGAAGATAGTATCTCCCACGGATGATATCATTTTATCTTGGTAAAGCTATTCTTCCTGAAGAGGTGTGATAAAAGGACTACCCAAAATCCTAGTACTCTTAGACTTATAACTTTGAGAAAAAATTTCTTTCTCAACTATAGTTTGGTATTGAGGATTACCCCTAGGTTTCCATGTATGACTAGACTCTCCCTTCTTCTTAGGCCAATTCTTCTTACTAGCTTTTGGAAATTCTATATATAAAGGAATTTGTGGGTTCTCTCTTACATATTCTCTTGTATTTTTCCTTGTATTAGCCATTTCTTATTATAATATTAACACTAGCTAATAAAAACCTTTAATTGAATTGCCACCACTAGGGGGAAAATAGCTTAATATAGCTAGAGGACATGAAATATCATGGGAAAAGCATGCCTAGAAATAGATCTTATATAAGGTCCCAACTCAAAAAAACTTTAATATGATGTAATTTAGAAAATGTAAACTCTATTTGGAAACAAGGCACTATGCAGACAAATCCTATGCCATGTAACTCCTATAGTCTTGGGAATTTTTAGGTTCTCAAGGTTTTTCACTTAAAAGAAACCAATACAAAACATAGACATAAGAGAATCAAACATATGACTTTAGATGTACAACTTACAATAGAGACTCCAGTATTTCAAATAATGAGTTTCTTTTCATAATTCCCTAGTAGAATCACCATTTTGTTTGTGTTTTAAAACTACAGATCTAAACTAACACCAGGATCCAAAAATAAAGGTAGAAACCTAGGGATTAGCTATTTCCCATTTTCAGCTAAACCTATTTTGGATCTAGACCAACTTGACAAAGCACATGGGATTCCTATACTTTAGGATCTACGTGCCAAGGTGTCTATACCTAGGAATTATATCATTTATTGATTATTTTTACCCATTATTATCCCTTACAGCAAAAAATGGTCTTTAAATCTTCTTGAAATTGAAATTAACTATTGGTTTACAACAAACAACTATAAAATCAAAAGCTATTACAATAAGTGAATGACCAAAATGTAATTCATTCTTACATACTTTAGATAATTTGTTTGATTTCATTGTGAGTTATATAACTAAATGACTACCTCAATCTATATCTCAATTGATGACTAGTGCCTTATCCATTGCTTATAGAGAGTCATATGAGTAAATTTTGATCTATTCAATTGACTTGAATTTAAATATATCAATTGCTAACCCTAAATCTCATTCTTACAATATTCCTCCCATATACTTAGAAACTCTCTCAATTCATGGAAGCATTTACTTAATTCTTTAAATTAAAAGCAATAACAAATTTATATACAACCTATACAAGTTGCATTAAATTGAAATGAACCTTGCTCATTTAGTCTCAAAATCACAAGAATATGAAAAAGGAGACATACACTTAGGACAAAGATGCTTAGTAATTCCTCTCTTTGTGGTAATCTCCTTGCAAATGATACATTTGTCTAATAGAAGACTCATAATATAACTCAAAATATAGTAGGTATTTATATTCATTCTTTACTTTATTCTTGAAATAAAAATTTGAAGCAACAGACAATACACAATTTGGAATGACTCTAAATAGCATTAACACTAAAAGAAAATAGAATTTGTCTCAATCCACATCTTGGAAATCCTTTTATAAGGCAAGGATTGCAACAAGCCTTAGATGAGAGGAAACTTGTCAAAATTTGATAGAAAAACAAATTTCTTTTTTACAAATATTCTTTGCACATGGACAAAAGGTAGGAAGTAGTTCAAAAACTAGCAGGTGGCAATCTCTCTTCAAGTGTCTCCAAGGTAAGCACGTGTGAAACTTTAACAACTTGTCATAATCATTTTCTTTCTCTAGTTTTTCCCATTGGCCTTTTAGTTATGGTTTCAACTACTTAATCACTATCTCCTAATGGTAAGGCCTTTATGCTAGCTATGATCTATTAGATGGCAATATCAATTTCAGCATATGGGAAAGTGACATCAACAATCATGTTTAATTCCTTGAGGCACCTATTTCATTTTGCATTTGTGATGGCTTTGATCTCTATAGTTTCTGTTCTCGTCTTTGACTCTAACTCATACAAAACATTAATCATATCATACACTACCATAACATATACTTCATTTTTATAGTGTGTAATAAATCTAACATGCTTTAAAATGTCATCAAAGGAAGATAACCATTCATGTCAGTCCCTTACATTTCAATTTTTATCAACAATACTAGGCACAAAAATAGGATTCTCTATGTTAATTTCTTTCATTTTATTTTGGATCAATTGTAATTCCTCTAAGAAAAAACCATTTGACTCCTTAAATTTGTGAATCAATTTTTTAATAGAGATAATCAAACACTTAGGAAAATCTTTCTTCTATGTCAACATGGGCACAAGATTTTCAAAAAATGATGTATATAAGCCCCATGTTACGAATTAGGGAGATATCAATGAAATTTCCTTAGAATATTGATATTTAGCTCCTTGAAAAATAATGTAGCTACTATGTACACTTTGTGAGGAATACTTTAGATAGCTTATCTTCTATGTAACCATAATTTGGCCTCCTTCATCACTTGCATCTATCACATACTCTTATGTTTGCACACTTTTATCTTCTATCTCAATAGTGTGCCTAGCAATATCTTTTAGTATTTTTATCTTAGTTTCCAGTAGGCGATTTCTTTTCTCTATGACACATGTCTTTTTCATTTCCTCCTCATAATGTTTCCTTGTATCCAAATATTTCTCAAAAGTTGCATGAAATTGTTCCTCTAATACATCAATTTTACTTTTCCCCAATAATGATCTTGATGTTAACAACCCATAAATTTGACTACTTGGTGTGGAATCAACATTTGAAAATATCACTTTCCCACTTGGGTAGTCTTTAATTTCCATGAGTTGGTTTTTCATTTTCTGGAGCCAAACTCCATATTGCCATAGTCTGAGCATCAATATTGTAAATAGACCCTCTTAATTCTCCTTGATGATTCACATCTTCAAAAGAAATTGTCTTCTCTTGTATTCTCATTTGGTCAAACAAGAATTAAGAGCTGATCTCCCATCCTGGGAATATGATCATGCTAGTTCTCTTTATCATTTTTTTTGCTTCTTCAGTAGTTAGGGTTTCACTTTTAGGATCATATTCCTATGGTCTTATGACCATTTCTGCTACCTTTACATTGGAGTCACTTGGTTCTAATTGCAATGGCAATTCACTTTGCTTCAATTTTAAAATGAATCTTGTAAATTCTTCTGTCTTTATGAGATTGTCATCTTTCATAAACTCTTTGGCTTCAATGATCTTATCATCTATCATCCTAGCCTCCAACTCCAATTTTTTCCCCCTTTGTTCATCCTCACTAGCTTGTGCCATTAAGAATCTTCACCTTGCATTGTTGAAGTATTAGATTTACCTTGGCATAATTTATAAGGATTTCTCCCTTTCCTTTTGAGTAATCTCAATCAATTTCTATTTCTTCCTTCTTTTTTGATCTCATGTTGAGCTTCAAGGCTATCCTCATCCTCATCTACTTCTATTACAATGTCAAGCTTAGGAGGTTCAGGGTTTACTCTATTCTTTATTTCATCAAGGAATTGGGCTATAATTTCATCACAATTTGCAATACATTTATCAAATCTAGGCCAATACCCTTCATCATGATTGAATCCCTTAAAAGATGGGTCAATTCTCTTCATTTCTTCTTGAAACCCCATTATATCTCTCTATTTTATTTTCCTATATCTACATACATTCTCATCCAATTAATATGAAATGACATCCTCTTCCCAATTTTTTTTTCTCAATGGCAATTTATATCATCTTATTTTCCTCAAAGCATTGCTAACAACATCAAAAGGATTATATGTTCTTGCAAGAGTAGTTGACAATTTATAATTTCTAAGAAATGTGCCAATTTCTTCAATTGCATTCTTACCAATTTCAAAATCCCTACACTTAGAACATCTACACAAGAATGTCCCCTTTTTGACATTTTGGCCCAAATACTCCCTTTTTGTTGATATCAGTTGCTAGAGGAATTCAACAATTCCTAAACTTTCTAGAAAAAATTTAGGAAGGACATGTTGTGGTTGAGGGCACCAAAAACCCTAATAACTATGTGACTTTCAAATAGAAAAACACTTGCCCAATCATGCCCTAATTGTTTTCTTTCATCATATAATCTAGAGGGCTTAATTAATTTCCTAACATTTCTAGAAACTCCTTCTACTACACCCCCAGACATATTTAATATAGGCTAAACAAAATTATTGTAAAATGAAATTTAGTATTTGAATAAGGGTAGAATCTTTGCCCCATCCTAGTCCATCACCATATAGGAAGATTCTTTACAAATTCTTCTATGCTTTCAATGAAATTTTTTTCAATGTATCCCATATGTGTTTATAAAATCAAATGCATTAGCAGAGAATATTGATGAAATTTGAAATTCTCTAGTTTTCCTTCCTGAGCAATGACAATCTCATCATGAATGTGATTCACTATGTAGGTGAAGAAGTCATACCCAATGTTAGTATTTAGGTCTTGGCTATTTAATGCCATGATGTAGAGTCCACTAGAATCATCTATAGTCCCATCCAAACCTAAGACCTTTTTCAATCCAAAGACTATATTATGAAGATATCTCTTAAAATACCCTAGAGGCATGTAATGTTCCACTTTCTTTGGTATGTCTCCTTAATGTTCCTTCTTCAATTTTGGATTATGTTTCAACATGGCCTTCCTAGTGTAGAAATTCTTTTGATTCTAGAAATTATCATCAATTTTTTATAAGTCAATAAGGAATGCCATAGGTCCTCCTAAATCGAAAGCCTCAATGAAAGTTTCATTTTTCACTATGTAGAGTATATTTCTATCCTTTTTGAGGAATACACAATGTTGATTTGTTGATTTGTTGAGGAATACTCAACTCAACAGTTCAAGGATGACAATAACTTCATCTTCTTTCCTTATGTTTTCCTCTAATTTCCTTACCCTTTTTCTATTCATCCATGTTTTGATCTATTCAAAATTTGTCTTTCGTTTATTTTCTTCACCAGAATTTTTTGTACGTCAATTCATAAAGTTTCTATCCAAGTGACCTATCTTTTTGCATACATAACATTTCACATTAGTATATCTTTTCCTGAAGTGAGTCCTTACACAATTTACTCCAATGTGGCTATACTCTCCATATATTTGGCATCTTCCCCATGTGTTGTAGTCCTTACCAATAAATGTTCTTTATCAGGTTCTATTATGCTTATTATTTGGATTCCTTTGATTTGATCTGCATTTAGAAGATTTGTGACCATTCTTGTGACATGTAAAATTTTGCTTGCATCCATATTTGTTACAATTATAGAAATGACCTTTGAACTTGGGTTGCATAGTAATACTGTAGAAAATGTTTGATGCATGACCTAATTTTCTATAATTGTTAAATGTAGGTCTTTTGTTCTTCTGTGCTCCTTGTTGTGATGATTCTTTTTTATTAGTATACCCTAAGCTAGTAGTGTCTTTAGGTCTATTTAGAGTTTGTTCATACAATTGATTCATAATTTCTTGCGACCTCAATATTTTTCTATTGAGTTCCTTTTCATATTTTAGTTTATTTTGGAGTGTTTCATTCTCTATTCTTAGATTTGTGGTTTCATGATTTGCATCATCTAGCTAATTTCCCATGTCTGCTTGATATTGTGATAGCTTCTACATTTCATTGGTCTTTTCTTCTAATCTTTTTGGAACTAATATTTTTTCTACATCTTCCATTTCATCAGCATTTACTACTTTTTTCTTTTGTTCCATAACTTCAAATAGCCTAATTGAGTGACTTTCCTATTCTCTTTTCAGTTTTCTTACTTGTTCTTGTAGAGTTGCATTATTAGAGCAATAAAGTATTTTCTTATTAATTAAATTATACTAATTTAATTATTAAGTCACTTATTATCTCTAGTTTACTTAAGCTAAACTCTGGGCATATAATAATTAATTCTTTTATAAAGTATTTTCATGAAACCTAGGTTAGTTACTTGTTAGGTTTTTCATCTCCTTTTATAAGGATTGATCTCTTTGTAATTTATTGATTCATTTTTGGTATTAGAAATTTCTTTTTTTTTCTCATCAAGAATGTCTCATCTATGGATCTTGGAATTCTAGCCTACATTTCTTTTATTGTCTCTTTCTATGACTGGTGTTTGCATGTAGGTGATTCTTGGGAGCTATGGGGTTGATCTTTCATCAACTTTAACATGGTATCAGAGCTCCAGATCTTCATACCCCTATTCTATATATGAGAATTTTGGCTTAGCTTCCATATCTATGTTTTGTTCCTTTCAAAGAGTTTCATTTTGTAGAGTATATTTGTATTCAACCAAGCTGGTCACCTTTTTTTTAGTGCACTTTGACCCCAAATAAACCTCATCATTGAGCTCAAAGTGCCCAAAATCCCCTATTTTCATATAAAAAATTTCCAATTTAGACAAAATTGAAATTTGCGGCAAAAAAAGTATTGCTCCCAAATTGGACATGTTTCTCGAGGTGGTGATTAAAATAATTTTTCACACAAATCAAGATTTTTGGCATGCAAATTGAGATTCTTTGGTATGTAAATTAATATTTTTTTACACGTAAATTAGAATTTTTGGCATACAATTTTAGGAATTTTGGCATGTAAATCATGGCAATTTTTGGTACAAAAGTGACACATTTCCCGAGGTAATTTTGGTACTATTAGAAGCATTTATTGAGTTATTTTGGCATGGATCCCAAGGCAGTAAATTTTTTTCCCTTCCAACTCTATTTATACCTACATGTGTTTTTTTGGTTGTAACTTTCTTATCTCGACTCTATTTTTCACAAATGAGATATTATCAAAAAGTTGGTTCCTAGCCCATCATGATGTTGTAGCTTATTTTAATTTTGATGCTATTTGATTTCCATTTTATGTATTCAAAGTCAGAGGCTCTATTTTGCACTCTAGGAGATACATCTTGAGACATTATATTTTCTAGATTCTACTCAAGGCACATCCCATTAGGTTTTTTTTCTTTTTTTGCATTCTGGTGGATTTCTTAGATGTTATAGGTTAGGAGATTGTTTTTTTCACTTCAAATGATTTTCATGGGTTTTATTATCTCTTAAATACAACTTATGGCACTTTTGATCTTTTTTGGCATCCTTTTGTTGTATTTTTGCAAACACATTGAGATAAAGTGACATTCTATTGTATTCTGGGATCTTGCACATCTTTGCGTTTAACACTTGTACTACATTATTAAGTTCCTCAGGGGATTACATGTTTTCCATATTCATCATCTTCCTTTGTTAAGTGAGTTTTCCTTTCATGATATTAGCCTCATGATGTGTCAATGACACATGCCATTATAGGTGTTTGTACTTCTTTTGCATTCTTGATGTTCTAGGTTCTTCTTTCTGTAAGAGATATTGTTGAAGTTGATGAAAGATCAAATTTGAAGCTCCCAATAATCACCAACATGAAAACACATATCAAAAGGAAAGAGAGAAGCAAAAAGTAATGGAGGTTGGAATGGTCAGATCCATAGATGAGACATTCTTGATGAGAAAAAAGAGAAATTGCTATTATCAAAAGTAAATGAATTAAATTACAAAGAGATTTATCCTTATAAAAGGAGATCAAAACCCTAATAGGTAAAACCTAGGTTACATGATAATAATTAATAGAATAATAAATTATTATATGCCTAAAGTATAGCTTAAGTAAACTAGAGATAACAAGTGACTTAATAATTAAATCAAAATGATTTAGTTAATAAGACAATATCTTATTACTCTAACACTACCCCTAAAGATAAATTTAGGGAGTAGTTGTAAACTTAAAAACTACTGCTAGAAGAAAATTTGGGTCCTTAAAAAAGGGCCTAACGAGCTACCCAAGCACAAAAGAATATTTGGAAAGAGGAGAAATAGAGAAAAACACATGGAAGGAATGTTCTAGAAGATTGGAATAAAAGGATAATCATGAAGAATGTCACTAAAGCATGAAGCTACAAACACAACTAAATTGTTGATATGAAGAACCTCCACTATATAGAACATGACTTGGTATAGAATACTAAGTATCAAGAGCTAATCAATAGAAGATGGAAGGTATCTTCATGGCCTCCAAAAATAGGAATGAAAAATGTCTACATGATAAATGATCCATCTCACTGAAATGTATAGGTATCTTGCCACTACAATCCCCTACTACATAGGATCAAATACTAAATACATAGCTCACTCCATTGAATCAAGAAAGAAATAGAAACAACACAACCCCCTATAATGTTGAGAGGTAAGATATGAACACTGGAACTAAATGCAATAGCCCTTGTAGAAAGAAAAACAAGGAACACTGAGAGTGCAAAAGAAGTACAAATGCCTATAATGGTGCATGTCATTGACACATCATGAGGATAATATCATGGAAGGAATACTCACTTGAAAAAGGAAGATGGTGAATATGGAAAACATGAAACCACCCAAGGCACTTTATAATGTAGTGCGAGTACAACAAAATATAGAGATGTGCAAGATCCTAAAATGTAATAAAGTGACACTTTATCTCAATATGTTTTTGAAAATACTACAAAAATATGTGAACAAAGATCAAAAGAGAAATAAGGGTTATAAAAGAGATAATACAAACCATAAAAAGTCATCTGAAGTAACAAAATTGATCTCTACACCTGAATCAACCAATATATTGACCAAAATGCAAATAAAAACAAAAAACTAAGTGGGATGTGCTTGAAGCAGAATTTGGAAAATAGAATTTCTTAAAATATATCTCCAAAGCACAAAATAGAAATCCAAACTTTGATAGGAAAAACAACCGCCAAAGGATCATCAAAACTAAAAATAACCTACACTACTCAAATGGGCTCAGAACTAGGCTTTTAACAATAACTTGTTTCCAAAAATTGGAGTATGCATGAGCAAGTTATGACAAAAAATCACATGGAGGTCAAAAAGGTGTTGGAAGGGGAAAGTATTGTTTTTATCAACTTAGGATCCATGCCAAAATTCCTCAAGAAGCATGTCAATTTCATACAAAATTGCCTTGATTTGTGTACCAAGAATCTTGATTTGTGTACCCCAAAATCTTGATTTATGATACCAAAAATCTCAATTTGTGTGCCCAAAAAATCTTTATTTTCATGCCAAAAATCATAAAATCACAAGATCAACCCTATAGCTCCCAAGAATCACTTGCATGCAAACACCTATCATAGAGAAAGAGAGAAGAAAAAAGTTGTGGAGGTTGGAATTGCCAAATCCATAGATGAGACATTCTTGATGAGAGAAAAAAGAAATTTCTATTATCAAAAGTGAATGAATTAAATTATAAAGAGATCAATTGATATGAAAGAAGATCAAAACCCTAATAGATGAAACCTAGGTTGCATGATAATAATTAATTATTATATTCCTAAAGTTTAGCTTAAGTATTAGAGATAATAAGTGAATAATTAAATCAAAATCATTTAATTAATAAGGAAATATCTTATTACTCTAACAACTATTGCATTTAGTTTCTATGTTCATGTCTTACCTCTGAGTATTATAAAGGGGTTGTGTTGGTTCAATTTCTTTCTTGGTTCGATGGAGTGAGCTATGTATTCAGTATTTGATCCTATGTACTAGGGGATTGTAGTGTCTAGATACCTATGACTTTCGGTGAGATGGATCATTTACCATATAGAGATTCTTTTATTCCCTTTTTTGGAGGCCATGAAGATACCTTCCATCTTCAATTGATCAATTCTTCAAACTTGGTCTTCTCTACCTAGTCATGTTCTATACAATGATTGTTCTTTAGATCAGTAGTCTGACAATGTTTGCAGCTTAATGCTTCAATGATGTTCTTCATGATCATCATTTTGTTCCTATCTTCAAGAAAATTCATTCCATGTCTTTTTTGAGTAGGATTTTTTCCATGTGGGTTTCTCTATTTCTACTCATTTTAGAGATATCGTTGTGCTTGGGTACCTCATCAGGCCTTGTTGTTAGGACCCAATTCTTCTTTCAGTAATAGTTCTAGGTTTTTAACTACTCCCTAAGTTTATCTTAAGGGGTTTTTTAGGGTAATAAAGTATTTTATTATTAATTAAATCAAGGTATGTGCATGATCATGGTGTACCAAACTATGGCCTTAAGTGGCAGTGAAAAACCAACAAATCAGGGTTATGTCAACTTGACACATAATTTTAAAGTGGTTCTGGACTTTATATCAAAAATTTGTAAGAAAATAATCTGTAGGAAATTGAATCTAGTTTCTAAAATTCAAGGCCTTATCTGGAGAAAAAATTATTTGATTGGTCAAAAGTTTGAATTTTAATGCAGTACTACAAAAATTTCAAGGCAAAAATAAAAAGTAGGTGTATGTCTGACCACCTTAGTCATAATCAAATGATAATATTTTTAAATATAATTTTAGATATAAAAAGTAGACTCATGCCTGGATGTGACACATATTTTTGGGAATTTTAATTTCAAATAAATAATTAATTATGAATTTTCTACTATACTATTTTCAGAATTAAAAAACTCCCGTGTCTGACCACCTTAACTAGTTCATAAAAAATCAAAATTAAGTTTTTCTTATTTTTTTTCTTATACTAGTCAAAGCATGGAATGTGATGCATCTTTTGGATTTGACAAATCTTATACGATTTGAAAGTTATAGCTATTTTTCAACCAGTATGTCAATCAATACTTTGTAGCCAACTCCATTAGAAAATAAGTAATAAATACTTACTGAACTCGTAATTTGAAAAACCTTACATTTATGAAAAGCTAAGAACATTCTTAAGAAACCCTTTTCATTGCATCAAATTTTGGTTTAAAAAAAGTCGTTAGCTACATGCTTGAAGTAAAAAACACATAAGAACATGCCAAAAACACATTTTTGGGATGTTTTAAACATGACCCTATAAGGTTGGTATTGAAAGATATAGTAAGAATTATAAAGGTATTAATTGTTTTCATTTAGTATCAAGATGGGTGAGAAAAATGTTGGAATGGATTTTGAAATTCTTTGAGGCATTTCAGAACTACATATTTTTTAGATTGCCACTTTTTGGCACACCATGATCCTGCACATACCCATCATATTGATTTAATTATTAACTCAATTATTATCTCTAGTTTAATTATGCTAAACTTTGGGTATATAATAATTAATTCTTTTATTAATTATTACCATGCAACCTATGTCAGTTACCTATTAGGGGTTTGATCTCCTTTTATAAGGATTGATCTCTTTGTAATTAATTGATTCACTTTTGGTAATAGAATATTTTTTTTCTCATCAAGAGTCTCTCATCTATGGATCTTATAATTCTAGCATCCATAGCTTTTTCTTCTCTCTTTTTGTGATAGGTGTTTGCATGCAAGTGGTTCTAGGGAGTTGTGGGGTTGATCTTTCATCAACTTCAACAATAATTCCTTCCTAGTAGATCTTCTATGCAAACATTTGCTTCTTCTAAACTTCTTTCTTTGTAGAGGTCTTCTATTTTTTCTTCTATGTATAGATTGTTATTCATCTATATAGCTAATTATTTTCTTCTCTTTAGAGAGTGTGAGTTGCTCCTTGAGTTTCTTGACTTGTCCCATAGCCATATGTAGATCAAGTTTTTCATTCTCAATAGCTTTCTCCTACTTATACACTTCCATTTCCTCAAATCTTTACTCTCAATTTGTTTAGCATCTATAGGAGAACCTTTCTCTAACACCAATTGTTGAAAATGTAATGACAAACATGTTACTAGTTTGGGGGGGGGGGGGAGGTGGTGTGGGTGGTGAATAAGGAACCACTTAAACTTTTCGCTTAGAATACTTTTTCTTTACTTCATTAGATTATCTAATCTTCTATCATGTATGAACATAAAGAAACAAAGAAATCAACACCATAAGACTTTGACACAATATTTGGTAACCTAGAAACCCTCCAAGGAGAAGGTAAAATTGGGGTGGGGATGACACCCATAGTTCTTCACTACTGTAGTAATAGAGTTATCTTGTTAGGGCTTACAATTGATCACTTTTGGTGATTGACTCTGTTAGGAGTATGAAGGACTATTAGGTCCACTTTGTGAAAGCATTTTATAATACAATGAAGTATGCACTATATTAAGAGATCTTACAAGGGAATGTTAGGTCTGACTTGTTAGAAGATATACCTAATGGATTTATTAGGATGAAATCACTAGGATGATCCTTGTTTGTAACTAATTTGCTGATATAGATCCTTTGAATATATTAATCACTCAACTATGATAGATATGACTATTCTCTACCATTCATACTACTTAGTAGCCTTTAATTAATCTTCTATATCTTCCTTTTAGTATTCTATATTTTCTTACTTCACTTTCTTACATCTCTTCCATTCATCTCTATTGTATATCCCTCTTGAACAAATCAATTCACCTTTCTTATATAGCCATCAAACAAAATTTTAATTCCTATTTAGCTCAAACAAGAGGTTCCTTGACACTAATCAAATTATCCCTTTAGGCCAACTAAATGTTGATATGTGGTTCACACTTGTACACTTAGGTGTTATGTTGATTCTCTAGCAATAAAGTGAGCTTGGGTGATACTTTGGTAGTCGGTTAACATTGGATTTCTTTCTTCAACTAGATGATTGATTCATACTATGAACTCGATGAATAATATGAACTCTATTTGCACTTAGAACTCAGTGTACATTGTGATGCATGTTCACCATAGGATATTCTCAATCTGCTTGGGCTACACTGAAATATGATGACTGAAGGAAAGCTTAGTTGTAGTATTAATCGACCTTCCTAGAGGAGTTAAGTATTTTTCCACTAATTGGCAATATCTCTTTCCATAGGCCTTGGAATTATAAGAGAGTAACTAAGAGGGAAGGGGTAGATCAGTTGTACCACAAAAAAAAATCCTTGTCCCTTATATGTCTCTACAAAATTTCACTTATCATGGAATACCAAATAGGTTGGTTAACACTAAAATATTTCTATCACTCAATTAACAAAGAAATATTGAGAGTTATTAAACTATTTAGTCTTTTAGTAACTTAGTTGCAAAAACATAAAGCATAAGAAAATAGCATGAACATAAATGACACTAACATTTAACATGGAAACCCAATTTGGAAAAACCACCTTGCGACTAGTCACAATAATTTTCACTATTTTGAAGTGATCTTTGTTAGGAACTAATCTAGTTAAATGTTACAAGACATACTATTAAGTATGACCTTGTAAGAGAATTTAGATCACTCTATTATTAGTGGCCTAGTTAGAGGTCTTCAAACATTTCAATCTTAAAATTCCACCTTGTTAGAGGATTTACAAATGACTATTAAGTCAACTCTGTTAAGAGATTTCTTTACTACTATAATGGTTAGAAAGAAACAAAAAATTTGACCTGATTTATGAAGAAACTCTCTTTACATATTCAGATCTTTGTTCTGGCTTGACCTCTGGATCCTTCCTAATTAGATGGTTCTTTGCATCTTATCTTTCAAAAATTCCTACTCCACCTTTTTCCTTCATTCAAATATCCATTATTTTCATATTCCACTTTTTGATACCTTTTGTCTTCTCAACTTGACCTTTCTTATATATCATAAGATAAGAAAATTTGGATTGACTATCCTTTCAGAACATCAATAAACATCCAAATAGTCTACCTCAATTAACAAAATATTTGACAATTTCATTTTTTTGTCACTCAGTCAACATTGGGACTTGAACACTTAGTTGACACTATGACTTCTTCATTTCTTGATGACTCAGTCAACATTGATCTCCTTTGATTCCCAACCACTTAGTCAATATTGCAAGCATTAATCTTTTCATTAACCAACTACTCAGTTAATACTTGAAAGTCTTGATTACCTAATTTCTCAATTAATACTAAGATATACAAGATTATTAATACAAACTTTACATTGAATGCTTGAAATTGAATTTTTTGTAAATGTCAATGACAATATACAATTGAATAATTGTTTCCAACAATAATGTCAAAAATACACATGTCCTCTTTGTAAATAGTTTCCATTCAGAACCATGGGGTAGCAATTATGGATTCCAAGTATGGCTTGGATTAATTTAGCCTTAACTACTCAGTATGCTTTCTAAGTCATCCCCAAACCTATGCATTGTTGTCTCACCTCTCTCTTTTACACCTAAGAAAATATACTAAATCTCATACATTTTGGTAGCAATACACAATTTCTAAATTCTCTATTGGTATAAGTTACATCTCTTCACCCTAAGGAAATATGTATTTTTATTTTTATTATTACTAAATCCTCCATGGGCATTATTGATACTCTTCCATCCCATGGAAATGCACCATTTTTGTTGTTTTACTAAATAATTCCTATTATAATGTGCATGCATTCACACTCTATATTTATACCAAGAAATTTATCTATGGGTGGAAAAATACATATATACACATGGCCACACAAGCCACTAACAAGCTCAAAGGATTGACTACCAGACACACAAACCCACTAGACCATGTCATCTTGGATTTTGTTTTTGATTTTTTGAATTAACTATCATGCACAAAAACCCACTTGACCATTCAATTGTTCCTCTTTGTCATTCATGGTAAGGGACACAATTATTACTAGGAAAGACAATATCTCTCTCTCTCTCTCTCTCTCTCTCTCTCTCTCTCTCTCTCTCTCTCTCTCTCTCTCTCTCTCTCTCTCTCTCTCTCTCTCTCTCTCTCTCTCTCTCTCTCTCTCTCTCTCTCTCTCTCTCTCTCTCTCTGCATGCTTTCATGTTGGTGGGATAGAATCTTGAGGGACATAGTCATTTGTGGTTCTCTTCCCTTTCCTATGTGATCTTTTATGCTTTTTAATAACTATATCATCTTAAATTGGGTGCACTTTCCATTTACAAAATTAATCTCCCTCTTCATAATTCCCTTTATGTACCATGGATATGCATGTGCTTAACCTTCTTTTTCTCATATCTTCTTCCTCTATCCACCCTTATCTTTTTGGCACCTATCACTTCATTCTATGGCACCCAAGACTTGATGTCTAGGACTAGGTCAACCTAGTCCTTCTAGGTGGAACTAGTCTTGGACTAGAGAGACCCAAGTCAACCTAGTCTTTGAGAGTTCTAAAGCTTGGGGCCTAAAAGGCCTTAGGGCTTTAATTAGTTTATTATTGTTATCTAATTGGGGTGTGTTGTTTTCCCACCCTAAAAGTCATATATAAAGAGAATTCAAGGCTTCATATTCATAACACCAAATCATATTCATAATCTTATTCCAAGATTTCAAACTCTTTCTCTGAAGTGAATATTTCTACCTTTTTCTTTTAAGGAGTTCAAGTGTTCAAGTTTTTCAAGCATTTGAGAAAGGATATTTCTATCTAGTGTTGAAGGATCCCTTTTGGGCATTTCCTCTTCAAGATATAGATTGTTATTGGTCATCAAGGGAGGAGATCTAAATTTAAGCATTCATCATCATCTTCATTGATGCACCTCTTTATGGACTTGGAACAATGACACAATTATGGTAGATCCATTGCAAAGAGTACAGATACCCTATAGTTTTAATTCAAGATCAAGAATTCATTTACACACAAAATCCTTACAAACAAGGGTCTCAAACAAGGTAAATCCTAACATTTATATTTCTCGATTATGGTTAATACCTGAACCTATAGCTTGACTAAGGTAAGCCCTCATCAAACCCCATCCCCCAAATTTAGTCATAAGATGTCTTCCCAAATAAACCTAGTTCTTCAATGTTAGATTCTAGGGAGACTTTTGGGTTTTGTTCCTTTTGTTGTCCATAGAGGGATATTCAAATACAATTCAAATCTACAATTTTTGAAGAAAAAAAACAAATTCCTCTACACATTTCAAGGTGAGTCTTCCCTATTTAATTTCCTTTCATATATTTATCTTATATTAATATTTGTATTGAGCTAATTATGTTCATCTATACTTACATTATTTAATAAATTAATTCAATTTCACATTCACATTATCCTATCAAGGGCCAAAGAGTACATTTCCGTTTATTGCATTTCCCTTTATAATTCAAATTTAGTGCTAGCACTCTTCTTCCTTTGGATCCTAGCTAATCTAATTTGGATCTTAAGTCAAAATATATTTGAAAATTCCTCTCTTTTAAAAAAGTACATAGTTTCATGGCTTAGTGGCCCCATAAAGTGGAGGCATGCATCTTATTAAAGTGTTTTCATTTTACAACTAAACATTTTGGTGAACCTGACTTGTGCCCCTTTCTTTTTGGACTTTGATTGTTTATTTTGAGGTTTTCTATTTCCTTTCATATATTTATTTTCTATGGTTAGATCTTTCTTTTACAGTTTTTATTACATTTGCATGGTTAGATCTCATTAGATTTTCCTTTTGTGATCTCCTCTTTTATGATATTAATTACATTAAGTCCAACCTATAGCATTCCTATTAGGTGAAGTTGTAGACTCGTGAGGTCCTTTGATCATGATTCCTCTTTTCTTCCTAGGACTGATCATGATGAAACTCAAATCTTTACTCATGATCATAATCCTAAATCTTCTCTCTCATCCCATGATGATCATGATTCTTTAAGAGTTCCTCCTTTGCAAGTTGATAAGATTTTTAGTAAATTTGATAAATTGAAAACTTTTATTGCTCAATAAATTAAAAATCTCAATACTATTGTTGTTGTTGTTGAAACTATTAAGAAGCTTGCTAATAATGATGACAATAATCTTTCTATTTTTTGTGGTATATCTCACACTATTAATACTCATGTGCTAAGTCTTTGATTTAATATTCTCAAATGATGAGACATCCTCCTTGTTCTATAATTTTTTAACCTTCTATCCCAACTTCTACCACTCTTTCTAGCATAAATACATATGGTACACCTATTATGACTACCTCTACCCAAGTATCCACTCCTTTAAATTTTTTTTCTTCCTTTCTGTCCACTTCCTATAAGTGTTCCTCCTACTTCCATTCCTTCTTCATTACCTTGATATAATGTGGTTCCTTTTACTTATTTGAACACTTTTCTTATTCCTTCTAATCCTCCACCAACATCTTTACATATTCCATCCACTTCTTATAATTTTCAAACCCATCTAGTGTACCTATGCCTAATAGTGTTTCTTTTGATCCTAGCATTAGTACATTGGTTCAAACCATTACAAACTATACAACAAAAACTTGCTCAATTGGCTAAACTTAAGTATAAAATTCATACATGTGATGTTGTTAATCTCCTTTTACTAGATATCCTTCATAACTTTATCTTGCAACATGTTGAGGTACCTCATCTTGAGACTTATAATGGTAATACACATCCTATAATTCATGTTAAGCATTTTAGGACTATATTTAGGTTTTCTTCTCATGACTATAGGATTATGGCTAAGTTGTTCCTACATACTTTTAGGGTAGAGCCTTGCAATGGTATTTCTCTCTACCTCCTTACTTAATTTATTCTTTCCAAAATCTTGCTAATTCATTCATTCAATAGTCCTAGAATAATATTAGTCCTTAGAGTTATTTAACCAATTTAATGCATTGTAAGAAGAATGTTAACAAGAAAGTTACTGAATTTATTGGTACATTTAAATGTTTGTATGCTCAAATTTCTTATCCTGTGCATGATAATTATATTTAATTCATATTTATTTCTAATTTTAGAAAAGACATGAGGGATAATATTCTACTTACTGATTATACCTCCTTTTCACATCTATGTGCAATAATTCACCATTATGAATTAGAAGTGAGTCAACTAAAGAGCTATACTCTAATGGCTCCTATTTCTAGTGATAAGAGTGATGCCACCAGAAATATAAACAAGTTCTCCAAGCCTAATAGTTTCATCAAAATAAAGTATACATATACAGTTGATGATTAAGTGGCCACTACATCCCAAGGTATGACTACTTTTTTCTCTATATTTCTTCCTAGTCATTAGTATACTCAACTATCTAATCATTTTTCCTAGGTGATGACTAATTTGATTAATGCTCTTTTTCTTAACCTTCCTCCTATTCATCCTATTGATCAAAGTAGATTATATCCTAAGTCTTTTGATTCCAATTCTTTCTGTTAATATCACCTTCAACAAGGTCATAATACTCAAAAGTGTTATGGTTTGAAGAATGTTATTTAGGGCCTTATTGATTCTAAAGCTATATCTATTGATGATCTAGTTAATAACATGAATAAAGTTTCACCCCCTAATCATAATTTTTATAGCTACACTAATCTTTACCTTCTCACTCAATGAATGTTAAATTAATAAACCTTCTTCTTTCAATCACCATATTGATTATGATGGGAAGATACAAGAAGAAAATCATGTGGTTAATCATGTGAGTTAGCACCTCAACCTTCAATTTCTTCTCTGCCTAAACCTAAAAAGACACCTATTATTACCTTTAGTCAGTCTGATATGTTTAAGCCATTTAATGTTCATGTTTACATCATTACTAGAGTCTCTCATATTCCTTATCATGGTACTTTGGTTGATCCTTCCTCTGCTATGAATGTTATCATTGAAGAACTCATTTTTAACAAATAATTGATAGAGATACTTATGATTCTATTAGAAATAGTAAACCACCAATATAATTGAGAGAGGGTAGGGGGGTGGTGTGTGAATTATTTATATATTAATCTTGAGAATTCTTAAGTATTCAACCAAGTAAACAAAAATCATAAAGAAATGTGCATACACAATAACACCAGATATGTTGACTAGGAAACCATTTATCAAAGGGAAAACATTGGTGGAATGATGCCCACAAAATAATGTACTAATATGAATATTCCTTGTTAGAGGATGAAACCTATTTGGAGTTTGTTACAAAACTCGGTACAAAGAGTCCCTTTTCGGAGACTTTGAATCCCTATTAGGAGATTCCAACCATGTTAGGAGTTGTAGAAAGTAGCTAAAACCCACTATCCAAACAACTTCAAGATTAGATCAATGAACCCACTATCCAATTGATCTCAGTACTATTCCTTTCAAAATAATAGTTGTGAAATAATATTTAGCTTCTTATTATGTCGAGTATGTCAGACTTCTCACTTTCAAATCATGCAGTGAGATCTAGAACTCTTGAACCTCATAAATAGTAACCCTTAAGGTTTACACATTAGAAATTACTCTACTCCTCTACTTTGCAATTTACAATTCTTCTCTACTTCTTGATCTCCAAATATTATGATCTAAAACTCAAATATCACACTTAATACTAATTTCTTGAGTAGGCTCCATAATTTTTTATAAGTTAATTAAATAAAATACACATTTAATTAATGTTGTTGGCTCATAGTTATACACAATCTTTGACACATGCAACTTCTGTAATTGTGCACTTGCTGACATCATCAATTATTAGTGTACTACCTCTAGTTAAACTATGCAACCCTTCATTCCAAATACAATGCACTATATTGATCACATAATAGAAATTGTTTTCCCCAGTGCTTTGTTTTCCTGTAGTTCTCTATAAATCATTAATAACTTTCATACACTATCGATTCAAGTTCTGAACACTTGACCACATGTCACATACATGCTATAGTATATGATGGTGACTATTCATGAGTGCATATGCATGTATTGTGCTTAGTAAAAAAATTGTAGTCTGATACTCTACTAATTTTTTTACTAATTTGTTACTATGTTTTCATCAATGAAAAATATAGTTATACATCATATCAATGTTTTGCAATACTCTCGCATAGCATCATCATACATGCTAACAATCTCCCCCTTTGGCATTGATGGCAAAATAGATGACAAAAATTTAGTTCCAAGATTACCAACAATTTTCTTCATCACTCAAGTTTCTTTATGAAAATCTTTTATTGAACACTTCTCCCTCACAGTACAAACTTTCTCTAATTTTTTTCATGTCACTCTCTCACCCATTGACATCAATGTCAAGGATTATGCAAAAATTTATTATATAGCAATCTATCAACATGACCAGGAGCCAGTCTGTTGCTTTACAACTTTTGCACAAGTGTCTCAAGACACTATTGCACACCAATTACCTATTTTCCAAGAGTCTTTGATTGACTCTGTTCATTATAGATACTCCCCCATTAAGGAAGCATCAACATACAATCCAATATAACAATGGTGCGATATACCCTAAACTGATGCAATTTTTGCATCTTCTATTCCAAGCTAGGTAAGGGCATAACCTCAAGCATACCTCTCAAGTACTCAAATGTATTCTTTGGAAATGCCTTTGTGGTGAAAATGTCTACAATTTGTTCCTTAGTATTAATGTACTCCAGTCTAATTTCTTTCTCAACAACTTTCTCTCTCAACATGTGATATTTTGTGGCAATTTGTTAAGTCTTAGAATCCAAAACAAGATTCTTAGACATGTTAATAGTACTTTTGTTATTATAGTAAATGATAATAGGTTCTATGAATGTAATTCTGATATCCTTCATCATCTACTTCATCCATATGACTTGATTATAGTTGTTGTTGTTGCAACATACTCTGCCTCTGTAGTACTTTGTGAGGTACAATTTTTCTTCTTGTTGAGCTAAGAAAGTAGTCTTCCTCCAAGGAAAAATGCTCCTCTATTGGTACTCATTTAGTCATCCCTATCTCCAGCCCAGTCAACATCTATATAAGTATAAAGAGTAAAGTGAGTAAGTGCACAAACTTGTGGTGCCAAAAGGGGGGTATAAGTGGACACCTTTTTCCTGAAATCTACAAATTTGAACTTCAACAAGAATTTGAAGATAGTTACACTAGAAATTTTAAGATATAAAATAAACAAAAGTCGTAGTCCTTTAAATCTAGTTTTGAAACTACTAATTTTTTTTCAAAATGGTTTAGTTTTAGGTCCTCAAAAAAGGAGGCCACAAAAAGTGGTACTATTTATTCCAAAAAAACCTAACATAGTACCAAGTGTGGCCCCCCTAAAATTTAACTATTTTTTTGAAATTCTCTAATCGCTCTAGTCAAAAGTTACTTAACACTATGTAGTTTATCCAAGAGTTTTTTGGGTAATTTTATAATGTATTTTTTTAAAATGAATTTTATAACTAGACACATCCCAAAATCATGAATATCTATGTGCTCCCCCCTAGAAATAATTGAAAACTAATCTAAAATTAAATTTTATTTTTTTCAAAGTGTGTAGAATGGAGTCTAGTTTCTAAAAAACTAAGTTGTTGCAAAATTTGATGAACGAGCTAAAATCTATAGCCTAATTGGTACATGGTGGTTTTTGAAAAAAAATGAACACACATTGAAAAGAAATTATAGATGAAAGGTTTGAAATAGTTCAAATTAAAAATAAATTATATGGTTAGATAGCTAACACATAGACCTATAATGCTATGTAACTTGATCTTATTGATACCCAACCACGAGGAATCTTGAAGGGGAGAACACAAGAAAACCAATCATTTTTGGTATGTTTGCTGGAAAACACATCTCAGACCTATTCATAAACTCCAAACCTTTGGGTTGGATCTCCAAGGAAAAACCAAGCCTTAGGCTTGGGTTTAAATAAGCTTTCAATAGCATGTGCACCCTATAGCGCGCACATGCTATAGTGCGCACAGCGCTATCTAAACATAATATCTCAGTAGTGCATGCGTGCTATAGTGTGCATGCACTATTAAGACCTAAATTGCATAAGAGAACTAGGTGGGGGGGATAAGGGAATGGCCATGTTTGTCTGAGAGAGAGATAGAGAGAAAGTAGGGGATGGGAGAGGGGAGAGAGAAAGTGAGAAAGAGTAGGGGTGGCAAAGAGAGTATAGGATGGGAGAGAGAGTTGGGGTGGAAAAGAGAGTGGGGGATGGGGGAAAGAGATTGAAAGTAGGGGATGGGAGAGAGAGGAAGTGTGAGAGAGAGTACAAGTTGGGAGAGAGAGATTAAGAGTATGGGATGGGGGAGAGAGAGAGTAGGTGATGGGAGATGGAGTGGGAGAGGAAGAGTGAGAGAGAGGAGGATGGGAGTGAATGTGTGTGAAAGAGAGAGAGTATGGAATGGGAGAGGGAAAAGACAAAGTAGGCTCGAGAGAGAGAGAGTAGGGATGAAAGAGAGAGTAGGTGATGGGAGAGGGAGTGGGAGAGGGAGAGAAAGGGGGGATAGAAATGTGTGTAAGAGAGAAAGAGAGAGAGTAGGGGATAGTAGAGAGAGTGAAAATGTAAGAGAGAGTAGAGAGGGTGAGGGAGAGAAAGAGAGAGAGAGAGAGAGAGAGAAAGAGAGAGAGAGAGAGAGAGAGAGAGAGAGAGAGAGAGAGAGAGAGAGAGAGAGAGTAGGCAGTGGGAGAGGGGAGTGGGGAGAGGGAGAGTGAGTGAGAGAAAAAGTAGGGGATGGAAGAGAGAGAGGGGGGATGGGTGTGTGTGTTTGTGAAAGAGAGAGGAGTAGAGAATGAGAGAAGGAGAGAGAGAGTGAGAGAGTAGGCAATGGTAGAGGGATGAGAGAGGGAGAATGAGAGAGAGAGAGAGAGATAGTAGGCAGTGGGAGAGGGAGTGGGAGGGAGAGAGAGGTGGAATGGAAGTGTGTAAGAGAGATAGAGTAGGGGATGGGAGAGAGTAGGTAGTGGGATAGGACTGCAAGAGAGAGAGAGGGGGGGGAATGGGAATGTGTAGTTATTTATAAGAGAGATAGAGTAAGGGATGGTAGAGAGTGTGAGAGCTTAAGAGAAAGTAGGAGGTGGTAGAGAGAGCTCGTACGGGATGGGGGCGAGAGTGATGCGGGAGCATCTCGACCCTTCATACATTATGATGAATTGCATAATATTGTAATATTTAAGTCATTTAAATTTTATATAACCATGTTGAAAAAATGGTTAAAATGTGTAACTTTGCATTGTGATGTATTAAAAAGTAGAAAAAAAAATACATTTTCATTGTAATGGGAGTGCTTCAAAAAGAATTGAAAATGTACAAAGGTTAAAAGATTGTGTTGGGTTGGTTAATAAGGTGGTTGGGAAGTTGTAAACCACCAAAGCCACTTTAAAATCATTGTATTGGTCGTTCCAAATAGAGAGGGGTGAATGAGAACAAAAAAAAGTCATTTTGAAGCAATTCCCATTACAATGAAAATGTATTTTTTTTTCTACTTTTTAATGCATCACAATGCAAAGTTATGCATTTTAACCATTTTTTCGAAATGGTTATATAAAATTTAAATGACTTAAATATTACAATATTATGCAATTCATCATAATGTATGAAGGGTCAAGATGCTCCCGCATCATACTCCCAGGCTTAAAAGATGAGCCAAAATAGAAGCAATGTAGTAAACCAAATGTTGGGATACATGAGTATCCTTTAAAAATCCATGAAATAAATTCCATTTTTAGACATCTCATGAGGCAGAACAGAACTCTTTCCAACATTGGTTTACAATACTTTGCCATTCACATGGTCTGTTACTATGATGCGAGAGCATCTTGACCCTTCATACATTATGATGAATTGCATAATATTGTAATATTTAAGTCATTTAGATTTCATATAAACATGTTGAAAAAATGGTTAAAATGCGTAACTTTGCATTGTCATGTATTTAAAAAAAACAAAAAAAATCGGTATTGTCTCCATGAGGATGAAGCTGGGTAGAAGGTGCATGAAGCAACCCCTGAGCGAGAGTGGGAAGCATCTTCTAGAATCCCCAATGGTTAAGATGGCAATATAGCAGCAGCATGCGATTGGTGGACAGTGACACTAATGAAGACATCATCAGAGTGATAGCCAAAGTGGAGGAGCAACAGACCATGACAAAGAAGCCAACACATTTCCTTGGGACAAGGAAATTTTTTAGTTTGGGAGTTTGATGAGAGACCCCTCAAACATGGCCAATCATGGCAAGAGTTTGCAATATTGGAGAAATTTCAAATTTGGAAACCATGGGGTACCCATGGTTTAGAAAATTGAACTATATGTTTTAATGGTTATGTATAGCATTCAGATGTATTTTAAAAACATTTCCATTAGAATAGGAAAAGCGATCTCCATGAGGAACGAATGTGGGAAACATAGGGCTTAAGAAGTGGAAACATGGTTTTAATAACCAACCTTGTATAACCATCAACAACTCTTTAAAAAGAAAGAGTGGGAACCAAATGGGACAGTTGGAGTTAAGAGAGGGTAATTACGAAAGAACCATCATTTTTGGTGTGCAAGGGTAAATAGAAAAGTTTGGCTCTCTGGCCTTTAGCCAGAGAGCCGTGCATGAATGTAATCAAGAAATCATTCAAAGTTAGAAGTTTTTTTATGTATTTTAGTTAGTGTTATCTGTATTCGATTTCATAGTTATCGTTTATGTCTTTGTGGGTGCATTGTAAATTCGTAACTTTTCCCAAAACCATCACATTGTTCATATACAAGTTTTTGAATCTTGAATCGGTTATGAGAAAGTTGATGTTATTAAGCATTACTCAAATAAAAGAATCTTATCCTGTAAGCTGTTAGTTGGTAGATTTGATACCTAATATTTGGAATGGTATGATTGGGTGGTGACTATAATCACAGTTTGTGAAAAAGCTGTGAGGCATGTGAAGAAATAGTGTTTTTTTGCTATTTACTATATTTGTTTACAAAGGAACCCGAGCTATCAACACAAAGATGGTGAGCTCGATAGTGACTCGGACCATAAAGGTGGAAAAGCTCATAACCGCATAGTGTAGCCATAAGGTGGTGAAGGGAAAACCAAAATATTTAAGTGTTTGGTGCTCTGGCCATGCATGCATCCCTTTATGTGTGGGTTGGTCGTGCCGATGGAGGAAATGTTGAAGAGTGTTTGATAGTCATGTAATTGGAACCCGATTTTCATTAGTTATGAATGCATTATGTTTGAAAGGTGGTAGCATGCTTATTTCTTTGGAAGTTTTTGGTCTCAGCACACAATAATATCCAGTATGACTTCATTGTTGTAGCCAATAGTAGTTCTCCTGCAGTAAGCCACTCATTATCACCATTTGAAAATGATAAAAGAAAGGGTGGAAGCTTCTTTAAACTAGTAAGTGAAGGAGAGCAGTCAGTTTCTCAAAAAAAAGGGTGTGGTGGAGGAATAAGAAGGTGGAGCGTATTATGGGGAGTTGATATAAACATATAGCAGTGAGTTTTGTTATACAAGAATGACCTTTGAAGACCCGATTATGGGTACAATGGATGGATGTGAAGATTGTAAGCCCATCACATTGATGTAGGGTATCTTTGGTTACATTTTGTAGCCATGAACATGGAATTAGAAAGCATTACCAAGCCTGTTACATCAGATTGGTATCAGAGCCAGCGAAAGATTTGGTGTTTTTGTGGGTAGAGATAACTGGTGGTATGTGGATCCATCATAGCTGCAACAAGGATGCATTTGAAATTGTGCATGTAAATAGAAGCAATTTAATAAGCCACATGTTGAGATACATGAGTATCCTTTAAAAATCCATGAAATAAATTCCATTTTTAGACATCTCATGAGGCAAAACAAAACTCTTTCCAGCATTGGTTTACAATACTTTGCCATTCACATGGTCTGATTGCTATACCCGAGTACATTAATCATAACTTTCAATCCTTACATTTTCTCAAAAAAAATTTGGATTATTATTTGTAAATTGGAAATTCTAAAAAATATCAAAATATGAGCCAAAATAACTCAATCCATTAAACATTATAGCCTCTGCATGTGGACCCATTTTCTCTGTCATTAATCAGAAGTAAAACTAGTAACACTTCCTTGGCAGCGTTATAAATTTTTCTAAATGACTCCAAATAAAACCAAACCAATTTTCAAGAAACCTTATATGAGTTTTTCTTCTGAATATATAAGCTATTAAATTTTTCAATTCATAAATTGTTCTGCAAGCACCAATCATTGCCTGTAACTTCAAAACAAATCTTTAAAAACTAGTCTTCATTAAAATGACCATAACTGACACATATCTAAATGAAAATGACTCAAAGAATCGGAAATAAAATCTGATTCATATATATTTCCAATGAATATAACTAGAACTTCTATTTCATCCAAATGTTCCCATACCAAACATATAAATCCTACTATAGCTGGGCATCCTCAAATCAGCAAATGACCACTTTTAGCAAAACTAGCATAACTTTTTCAAAACTTAATAAAATTGTTCCAAACCAAAAGGAGAGAGAACATTATTCATCCTAATCTTCAAATATATATAAAATAAAAGGGTTCCAATCTATATATGGCGGTAGAATACCTGGAACTAGCACTAAAACAGTTAAAACCAATCTAAATGGCAAATTCTTGAAAACCAATTGCTTCAAAATGACTTTTTTTTTTCTCATTCACCCCTCTCTATTTGGAATGACCAATACAATGAGTTTAAATTGTATTTGGTAGTTTACAACTTCCCAACCACCTTTTAAACCAACCCAACACAATCTTTTAACCCTTGTATATTTTTCAATGCTTTTTGAAGCACTCCCATTACAATGAAAATGTATTTTTTTTTCTACTTTTTAATACATCACAATGCAAAGTTACACATTTTAACCATTTTTTCAACATGGTTATATGAAATCTAAATGACTTAAATATTAAAATATTATGCAATTCATCATTATGTATGAAGGGTCAAGATGCTCCCACATCATACTCCTAGGCTTAAAAGATTCCCATGTCCCATGGAAATGTGTAGTGGAGAGTTCTGCAATCAAATCTTTCACTCCCTTGTCTTTATCACCAGGTCCATGCTTCTTCTACATACTCTATCTTTTTCAAATGACTCCCATCAATGGAGTAAATACTGGCTGCTAGCCATCATGCTTTATGCTGCTTCTTCATACCACCTTATTGTAATCTTACCCAATAGTAGACTCGGTCCGGTGATCCACTTCCCACTCTCACTCAGTGGTTGCTCTCAACATCCTACTCTAGACGTATCTTTGATGGATACAATACCAAGATCCTAGCTTGAGATCTTCACATAGCTAGATTTGATGAGAGACCCCTCAAACATGGCCAATCATGGCAGGAGTTTGCAATATTGGAGAAATTTCAAATCTGGGAACCATGGGGTACCCATGGTTTAGAAAATTGAACTATATGTTTTAATGGTTATGTATAGCATTAAGATGTATTTTAAAAACATTTCCATTAGAATAGGAAATCGATCTCCATGAGGAGCGAATGTGGGAAACATAGGGCTTAAGAAGTGGAAACATGGTTTTAATAACCAACCTTGAATAACCACAGGCAACTCTTTAAAAAGAAAGAGTGGGAATCGAATGGGACAGTTGGAGGTAAGAGAGGGTAATTATGAAAGAACCATAATTTTTGGTGTGCAAGGGTAAATAGAAAAGTTTGGCTCTCTGGCCTTTAGCCAGAGAGCTGTGCATGAATGTAATCAAGCAATCATTCAAAGTTAGAAGTTTTTGATGTATTTTAGTTAGTGTTATCTGTATTCGATTTCGTAGTTATCATTTTTGTCTTTGTGGGTGCAATGTAAATTCGTAACTTTTCCCAAAACCATTACACTATTCGTATACAAGTTTTTGAATCTTGGATTAGTTATGAGAAAGTTGATGTTATTGAGCATTACTCAAATAAAAGAATCTTATCTTGTAAGTTGTTAGTTGGTAGATTTGATACCTAAGATTTGTAATGGTATGATTGGGTGGTGACTATAATCACAGTTTGTGAAGAAGCTATGAGGCATGTGAAGACATAATGTTTTCTTGCTATTTACTATATTTGTTTGCAAAGAAACCCAAGCTATCAACACAAAGATGGTGAGCTCGATAGTGAGTCAGACCATAAAGGTGGCAAAGCTCATAACCGCATAGTGTAGCCATAAGCTGGTGAAGGGAAAATTGAAATATTTAAGTGTTTGGTGCTCTGGCCATACATGTATCCATTTATGTGTGGGTTGCTTGTGCCAATGGAGGAAATGTTGAAGAGTGTTTGATAGTCATGTAATTGGAACCCAATTTTCATTAGTTATGAATGCATTATGTTTGAAAGGTGGTAGCATGCTTATTTCTTTGGAAGTTTTTGGTCTCAGCACACAATAGTATCGGGTATGACTTCATTGTTGCAGGCAATAGTAGTGCTCCTGCAGTAAGCCACTCATTATCACCATTTGGTAATGATAAAAGAAATGGTGGCAGCTTCTTTAAACTAGTAAGTGAAGGAGAGCAGTCATTTTCTTAAAAAAAAAGGGTGTGGTGGAGGAATAAGAGGGTGGATCGTATTATGGGGAGTTCATATAAACATATAGCAGTGAGTTTTGTTATGCAACAATGACCTTTGAAGACCTGATTATGGGTACAATGGATGGATGTGAAGATTTTAAGCCCATCACATTGATGTGGGGTATCTCCAGTTACATTTTGTAGCCATGAATGTGGAATTAGAAAGCATTACCAAGCCTATTACATCAGATTGGTATTAGAGCCAGTGAAAGATTTGGTGTTTTTGTGGGTAGAGATAACTGGTGGTATGTGGATCTAATACCAATCTGATGTAACAAGAAGCAATTTAGTGAACCAAATGTTGGGATACATGAGTATCCTTTAAAAATCCATGAAATAAATTCCATTTTTAGACATCTCATGAGGCAAAACAAAACTCTTTCCAACATTGGTTTACAATACTTTGCCATTCACATGGTCTGACTGCTATACCCGAGTACATTAATCATAAATTTCAATCCTTACATTTTCTTGAAAAACCCTTTTGATTATTTGTTCTAAATTATAAATTATAAAACATATCAAAAGATGAGCCAAAATAACTCAATCCGTTAGACGTTATAGCCTTTGCATGTAGACCCATTTTTTCTGTCATAAATCAGAAGTAAAACCAGTAACGCTTCCTTGGGATGCTAATAACTTTCTCTAAATGACTCCAAATAAAACAAAATAAATTTTCAAGAAACCTTATATGAGTTTTTCTTCTGAATATATAAGCTATTAAATTTTCCAAATCATAAATTCTTCTACAAGAACCAATCATTGCCTGTAACTTCAAAACAAGTCTTTAAAAACCAGTATTCATTAAAATGACCAAATTGACACATATCTGAATGAACATGATGCAAAAAAATTGGAAATAAAGGCTGATTCATATATATTTCCAATGAATATAACTATAACTTCTGTTTCATCCAAATATGCCTGTACCAAACATATAAATCTGACTGTAGCTGGGCATCCTCAAATCTGCAAATGACTACTTTTACCAAAACTATCTTAACTTCTTCAAAACTTAATAAAATTGTTCCAAATCAAAAGGAAAGAGAATTTTATTCATTCTACTCTTCAAATATATAGAAAATACAAGGTTTCCAAGCTATACATGGCCGTACAAGACCTGAAACCAGCACTAAAATACTTAAAACCAATCAATAATGGAAAATTCTTGAAAACCAATTGCTTCAAAATGACTATTTTTTGTTCTCATTCACCCCTTTCTATTTGGAACAACCAATACAATGATTTTAAAGTGTCTTTGGTGGTTTACAACTTCCCAACCGCCTTTTTAGCCAACCCAACACAATCTTTTAACTCTTGTACATTTTTCAATGCTTTTTGAAGCACTCCCATTACAATGAAAATGTTTTTTTTTTTTGTACTTTTTAATACATCACAATGCAAAGTTACACATTTTAACCATTTTTTCAACATGGTTATATAAAATTTAAATGACTTAAATATTACAATATTATGCAATTCATCATAATGTATGAAGGGTCAAGATGCTCCCGCATCATACTCCAAAGCTTAAAAGATTTCCATGTCCCATGGAAATGTGTAGTGGAGAGTTCTGCAATCAAATCTTTCACTTCCTTGTCTTTATCACTAGGTCCATGCTTCTTCTGCATACTCTATCTTTTTCAAATGACTCCCATCAATGGAGTAAATACTAGCTGCTAGCCATCATGCTTTATGCTGCTTCTTCATACCACCTTATTGTCATCTTACCCAACAATAGACTCGGTTTGGTGATGCACTTCCCACTCTCTCTTAGTGGTTGCTCTCAACATCCTACTCTAGACATATCTCTGATGAAGATAATACCAATATCCCAGCTTGAGATCTTCACATGCACAATTGCAAATGCATCCTTCTTGCAGCTATGATGGATCCACATACCACCAGTTATCTCTACCCACAAAAACACCAGACCTTTCGCTGGCTCTGATACCAATCTGATGTAAATAGAAGCAATGTAGTAAACCACATGTTGGGATACATGAGTATCCTTTAAAAATCCATGAAATAAATTCTATTTTTAGACATCTCATTAGGCAAAACAAAATTCTTTCCAACATTGGTTTACAATACTTTGCCATTCACATGGTCTGACTGCTATACTTGAGTACATTAATCATAACTTTCAATCCTTAAATTTTCTTGCAAAACCATTTGGATTATTTGTTCTAAATTATAAATTATAAAACATATCAAAAGATGAGCCAAAATAACTAAATCCATTAGACGTTATAGTCTTTGCATGTAGACCCATTTTCTCTGTCATAAATCAGAAGTAAAACCAGTAACCCTTCCTTGGGATCCTAATAACTTTCCCTAAATGACTCCAAATAAAACCAAATAAATTTTCAAGAAATCTTATATGATTTTTTATTCTTAATATATAAGCTATTAAATTTTCCAATTCATAAATTGTTCTACAAGCACCAATGATTGCCTATAACTTCAAAACAAATCTTTAAAAACTAGTCTTCATTAAAATGACCATAATTGACACATATCTGAATGAAAATGACTCAAAAAAATTGGAAATATAATATGATTCATATATATTTCCAATTAATATAACTAGAACTTCTCTTTCATTAAAATATTCCTATACCAAACATATAAATCTGACTATAGCTGGGCATCCTCAAATCTGCAAATGACCACTTTTACCAAAACTAGCTTAACTTCTTCAAAACTTAATAAAATTGTTCCAAACCAAAAGAAGAGAATATTATTCATTCTACTCTTCAAATATATAAAAAATACAAGGGTTCCAGGCTGTACATGGCTGTACAAGCCCTGGAACCAGCACTAAAACAGTTAAAACCAATCAATAATGGCAAATTCTTGAAAACCAATTGCTTCAAAATGACTTTTTTTTGTTCTCATTCACCCCTCTCTATTTGGAACGACCAATATGATGATTTAAAAGTGGCTTTGGTGGTTTACAACTTCCCAACCACCTTTTTATCCAACCCAACACAATCTTTTAGCCCTTGTACATTTTTCAATGCTTTTTGAAGCACCACCATTACAATGAAAATGTATTTTTTTTCTACTTTTTAATACATCACAATGCAAAGTTACACATTTTAACTATTTTTTCAACATGGTTATATAAAATTTAAATGAATTAAATATTACAAAATTATGCAATTCATCGTAATGTATGAAGGGTCAAGATGCTCTTGCATCACACACACACACACACACAGAGAGAGAGAGAGAGAGAGAGAGAGAGAGAGAGAGAGAGAGAGAGTAGGGGATGGGAGAGAGTGTGAGAGAGAGTAGGGGATGGAAGAGAGAGAGTGAGTGTAGGGGATTGGAGAGATAAAGTAGAGAGGGAGAGAGAAAACTAGAGAGAGAGAGAGAGAGAGAGAGAGAGAGAGAGAGAGAGAGTAGACAGTGCAAGAGGGAGTGGGAGAGGGACAGAGAGGGGGGATGGGAGTGTGTGACAAATCTAGAGAGTAGGAAATGGGAGAGGAGAGAGGTAGGGAGGATGTGAGTGTGCATGTAGGAGAGATAGAGTAGGGGATGGGAGAGAGTGTGAGAGTGTGAGAGAGAGTAGGTGGTAGCAAAGAGATCTCATACAAGATGGGAGAGAGAGAGAGTGAGATTATAGGATGGGAGAGCATGAGAGACAGTAGGGGATGGGAGAGAGAGAGAGTGATAGTAAGGGATGGGAGAGAGAGAGAGAGAGAGAGTAGAGAGGAAGAAAGAGAACTTGAGAGAGAGAGAGAGATATCAGGTGATAGGAGAGGGAGAGAGATAGGGGGGATGGGAGTGTGTGTGATAAATGTAGAGAGTAGGGGATGGGAGAGAAGAAGAGTGGGGTGATAAGAGTATGTGTATCTCTGAAAGAGAGAGAGTAGGAGATGGGAGAGAGTGTGAGAGTAGGGGGTGGTAGAGAGAGAGTACAATGATGGGGGAGAGAAAGTAGGTGGTGGGAGAGGGAAAGAGAGAGGGGGCATGGGAGTGTGTGTGTGTGAGAGAGAGACAGAGTAGGGGATGGGAGAGGAGAGAGAGATTAGGCGATGGGGGAGAAAAAATAGGCAGTGGGAGAGGGAGAGAGAGAGGGGGGATGGGAGTGTGTGTGTGAGAGAGATAGAGTAGGGGATGGAAAAGGGTATGAGTGTGAGAGAGTAGGGGATGGTGGAGGAGAGAGAGCAGGGGATGGGGGAGAGAAAGTAGGTAGTGGGAGAGGGAGAGAGAGAGAGGGAGAATGGGAGTGTATGTGTAAGAGAGACAAAACAGGGAATGGGAGAGAGTGTGAGAGTGATTAGATGGTGGTAGAGAGATCCCGTACAAGATGGGGGAGAGAGAGTAGAGAGGGAGAGAGAGAGATAGTAGGTAGTAGGAGAGGGAGAGGGAGAGGGGGAGAGATAGGGGGAATGGGAATGTGTGTAAGAGAGACAAAGTAGGGGATGGGAGAGGAGAGAGAGAGTAGGTGGTAGGAGAGGGAGAGGGAGAGATATAAGGGGGATAAGAGTGTGTGTGAGAGATCTAAAGAGTCAAGGATGGGAGAGGAGAGAGGGTGAGAGAGTAGGTGGTGGGAGAGGGAGAGTGAGAGAGAGTAAAGGATGGGAGAGGGGATGGGGAGTAGGGAGGATGGGGAGTGATGTGATTTCACATAGTGCGTACACACTATAGTGCATATGCACTATCTCAAATCACCTAAAAATGGTAAAAAACTAACCTTGGGTCCCATTTCATCCATTTCTTGCTTTTGGTCTATTATGCACTCTGTTATTTTGATAGAAATCACAAGTTTCAACATAGTAAACACCATTTCAACACTTTTGGAAGTTAGCAAACACCAAATTCAATCATTGGATATGTGATTTGAAGAGTTTTTGAATATTCCTTGTATAGAAAAGGTTAGTGCAATCCATTTTAAATATTGTTTGCCAATATATAGATACAAATTTGATTATAATTTGACATGTTATTTAATAAATAATGAATTCATTGAAAATTGTATGTTTGAATGAAATGTTATTTCGGAATGGTTAGAAATTTGACAAGTCATTTGATATATATTGTGTATTCATTCAAATAATTATAATTTTCATATGTAATTGAATAATTTGTAATTTACACATTTTAAGTAATTCAGATGTTTGAATAATTTGACATGTAGAAATCATCATCATGCCAAGGAACAAACCAAAGATTAAAACAAATGAAGATAGGGAGAGATATTTGGCAATTAAAAGAGATAAAATGAAATTACTACATGAACAAAGAAAATTACAAAGCAATAATGAAGAATTGACTTTCGAAGAGGATGAAGAACCACCAGTACAAAGAAATAAAGAGGATGAATTAGAAAGACAAAGAGAACGAATGAGATTGTTATGCTCAAGAAGACAATTGAATTGTGAAGCTACACCATCCTCCAATGTTGGAGTCATATCGTCCGCTACACCATCTTCCAATGTTGAAGGCATATCATCCTCTCATGTAGAAGATACATTGATTTGTAGATCTAATGATATACACACTCCATCATGCATTGTTGAAAGCACAACATCAACACATCAAGTAGGTGATATTCCATCTTTTACATCTTATTGCCAAGGCACATCATCTTTGGTTCAAGGTATGCAATACACTCAACCTTATATTGATGTTCAAAATGTTGAGAGAATTGAAGAGATTAGAACACCTTCTAGAATTCATTTTGGAAGACCAAAATATTTGATTGATATTGATACAAACATTTTGAAATCAATGCCTGACAAGATTAGCAAGCATACTTTTCAAAGAAAAGTTAATAGTATGTGGAGATTATTTTTTGAAGAATTAAATATTATAGGTCAATGCCAATTATTTGTTGAAATGATGAGAAATTTGAAATTTCGGCCTATCATGAAGATTCTTGGGCTAAGAATGATGGACGATTCAAATGAAAGAAATATTGTAAAGAATTTAATGAGTGCTTATGACAAAGTGGGTTCTAAATCACACAGCAAAGATAGTAATATCACAAGACGAGTACTCACATCAACAATAGCAAGTAGCCAAATGAAGAAAGCTTGACTCATGAGAAATAAAAGCAAAACATTAAAAATTGGTAGAGGTGCCCTAAGGAGAGCCATGCTAAGGCGTGAGAGATTAGAAGATCCAACAAAAAATGAGTTATGGACATTTAGCGGTAGACTACCGCAAAAGAATAAAGAAATTAGTGAAGCCTTGAAATCATTGATCGAAGATTTTTGGAAAAATAATACACATTTTCCTCCTAATCAAAGAGATGTTGTAAGAAGGAGGATTGGTAGCCAAAATCATGAGCCACATGCAAAACATTTTTTGGACTCAGCTCAGACACAATTTTTTGCAAAATTTATTGGTATGGATGTGATTCTAGTTCATACATGACCTTGTTTTAGAGACCTACAATAACCTCTCTCTCTTTTTGGAGATCACATTCTGTTTTCATTTTACAATGCCATCTTGGGTGATGCTGAAACTTGTAGTGTTGGCTTGTACAAAGTTGCCAACTGCCAAATCTCTCTCACCTTTCGTCGTGGGATTGAACTGTCTGCTTTGTTAGCTTTGGGTGGCCGAGTAAACCCTATCCTCAATCTATTAAACAAATATTTGTAGACACTATTATGTCTATCTCTCTAATGACTTGTCAAATGTCTTTTGTTGCGTGAAAATGATCACCAATTGAACCATTGATAATTACAAAAAAACTTGCACCCTCTAAAAAAGACATATTCCATTTACATCATTTCTTAACGAAACCAAATTTTATCATAACTTTGTGCAAGAAATCCTTTTGAAGCCTATCGTAAGCTTTCATCATAGTCAGGTTAATGACACATAAGGGAAGGGAGTTTTTTTTAATGGAATGCAATACTTCATGAAAATCTAATGCACCATCCATAGTTTCTCTTCCAAAAATAAACCCCCTTCTATTTAGAAACAATCAAAGGGGGAATATACCTTCAATTTTCTCATCCTGAGATAGAATGCCATTGAAATCCCCAGGCACAATAAATTTATCATCTTCAATGCTAGAAATAGCCTAAGAATAGGAATCCAAAAGTTTTGTCTTATCATCACATGTAGAAGTAGGGCCATATATATTGAGCACTATGAATGACATACCAAAATTAGTAAAAACTACATGCCACTAGTTAGGAAAAGACTGAATATATAGCAGTGCAAGATTTATGGTTCCAAAGAATACATGAACCACCCAAAGCACGTGCAACATGAACATGAAATGAGTTCCACTTAGTCAACTTTGCAATAATAGAAGAATATGATTATTGAGACAATTTTGTTTTTTGAAGCAAAATTAAATTAGCACCACCCACATCAAGTTAGATTAGAGAGCAGATCTTTTGTCTGACATTTCACGAAAGGTCCATCATTCTTCTAAGGAGTGCCTTTTGCACTCCTTTTCCTTTTGCTATCTATCAAATTTTTATCAAGAGTAGCTTGAATACCAAGGTCAATTTTCTCCTTAATCTTTTAAGAATTAGGTTTGTTTTGTTGTCTCTTACAAGTAGACACTTGAATTGAATCAGGCATGGGAGTTTGATGTGGAGAATAGCTTTGCAAAGGATCAAAATTCTTCTTAGAGTCCTTATTCACAAAATATGACTTACTAATAGGCACCTTATGCAAAACCAAGTCAGAATTAGTTAAATCCTTATAGAAATTATCAACTATTATAGGACTGTAATGAATAAAAGGAAACATTATTGGGGTTACATGGATTAGTAACTATCACTATTCCCTTAAATAATAATGAACACTGTTGTATACGCATAGCCAAAACTAAACAAAATTGTTGTTTCAAATGTTGTTATTGGGACACTAGCTAAATAGCCTAATATTTGCACAACAAAAAGTGGGTAAAGTAAGACAAACCTTTAATTGATGAGAAAAAGAAGAAATCTAAGGAGGAGATGGCTTTAGTGCAACCAATTATATCACCAAGTACAAGATCAATCACATTACAAGACAAGAAAAAGATGAAAAAGAGTAGAAGAGATCAGGTAATATTACATGAAACTATCATACTTTCAATCTATGATCATACAAAATTGGATTCTGATGCTATGATAAATTATGGAGAATTGTGAAGGGGAAAGATGCAAAAGAGAAAGATAGGAAGTGAAGTACAAACAAGTATTATAAGATGTAAAGGACATCTTATTAAAAATTGTTCTAGATGCCCTAGCCAAAGACAAAACTCCAATGATTGATCAATTAATTTTTCTTGTAAAATAGGTAAATGCACATGATGTTGATGTTAATGAAAATTTGATACAATTAGAAGAGAAAAGAATAGAGAAGATGGGACCCTCCTTACATGCTCACTCGACCTCTTGTTGAGGCTCTTCTCCAGTTCCAACTGATACAAAGAAAGTAGATATGAATCAATATTTATTATACGTTGAAATCAAATATATGTACACACAAAATCAATTATTTTCTTACCACCAACAAATAGTCACTCTGTAAGTTCACCTCAAATGCTCGTGGATGATCAGGCATGATGAGACCCTACAAAAATTTAATAAATATAATCACTTATAAATACACATATCGCCAACAAAAATATTGTACCGAAGTAAATATCACTAAATTCATCTTATACCCACCAATTCCAACCCAAGTTTTGATTTAGAGCTTGTGAAATTTGATCTAACAACTTATTTTTGGGTCTAGAGAGAAAATACATGTCATAAATGGTAAGATAAGGTCCAATAAATGAAAGGAATTATTTGATTGAAGTTTAAATAGAGAAGCACACTTATAGATAAGGGTAACCTTGAGTTTTTAAAGAAAATGAATCAATATAGGACTTAAATAATAATTTGAAGGTCCAATGAGTGTTAGGAGAGTGTGAAATCAATGTAGGAACCCATAATGTATATTAAAATGGGGCTAAAATTAATACCAAATAAGTGTTCTTACTTTTTCAAATGATACATGTAGTCCCCACTTTATTGGAAGCATGTGTCCACCTCATGCACACAATAAAGTAGAAGAAAAAAAGAGAAAGAGGTAAAGATTTTGGGAAAACTACAAGGAGATTAAATATCACCAAGCTGAAGGACAAAAGCTCCCAAACCAAGAATATTAACTATTACATTCATTTGCAAGGATACATAAAAGAACAAAAAAATGCTAAAGCTTACTAAGATTCCAAGTGAACTAGTTGAAGAGACCTCACTCAAGAAAATGTCTCAATCTCAAACATTGTGTTGAAAAAGCTATAGAAAAGGCTCATGTGGTCACTTGAGAAAAGAAAGAGCAAAAATAAAAGATAAGAAAATACTCAATGATTTATCCCACTAGCATAGCTATAAGAGTATTAAAAGAAGAGAGAAGGGCTATGAATCCAAAAGTCTAGTAAGTTATCTTATCCAAGTTTATTTTGTATGAGAGGAGGAGGAGGATGAGAATGAAAGAACATAGAATTTTGTTATGCTAGTTCCATTCATCCCAAAGAAATAGTGAAGGAGAGTTGATGGTGTTTATTCCAAAAACTATATTTTCTTTGAATCCTAAGGATATGCCTAGTTCTATTATCAATTTCAACATTTGACTTTGGCCCATGAATAATATTAGTTTAAAATACAAATTCTCCTACACTTATGACTCTACTAGACCAAGGTGAGTATATCTAATCACCAATTATATCTTTAAACTTGACTATTATTTATAGAAAACATATAACTTCCATCTTGTAGGTCCTACTCCTAGTTGCAATCAACTTGGAATAAAAATAATCTTCTATTGCTATCTTTACTTTTAATTTCATTATCTCCTACTCTTAGTCCTCATACCTTTATTTTATTTTCCTACTTCTTCTCTACTTCTAACTTCAATATGTGCTCCTAGTTCTTCTTTATCTAATTCTTTCACTACCACTTCTACCTTCACTCCTATTTTTTTAATTAAAAGTAGCCAAAAATAGGGGGCTAACCCTTTAACAACAAACTAGCCTACTATCAATAGATAACCATTAAGCAAAACTACCCCTTACCACTTAGTAAAACAAAAACAAGGTTTCGATCCATAATTAAAAGAGTATCAGTAGGCCTAACATACATATTGCTTGTGTAAAAACCATAAAAGCTATAGTAATATATAAAAAAAGGTTAACATTAGAAATTTTGAGATTAACTATTATAAACAACAACTAAAACAAAGAAAATTCTTTCATACCTCTGTCAATGGCTGTGAGCTAGCCACAACTATGACCACTCCACTATCAATAGATTGTCACAGATGGGGAGGTGTGTCCGACATCATGAGTTACATGTCATATAATACATGTTACATCTAACATGAAACATAAAATAAATATAATGAAATGAATTAAATTAACATGAAACAACTGTATCGTATGATGTCTATGCTCCGAGTCTGTGGTAAAGGTTGAGGGTCCTGTGGAGAACTGATGCAGATGCATAATTTTTTTTGTCAATTATTAATATGATTGCGTAATAAATATATGTATTAATTAAAATGATTAAATTGATACATACCTCAAGACTCGTGGAAGGGACAAAAAATGGGCCTAGAGGATCGCTGCTAGGCCCAACAACACTCTAACCCTGAATTTTGAACAATGTCAATAGATGCTAATTAATTAATCGTTCACTATACATATGAAATGTGATCAAAATATTAAATTATAGTTTTAATTTAGTTGTGTGTCAATGCCAAATGTGTCATTCAGGAACTGATCAGTGACAAGCCCATCATTTGCACCATCTCCACCATGAGTGCCAAATGTGCATAGGGATCCGCATGAAGGGCACATGTGACCACGATGCACAGAAGGCTCCCCCTCAACTAATGGGCTAATGGAATGGATGAGGGTCTGTGTCAAAGCATTAATGGTCGCTAGAGTACTGGCCTCTATATTTTCCTTCACAACTGAAGGAATAGTCACATGCTTGTGTGGTGGCTTGACCACAAGTGCCCTAACTACATTAGAGTCACGTCGTGCTCCTAGCCTCTCAAATGATGACCCCCCACCTCTACCCTAGGAGTCTAATATATCAAAATAATTGGGGATTTCCCCAAGGAAAAAATCACAATATAATTTCTTCAAAAAATACATGCAGACCTCATGATTGTTGCAAGGAGCGGCATCAAAAACCATCCACCATCTATCCCAAAAATTATTTCTAATAGCATTGTGTATGCACCAATGGATGGGGAATCATTTAGTACCCTCTCTAACAGTATTTTTCTCACTGAGTTTTCTAAATAATGCACATATACTACCTTTTGGTATTTCTTTTTTTTTAGCATCTTCATATGACAATTTATTTGCATAAAATCTTTTTTTTTCATCCCTCTTAACTTGCCAAATATCTAACTGACCACTAATTGAGGCTATCTGGGTGTTAATGGATTTGAGGGATGATGCCAATTGAGCCCTCATTGGATTGGTTTGTCTAGATTCGTTCAATCGAGCAATGAGTCTTTCTAATTCAATTTTGTCTCTCACTATTTCATTTATTATATTTTCTTATGTGCCTGGTGGAGGTCTTGCAATTGGTTTGGGTTGTGGAATTTGTTGTTCTTCTTGAGGAGGGTTTTGGTTTTGAGGTTCTTGAGGGTTTTGACATTCTTGTGGATTTTTTGGTTGATTATGGACATTTCCTAATAAAAAATTAATTGAAATCCAAATAAATAAACAAATCTAAATGAAATTTGTAAAAACCCTACAAAACAATATAACAAACCTAAAAAACAATATGAAAAACATATCAAACAATGCAAATTTAGGTTTGAATCACTTACGACGTTGTCATGGGTGCGCTCGTGGTCTTGGATTTTGATGACGATGAGGTATTTTGGCAAATGGTGGTGAAAATGCTATGTTTCCAACTTGCGTATGTGCTACTCGTTGTAGGAGTAGAAGAAAATACTGATGAAAATGATGGGTTGTGGGTCTGTAGCCCATCATATACACTTTTTTTGTTTTGGTAATAGAGCATATATGCTATAGCATGCACGCACTATAGCACGTGCGCACTATTTAAAATAGGAAAAAAAAAACTACTTGTCACGTTTTTGGCACCACAAGTCGATGCATTGATCCAAGTCATTGCTTCTATTATACCAAATTCCATAATCTAATGTTCCTTTCAAATATTTGAATATCCCTTTTACCATTACATAGTGATATTCTTTAGGATTAGATTGAAATTTGGCCACAATTCTAACTACATTAGCTATATGTAGTTTGCTATGAGTTGGATATTGCAATCCTCTAATCATAGATCTATACTTATTTTGTTCAACAGTAGGTGTCTCATCCTTTCTTGATAACTTGTGACTAGTTACCATAGGAGTTCCAAATGTTTACAATTTTCTAGACCAAATATTTTCAGCAAGTCTTTTAAGTACTTGGTCTAAGAGATAAAAATACCTTCTTTATTCTAAACAATGTACAATCCTAAGAAGAATTTCATTTCTCCTATCATGCTCATCTTAGATTCATTCTTCATGTCTTCTAAGGATTTGTTACTAGCTTCATCATTTCCATCAAAAATGATGTCATTAACAAATATAATAATTATTAACAAATCATTTCCTATTTTCTTCAAGTACAAGCTACTATCTATTGTGCCTTTACCAAATCTAAGCTTTCCTAAGTATTTGTCAAACCTTTCATACCGGGTTCTTGGTGCTTGCTTTAATCCATACAATGCTTTCTCTAGTCTACAAACCATATCCTTCTCTTCTATTAAAGGAAAACCCTTTGGTTGTTCAATGTAAACTTCTTCTTCTAGTTCTCCATTCAAGAATGTTGACTTAACATCCATCTGATATACTTTAAAATTCTTGTTTGCTACATATGTCAGCAACATTCTAACTACTTCCATCCTTTATCCAAGTGCATATGTTTCCTCATAATCAATTCCTTCTTGCTAAGAGTAGCCTTTGCATACAAGTCTTGCTTTATTCCTTATTACTTCTCCTTTTTCATTCATTTTATTTTTGAATACCCATTTTTTGCCAATCACATTTTTGTCCTTAAGTATAGAAACTAATTCCTATGTGTCATTTTTAGTTATATTCTAGAGTTCTTCCTTCATTGCTCTTATCCAATGATCATCTTTGATTGCTTCATCTATGCTTCTTGGTTCTACTTGAGATATTAGACATAGTTCTTCATTAATTCTACTCCTTGTCATTACTCCTTTTTCTTTACTTCCTATTATTTGGTTAGCAGGATGATGTCTTATCATGTTCCTATTTGGAGTAGGAGTTGCTACCTCAATTCTTATTTCTAGCACTATACTCTATTCTTCTCTTTCATCTTCAATTTTCACATTATTCTGCAAGTCATTGTTAGTCTTGAGAAATAATTCATTACTTCTGTTAGTCATTCTAGAGTAATCATCTCTATCAGATCTATAATCCATTATCCTTTCCTTGGTGCCAAATTTTTCATCAATTTTAACATTTGCACTCTCTACTATAGTTTTTGTTCTATAGTTGAAACATTTGTAAGCTTTACTTTTTAATCAATAGTTAAGAAACATACCTTCATCACTCCTTGGATCAAACTTACTGATATCATCATCTCTTTTGATGTAACATTCACTTCCAAATATCCTAAAATACTTGACTAATGGTAAGTGACCAAACCATAACTCATAAGGTGTTTTGTCCATACCTTTCCTAATCTACACTCTGTTTAGTGTGTATACTATTGAATTGACTACTTCTCTCTAGAAGGTCTTTGGTACATCATTCTCAAACAACATAGTCCTTGCTGCTTCAACAATTGATTTGTTTATTCTATTAGAAATCCCATTCTTCTTAGGTGTATGGGGTGAAGATAGTTGTCTCCTGATACCATGCTTTTCACAATAGATATTCTCTAGAGGTGAATTATCCTCCTCTATCTTACCTTAAGCTCTTTATTTTGACTCCAAATTCATTCTCAACTCTATTCTTAAATATTTTGAATTTATCAAATGCTTCTAATTTTTCTTTAAGAAAAGCTACCCACATCATTCTAGTGAAATCATCAACAAAAATCATAAAGTAAATTTCTCCATAGTATCCTCTTGTTCTTGCAGGACCATTTAGACTTGTATGAATCAGTTCTAGCTTTTGTGTAGTAAAAAATTGCTTGCTAGGAAATTAAACTCTTTTCTGCTTGCCCAAAATACATTCCTTACAAATAGTATCAGTGGGCCTAGTGATCTTAGGTAAATCTCTTACATCAAGAGTATTACTAGCCTTCATAATGTTATCAAAGTTAATGTGACAAAATCCTCTATGTCATAGCCAATTGTTGTTAATCTTAGCTACCAAACATATCATTTTAGTGGAGCTTAACTAAAATATATTACCTCTAGTTCTTGTGCCAATACCAAGAAGTTTTCCTTCCTTGTTCTTGATAATGTATGTATTATTACCAAACTACAATTGGTAACCTTTGTCCATAAGTTGTCCAACACTCAACAGATTATGCTTCAGTCCATCAAAAAAGTAAACATCATCAGTGTATATTTTACCATCAAGTGTGATAGATCCAATTCCTATAATATGACAAGCTGCATTGTTCCCTACTCTAAAAATTCCTCCATCATGGCTTTTAAATTTGACAAATTCCCTTACATCACCAATCATGTGATGTGAACAACCACTATCAATGATCCAATTTTTCTTTTCAACTTGTGATATTAGTGCACTTTCTTCTCTAATTTCTCTGTCAAGATCATTCTCCTTTATAGTTATGAATCCTCATTCATCTTCACTCATGTTTTGACTAGATTCCTCTTCTTCTTCTTCTTCTTCTTCTTCATTAGCATATAAACAATTTCTAGGTCTTCTAGACTTGAATCTTCCCTTATACATTCTTTCTCTTTTAGGACACTTTGATGCATAATGACCATATTCATTACATGTCCAACATTTGAAGATGTTATTAAATTCCTTTTCTCTTTCCACAAGAAGAGCTACTCCCTCTCAAATCTTTTCTTCAATGGACTTGCTACTGCTAGAAATGTCTCCTTGCAGTCCTTGGTAAACTAGGCTTAATGTTTAGTGCACTAAATGCTATCTCAACTTTTACAAGGTATCATCAGGTGAATCATTTGTGTTACTATCTTGAAAGGTGTTGTTAGACTTTTCAAAATCTTACCATATTACTTCATCATTAGATTTCATTCCAACAAGAGATGTGATTCCTAAAACAATCTCAGATATTCACCCAACATAGTTTCTTATAGATTCATCTTCCATCATCCTAGCATCTTGGAAACTGCAATAAAAAAATTGCAATCTAACATTTTTTGCATGTTTATCACCCTGATAATTAGCCTCTAAAGTTTTCCAAATTTCATGAGATTTTTTGAGTAGTTTTACCTAATTGTACTCACTTTCAAGTAACACTGACAGTATTGCTTCTCTTGCCCTTATGTTGTGCATAAAAACTTCTCTCTTTTCCTTAGTATAGGTTTCAAGATTGACTTCTTCTACAAAATTTTTAGATGTCTTGGTTACAAGCCAATATCCTGGACCCATGCACAAGAAATTAGTCTTCATCTTATCCTTCCAGCTGTCATAGTTTGTGCCATCAAATCTAGGACTTTCCTTTCTGAATAGACTCACCATGAATCTCCCAAAATTGTTAAACTTTCCTTTAAGGACATGAAGCTTTGATACCAATTGTTAGAAATAGTAAACCACCAATATAACTATGAGGGGTAGGTGAATCAATTGATTATTAATCTTGAGTAATTCTTAATTATTCAACCAAGTAAACAACAATCATAAAGAATTATGCATACACAATAACACTAGATATGTTGACTAGAGAAACCCTTTATCAAAGGGAAAACTTTAGTGGGAATGATGCTAACAAGATAATGTACTAATTTGAATATTACTTGTTACAGGATGGACCCTGTTAGGAGTCTGTTAGAACACTTAGTACAAAGAGGCCCTGTTAGGAGACTTTGAATCCCTGTTAGGAGATTATAGTCCTATTAAGAGTTGTAGAAGGTAGTTGCACCCACTATCTAAACAACTTTAGGATTAGATCAATGAACTCACTATCCAATTTATCTTGGTACTATTTCTTTCAAAATAATAGATGTAAAATACTATTTAACTTCTTCCTCTATCTAGTATATTGAACTTCTTCACCTTCAAATCATGCAGTTAGATCTAGAACTTTGAACTCATCAATAGTAACGCTTGAGGTCACACATTAGTAGATTACTCTACTCCTCTACTTTGCAATTCACAATTCTTCTCTACTTCTTGATCTCCAAATATGATGATCTAAAACTCAAAAAACATCTTTCCTTTATACCGCACTCAATATTAATTTCTTGAGTTGGCTCCATACTTTTCTATAAGTTAATTAAAAGAAATACACATTTAATTAATGTTCACGGCTCATAGTTATACACAATCTTTCACACATGTGACCTTTGTACTTGCACACTCACTAATGTCATCAATGGTTAGTGTACTACCTCTGGTTAAATGTCCATCCCTTCATTCCAAATACAATGTGCTATATTGATCATATAATAGAAACTATTTTCTCAATGCTCTTTTTCCCTATGGTTCTCTATAAATCATTAATAACTTCTATATGCTGTTGATTCAGGTTCTATGCACTTTCCGACATGTCACATAAATGCTTTAGTATATGCTGGTAACTACCATGAGTAGATATGCAATGTATTGTCCTTAATACCAAAATCATAGTCTGTTACTCTGTCAACTTTTTAACTAACTTTTTACTATGTTTCCACCAATGAAAAACATAGTTATACATCATATCAATGTTCTAAAATAATCCACCATAGCATCAACATACATGCCAATAGATTCTACTCCTATATGGATTCCAAATTTTATTGGTTTTCTCTATCATCCTCAAGGCTCTATTACTTTAACTTTAACTTTATTAAGGGAATTTACTTTTACTAAAAAATTTCTTATTTTTACTTCTAATAATTTAAAGTTAAACATGGTATTCCATGGCCTTACTCCATGCAAGATGTAGTTTCTCCTATTCATAAATGTCTTAAGTTTTACGTTGTGATGGAAAAATTATTACTATTAATCATTTTTTTAACAATATCATATTTCCAAAATCCATTAGAATATATCGATAGATGTCTCAATTTGATTGTGTATGTTTATAGAATCAACATTAGAATTACAATAGGAAAGGTAAACTTCTAGGGGGTTGGGGGGGGTGAATCAACAGTTTAAACTTGGACCCACAAAACTTTCACTATACATCAATCTCACACATTCAATGTATAAACTAAAATAACATGTAAAGAATGTATATCATAAAGCATGTAAGCAAGTAAACATTTATACACATAATACTAGATATGATTACCTAGAAACCCTCCAAGTGAGAAGGTAAAACTGGGGTGGAGATGACACCCACAAATCATCACTACTATAGTAATATAGTGTATCCAATGGAGGTTACAATTTTTTGATCATGAGGCATGATCTACCCTATGAAAGGTTTTCCCTATTAAAGGCTTACAAAGACTATTAAGTCTCACCTTGTTAGAGAATTTCAACACCCTGTTAGAAGTGTGACTTGCTAAAGGAATTTAACTTATAACTAAGTAAGCACCCTATTAAAGGATTTTAATATAGCCTGATAGGACTACTCTTTTAAGAGATTTTGACTAAAACCACTTGTTAAAATATCTTAGTATTGATCTTGCGGTCAACACTTGGTTACTTGTTCCTCTTCTCTATTCTACTCTAACTGATTATGCAATGTTATCTCACTTTATAACTCTTACGCCACCATGAAAGCTCTATTTGCACACGAAAAATTCTCTATTTACTCCTTCAACATTCATTTCCTCATAGAGAGTTTAGGGTTTGTCCCCCTTAAGAAGACTTTGCTGACTTATGGTTAGGTGTAAATCTACGGCTAAGATTCATGTATTTTCTCACTTAATCCTTCCCATTTTCTAATCATCTACATGTGATTGCATAGGGAATCCAACTTTAGGTTTTTCCTTATATCCACAATATCGTAATTCATCCTTAAGTTAGCTCAAAAATGGTTTACATAGTTGCTTGTGCCATTACAAACAAATATGTCAAAACTATCTCACATCTAAAGCCTTTGATGCTTAGCATACAGTAATCTTTTTGCTATGACTCAGCATCTATATCACTTAACATCCACTATTCACTTAGCTCCTAAATCACTTGGCATACACTATCTACTTAACACTTGAGTAGCTCAACATATACTGTGAACTCGGCATGGTCTATGTTTTTCTCGACATATACTACTTGTTCGACATGAACTAAGTAAATAGTTTAAGTGTGTTGATACTCGTCAAAACCAATCTAACATCAAAATTTTTTCCTAAATTGGGTTTCCAAATGAAATCATATTGTCAAACGTGTTATTGAATCTAATATGTTTCATGTTTACATTTCAACAAAGTTGATTTGTAGTAACCTACAAGCTTGAGGCATTGCATAATCTAATGGATGCATGGATGATGAAAATGTTTTATGAATATGGGTTGAATAAGTTGTGAAAAAATTTAATTGTACATCTAGAGCTTGGATAATTGATTCACCCCCCCGCCCCACCCCCCCTTCCCCCCTCCCCAATTATTCTAAAGAATTCTATGTATTGGAATCAGAGCCACCTACTTAAGAGGACTAGTTTGACGGTACTAGAAGCAACAAGATCAAGATGTCAAAAAGAAAGGCACACAAGCCTAATATAGTTAACTTTTCTACATGGAAAATTCTAAAAAAGCTATACATAGATGGTCTTGGAGATCATATACAATCTACCATTGTTGTTGAGCATGTTGATCTTGTTGGAGTTTTAACTATTGAAGATCCGAAAAAGAAGAAAGAACACAACCAGGCAATGTTGGAGATTGCCTTTGTCCTAAGCTATGCTAAGTTTGATGATATCAAGGGTTGTGATAGTGAAAATAAAATGTGGGATGCTCTACACACTATCTATGGAGGTGACAAAAATGTACTAAGAGCAAAAGTTGAAAGTCTTAGAGGTAAGTCCTATGATATGATAATGCCAGAAGGTGAGAATATTGCTCAGTACTACTCTAGGATAAAAGATGTTGTTAATCCAATAAGAGGAGCTACTAGTAAAATAGATGATGATACTATACTAAGTAAATTTTTGAGAACATTGCTGCCCATCTATGCCATTAGAGGTTTTTTGACACAAGAACTGAGATGTATGCAAGGGAATGATACAACTCTTGAAGGTTTGGTAGGTAGGTTCACAATTATAAACCAAAATATGCTTTCAAAGGTAAGTTTCATTAAGGGAACCTAATGAGAAGAAGAATAAGAAGAAAAAATATGTGTCCAGTGATAGTGATATAGATGAGGAAGATGTAGAACAAATTGAAGCACTACTAGTAAGGATATTTCATAGAGGTAAAGGCAAGTTCAAAGGTAAGTTTCCTATCATGTGTTTCAATTGCAATGAGGTTGGTCATATTGTTACCAGATGTCTAAATAAGAATAATTACAAAGGTGGTGACAAGTACAAAACTAGAAGAGATGAAGGAAAAAGAGATTACAAAGACAAAGGAAAGAAGTCTTTCTATATTTCTGAAGAGGAAACAGAAGATGGATCTGAAAATCATGATGATGAAGTTGTGTATGTTGCAATGAAGGATGAATCTAATGAAGATGAGGCAACTGCACAAGTGTCTTGTGTGAACAGGAATGATAGATGGATCATTGATAGTGGGTGTTCACATCACATGATTGGAGATAAAATTAAGTTCATTACCTTGAATTATTATGATGGAAATAATTTAAGGTTTGGTAATGATGCTCCATGTCTAATAAAAGGAAAAGGTTCTATCAAACTCACATAAAAGATTTTATGTTACAATGCTTAATATGTTGAAGGACTTAACTGTAACTTGTTGATTGTTTCACAACTAAATAATTCAAGGTTGTAAGGTTGAGTTTGAAAGAAAGATTTATAAGATATATGATACTAATGGAAAACTAATTGGAAAAGGTGATCAAACTAGAGGTAATCTAGTCTACTTTGATATAGAGAATGCTACTTTTTTAATTGTATAATTTAATGATGTGTGGCTATGACAAAAGATGTTGTGTCATGTTAAATTTTGATAACTTGGTTAGTATCAGTAACATGAGAAGAGTTAGACGTTTGCCTAAGTTTAAGAAGCCTCACAATATAATTTACAAACAATGTTAGTTAGGAAAAATGACAAAGTCAAGTTTTAAGAGTAAGACTCATGCCTCTAAAGGAATATTAGAGACTATTCATACTAACTTGTGTGGACCAATTGAAGTGCAAAGCTACAAATGCAATAATTACATTATGATACTTATTTATGATTATTCTCAAATGATGACATTTATGTTTTTGAAACAAAAATTTGATGCTTTCCAAATGTTTAAGTGGTACTTGGCAAGAGTTACGAAGGGAATAGGTAAAAGTTTGAAATGTTTGAGATCTAATAGAGGAGGAGAATTTACATCAAATGAGTTTGAGATTTTTTGTAATGATAGAGGAATCAAAAGATAGACATCTACTCCTAGGACCCCTCCACAAAATGGAGTTTTTGAAAGGAGGAATATATTTGTAATTGATTATACTAGGACAATAATGATGGAGAAAAATGTTTTTTTGAAATAATGGAGAGAAGTTGTAAGTATAGCTTTCTATACCTTGAACCATGTGTAAGTCAAGAAAGGTAGTCATTCAACACCTTTTGAGGTATGGTATGGTTACTAACCCAATTTAAAATACTGTAAGGTATTTGGAAGAAAATGTTATATTCTCCAAGTTTTTAGAAATGGTAAACTAGAGGAAAAAAGCAAATAAGGTATGTTCCTTGGTTATTCCATAAGAATTAAGTCTTATACATGTTTAAATACTAAGACTCACAAAGTTTTGGAAAGTGCAAATGTGAAATTTGATAAATATAAAGAAGTATATGAGGCTGAACCTATACAGGAACTAGAAGAATACAAATCATTTGTGTACTTTTATGAAGGTATGCCTATTGATGAGACACTTCTAGAACTCAGAAAGGGTGAAAAATTAGACCAAAGAACCTCCACACCAGGGAGTACTAGATCCATGAAAATCGAGGAATGAACACTCGAGAGCACTAACAGCAAGGAAAGAGGAACATCTATCCATCTAAACCATAATAGTAAGGAACATACTGAAAAAAAAATTGCAGTAAACATAAATAGTATCACAATTACAAAACAACCAAATTAAGTATGTGGTTCCTCCCAACCGTCAATAGCATCATAAGACCATCGTGGATCCTAGCCATCCCCCATGCATAACATCCCAAGCCACCTACCAGATCGTTGGTACTATCATAATAGGGACGTCATTACTAAACATGCTACCAACAAAAGCATAAGAAAATCTAACATGCTAGTAGTAAAGCAAAAGATAATCCTACAGTAGATAACATCACCTATCACATGCTAAACAATAATAAGCAATAGATATGCTAATGCAACAATTCACAGCATCTAATCATATGCTAAACATCATAATAAGGGAATGCGTCAAATAAAATAACATCATCTAAACATGAGATACAAGCATCCAAATGAAAGCATAAATCACAAGAAAGCATACTTTGGAACCTGAAGTATCAAGTGAAGGCATCTAGCAATGGTCGCACTAGGATAAAGATCATCTCTGTACACCGGTCCCTAGTAGTGGTGAAGGTAGCTATGCTTCCCAACCATGTGGCACCCATAGGTCCACACCCACCATGCTGATGGAGATAATGATCCAACCAAAAACACACAAAAATCACAACATCCAAGGCTAACACTCACGCCAGACAATATGATGGCTGAACCAAGAACCTAAGACAATGCAAGGAGTAAAGGTCCTGGTCAGACACTCAATAGGCTGCTAAGTAGGGGCTGACATCATGGAGAGTCGCTTGGAATCAAAAAGTCCAAGATTGGATCATGTGTCCTCAAACTTAAACGAGTGCTCACACATTGTGTCCTTGAACTTAATCGGGTGCTCAAACATTTTATTATCTTAAGTTTTATTACCATTCACACATTTAAATTTAGTTATCACTTATTTAAAACTTCCTATCATCTACCAACCCTATGGGACTAAGGTCACCAAGTTGCAAGATAGAAGCCCCCTCCATATGTTACCCTACCCTACCCATGCTCATCCTACGAAAAATGCTCGTGGGCATGCATACTCCCATCCCAACCCCAATGATCATAACTTTCAAAAGTACCATGGAAGATTGAGCCTCACAAGTCACTCGACAAATGTACACAGACGTACTCGTGTATGGTGCACCACCATCACAAAGATCATAACACAAGGATAGGAATGAGAACACAATGCAAAGAAAACACCCAACTAAAAGCAACATGGGAAGGACAAATTCTACACAAATCCCAAAGCCAATAAAATCATACAACATGAAATCACTCAATCGGCCTCAATCCGAGAGTACAAATTTTACACAAATCCCAATGATGTAACAAGACCAAACATCATGAACTCAATCAACCAGCCTCAATCTGAGAGTATGGATTCTACATGAATCCTAGCATTCATGAAACAAAAGCAAAGGTCCAAAAGAAACCATAACATGTAACAAATCACTCAATCGAACACAAAGTCGAGAGTACGGATACAACACACATCCCAATGCAACATAAAAGTGTAGAAGTGGTCTGACTGACATCCAAATGGATCATTCAAGTCCATGACCCACATTGTGCGAAGAAAACTTGAGAAAACAGGGTAGCACACAAAACAAGGTAAAAATTTCAAATTATAAAAAAATTCCAAAATTAAAACCCATTTGACCTTTGAGTTCAAAAACCCCAAAAATTCAAAAATAAATGAAATCATAAATCGTATGCAAAAACGACCAGCATAACAGCATAAAATCCCAAACCCTCATCCCAAAAAATAGGGAAATGTTCATTCCTGCCCAACCGAATAGAACTAGCATACAAAAATGGAGGGGAACACTAGTTCACAACCTCCAAACAAATGACTACCACAAACAGAAGCAGACATGGAGCACAAACAATAAAATAGGAAAGCCCTACCTCACAACCAAAAGGGCAAAAATGAGAATCTGAACCATAAAATAAATATCTCGCAGAAGTAGCTAAAAATCATGACAATCCAAGGTTTCCCCAAGCTAGATCCAACAAGCCCAACCTCGCGACAATCCCACGCCTGTAGCTCCCACAACAAACAAAACAGTAAATCCTCATGAAGAGGATTTTGGGTTTTACTCTTCAACTTTCCAATTTGAAAGTGAGAAGTGAGGAATTAAATTTCTCTTTGGATACTTATTCACTTTTTGAGTGAATAATCAATTAGGAAAAATAACCAGCCAACGTAGTTAAACCCTGAATCGACCCAAATGAAAATAGGCTATTCCTATAAATAGGAATTCATCTATGGCAAAGATGCCAAAAATTAAAATAAGTCAATTAAAAATTCCAAAACCCCAAAAACACATAAATCTCCTTAATAACTTTCGCAACAATGCAAACCTCTAAATGCATAGACATGCTTACTGGTCTGATCACATAATGCAAATGAGTTTGGATTTAATAATCACCGAAAGGTTTAAATTAAACATTTAATTAAGGATACGTCAACTATACAAGGAAAACATTGGTAAAATATGAACGGTTGAATCACTAACTCCATGTGCCACTGCCAGGGATATAAATTCTACACACTAAACAACACGACCAAGTGGAATTGCATATAATAACATAGCTGAAGCAATAAATGCATTAAATCACCTAATTTAACCATTTATTTAATTATATTAAAATAATATATTTACATTACTCACGTTCACATAAAGCATAAAAACACAGGAATGAAGTAAATAACCATACCATTAAATCCATCACCTAACATAATCATAGGTATGTCCAAATACCAGATAACCAGATATCATCATAAAACACACTTTCATCTCAAAATGGCATCATCATGCAATATGATTAACTGAACAACATAGTAGTCTAATATCTATGATATTGAAATCAAAGTGTAACATCTGACCCTTAGGTCATCTCAAACATAAACATAACATGAGTAACAGATATCTCTTAGATAAAAAAAAAAGGGTAAATGATCGCAACACATAAGAAAATAATCCAACATGGACAATCCATTCTAATTACTTAAGCATTTAATAATGATTGATTACACTGTATTAAAAAGGCACTTAAAACACATAAGAAAAAATAGTCATAAACATGACTAACCACTACTACAAGAACCTAGTCCAGTGTAGTGTTGTAAAAAGAACACAGTACAATCCTTGCACACATCTCAAGGTAATCATGGAACAACCTCATGATACCACATCGATCCTAGTAACCACTGGCACAAACCTCAGTGAACCAAAATCACATCATAATCTCAAAGATCAGTCAAAAGATTAATCAAAGCAACTGATACAGAAACATAAATCCAAACACCTCAACAGTGTAGACCACTCAGGGTCATAATCATGATCCATCACAACAAAAGATCAGTAAGGTTGCATCCATTAGGATGACTTATAGAAGTCAAATGGGAGAGGGACTATAGTATCGAACTATCTCCCTCTTTGGTATTGATGGCAACAAAACATGTCATAGCACAATGAAATTTGAAAACAAGACTTTCTCTGATAGAAAGTTTTCTCCCTCTTAGATTTTATACCACAATCTTCTCTGATGTAGTAATATCCCTTTGTGAAGGAATTACATAGCTTCTTCCTCAAAACAAATTTTAGAAAGATATGATAGTAAACTCTCCTTTTGTGACAACACATGTCAAAGATAACACATACCAAATGAGTATCAATGTACCTTGAGTACTAATTCATATGCATTGTTCTCTTGACTATGCTGCATCAACTAATAGATCTTCAACTTGGTTCCTATTAATGCATCACTCAAACTTTATTTTAGTGAGCTTCAGATAGGGGAATGGCCCCTAACTTACCTCTTAGATATCAGGATGCATCCTTAGGTAATTTCTTGGTAAATATGCCTGCAATCTGTTCTTTTGTATGGACATATTCCAATCTGATTTCTTTATCCTGCATCAATTCTCTGATAAAGTGGTATTTTATAGCAATGTGCTTGGTTTTGGAATGCATCACTAGATTCTTTGATATGTTAATTTCACTTGTATTATCACAAAACATGACAACTAGTTCTTTGATCTCAACCCTCATGCCTTCCAACAACTATTTAAACCAAACAATATTAGAACAATTTACTACTGCTAGAACATATTCTACTTTTGTTGTAGATTGGGATGTGCAATTTTTCTTATTACTTGTCCAAGATACCAACCTTTTACCAAGAAAGAATTCTCCACCACTTGTACTCTTTCTACCATCAATATTTCCTACCCAATCAGGATCAGTAAATACTTTTAAGTCTAGATTTCTTCCAAGTTTATACCATAAGCCATAATCTGTATTACCTTTCAAGTATCTCAAGATTCTTTTGATTTCCATCATATGATTTTCTCTACCTTTTATCGAGAATCTTGCCACTATACCAACTGCAAAGGCAATATCAAGCCTTGTATGAACTACATACTGTAATTTTTCAATCATTGATCTATATAAGGTCTGATCTACCTCTTTTGAATCATCATCTTTGGTAAGCTTTAATCTAGTACACATGGGGTTCCAACTAGTTTTGAATCTTCCATACCAAAATTCTTGAGTATCTCCTTGATATATTTAGACTGAGTGATGTAGATACCATTCTTTCTCTACTATATCTACAATCAAACAATGAATTTAATCTCACCAAACATAGAAATTTCAAACTCTTTGTTCATTTTCTCTAAAAATTCTTTGTATAGATCATCATTTCTTGTAAATAAATTATCATCCAAAAATATTTTTGTCAAAACAATCTTGTTGTCTGGTCCTTCCTTGATATACAAACTATTGTTATCATTAGTTCTCTAGAAACCAATCTATATAAGGTAGTTGTGCAACCTCTCATACCATGCTCTAGGATCTTGTTTCAGACCATACAATGCTTTGTGTAATTTGCAGACCATGTCCCTTTTGTCTAGATAAACAAAACCTTCTAGTTGTTCAATGTAGACTTCTTCATCAAGAATACCATTAAGAAATGTAGATTTTTTATCCATCTGATATACTTTAAATCCTTTATGTGCTACATATCCAAGTAAGGTCCTGACACCTTCCAATCTTGCAACAAGAGCAAAAGTTTCACCATAATCAATTCCTTCTTCTTGAGAGTGGCCTTTACACACCAATATAGCTTTGTTTCTTGATACCTTACCATCTTTGTTCAACTTATTCCTAAATACCCATTTTGTTCCAATCACATTTTTGTCTTTAGGCCTACGTACAAGAGTCCAAGTTTTGTTCTTCTCTATTTTTTCTATCTCTTCATTCATAGCCTCAATCCAACTTTTATTTTCCAATGCATCTTTGACATTTCTAGGTTCAAAATCAGCAAGTAAACATGTACCTTTTAGCTGACTTCTTGTCATAGTACCTTCTAATTTGTCTCCAATAATCTAATCTGGTGCATGATTCCTCCTAATGTACTTGGCCAATATAGGTTCCTTGCCTTTTGAATTAATTGCATTTTCATCCTCTTGAACATCAAATTGTAGTTTTGGTTGCTCAGACTAAGTAGACATTGGCTCGATAGCTTTAGAATGTGACTTAGGTCCTTGTGACTCAGTTTGAACTTCTTGCAACTTGGTGACTCAGGAAGACTCAGGAGTAGAAGTCTCCTTATTGATAGATGTGTCTAGTAATGTATCAAGTTTGATGTAAACAAATCTCTTGTAATCCTCTGGTTCCTTTTTGTTTTCTTCTTTAGTCCTTTCTGCAAACTCATCAATTCTCACATGTGCACTTTCTATTATTTTGTGAGTAGACAAATTTAAACATCTATATGCCTTACTCTTGCAAGAATATCCTAAAAATATACCTTCATCACCTTTCACATCAAATTTTCCTTTTCTAGATTCTTTCAAGATATAATATTTACTTCCAAATACTTTCAGGTAACTTACATTTGGTTTATAGTCATACTATAACTCATAGGGAGTTTTATATGTGTCCTTCTTCAACTATACTTGGTTTAAGGTATGAACTGCAATGCTGATAGCTACCTTCTAGTATTTGATAGCAATGTTCTTTTCAATCATTAGAGTCCTTGCACAATCCATGATAGATCTGTTTCTTCTTTTAACTATTCTATTTTGTTCAGGAGTTTCAGGGGCTGATACATGTCTTTTGATTCCTCTTTCAATAAAAAAGTTATTGAATTTATTGGAGATGAATTCACTACCTCTATTTGATCTTAAGTATTTTAGTCTTTTCCCTATTTCTTTCTCTACTCTTGCCAAATACCATTTGAATTTCTCAAATACTTTTGAATTCTTTCTTAAATACATAATAATCATCATTCTAGAGTATCCATCAACAAAAAGAACAAAGAATTTTTCTCCACTATAGATTTCTATTCCAATAGGTCCACACAAATCAGTATGCACAATTTCCAAGATATCTTTAAACTAGGAATGCCTCTTACTTTCCTAAATTTTCTTATTTTCACCATGTTATCAAAATTTACATGACTTAACCTTTTTTTCCATAACCAATTTCTTCAACTTGAGCAATAAAACATGAGCACTCACTAAGATCAAGATAAAATAGGTTACCTTTTTTTTGTTTGCCTGATCCAATCAAATTTCCTTTTTCATCCAGTAGTCTTGTCTTGCCATGCATGAATTCCACCTTCAATCCAATATTGATTAGCTATGCCACACTTAGTAGATTATGTTTTAGTCCTTCAACCCAATAGGGATTATCACATACAAGTTATTTGGTTAATGAGATTCAACCTTTCCCTTTTATGCAACAAGGTTCATTGTTTCCAAACCTTACACTACCACCATCATAATCTTCAAAATGTTCAAACTTAGTTTTATCACTAGTCATATGATGTAAACTATTTCATCTTCACTATTATTAGAATCTTGAGCCATAAAAAATGTCTTCTTACCTTTGTCCTTGAATAATTTATGATTTTTGAAATCTTTCTTGCCATTGTACTTGTGACCTTTCTTTGCATCCTTGCTTTCTCTATTTGGGCATCTGGCAGCAATATGACCAATTTCTTCACATGAAAAATAGATTAGGGAACTTTACCTTTGTATTTTCCTCTACCTCTAGAATATTATCTTGCAAGTAGAGATTCAAAAACTTCAAGCTTACTATCATAACTTTCCTTTGATTCTTTTTCACTTTCTAACTGAGTGTCCTTTATTTTCTTTCCATTTTCCTTAAATGAAAGCTTGGCCTCAAATGCAAATTCAATATTCTTGGAAGCTGGAACATAATTGTCAAATTTATCTAGCTCAAAGGTTGTCAATCTACCTACTAAGGTATCCAAAGTTATCTTATGATTTGTCTCACACCTCCTTTCTTGAACAACCAATACTCTAATTGCATAAATAGGAAGCAATGTTTTGAGAACTTTACTTACAACAGTTTATTCTTTGATGTCTCCTCTAGAAGCTTTGATTGCATTGACATTTTCTTTGATCCTTTCAACATATTTGGCATTGTTTTCATCTTCTCTCATCCTCATATGATCAAATTGTCCTCTAAGGCTTTATGCTTTGGCTCTCCTCACATTGTCATCACCACCATAGATGTCCTTTAGCTTTTTCCACATTTCAAAGGTAGTTTTGTAGTCCTTGATATCATCAAATTCCTTATAGCTTAGAGTGAATGCAATATCTATCATCATAGTGTTATGGTTCTTTTTCTTAGCAATGTCACCAATAGATAATGTACTAGTGGGAGTTATGTATTCTTCATCAAGGTATTTCAATCCTGAATCACCAATGGGAGCCAAATGAAGTCTAATGAGTCCCTGCCATGTTGAAAAGTTATCTTTGCTAAGCTTTGGAATTTCTCTCTTGTAAGACATCCTAATCTTTAGCTTAGGTCTTTGAAACCTTTCCTATAAGCACCAAAATCTCTGATACCAATTGTTGGAAATATAGATGGAGTAACTAAGAGTGGGGGGTGAATCAATTACCACAAAAATATTTTAGATCCCTTGAATGTTAATGATAAAACTGTTTGTTGTTGTTATTTGGTAAACACACAAAAATTGCTATAACTCAATAAAAGTGATGTGATTTAGTTATTACTAAACTTAAAAATTCACAGTGATTAAATTGAAAGGATAAAAGAAATAACATCAACACATGAGATACCAAAATTTAACATGGAAACCCAATATGGGAAAAACCATCAATGTAATTTGCTGCTAATTTTCACTCTTCTGAAGTGAGCCCTATTAGGAGCCAACCTAGTTAAAGGTTACAAAACACACTATTAGGTGTGACCTTGTTAGAGAATTTAATCACCCTATTAGGAGTGGCCTTACAAGAGGTGTTTAGAACAATTCAATGGAACTATCACCTTGTTAGAGGATTTACAACTAGCTACTAAACCAACTTTAGTAAGAGATTTTGGAATCATTGCTACAATTGTAAGAAAGTAACAATGAAATGACCTGAATAAGATGCAACTGAATTACTAATTATAGATCTCTATTCTAGTTTGCACTAGATCCTTCCTAATTGAATATAACTTTGTTGCTCCTCAAGGATATTTGACCGTCCTTTAAGGTCCCTCACTTGCCTTCTCAATCAATCAAAACACTTGCATACACTCACACACTTTAGAATCTCAATTTGAGATTATATTTATATCATTCAGATTATCAAGTTAGCTTAATTACAACTTACAATGACCAATAAACATTACCATAGTCAGTTGGAATTAATACTTGAAATAATTAAACTTTATTTCTCAAATCAACAAAATCCGTCATTACCTGACCCTGCTCGGTAAACACTAATTCTTAAATGATTTCTTGTGTTAACCAATATAAGCTTGGTTAACATTGTAAACTTGCAAAATCCTTTGGCAACTGATCAAACTCAATGACCACTGACTCTAACCAACTTTACTTTGTTAACTATGAGAACTCGATTAACACTATTTTTTGCCATAATTTCCTTCAACGCCTAAGTGAGCTCTGTAGACATTGTCTTGGTTGAGGAATCTTCAAGAATGCTTGGTAGACAAGGAAAAATGTATCCACACAATTAGACAATTGTATCCAACAAATATTGCATTATCTATAGTGATAGTTGCAAGATTCTCTAGTAATCCTAGGGAGAATCATTTGATGGCTATTAAGAGTATGATGAGATATCTAAAAGGAACAAAAAAGATGGTCTATACTATAAGAAAAATAAAAGCTTTGAATTCAGAGCCTACATGGATGCTAATTGGGCAAGAAATATTGATGATAGAAAGAGCACTAGTTGATGAGCATTTTTCTTACACAAATAGTTGGTTACATGGACTAGCAAGAAATAAGATTGTACTTCTCAATCTATTGTTGAAGTCAAATATGTTGTTGCTGTAATAAATTGTGCAAACATTGTATAAATCAAGCAACTACTCAAAGGTATGAAGGAGGAAATCACTAAACATATGATACTTTATTGTGATAATAAAAGTGCTATAAATATATCAAAGAATCCTATGATGTATACAAAGACTAAGAACATTGCAATAAAACATCATTACTTGAGAGAATTAGTTCAAGATAAAGAGGTGAAGATGGAATATGTTAATACAAAAGAGAAAATAATTGATATCTTCACAAAAGCATTACCTAAGGATGCTCATGAGTATCTAAGAGGTAAACTAGGGGTCATAACTGTAGAAAAGTTTATCGAAGAAGCATGAGGAATGCTCTACATCAAACAAGATGATTGGCATATGTTACACATTGATGCAGTGGGTGTTACTTTATGATCTGCCTAAAATAATTAAAGAGATGGAGCTACAAATCAATTAGAAGCAAGGTGAAAGAGGGAGAAACTAAAAAATATTCTTATTTGCATATGAAAATGAAAAGTCTTTGGCATTGTTGTCAAAGAGGGAGAAATATGAGTTCGGGAAGAAATCATTAAGAGAGAAAGACAAGCTAAGGGAGATAGAGTACTAAGGGAGCAAGACATAAAGAGAGAGAAATCAAGATAGAAGATACAGATAAAAGATACATGGAATATCTACTCAGAGGGAGAAAGTGTACCTACTAATTACATCTACCTAGTAAGGGGGAGATAATGATAAGGGAGATATAAGAAGTACTCAAGTGGGGGTCATAAGGATGAATTGATTGTTTGTCTATTGATCAAAACAAAATTTTGTAACCTATTTAGAAGATGAAAGCTACTGATAGAGGGAGAGATTTCAATACAAGGAATTATTTTCTTTTTTGGTATTTTTTGTTCATACTAATTAAGTGTAGTTATTTTGGTTTTCCATCAATGCCAAAGAGAGGGATTGTTGAAAATAGATTGATACAAGTATTATAATGTCTTTCAATTATTCTTTTATCACCAACGTCAAACCTGCTACTTGTTGGTAAGACAATTCCTTATATGATTTGAGTACTATCAATTATTTGATTGATGAAGAGGATTTGATCAAATAAGGTAACCATTGAACCTAGAGGAAACGTTGAATGATATGGAAAAGGAGTACAATGATTAGTTAGGACAATGATATTATAGTGCAATTATAATCTAATTAAGGTTACAAATGATGGTTACATAGATTAACTTCAAAAGAGTATGTTAAATGAAGTTTGTCTCCCAAGATTAACATTTTACATAGTAGGTGGCAAGAAAAGTTAGTGTAAGGTTAGTAGAAAATTAGTTGGAGCTGACCAAAGTCAATTTCAGTGTAAACCGAGCGACATAATCTAAGATGATTAAAGTTTAGTTGATGTCAAGGACAATTAAAATTTAGTTTTCGTTGAGTGATTTAATAGAGGATGTCTAGTAACTGAATATGTGTTGAGCATCAAAAGCTAATTAATGTCAAGTTTTTGCATTATGAGAAAGATCAAGAATTCAATGGACCTGAGATGACAAGTTTAATTTCTTGCATTGTGTCAAGCATGTGGAAGATAAGATTTATGATTTGGTCACATAGAATTCATAGTGAACCATTTTCTAGTAAATTAAAAGAGGATTGAAGGAGAAGTTTCTAGAAGAGAATGAAATGATATGATGGGTAGATTCATTGAATCCTACCTAATCTAACCTAACCCTAAAAGGGATAGTAGAGGATGAACAACAAAATATATTAATTCTCTATTTATGGAGATGGCTGGTTAGAAGAAAATGTTGTCATGTGCAAGAACCTAAGGAAGACAAAGAGTCTAGGGTATTGCTTGATTTGACGACCTAAGGGAAGAGACTACATTGGAAAGTAAAGAAAGATTTCTTAAGGGTATAGATGCTTGAAGGGTGAACAAGATATTAGAGTTGAAGTGTGTGAAAACTAAGAAAAATGGAGGACTAAAACAAAGATCTATAATTAGAAAATGAAGTTGTAAGTTGTTATCAGATCAAGCCTTACTATTATTTTCTAATCATTGAACCAGTCTAGGGTACAAATTCTTTGGATTATGGTTGACCTAAAAATCATTTGTATATCCTTTAACTAGGTGACAATCCAAGTGAATGGTTTAAAATCCTCTAACAATTTTCATTCCTAATAAGGTGATTGAAATCCTTTAACTAGGTCACATTTAATAGTGTGCATTGTAACCTTTAATAGGGTTGTCCTTCCACAAGTTATCACTTGAGAAGAGTGAGAATGAGTAGCATGTTACTAGTGGTTTTTCCCAAATTAGGTTTCCACATTAAATCATCGTGTCAAATGTGTTATTGAATCTATTATGTTTCATGTTTACATTTATGCAAAGTTGATTTGATAGTAGCCTACAAGTTTAAAGGATTGCATAATCTAATGGATCCATGCATGATGAAAATGTTTTATAGATATGGGTTCACTAAGCTGTGAAAAGTTTTAATTGTACATCTAGGCCTTGGATAACTAATTCAACCCCCCTCTCAATTATTCTAAAGAATTCCAACAATTATTTCAATCTTAGATACTAAAAATATTTTTCTAGCTCAAGTGTCCAAAGACACTATTCAATACCAACTACCAAGATTCCTTTATGACTCAGTTCAAACATAGATATTCCTCCATAGAGAAAGAATCAAAATTCAATGTACATAAATAATAGTTCTATGTACTAATGGATCAATGCAATCTCTACATCATCTACTTAGACATAAGCATGAGCATAACCCCAAGATACCTTGCATATACTCATATGTATCCTTAGGAAAAGGCTTTTTGAAAATATGCACAATTTTCTCTATTGTATTAGCATACTCCAATTTTATCTCTTTCTCTCCAATTTTTTCTCTCGAAACATGATACTTTAATAGATATGTGGTTTGTCTTAGAATCTAACACATTATTATTAGATATACTCATTGTACATGTGTTATCATAATGTATGATAATAGGTTCTGAAAACTATATCCCAATATCATTCAACATTTGTTTCTTTGACATGATCTGATTGTAATTGTTTGTTGCATAAGCTAAGAACATTCTTATTGCTTCAATTCTAGGAAGAGGTTGAAATGTCTCTTCATAGTCTATACCATCTTGATCTAATTATCCTTTTCTTACCAGTCTAGCTTTGTTCTCACAACCTCACCTTTGTTCATTCATTTTGTTTCTAAAACCCCACTTAGTTCTTATAATTTTTTTTCCTTAGCTCTAGAAATCAATTCCTATGTATCATTCTTCACAACTTGATCTAGTTCTTCCTTCATTGCTTGAATCCAATGATCATCTTTGCATACTTCATCTACACTCTTAGGTTCAACTTGAGAAATCAGACACAATTATTTATATACTCTATTTTTTTCATAACTCCTCTATATTTTCTTCTAATAATTTGATAATAAGAGTTCTTCTTTACCAAATTATTTTTAGTATTACTATCTCAACTCTTATTTCTATTCTAGGTTCAGATCATGGTTCGTCTCTATATTCCCCAACTTGAAGTATCATTCTATAACTCATTGTTAGTTTCATAAAACAACTCAACATTCTCTTGGTTAATCTTACAATTATCTTCTTCATCAAAATTATAATCAAGTATTCTCTTTAACTTCACACTTCTCATGCACTTTAACAATTTCAATCTGACTAATAGTCTTAGTCCTCTGATTAAAACATCTATAATCTTTTCTTGTGAATGAATAACCAAGGAACATACCTTCATCACTTCTTGAATCAAACTTACCAATGTAATCACCTCTCTTGATATAACACTTGCTTCAAAAAACTTAGAAATACTTCATTGATGTTGAATGTCCATTCCATTGTTCATAAGGAGTCTTGTTTGTCATAAGTTGCACTCTATTCATTGTATACATTTCTCTATTAACTTCTTCTCTCCAGAATGTATTTGCTACATATTTTAAAACTTCATGGATCTTGTTGCTTCTATTTCAAACCTATTTCTTCTCTCAACTACACCATTCTGCTTAAGTGTCTTAGGGGTTGATACCTTTCATTTAATACCATTCACTTCACAAAAACTATTAAACTCATTCGAAGTAAACTTTCCACCTCTACTAGATCTCAAAAACCCACATCATCCTTATAAAGTCATAAAAAAGAATCATAAAGTACCTTTCACCATATAATCCTCTTGTCTTTGTAGGAAAACTCAAATCAGTGTGAACCATCTCCAACTTTGATCTTGTCATAAACTTCTTGCTAGGGAAATATCTTTTCTCCAACTTATCCATAACACATAGGGAAAGATCTTTTCTCCAACTTATCCATAACACATTCTTTGCACACAATATTAGTAGGCTTTACAATTTTTGGAAAATCTCAAACATAAAATGTACTAATTTCTTTCATAATATTAAAAAAAAAATGACAAAATATTTTATGCTACTACCATCTATTATCAACTTTAGCAAAAAAAACATGTTATCTTTATAGGATTCAACTGAAATATATTACGTCTAGATCTTGTGCCAGTGACAATAATGTTACCATTCTTATCATTTATGATATATGTCTTCTCTATGAGCTATAATTGATATCCCTAGTCAACCAACCATCCAATACTTAGAATATTATGTTTCAATCTTTTAACAAAATAAACATCATTTGTGTTATTTTAAACATCAAGAGTAACAAAACCTTATCCCTTGATATGACAAGCTACATTGTTACCAACTCTAACAATTCCTCCATTACAGCTATTGAACTCAACAAATTTATTCATATCACTAGTCATATGATTTCAACAACCACTATCTATGATCAAATCATCTTTCTTCTTAACTTGTGATGCTAGGGATTTTTTTCTCTTTAACTTCTTTTTCCAAATTCTCTTCTTTAATAGCAATAAAACCTAACCCATCATCACTTTCACTCTATAATCTTTCATAAGATTCACCACAATACAAATATTCTATAGGAATTCTTGAATTTAAATTGTTCTTATACTTCTTTAATCTTGTTCTTATACTTCTTTAATCTATTAGGACATTTAGAAGCATAATGACCAAATTCATTACACGTCCAAAATTTAAAGATTCTCTTACCAACTAGTTTTCTTCGCACAAGCAAGGCAATTTTTTCTTCAATATTTTTGTCTTCTTTGGGTCTTGATCTATTGTTGCTAACATAATCTCCATTAAGTCCCACACTCCTTGATAGGGAAGGACAAAACACGAATGCACTAAAGGAAGTCTCAACTCTAGGAAAATCTCTAGATAATTTTAAACTTATTTATGTTGCTTCAAATATTCCAAGATGAGTCTCTTTAGAAAACTTATCTATAAAGGTATCACTTTCTCTATCAAGTATGTTGTCTAGTTGAATGGCGATGTCAAATTTTTCAAGATCTTCCATATGATCTCATATTCTTCTTTAGTTCCTTCATAAGACTTGATTCCTACAATAATTTCAAATATTGTTCCAATATAGCTTCATACAGATTCATCTTCCATCATCTTAGCTTCTTCAAATAAACATATCTAGCTTTTCAATCTAACCCTTTTCGCATGTCTATCACCTTCATAGGTTGATTCCAAAGCTTTCCAAATATCAGTAGACATTCCGAAATATTTTACCTAACTATACTCATTTTAGGAAGGGCTAATAAAATTTATTCTCTCCCAACCATGTTTACACATGAAAAAATCTCTTTCATCTTCTGTACATTCTTCAAGTTTCCTTTCTTCCATAATGGTCTTCCCATTCTTTATGATCATCTAATATCTTAGACATGCGCATAAATGATGTGTCTTCATATTCTCTTTCCAACCATAATAATTAACTCCATAAAAATTATAACTTTCTTTCCCAAAATAATCCGCAATTGATCTCCTTAAGATATTAAGATTTCCCTTCAAGGACTGGAGGCTCTAATACCAATTGTTAGAAAGTAAAGTCCACCAAGATAACAAAGGGGGGTGGGAGGGGGGACGGCAAAGGTGAATTATTTATTAGATAAATATTAATTTCATTAATGTTATTAATCTTCAAACATGTGATTAACATAAGAAAAAAGCATAGGAAGATACCCATACATAATAACACCATATATGTTAACTAGGGACAACCAGGTGGGGATGGTACTCACAAAATGATGTACTAATATATAAGTTCCTTGTAAGAGGATGGACTATGTTTGGAGCGAATGAAATATAGTCAATACATATATGTCCTTGTTAAGATACTTTTCAAATCCCTATGAGAAGATTTCATCCTTGTTGGGAGTTGTGTCAACCTAGTCAGGAGTTACATAAGGTAGATGATCCCACTCTACAAACATCTTTAGGAGAAAGGCCTCCAAAATTACTGTCCAACTGACCTTTGTAATATTCATTTTAGAATAATAAAAACATAACTGCTCTCAACTATTGAAACTCTTTCTATGTTCTCTTACCGTGCCTCTTATGCACCGAACACTTCTCAGATCTCAATACTAGATCCACTTCATTATTTCATTATATAAATAACAAATCTATATAATTCTATCTACTCCATTATTCCACTTCTTTCCTATCTCTTGACTTGAGTCACTAGTGTTGTAAATTGCTTGGACACTTTTCTCAACAAGTCATTCTCCCATTATTATCTCTCTTTGATAAGTGAACATCTTCCTTTTCTATGTTTGGGCTCCAAGTGATTTTTTTTATCTTACTAAGATGAAAATGATCTCTTAAATATCAATTTCAACTACATTCCAACTTGGCCAAGGAATTTTTCCATCCTTTAGCTTTGAACAACTACCCTCTCCAACTAGACATCTATATAGGAAACATTTTGAGGCTGATCCTAATTTTGATGAAGTAGAGAAAACCAAATCCATCAATTGTAACAATTCTCTTAGTTACTTTGGTATTTCTTGGGATACTTCACTTGATACCCCTAGGGCTGAAAATAATGTGTCTTTCACCATGAATCAAGAAGAGAGAAATTGATTTTAGAATTCTTCTTTGCATATATATGAGAATATATAAAAAGAGAGAAGAAGGCCTGCTTGGATGAATAAGAAAGAGTTGAACAAGAAAGATAAGTGGCTTTTGGGCTGAATGCTCATGTGTTTGGGGATGAAACTACTTAGAATACTAGTCATCATGCCTTTGGAAATTATTATGGAAATATCTTTTTAGATCAACATGTCAACACTAATTATAGAAATCCCTTTCCAAACTTTAGAAAAATGGCAACACCCCTCCTAGGGATCCAAGGTCTCATCTTGTGGGTTGTGTGTCTCCACCTAGAAATTATCATCATTTATAACCTTTTCATAGGTCACAACATGGAAGTGAGCTAGAAAATTATGTTAGTATTGAAGACCTCATGGAATTCCAAAATGACACCTACTTTCAAAAACTTATGCTTAAAGCTCTAGATAAAAATAGGGATCAATATTTCATATAATTGACTTCCAAAGGATGGAAGATATCCCATAACTTTGATGTTAAAATGATTGTTCAAAAGATAGAACATACTAAAACTGAGATCTTGAGGAAGAAAATTTAATAATTGCAAATCAATTTTTCATGCATTCAAATTGAAAAGGAAAAGTCTAAGTCTTGATTCTCCATTGAATCTCTATGTGCACTTCCTTTTGACAAGAGTCTCTACATGATTCCTTTTTCACAAGATGTTAAGATTCCTAAATACAAAAAACTATAATGGAAATGAGGATTCACATGATTATGTTAGGCAATTCTATGTTCTTAGTATGGGCTTCATTCTTGATGACACATATCTTATGAGACCCTTCCCAAGAAGTTTGAATGAGAAAGTTGTGTAGTCATTTAGAAAGATCATGCTTCCTCTTAAATATTTTGATGAGGTTGTGCAAAGGTTCATACAATATTTTTCATACAAAATGGGTAAAAGTACAAAGTTGTCTCACCTTTCTGGCCGACTTATCAAAATGACTGAATTTCAATATTTCTATCTAAAAAATAATTTTATTCAAAAATGTTATCTAGATAAATGAACATTCTAGCTAGTTATATATGTTCTCACACTTTGCCAATTAGAAATGTCTATTTAATACTTGTTTGATACTAGTTTGTGTCCAATTACTAAGAATATAAAACTATTTCTAAAAACCAATGTTTCAATAACTGTGACTTTTTTTAATGATATTTCATTAATAAGATAGAAACACCATTTTATAAGCTCACAATCAAGAATATTCTATATATATATATATATATATATATATATATATATATATATATATATATATATATAGATATATATATATATATATATATATATATATATATATATATATATATATATATATATATATAATAGTATTTTAAAGATACCATATATTATGTAAAAAAAATACTACAACTACATAGTTGAACACTTGAGAAGATATTGATTTTGAGCAAGTAAAAAATAGTAAAAAAAGGGAAAGAGAGAGAGAACGTATGATGTTCTAGAGGAGAGCATCCTCTTCTAGAATATATAATTTTTATTTTGGTTAGAATAGATTTGTTTTGAAAACTATGGTGGGAGATGAAAACTATTGATTTTAGGTGAGTTGAAATTTGAATTGCTATAAAGGAAAAATTATAGGTCAAAGACCAATTTTTATTTTTGATTGATCTAGCTATTTATGCCATCTATAAAATAACCTAAGATCAAAGGGGAAATGGTTTATTTCCTTATAGTTTTGTGGTGTGAACTAGACCCTTAATTTTTGGTGTTTTTCAGTAACTAAAAATTGAAGCTCAAAAAGTAAGAAAATATATCAATTCTTGTTATAAATAATCATTAAAAATTATAATACTAGGTTTATGTCATTGAAGTTTAATAGTTATACCTTGTTTAGCCTTTTGCTTTACAAAACGGTGACATAGGCCTGTACTTTTGCCCACATACAACATCCTATTACTATGCTTGACCTATGCAACCTCAAACAAAATCAAGGAGAAGCTTTTGTCACTTACTTGCAAAGATGGAGGAAGTTTTATTCTAGATTCCTATAATAAATTGCTAAAAAATGAAAAGATTGATATCTTTGTTAGATCTCTTGTACTAGGGCTACATTATGATCTGAGAAAACAAGTGATCCTTACATTTGATGACATTATTGAGAGTGCATATCACATAGAGGATATTTTTGTTAAAATAAGGGAGACAACCTTGAACGAGGATAAAAAGTATTGACAATAAAAATGGAAAAAACAAAGGTAAACCTTTGAACAAAAATAAGTATGTTCTTAATGATGGGGTAGTTAGTATTCTTCAAACCAAGGAGCATATCTTAAACTTGGATAATCTTATTCTAGCTACTAAACAACAAGAGGCTGTAAAGAAAATTGATTTGGACAAGCCTAAGTTCACATGAGTATCAAAGCCTAAGCGTAATTTCACTCCTTTGGCTTATTCCTATGATGTGATCCTCAAAAAAATGCTTAGTAATATGATCATTGTTCTTCCACACAATTTGATACCTTATGACCATGCTGAACTGAGCCTCCTTGGTGGAGAGAAGATCACTACTACAACTATCATAGGGGTATGTGCAGGATCATGGTGTGCCAAAAAGTGGTGATCTGAAAAATATGTAGTTCAAAAATGCCTCAAAGCATTTCAAACTCTATTCCAACTTTTTTCCCACCCATCCTAATACTAAAATAAAATAATTTATAACTTTATATAACCTACCATATCTTTTGATACCTAACCTATACAGTCAATTTAAAAGATATTCCAACAAGTAGCTGACTGTTGAAAGTAGATTGATACAAGTATAAGAATGTATTCAAACCTTTTTCTTTTCACTAATGTCAAACCTACTACTTTCTAGTAAGACAATTGCATTGATGATTTGAGTACTATCATTTGTTTGATTAATGAAGAGGATTTCTTCAAATGAGATAACAATAGTAACTAGAGGAAAGATTGAGTTATGATATGGAAAACGGAGTACAAAGATTAGTTAAGATAGTGATATTATAGTACATTGATTATATACTTCAGGTTGCAAAGGATGGATGTACACTGATTAAAAGAACAAGTCAAATAAATTGTCTGCCAAGCTTAATAATCTACATAGTAGGTGCTGAGAAAAGTTAGTGTAAGCTAGGAAAACAATTAGTTGGAGCCAAGAAAAGTCAAATTTTAGTGTATGTCGAGTGATACAATGTTACTAGAGTAAAGTTTAGTTGATGTCGAGCACCAATGAACTTTATCATGTTCTAAGTGATTTGATAGTGGATTTTGAGCAATGTAGTGTGTGTCAAGCATCATAAGCAAGTTTATATCAAGTGAGAACATTATGAGAAAGATCATAAATTTGATGAATCTGAGCCAACAAGTTTAATTTCTTAGATTGTGTGAACTATTTGGAAGATAAGCTTTATGAGCCAATGGCATAGAATTCAAGATGTACCACTTTGAGGCAAATTCAAAGAGGATTGAAGGATAAGTTTCTAGAAGAGAATAAAATAAAAATATTTGAAGATACAATGAATCCTACCTAATCCTACTTAACCTGAAAATGGATGATAGAGGATGAATGACAAAAGATCTAAATTTTTTATTTATAGAGATGGTTGGTCAGAAGAAAAGGTTTTCATGTGTGAGAACCTAAAGAAGACAAGGAGTTTAAGGTATTACTTTATTTAGTATCCAAAGAGAAGAGGCTACTATTGGCAAGCAAACAAAGAAGGCTTAAGATTATAGATTCTTGAAGGGTGGACAAGCTATTAGATCTAAAGTGTGTGAAAGTGAAGTGGAATGGAGGTCTAAAACAAATATTTTTAATCTACAAAGTGATTTGTAATTTGTTATTAGATTAATCCTTCCTATTACATTCTAATTGTTGTATCAATTTAAGGTAAATCTTTTGGATTAAGATTGACCTAACAATCATCTATAAATACTTTAATCAGGTGACATTCCAAGTGAATGATCTCAAGTCCTCTGACAAGGCTCACTCCTACTAGGGTGATTGAAATCCTCTAACTAGACCTCATTTGAAAGTGTGCATTGTAGCCTTTAATAGGATTGGCCTTTCATAGGGGATCACTTCAGAAGAGTGAGAATGAGTAGCATGTTACTGGTAGGTTTTTCTAAATTGTGTTTCCACATCAAATTATTGTGTCAAATGTGTAATTGAATCTATTATGTTTCATTGTTACATTTTTACAAAGTTGATTTGATAGTAACCTACAAAGTTTAACAAATTGTATGATCTAATGGATGCATGCATAATGAATATGTTTTATGGATATGGGTTCACTAAGCTATGAAAAGTTTTATTTGTACATCTAGACCTTAGGTAACTGATTCAACCCCCCGCCTAGTTATTCTAAAGAATTCCAACAACTGGTATTAGAGCCATCTGCTTAAGAGGATTAGTTTGAAGGTGCTAGAAGAAACAGATAAAAATGTGAAAAAGAAAGGTACCCAAGCTTAAGAGAGATAAATACCTTGCATGGAAAATTCTGGGAGGTCTTGGAGATCATGCACAATCTACCATCATCATAGAGCATGTCAATCTTATTGGAGCCCTAACTAAAAAAGATCTAAAAAATAAGAAAGAACACAACCAGACAATTTTGGAGATTTCCTCTTCCCTAAGTTATGTCAAGTTCAATGATACCAAGGGTTCTGATAGTGCAAAGAAAATGTGGGATTCTCTTTACACTATTTATGGAGGAGACACAAATGTTCTAAGAGCCATATCTGGAAGTCCTAGAGGTAAATTTGATGATATGAGAATGCAAGAAGGTGAGAATGTTTCTCAATATTTCTCTAGGATTAAAGATGTTGTTAATGCAATAAGAGGAGCTTCTAGTAAGATAAATGATAAGACTATACTAAGAATTTTTTTGAAAACAATGCTGCCCATTTATGCTATTAGAGTTTCTACAATACAAGAACTAAGATGCATACCAAGTTCTAAACTAACTCTTGAAGGTCTAGTACATAGGCTCATCACTTTTGAGCTATCTAATTTTGATAATTTCAAAGATGACAATGCTAAATCTACTTTCAAGGCCAAGTTGACATTGAAGGAACCTAATGAGAAGAAGAAGAAGAAAAAGGTAAAATGTGTTTCCAGTTAAAGTGATACAGATGAGGAAGCTGTAGAACAACTTGAAGCACTACTAGCAAGGAGATTTCATAGAGGTAAAGAAAAATTCAAAGGTAAGTTACCTATCATGTGCTTCAATTGCAATAAGGTTGGTTATATTACTGCTAGATGTCCAAAGAAGAAAAAATTCTAGAGGAGACAAGTACAAAAGTAGAAGAGATGAAAACAACAAAGATTACAAAGACAAAGGCAAGAAGTCTTGCTAAATTGCTGAAGAGGAAACTAAATATGGATCTAATAATTATGATGATGAAGTGGTGTATGTTGTAATGAAAGATGATTCTAATGAGGATGAGGCAACTACACTAGTGTCTTGTGTGAACAAGAATGATAGATGGATCATTGACAATGGGTGTTCACATCACATGACTACAGATAATTTAAGTAAGTTCATCACCTTGAATTATTATGATGCAAATAGTGTAAGGATTGGTAATGATGCACCCTATCTGATAAAAGGAAAAGGTTCTATCAAACTCACAGAAAGGATTTTGTGTGACAATTCTTATTATTTTGAAGGACATAACTATAATTTGTTGAGTGTGTCACAAATAAATAGTTCAAATTGTAAGGTTACATTTGAGAACAAGATTTCTAAGATATATGATACTGATGAAAAACTAATTGGAAAAGGTGATCAAACTAGAGGTAATCTATTCTACCTTGATATGGAGGATGCTACTTGTTTAGTTTTAGAATTTGATGATGTGTGGTTATGGCACAAGAGGTTATGTCATGTTAATTTTGATAACTTGGTTAGTATTAGTAATATGAGAAGAGTCATAGGTTTGCCTAAGTTGAAGAAACCTGACAACATAATTTGCAAAAAATGTCATTTAGGAAAAATGACAAAGTCTAGTTTTAAGAGTAAGACTCATACCTCTAAATGAATATTAGACATTGTTCATACTGAGTTGTGTGGACCAATTGATGTGAAAAGCTACAAAGGAGATAAGTACATTATACTATTTGTTGATGATTATTCTAGAATGATGACAATTATGTTTCTGGAAAAAAAACATGATGCTTTCCTAATATTTAAGTGGTACTTAGCAAGAGTTGAGAAGGAAATAGGTAAAAAGTATGAAATGTTTCAAATCTGATAGAGAAGGAGAATTTACATCAAGTGAGTTTGAGATGTTTTGTAATGACAGAGGAATCAAAAGAAATATATCTGCCCCTAGGACCCCTCTAAAAAATGGAATTACTGAAAGGAGCAACAAATCTATAATGGACTGTGCTAGGACACTTATGATGGAGAAAATTATTGCTTTGAAATACTGGATAGAATCTGTAAATATAGCTGTCAATACCATGAACTGTGTGCAAATCAGGGAAGGTAATCATTCAACACCTTTTGAACTATGGTATGGATACTCACCCAATGTAAAATATTTTAAGGTATTTGGAAGCAGGTGTTATATTCTCAAGAATTTCAAGAATGGTAAACTAGATGCAAAAAGTGAAGAACGTATATCCCTTGGTTATTCCATAAGAAGCACAACTTATAAGTGTTTAAATACTAGCACTAAAAAAGTTTTGGAAAGTGCAAATGTCAAATTTTATGAATATACAAAAGTACATGAGGCTAAACCTATAAAGGAACCAAAGGAAAAAAAATCATTTGTTTATTTTTATGAACGTATGCCTACTGATGAAGATGTTATAGATCAACTTGCAAATCAACAAGTTTCAGTGACTATCGAGTTGTATTTAGGAATCGAGCTACATTCTAGTGTTGAGTTACATAATGAAGTTGAGGCACATTTTGATTCAAAGATGATTTTACATGAAAGATATGTACATAGTGATTCAGAAGATGAGAGACCAAATGAGGAAAATAGAGCAGAACCAAGATTGTCAAAATATGTCAAGAGACATCACCCTGCCACACAAATCATTTGAGATAAAGATGCAAGACCAATGACAAGGAACAAGTTGAGAAATATTCCCTAGAAGATGTGGAGTAGAGTAATTTCATGAAAGAAGATATTGACCAAATTGAGAAAAATAAGACATGGACTCTATGTTCTAGACCAGAAGAAAACAATGTGATTGGCACCAAGTGGGTGTATAGAAACAAGTTAGATGAAAATGGTGAAGTCACAAGGAACAAGGAAAGATTACATTTTAAAGGATATGCACATGAAGAAGGGATAGACTATGGAGAAAAGTTCACTCTTGTTGCAAGATTGGAAGGAGTACACGAATACTACTTGCTTACTTTGTAGATAAAGATTTCAAAGTTTATCAAATGGATATTAAATCTACATTTTTGAATGGTATATTGGAAGAAGAGGTTTCTATAGAATAGCTAGAAGGATTTGTTGATGCTAACAACAAAAACATGGTATGTATACTACACAAAAATTTATATGGTTTGAAGCAAGAACCACAAGCATGGTATGAAAGGCTTCATAATTATCTTGTAAAGATTGAATTGTTGGAATTCTTTAGAATAATTCAGAGGAGGATTGGATCAATTATCCATGGTCCAGATGTACAATTAAAACTTTTCACAGCTTAGTGAACCCATATACATAAAACACTTTCATCATGCACACATCCATTAGATTATGCAATCAATTCAACTCATAGGTTACTATCAAAACACCTTTGCATAAATGTAAACATGAAATATAATAGATTCAATAACACATTTGACACAATGATTTAATATGGAAACCCAATTTGGGAAAAACCACCAATAACATGCTACTCATTCTCACTCTTATGAAGTGATGCCCTATGAAAGGCCAACCCTATTAAAGGTTACAATGCACATTGTTAAATGTGACCTGGTTAAAGGATTTCAATCACCATATTAGGAGTGACCCTTGTTAGAGAACATTAGATCATTCCCTTGTAATTTCATCCAATTAAAGTATTTACAAATGACTATTAGGTCAACCTTAATCCAAAGGATTTATCCTGAAATGATAGAGTGATTAGAAATTAATAGTAAGACTCGGTTTGATAACAACTTACAACTCTATTTTTTTATTACAGATCTCTATTTTAGTTCTCCATTCTACTTGGCTCTAACACACTTAAACTCTAATAATTTGTTCACCCATCAAGCATCCATATGCTTAAAGCCTTCTTTCTTTTCATGCCAATGCAACCTCTTCACTTAGGTAAATGAATGAAGCAATACCCTAGACTCCTTGTCTTCCTTAGGTTATTGCACATGAAAACCTTTTCTTTTGACCAACCATCTCTCTAAATAGAGAATTTAGATCTTTTGTCATTCATTCTCCATCATCCATTTTAGAGTTAGGTTAGATTAGGTAGGATTCAATGAATCTATCCATAATTTCATTTCATTCCCTTCTAGAAACTTCTCCTTCAATCCTATTTGAGTTCATGTCAAAATGGTTCACCATGAATTCTATGCCACTAGATCATAAATCTTATCTTCCACATGGTTCACACAATCTAAGAAATTAAACTTGTTGGCTCAGATTCATCAAATTCTTGATGTTTCTCATCATGCTAACACTCAACATTAACCAGCTTATGATGCTTGACACATAGTGCATTTCTTGGCATCCTCAATAAAATCATTTGGCACAAACTAAAGTTTATTGGTGCTTAGCAACAACTAAACTTTACTCAGCTTACATTGTTTCAATCAGCTTATACTGAAATTGACTTTTCTTAGCTCCAATTGATTTTCTACTTAGCTTGCACTAACTTCGCTCAACATCTACTATGTAGAATACTAAGCATGGTAGTAAAATTTTGTTTAGCTTTTATTTCTAAACTTAATCAGTGTAACCATTCTTTGCAACTTTAAGTAGATTATCAATTCACTATAATATCACTATCTTAAATGATCCTTGTACTCATTTACCATATCATAACTCAACCTTTCCTCTCAGTGCTATTATTACCTTATTTCATTCCTCTTCATCAATAAAATTCATTATAGTTCTCAAATCATATACGTAATTGTCTTACAAACAAGTAGCAGGTTTGACATCAATGACAAAACAAGGATTAAGACACATTATTTATACATGTATCAATATATTTTCAATGTGGATTTGAGAGGACTAATGAAAACAATAATCTTTACTTGAAGACAGAGAAAGGAATAGGTATTTTACTATTTAAAATTTTTGTTAACGATATCATATTTGAAGGTCTAGATACTTTAAGTAAGGCTTTTCAAAATGAAATGGAGAAAGAATTTGAAATGTCTATGTTTGGAGAGATCAAGCTCTTTGTGAGTTTGCAAGTACATCGGATGAAATATGGTATAGACATCACTCACTCAAAATATGTAAAGTAGATACTAAAAACTTTTGAATTGGAAGATTCCAAGCCAATAAGCAACTATGTTGATAGGACATAAATTGTCAAAGAATGACAATTCAACTAAGGTAAATCAAACATTGTACAAGTCTATGATTAGAAAATTACAATATGTAGTACACAACCAACTTGATATTGCATTATCTATTGGGATAGTTGCAAGATTCTTTGTAAATCCTAGGGAGAACCATTTGGTGACTGTTAAGAGAATAATGAGATATCTAAAAGGCATAGAAGACTATGGTCTATATTATAAAAAAAATAAGAAATTTTAATTGAGAGCCTACACTAATGTTGATTGGGCTTGAAACATTGATGACAAAAAGAGCACTAGCGGAGGAGAATTTTACTTAGGCAAAAGGATGGTTACATGGATTAGCAAGAAACAAAATTGTATATCTCAATCTACTGTTGAATTTCAATATGCTGGTGTTGTAGTAAATTGTACAAAAATGTATTCATCAAACAACTACTCAAAGGTATGAAGGAGAAAATAACTACACCTATCATACTTTATTGTGATAAAACAAGTTCTATAAATATATCAAAGAATATTGTGATGCATACAAAGATTAAGCACATTGTAATCAAGTATCATTACTTAAGAGAGTTAGTTTAAGAGAATAGGTGAAGATGGAATATGTTAACAAAAAAGAAAAAATAGCTGATATCTTCACAAAAGAATTACCTATGGATGCTCATGAGTATCTTGTTGGATCCTAATTTAACAGTGTTTAAACAACCAAGTATGCAAGGCAAGAATGCATCTATGGGCAGCTATCTCCAATAATGGACACACTTCACCAAGAACCTGGGCCAACTATAAGGCTATACTCCTTTTGCACTTCAGGCTCTGCAAAACTTAGGCGAGTAGACCTATAGATTCTTTATATGGTACCAGTTATCAAAGCATACACTGAATCTAATATGAAGCAGATAAAAACCCCTAAATCTTCTATACTTAACCAAGAATCACAAGCATGAAATAGCTAAGAACATAACTCATGAAACTAGCAAGCTAAGCGTGGGTTAACATTGAATAGCTTTCAACATAAAAGGGAAAATTGATTTAATATGTTGATATTAGCAAGACCAAGGAATGAGCAACAAAACTTAATGATCCTATCTCTGACCAGTGCCTTATCTATTGGGTAATTAAAATGAATTATAACCATACATCTTCTAGAAATCTCAGACATATCTCTACATCAAGATCCCTGGTCTATCCTTCACTTTGTGAACTGACATCTGCTATAAAATGAATCTCACACTCATAACATCCTATCATGAAATCTGCAAACCCTATGACAAATATCACACAATTACATGGTTCTTTGCTCCACCAGCAAGACATTTTAATCACATACATTCCTAAATGAAATGCAACCTAATCTATGCTCTTTGATCACAAATTAGAAGAAATAATAGATCCATAATCAGCAGATAAGATTTAGATTGAACTTAAAACCTTTTCTATGCTTTATTTGTTTTCCTTGAAACCAAATACATGAAAGATATACAGAAATTAACTCATAAATCACCTAACAAAATAGAACTATCTGTATAAAACATCAAATGTTGTTCAATACAATAGAGAAATGTTGGGTGTGTGGCTTTCATAGCCTGAGTAGAGCTCCAAGAACTAGAAATAGAAAACCAACCAACAACATTAGAGCAAGTGACAGAAACTGACCCACCGAAAAGAATGTTTTGATATGGACATCTTCTGTTACCAACATTTTTGTCTTTTTGTTATAGGTGTATGTAAATTTTCCTTGTAAAAGACAACTGTCATTTTCTCTTAGCCTGAAGCTTGTTGCATCTCACACTATATCAGTGAGATCCCAGGGCTAGAGAAAAGGCTCGAATTCTATTTGTCTAAGTGATACTTAGTCTATCTTTGGTCCATTATTTTGAGAAAATTCGTGGTGTATTTTCTCTATAAGATCTTGAGAATACATGAATATAGAACAATCTGTGTTTCTTCTGAAGGTCATTCTAGGTCTACTGTAAATTGTATATAATTTTCAAGGAAAATGAATACAAATTATGAACTGTCCCCATATTAGTTCTTTCTGAATCTTGTCTCCTTTTAATTACTTGGTTATCTTGATATTGTATAATCAAAGGCTTGTTCAATTGAATGAAATCTAGTTAGGTTGTATATCTATTTATCACTGCTATTAATTCAATGGATTAAGTAAAAGCTTTGGTGAATGTGATAAGGTTGCTGTAGTAGTGGAAAGGGTTTTGAATGATAAATTCTGATAAGAATTGCTGATAAAATTTGTTGTAAGGCAACAAATTAGATCTAAGAATTTTCTATAGACTCTGAACCCCAATGGATTATGCACTGATCAAATTTGATCCAACTGAAAGAGAAAAGTATCACAAATGGTTGTCAAAATGCAACATCAAATCAATTTTTACTTTTATTGCCTGTAGATTTTCAAAGTTGGCCAGTACTTGTCTACATGGAATAGTTTAGCTTTAGTTAGCCACTATTGTTGAGAACACCTGCAAATCTATAGAAGAATTTTTTGCCATATTTATTGTATGGGATGTGTGTATCAAGTTATCAAGAATTGTGTATGTATTTGAGGATTTGAGATGAGAATCGGAATGAAACTAAAAATAATCCTCATATAGTTTTCCTAGTCATAAATCATCCCTGGGTATACCCACCCTGGTTTTGTAGAGCCAGAAGAGTAGAAAACCACCCTTGGTTTTGTTGAAGTTGGGCCCAAATTCTTTGCACATGCAATTGTTAATAAGAATTGGCTAGTCTTTAGATTGTGTGAGTACTATCATCTTGGTATTAATCATTTTGTTGCTTAGTAGTTTTAAAACACCAACATATCTAAGAGGTAAACTAGGGGTGATACCCCTATCCAAGGCTATTTAAGAAGCATGAGAAGTGTTCTGCATCAAGAAAGATGATTGGCATATGTTATGCATTGATGCAGTGGATCTTCCTTTAGGATCTACCTTAAGTAATCAAAGATATGGAGCCACAAATCAGTCACAAGCTAGGTGAAAAAGGGAGATACTAAAAATGTTCATATCTACATATTAAGATGACAAGTCTTTGGCCTTTTTGTCAAAGAGGGAGAAAGACAAAGAAAGAGAGAAATAAGGGGAGAAAACCATGGAATATCTACTCAAAGGGAGATTGTGCTAAGGGATATATAAGAAGTAATCAAGAGGGAGTCATAAGGATGAGTTGATTGATGGTTTTTTTATTAGATCATAATTTTATACCCTATATAGAAGATGAAAGTTGTTGATAGAGGGAGAGACTTCAATACAATGAATTCTTTTCTTTTTGGTATTATTATTGGTTGTACTTATTAAGATTGGTTTGCAATCAATTCCAAAGAGGGAGCTTGTTGAAACGAGATTGATACAAGTATGAGAATGTGTTTCAGTCTTTGTTTTGTCATTGATGTCAAACCTTCTACTTGCTAGTATGACAACTACTTAGATGATTTGAGTACTATCATTAGCTTTATTGATGAAGAGGATTTGATCAAATGAGGTAACAATAGCACCTAGAGGAAAGCTTGAGTTATGATATGGAAAAGAAGTAAAAAGATCAGTTAACATAGTGATATTATAGTACATTAATTATCTACTTAAGGTTGCAAAGGATGGATATACTAATTAAGTTTAGAAGAACAAGTAAAATAAATTGTGTCTGCTAAGTTTAACAATCTACACAATAGGTTTCGAACAAAGTTAGTGTAAGTTGAGTAAAAAATTAGGTAGAGCCAAGAAAAGTCAAATTTTAGTGTATGCCAAGTGATACAATGTTAGTTGAGTAAAGTTTAGTTGATGCTGAGTGACTTGATAGTGGATGCCAAGAAACATAGTGTGTGTTGAGCATAGAAAGCAAGTTAATGTTGACTAACAACATTATGAGAAAGATCTTGAATTTGATAAATCTGAGTCGAAAAGTTTGATTTCTTGGATTGTGTGAACCATGTGGAAGATAAGTTTGATGAGTTGTTGGCACAAAATTCAAGATGAACCATTATGAGGTGAATTAAAAGAGGATTGAAGGATAAGATTTTAGAAAGAAGTAAAATGAAAAGATGGGTAGATTCATTGAATTCTACCTAATCCTACCTAACCTACAGTGGGCGATAGAGGATGAATGTGAAAAGATCTAAAATTTCTATTTATAGAGATGGCTAGTCACAAGAAAAGGTTGATATGTGTGAGAACCTAAGGAACACAAGGAGTCTAAGGTATCACTTCATGTTCAGTGACCAAATAGAAGAGACTGCTATTAACAAGAGAGGAAAGAAAGCTTAAGGGTATGGATTCTTGAAGGGTGGACAAGCTATTAGAGTTGAATTGTGTGAAAGCCAAGCATAATGGAAGACTAAAATAGAGATCTATAATTTGCAAAGTGAGTTGTAAGTTGTTATCAGATCAAGCCTTACTGTTACTTTCTAATCATTATATCAATCTAGGGAAAATCCTTTGGATTAAGGTTGACCTAACAATCAATTTTAAATCTTTTTACCAAGTGACATTCAAAGTGAATGATCTAAAGTCCTCTAACAAGGCTCACTCCTACTAGGGTGATTGAAATCCTCTAACTAGGTGACATTTAAGAGTGTGCATTATAACCTTTAACAAGGTTGGTCTTTCACAGGGCATCACTTTAAAAGAGTAAGATGAGTAGCTTGTTACTAGTGGTTTTTTCCCAAATTAGGTTACCATGTAAAATATTGTGTCAAATTTCTTATTGAATCTATTATGTTTCATGCTTACATTTTTGCAAAGTTTATTTGACAATAACATACAAAGTTTAAGTGATTGTATGATCTAATGGATGCATGCATGATGAATATTTTTTTATGGATATGGGTTCACTAAGCTATGAAATGTTTTATTTGTACATCTGGCCCTTGAATAACTAATTCAACCATGGCCCTCGCCCCCTCCCTCTTAGTCATTCTAAAGAATTCCAACAGCTAGTGACTTGTTCTTCACCAAAATTTGATTTCATTTCATCAAATTGCCAAGGTTGTCCTTAAAGCTGCAACAACTTCTAAACAAGCTCATCCTAAGAAAAACAAGTCTTTTTTGTCCAAGAAAACTTCTACTACTGTTAAGTTCACTTATGACCTTCTGGATCAATTATAATGTACCCTTGCCCAGATTTCTATCTTTGAGTTATTAGAGTTATTCCATTTGCATAAGGAGATTCTTGAGAAAGTGTCATGTCCAGCTAGTGTCCCTACTGACATTAATATAGATAAGATCCAAACTATGGTCAATCATATCTTCAGTTGATGTCAACTAATATTTCCACCCTATCTTGGTTACGATTAAAAACAAAAAAATGAAGTACATTGGAGTATAAGATTCATATAAAACCTAGAAGGAGAAGAAAGAGAAATATGGGAATAAGGAAAAAGGGCTTGTGGAGATATTTATAAGAATAAGGAACATGGATATTTGACCCATCCTATTAAATATGACCCTAGAATTTAACAATTTGTATTGAATATAGAAGGGCATGATCACGTTACTATTTCTAGCCATGTTAATGAGAATCCTAATAAGGTTGATGTTATGTTCCATATTGAGGTCCCTAATAAAGCTACTAATGATGTAGGTTATCCTCCTATGGATGTATCTCTTGATGTAGAAGTACATATTAAAAATATGTTGATGGCAAAGAAAAGTTGATTAATTTTATTTTTGATAATGTATATTCCCTAACTTCTAGGCTAAATTTAACTTTCATATTGTTGAGAATAAAGAGTTAAATGAAGAGATAGATCTAGAAAGTTTTGGCTATTAGTTGGAAAATTTTGAAGGCCATTAACTTAATGAAGATGTCTTTGGAGGAAAAAATCTAAGATGGTAGAGGACAACATTGTCAAATTGAAGAAAAAAGTTCAAGGTGGTGGTCATTATATCAAGTTTGAATTATACAATATTATAGTGGGTCTAAGATGTCAAATGAGAAATTTGAAGTCTTTAAAGATACTATTGTTAAAGAGGGAAAATTCTTCAAGGTTCTAACACTACCTAAGATGAAATAAGTGTTGTTGAATCAAGGTAAAATAGTATTGGTTAGTTTCCAAGAGTATTTTTTCTTGGACCTGTAGCTATTCAAAAGATACTAGAAAGAAGTCAAAATCATCCATGAGGTTACTAACATGCATGATAAGTTTACTAATGAAAATCTATAGGTTGCTAAAATCCTAAAATAATGACACTAGAATAGCTTAATTTTGTGACACTTATTTTCTCATTTTCCTATCTTTTCCAAGTGATGATTTGATGTGGGTTTATCTTAGTTTTCTCTTTTGTGTTAGCATCACTTTTTTGTAAAGACTTTTAGGGTCCCTTAAAAATCTATTTTACCTTAATAAAGTAGTATATTTGATTGGTGAATAACTAGATTTGATAATATGATTGAAATAAAACTAATAAAAATAAATTAAATAATATTTAATGTTATAGTTAACCTTTATTATAAAAAAATAAAATAATGTAAAAGTAGGTAAAAAATAAACTACTAGATCATTTTATTTTTAGAACTTTATTGCTCGATCACCTCAAACAAAACATTAAACTGACTATATTTCATTGTGGTCTCAATTTTTAACACAAATAATATTATGCATGGACCTAAAACTGAAATGATTTGAAAATTAATTCTACTAAAACTATTTTTAAATGATCCTTTTAGAACTGTGTCTCAGTGATCTAATTATTGATGTTTATACATACATTGAGAAAGTCAGTTAAATGGCGAAGATTAAGTTCTATGCTCTTGTAGTGGAAATTGTATTTTTTTATTCAAAAAATTTGAGGAATAATTATTTAAAATTATAAAAAGGAATTTAAATAAAATATGGAAATGCATGTTTCTTCAATGCTCTAATAATCTTATGATGCTACACTCCTTCATAATTCACCTCAAAATACTCCCAATGGTTCTTTAGTTTTATATAGTAATTCTAGTTCACAGTTTGTACTAGTGAGAAGATATCTTCAAATATAATAATATAATATGAACAACGACACATACATGCACTTGATTGGATCCTAGTGACTAATGAGAAGGTTTTAAAAGAGTAAAAAATCTATTAAAAAGATTTCAAATTTAAATTTTCAATCTATGATTACAAAAGTGATAACCTCTATATTTCAACTAATGCAATGACCTATAATTGAAGGATCAAAGTCTATTCTTAGAGATAAGTGATAATAAGATTACTAATAGAGAATCTAATGAGATTCATTCCTGAATGAATTTTTTTCTCCCAAAGCATTCAAGGAAAGTCATTTTCATTATTAGAAGGTATATTTACTAATATTTTGTCTATATTGACATATTGATACATAAAATGAACAATTCAATTGATTGAGTGAATCAATATAATCATTTTCTATTACAAAGGCTAAAATCACCACATTGAATTTCTAGACTTTAAATAATCTTAAAAATTCAATACAAAATAATAGAGAAATCTCAAAATCCAATACCATGGAGAAAAAATTAACATCCTTTTAAATCCACCACCTAGTAATTAAAATTAGGTTGACAAGTAAAGGAGAAAACTGTTATACTCCACAAGGAAAATGAAATGATGTGTGGGAAAAACTTGGTACTCTTAAACCAACTTTTGTTCATAACAATATAGAAACATCGTTTAAAATTTTGTTAGTATCAAAAAATAGAAAAAATGAAATAGCATTTAGTTAATCTATATGCAATTTTATTCTCATAAAATATGCTATATGTGTTATAAAAACTATATGTGTGTTTAGAAGTTGCACTTCACAATTTTCTTAATTCGACAAATATAATTTGTAATAGAAGATTTTTCTAATGACTAAAAGTATGTTAAATAGACAACAAATTATATATTTTAAACAAAAAAAAATTAACATCACCTATATTTGATGAGTGCTAAGTGTTCCACTTATTCTCATGAGATATGGATTCATGTATGAATCACTACTCACAAAACATGGGTCAATGAGTTCGACTCAAAAACTACACAATAAAATCCTAATAGGAATATGACAATGGTTATAACATGTTAAGTAAATACGTATTTCAAATATTTCCTCACACCTCTCTTGAGATATAAATTCAAGTAAAAATTGATAAAGTCTTGCCATGGTGCTAGCTAATGATATTTCTGTAGATTGCATGCCACCTGGCAGTTGTCACCGTGGCCACACTTGATGCTATTTTTGGAGATCGCATGCCACTACATGGCCATAGCTTGAACTCACACCCTGATCTCACACCCCCAAGTCCCACCCTCCTCATGAAACTTGTCTAGGGGTAGTTTTGGAGGCTGTTGGCACTCCATTTCCCCTCCCTCGAGGCACAGTTCCAACTGCTCCCCCATGGCTCCTTGCTTGTTAGCGACCTTTGAAGGGAAATTAGAGCACCCCATAAAGTCACTGAGATTAGTATACACATCTTATATCCAATATTTCATTGAACAACTTCTAATAAGCAAATACAAGTGCATACTACTATGTCATAAAAGAGGAAATAGACATAGTTGATTTCCCACAATTAAAATCTTAAAGGAAAGTGATTTCATTTTACTGATCTAAATAAATTTCAGCAACATTATGACATACAGATTATTATTCTATCATCATAGAACTAGAAGAATGAGACAAAATAAAGAACATAGATATACATGGGGAAAACCTTTCCAGGTAAAAATGCCACCCTCCAAACCATCAAGCTAATGTATTATTCAGCAACAAATAACAATACATTTTCAGCCTTCACATGGAGATTTACATCTTGCTCCATTCTAGAAAAAATCTAGCAGCATAACCTTATGCAAATAACTTCTTATCTCTCTCTACATTCTCTACAATAATGCTTTGTACTTATAGAGTTCTCATACAAAAAGAAATAGTTTCTAAAGTGTCTACATTCAACACATCTACAAATTATTTTAGAAAATTCCTTATGCACAACCCTTGCATAAAAACAAAGCATAAGAGAATAAATCACCAAAAAATAGAAGCTTTCTATTTTTCTAATCCAAGTCTTTTCTTGTGGAAGAATCCAACTTCATTTAGCAAATTTTCAAGAAAGCACAAATAAAGAAATAAAACATGGTAAGGCTGAGTCACCTTATCCCAAAAATCTCCCACTTGATGAAGACCTGACAAGATTCAAGCTGATGAAACTATATCATCATAGCCATCCATAAAACAACATACAGTGTAACATATGCTCTTGTGCTCCAACTAGACACATGTCCAAATAACACAAGTATAAGATCCATGTGATTTAAAAGTCTACACACATTGCCACCACTCCACTGTGCTCATGAGATACATAGAAGCATCAGAAACATCAACTTCTTAGCCCAACAAAACTGTGAAGTCATCCTCTAGAAAATAAGATAAAACATCAGCCAAAACAAAAACCAAATTGATTAGTCCAATACAACTGATAAAAACATGAGATTGAAAATAAAATCCATAGTAAATGCTAACCCATCCAATCACCCATACCTCAAAGGTGTCCAACACCAATAAACTCATGCCAACAACATAACTAACCCATAAACTGCAACCTCAAGCTCTATGTGCAAACTAGTCGATGAAGACCAAACACATACAAGAACTCCCACTGCATGGGTAATGTCAAATTTGAAAATAAAAAGAATACTAAGTCTACTAATAACAACAAAAAGAAAGTGTAATCATGTAGTACCAAGGACCATCCACAAAGATATGCAAATCTTGTAGGAAAAGCACTGCAAGAAACATCTCTCTCATCTAGTCTCCACAACTCTCCCATGTTCTCCACATCCAACAAAGAAAAGAGATAAAGAAACCACCTTGTCATCACAAAAACAATGAAGTACAAGTGATAGAAAATGAGCACAAAAGAGTGATCACCATGGCTCCAACAGATCTCAAAAACAATGTTATGTGAACCAAAATATCCAAAGAGATAACCAAGACCAAAGAAAGAAACTACAAATCATAAGCATGTACCATGTCCTTCTACAAACACTTCTAAATGTCAATTGTGCCAAGTATGATCTCCTTCACAACCTCAAGAGAAAAGCCACAACAAAATACAAAACCGTTGAACCTCAAGAGATCAAACATAACATGATATCATGAATCTACATGGATGTAAGCCTCTCAAAGAAGATCAAACAACCCCATTTCCCATTTCAGGAAATTAGCCTACTACCATCTCCTATTGTCATCATAAATGAAAGTAGACCTCAAGGAGATAATAATGTTATACATCTCTCACAATGAATCCTCCAAAACCATCTAATTGCAGCTCAAGATCCACAAAAATGAAAGAAAAGATAAAACACCTAAAAGTAACATTGGGAAATACCTTTCAAGTGATAAACTATTGAGCAGACCAAGAGTGGGGAATGAGAATGCTCCTCCGTGATATGCAAGTCACCTGATGACTTATCCAAGAAAAATCTCCTCATAAGTCTCTATTGAACTCACGTCCAACAAAGGCGTAGGCTCCTTGGACTTTCTATTGAAATGTCATCAAGAGTATAAATCTCAACAACATGTTTGTTGTCTCAAGAGAACTCTAGCCTCACCTAAGTCTCCAAGTATCCACAAGAAACTATAATCAATTACTCCATGAAAAACTCTATTGCAACATAACACTTTCATGAAGTATCAAGCAAATTATCAAAGTACTCAATACCAAGAAACTTAAAACAAGATCAATGTCAAAGCTCCAACCATGGAATCAGGAACATAAACATGACATCACGATCTAAACTATCTCCTCCAAAGAGATAACATGCTTCATGTGATCATATCAAATAATAGCATAAACAAAATCTCCTCTCACCATGCACAAAGAATGCATCCATGTAGAACTACAACTATCTCATTTGGTACCACTCTAAAGGAACAAGAGCCCAAAAAATAGCTCTTTAGTAGATCCACAAAAAACTATAAGTTTTTATTTCAGCATACAAAACCTGCAAAAACATTGTGTTTAAGAACACCCATGCACATTCACACCAACTTCTCATCTGGAAGACTCAAAATTTGAATAAGATACTAAACAATTGAACCTAGAATAATGGATTATCATAGATGAACATCACCATAGATTTTTTTATAAGGAAAATCTATAAACCCCTCAGATCCAATGAACAAGAATCCAAGTCATGCATGTATAAACAACCAAGAGGAAAACATAGTATAGAAACTCCAGGCTCACTTGTAGACAAATTCTACAACCACTACTAGTACATGCATTTGAGAGAGTAAGGCTATCCAAAAGCTTCCAGATCATCCAATGATTAACTCCATAACCTCTATACATTATAGGTAACAAAAGAGACACTTTTAAATACCCAAGCATCAAGAATTATTCTACTATCAACCAAGAGCTCCAGATCAATGTCATTTCAACATGACCACCTCTATTTTCTCTATCTTCACCATCCTTTAAGAAATGTCTACTATCTCCTTAAAAACTAAATCAACTGCAAGACTTCCACTCATCAATGGATTAATTATCAATCTATTTCTTCAAAACAAACTTCTTCAAGCTCTACAAGCTAAGAAATCTTAATAAAAGAAATACCTAGAACCAAAAACTCTATGAATCTTCACATGCAAGCAACATTCAATTCACAAAACTAAGCTTTGATACCAATTGAAGGGAAATGAGAGCACCCCATAAAGTCATCTAAGATCATTATGCACATCCTATATCTAATAGTTCATTGAACAACTTCTAGTAAGCAACTATGAGTGCATACTACTATGACATAAACGAGGAAACATACATAGTTGATTTCCCACAATTACAAGCTTAAAGCAAAGTGATTGAAATTTATTGATCTAAATAAATTTCAGCAGCATTACGACATATAGATTATTATTCTATCATCATAGAACTAGAAGAATGAGACAAAATAAAGAACATAGATATAGGTGGGAAAACCTTTCTAGGTAAAAACCCCACCCTCCAAATCATCAAGCTAATGTATTATTCAGCAACAAGTTACAATACATTTTCAGCATTCATGTGGAGATTTACATCTTGCTCCATTCTAGAGAAAATTTGGTAGCATAACCCTATGCAAATAACATCTCATCTGTCTCTACATTCTCTACAACAATGCTTTGTACTTATAGAGTTCTCATACAAAAAAAAAGTGTTTCTAAAGCATTTACATTCAATGCATCTACAAATTATTTTACAAACTTCCTTATGCACAACCCTTGCATGAAAACAAAGCATAAGAGAATAAATCACCAAAAGACATAAGCTTTCTATTTTTCTAGTCCAAGTCTTTTCTTATGGAAGAATCTAGCTTCATTTAACAACTTTCCAAGAAAGCACAAATAAAGCAATAAAACATGGCAAGGGTGAGTCACCTTAGTCCAATAGTCTTCTACCCATCTAGATCCTTGGTGGCCCTTCCCCCAACTAGACTTGGTGATATAAAGAAAAGAATGATGATGTTACTGATGGGCGGGCTCCTTCTAAGCACCCCACCAACCCCATTAATGTATGGGGTCATGATGATTGTGATCCTCCCTCGGCTGGCACTGCTCTCACACCTTGAAATTGCATTTTATTTTTTTTAATGAATAGTTAAATATCAGAAAATACAAACTTATAGAGAGAAATGAAATATAATGAGACATACTACTTGAATTTTTCTAAAGAGTTTGCAGATATCTTTGCTATTTTAATTTTATATTTAAAAACCGCATATAAAAAAAGCATTGGTCACGAGAGAGTTGTTCATCCAATCATCTCTCAATATCTATGCAACAACAATGATTACTGATCACGTGCATGCATTGGATATACTAACTTTTGAGATTTCTCTCTTACCATTCACATCAATTTGAAGGATAGGCCCATCACATTGAAAATATAATGGTAGTAATTTGACCATAGCTAATGAAAACAAACGGCACATTTGCATTATGATTTATTGACCTCTACTTAATTATTTAATAACAGAAAGAGAAAAGAAACAGGCAGCTTCTAGATCCACCACCTACCAATTGTCATTATGTTATTGAATCTCTTATTGAAATATCCAATTCAAAAAATCAAACCCACATTTTATTCAATTCAAAGCTTAAAGTCATCTGAATACAGAAATGGAATGAGGTAAAATGAAAAAATTGATCTGAACTTTTGTCCGGTCTGCCAAACGCCTCCCCCCAATAAATAGACAATAAAGTAAAAACAAAATCTAAATAAATGCTCTCAAATTAGGTTTTGAGAAGACTAATTAATCTTTATCAAGAAAATCTAGCAGTGAAGAACCTTTGCACTTTGGACATTTGAGACCTTCATAAGACACCATGAAATACATTAAACATGTGTGACACCCAACAAGCTTCATGGTAGACTCAGCTTCTTCTGTATCCATGCCACCATTAAATTTGACTCCAGGTTTACGAGCTTTTGAGGTAAATAAATTCATGGTAAGATCTAATCTACCTTCTTCATCATCATTTTCTTCTATAGAACTGAAGTTTGAACTCTCCTGAACTGACAAAACCTCAGAGCTTGCTTCAGTTCCTTGTTCTGAACTCACGTAATAGTCATCTTCAGTCTGTACCAAAAGAATCATACAATATGTCACAACTACAAGAAAATGGGGATAGATCAATTGCAATGGAAATAAACTTCTATATTGACTCCAGAACATGGATAGATTTTATAAAAGTAAAACTTAATTTAATGTCCCTTCTTCAATTCTTTGATATATTGATGATGCATCGGCTGTTACTGAAAATTTCTATTTAAAACAACTCACAGAGCCCAATCTAAAATCTATAATGATCAAAACAATCTAATCTAAAATCTACAATGGTCAAAATTAGAATTATAGAAAACTTCTATCATTGATTACATAGATTTACTCACCTTCATATGTTTGAATTTCTCCCTAGTTGAAGAAAGGCACTGCTCTTGAGGCAGTTCCATAAGATCCAATTCTATTGAGTGAGATCCACAAGAAGATGATGAAGATGTTGTATTTGTGGTGCTCTTTCCCTGAAGATCAAGAAGAGCTGTTGGGTTTCCCTGTTTATTAAAATGCCTGAGCATAAGCTTAGAGGCCTTTATCTCATCTTCACCCGAACCAAATATGTTCTTGTCAGCGCTCTCAACGTCCATTTTTAAGTGGGATCAGTTTCCTTTCAAAATCATCACTTAAGCTAAAATATCCAGATAGAGAAGCCCTAATTTGTAGAATATTTGAATTGAGAGGGTTTGGAGGAAAAATTATTAGGTCAACTATTGCTCCATAAATGTAGGCATGCGTTGTTGAATTGTTTTTTTCTGGTCACCTTTCGCATTAACCGGATGAGCCACAAAGAGTTAATGGAGTGTTGAATTTGAAGCCTGTTAGTAATAGCCATGTTTGTGACGTCTCAACGGTACGGCAGAAACTACTGCTCAAAATATAAAGGCTTTCAAGGCGGGATGTACATGATAACAGTTCTTCAAATTTGGAATTCACAGACAAGGGCGTGTAAGGAAGACATTTGACGGGCAGAAGATGAAGCTTCTCGTCATGTTTCATATGGTGTCCTGCTTAGTTATGACTTACGTCTCAAATTGGTATCTTTCTTTCTCTTCTAAAGATTTGAACGATCTAGAACATTATAATGATTTTGATTTGAAGCTGTGATAGATGTTTTCACGTGCATAATAAATTTAGTATCTAAATTAGATAGATATTTTTAGACATTTACATTACTTTGTCTATATTATACTAAACAATCTATTTCATATCTTAAATTTACACATATTTATAATACACAGAATATAATATAGGGCACATAACACAGATATAAAATAAAATTATAAACATTAGTAACAAAGAATAAATAAAGAGTTAAATAGGCTGGAGCCTACAAAAAAGAAAAATTTCAAAGACAAGATGGCTACCTGGATCCTGTTAAAGGAAAGGGGATTTATGCCTATATGTGCTCTCTAGTTCATTAATGGGTGGAATGATTGCAAGGTAACCATAAATGACATCACATTTCAAGTGAATGAAGAAGTAATTGCAATGGCCACCGGGTTGTCTATGAGGGGAAAAAAAATAGAGAAAGGTCATGAAAAATGGCTAATGTGGCCAATGCAAGGAGTTTTTTTTGTTGATGATGAAGAACTATTGCACTACAGAGGAGGATTCAAGAGGGATAAGTTGCCAACCACATGGGGCGACGTCTACTTGGTACTCATGAAATACCTTATGCTAGAGAGCAGGTTTGGAGTTTACTACTACTACCACTTTCCCCTCTTGAATCATTTTAGAGATAGGGATTTAATTTCTATCCAATTTTTTTTGCTACATTCTCTGGGGGATATGGTTAATGATGTTAGGGAGAAGAGGAACAAGGGGCATAATTTCACCATTATTCACCAAGGCCTAATCTTTCGCTTGTACCAATAACATCTTGCTCTTTGCCCCCCTAGGGTGGTGGTGGTCAACTACCAACACCACAATTAGCATTCCCCATCAAGTACTAGCACTGGTACTAGAATTCATACCCTACGGCCTTCTCCTAGTTTTGAAAATAAGAAAAAGAATAAACTTGAAGTGGTTTTTGAACAAAAGGGTAGTAAAAAGATAAAAGTTGAAAAATCAGTGGAGATGGAAGAGGAGGACTCAAAGGAGGAGGGAGGTGGAAAGAGTAGGAGAAGATCAAGAGGACTCACCAAATCCTAGGCAAGGTATAAGAAAAAATCTAATAGATGTAGGGTTGAAGAGCTGGAGGAGGGGAGCTCTAAGAATAATGGCAGGGAGAGGGAGGAGGAGAATAACTCTAACTCTAAGAGAGAAAAAGGGAAAGAGGAGATAGAAAAGAGCAAGAATTCTATTGGTAATGCCCAGATGTCTACTAGAAATACCCAGGTGTCTGCTGGGAATGCCATCACTATGGAGACTACCCATGTTTCGACCAACTTTACCCTACAACCCATTACTGTCTATGAAGATAGTAACAAAGTGGATACCTCCCCCATTACCATTTCCTCCCCAGTCAAGGAAAAATCAAAGGTATTTACTAGCCCAAAGGTTTTGTAGGATGATAACCAAGTGGAAAAAGCTAAAGAGGAAGTTAAAAAGGTGGAAATTGAAAATAGGGAAAAGGTCAAGGAGCAAAAGGAGGTGATTGCCCAACTGGATCAAAGGGTTAAAATCTTAGAGGAAGGGAGATACACCTTCTCTAAATTTTCCCTAAGGGTCACTCATGCTACAACTACCACCCTCCAATTGCTGGCACAGGAGAAAGAAGAAACAGGGTTGAACATGGAGGATCATAAGCTCCATTATAAGCTTCTTGATGATGATTGAGCTCAGGTTTTACTGGCGGGGAAGGGAAAGGAAAAAATTGAGAAATAAGTTAGTAGTTTTAAGGGATCATTAGATCCTACATACTTTATGTTATCTTGTTGTTACTTGGTTTGCTGGTATCCAATTGTTGCTTAGACTTGGGTTGGCCTGGTTGTGCCAACAGTTTTATATTATGAACTACAATAGTATGGTTAACATTATAGACTTCTACTATAGGTTAGATGGTTCTGTTCATAGTAGTATGTTGTTTAGTAGTTTGGGTAGAAATATAGTGGTTTAGTGCTTCTTAGCTTGTTCTTGTTTTAGTAGTGTTTTCTTCTAGTTTTTGCTAGTGATGTGCTAGTTACCAGCCTTTTGGTTGTAAGGGCCGACCCCTTTGCTTTTGGTCGCCTTTTATTTCAAAAACAAAGAATAAATAATCATGTTGTGGATTTTCAAATATCATATTATTTCCATTGTTAGTAGTATTGTTTTGTTTATCTTCAAGAATATGAATATGAGAAATACTAAGGGCCAATTAATGTATCTAGAACATTTCCACTAATACAGTCAAAATGATCTTCTCAAACCATGATATCTTATTAGTGTAGGCTAAAGACTATTGTTCGTACTTTTCTAGCAATTACAATTCATTTTCTTTGAGTTTTTTTATATAACTATTATATTATTTGAAAAGCTATATGACTATTATATTTTTTGAAAAGCTATATGACAAATTTTTAACTTTTCAATTTTTTCATATTAATTTTCTATATTTTAGTTGGTTGACCAAATTGGGGTCATGAGCTATGATTTTTATAAAATATAATTTTAAGCCACCACTACTCTTTTCCATTGATTTTTTAAAATCTTTTTATACCTAGTTTTAAACATATTTTTTTAATTCTTCTCACAAATTATTTTACATAATTTGAACCAAATAAAAATTATATTCCATATAACCAACAATTACTATTACTGAACTTAACAAAATGAACAATAGAGAAACAAATAAAAGATTGGAATTATTAACACTATTTAGTTTTAATTATAATATTAAATTTAATTTATATTTTAATTGATAATTTTTTAAGTAAGTATATAATAACTATATTATTACATTATTAATTATATATATATATATATATATATATATATATATATATATATATATATATATAATTAATTAATAATATAATAATATGAAAATTAAGATATATGATATACTAAATAAGTTTTAATAAACATATTTTTTTTAATTCTTCTCACAAATTATTTTACATAATTAGAACCAAATAAAAATTCTATTCCATATAACCAACAATTACTATTACTAAACTTAACAAAATGAACAATAGAGAAACAAATAAAAGATTGAATTATTAACAACTATTTAGTTTTAATTATAATATTAAATGTAATTTATATTTAAATTGATAATTTTTAAAGTAAGTATATAGTAACTATAATTTATTTGTTATATATATATATATATATATAATAATGTAATAATATGAATATTAAGATATATGATATACTAAATAAGTTTTAATAGTATTAATATTTAAGAGTGTCATTAAATTTTAAAGATTTTTAATGTTTTTAATTGAAAGAATTTGAATCTTATTTTACAAATATAGTTAAATTTACTATACACTTACTCAGATCTATACTTCAAAAATTAAGCTACCATTTTGAACTCACTAATTTGTATAGAAATTGTTAATATACTAATTTTTAATTAGTCATATTATATAGATAGTTTATCTAATATTAATTAATATATATATTATCTCAAAAGTATAATAAAATTTCACATAAAAAATAAAAATAGCATTTTTCTTACACATAAGTTAAATTTAAATTATATCTATTACTTTACTCAAGACAAGTACTTAGCCACTTAATGGCCCTTGTTATGTAAGAGAGACACATGTTTAGGAATGATCAATTTAGATATTAGTTGCTCCCAAGATGACACCCACAAAGTGTAGATTAACCTTTGTTAGTCAAATGTGTCTTGGGGAAACCTTCACAAGAACACATAAAGAAATGTCTTAATGATCTAGCAATATTTTTAAGTGAGCATGTTCAAGTACAAGTATATTGACTTGCAATTATCCTTGTCATCGCATTATCCCACTGATTCTATCTATTGATACTGAGTTACAAGAATTCTTGAGTGCTAGTAAATTTTCTTTCATTGTTGGTTTAAAGTTATCCCATGTCATTCTAACATACTAGTTAGCATGTTATCCCATTTCTTCTACTAGTATCGATCGAACGGTCCTTCAAGTGCTGAGTTGGTCGGTTGCAGTGTTTGCTAAGTTGCAATGTGTGTTGAGTGTTCCTTTATATGCTAAGTGATCCTTCATGTTCCAAGTGTTCCTATCGGTGCCGAGTGATCCTATATGTGTCAAGTGCCAATATTAGTTTTTTGTGTATGTTTCTAGTTTAGGCCGACCTGATGTGTGTTTAATTTTGTGATGGGCATTTAATATTTGTTTAAAACTAATGTGTGGCTTGGTTATGCATTTAATGTAAGGGATTGTTTAATTGGTAATTTTTAATAGGATGACTTGTGCTCATGCAAGTATTTAAAGCGATCTTGAGTAGAGTCTTAGTCATTATTATTCAAAGATTGATTATTGTTCAAGCATGGAGATGTAGAGAAGCTTGAAAGAAGTCATTTTAGTTAAGGAGTCTCAGCATGGAGTAGCTTGGAGCTAGAATTTTTCATTTGAGTTTGAGATATGTTCTTCTTTGAAAGATGTATTCTTCTTTGTAATGGTCGTAATGTGGAAGGTCATACAGCAAGGCATGTTGGATGTACACTCCTTGATTCGAATATATGAAATAGTATCTCTTTGTATCTGAATCTGATTACTCTTGTTCATTTTTTGTTGTGTTTTTGTTTATTGGTTTTTGGATCACCTCATTTTGGGGTACATCCAGATTTGCATTGCATCAGATATCAAATGAAATGAGATACATGATACAAAGTATGCACAACTAGTGATAAGAGCATGTATCCAATTTTGATGAAAAGGGATGGTACAATCACAATCATGGATCATCCAACATTGGTACAACCTCATTGAAATCTCAATGGTAATATAATCACTAAAACCCAAGAACATGGAACCAAAGATCCACTCACACCATGTTGAGGAGATAGCATTAGGTCCTACTTAGAAAATAAAGAAATATATATATATATATATAGAAACTAGGGAAGGGAATCTTGAAAGGTCTCTATCACATGGATTCTACATGTACACTAAAGTTAAAATAATCCTAGAGGCAACCAACACATTTAAAAAACTTAAAATACATATGAGAAGTTTCATCACATGAGAAGAATTTAAAGTTTCCCAGATAGTCTCTTTAAACATTGGCCCTCTAGTGACTCTTTGTGACATGAATAGCCCCTCATATAGACATGAATACTAACTATGCAAGACCTTAATCAAGCATATCATGTCACTCACATCCTATCATATACTACTACTTGAGGCATGGGTGAAGAATACTTCATCTTTTTTTTATTTTTTTATCTCATTTAATACTATATGTTATTGCTTTTAAATAGACTGACAATGAGTTACCCTTGTGGTCAATTTAGGGACAACACCCTCATTGCAAGTCACTTTTCCCCTATACACCCAGATAACCTACCCTAAGATAATAAGTCAATTTTTCCCTTAAATGATAAAAGAAAGAAGAAGATTCCACTTTTTTTTGCAAATTTTACTCTTAATCAATTTGATGAAAGGGGATTTTTTTAAATGGGATCATGCTTCCAAAATATAAAATGACATGATTGCTTACAATGATGACAAAATTTTTAAATTAGATCCCTCTAGTTATCAAAGCTTGGATCAAATTTTCAAAAGAAAGGGAATGATTAAAAAATAGGCTCCCACTATAAACATTACATCATTTAGAAATAGGGAGATGCTTATAGTGGGAGTACTATTTCTAAATTTTTTAGCTAACAAAAAGGTTTACTTCATTATCTTTGGAATGGTTTGCAAATATATTTGTTAAGATGTTAGTTTCACACACATATGAGAGGGTGGTGGGGCAAGGGTGACTTAATAGTGACAAATTAAAGTTTAATCCAAACTTATATATCTCAGACGAAATAATTAGAACAATGATGCACAACAAGAGAAAATCAAACACCATAAAAAAAATTTGTTCAATAGGGAAAACCCCAGTAGGGATGGAACCCATAAGCTAGTTGATGTAATGTAAGGGAGGAGTGTTTCCAAAGGAGAAGTCTTAGCGCCTAGAAAATAACCACATAATGTAATATATACAATAATATAGAGATTTAGATCTAAAACAATTCTAATTCTCATAATGGAATCATAATATTTAAATCCAACATGCTTGATTGTAAGGCCTTCTAGGTTTTGGCCAAGTACATCAATAATTACAATAATTGGTCTAAAAGACCTCATAAGATCCAAAATATAGTTATCCTAGACCTAAATTCTAGTAGATAACCCAAAGAAGAATCTAAACCTATGCTTGTAAGCCACAAGGAAACCTTCTTCTTTCTGAAGCCCACACTTAGCTACTAGCTTTGCTAAACTTCACTCCTCTCAGCTACTCCATGCTGAATTATGACTCTAGACAGCACACGAACCTCTAATTATATAATAAACCAAGTCCAAATTCATCCTAGAAAACCTTGCATTAAATAAAAAATCACATTAAATAAACTCTCAAGCCACAAGTCAACTTGGCAACAATCATTAAACAACTAAATACTTAGGACAAGTCAAAATTTTATAATGCATAATTAACTCATATCACAACATAAGATTATGCATAGTTAGACATAGGTCCACATTCCATCCTACTATCAAATCTAAGAGTGCACTCACCTTCTCCCTCGGATCAAATCTCATGAATATAATCTCCAATGTCTTTCAGTAAATCAGGAACATGTTACTAAAATCCACCAAAAAGGCTCTAACTCCAATGTGACTACTCCAATAATTATGCACACTTTGGACAAGGATCCCCAATATGCCTCAAAAATATCCCCAACTGCACTAACCATAAGCCACGAATCTGAGCACAAAACCCCAACATATAGGATTGTAGTCTATCCTAAGATGCTCCTGCATTAATAGTGTAGTAATATATAAATTCTTTATGAAAGGATGTGATCTTGTTAGGAGCCAATTGTAGTGCATTTTGTAAAAGAATCTTTATTAGATGAAAAATCCCTATTAGGAGACTTTGAACCATTGTTATAAGGTTCTAACGCTATTAATGATTAGTAACAAAATAAATAGTCCCACTTCCTAAATACTCCAACAACTATGAAGACAAAATTTAAGGAAAATAAATCCAAATCAAGAGAACTAATTTATTAATAGCTTACCTTCCACAATAATTACTTTATTGCTCAACAATATCAACCATCTCAATTTATGCTCTTCTCTAATCATCCAACATTCAAGCTTGCATAAACTCATCCCATACATTAAATAAAGAATGATCACAACCAAGGGAGAAAAAAAATACCCTCACAAGTAAATAGTTAGGTCAACTTTTTAAAGCTTCCCCAATCTATATTTAAATACATCAAATCATGATAAGGCATACACAACTTCACAAGAATCACTATAAATATTATGTTAAGGTTCCCAAATTATACAAAAAAATTATTACATTTTATAATGATAATCAACATGTTTCCTCAACCTCATTAGCTACAAGTAAAATATATTTCATGTTTGACAAGATCAACCTTTCTAGAATAATCCCAAAGCATTCCTATCAAAACCATTGCTTCACAAACATATCTTAGATAGAACCATGATTCAAGCTCTCTAACTTTAATTCTAGCTCTCTAATAAGATTCATAAATATGCTACCATCTCTGATATTATTTCTTATAGACTATTCTTCTACTAGTCTTTACCAAACATACTATAACTTATCCATATTTCAATATATGATCTAGTGAACATAGATATGATATCTATACTCATCCTTCTAAATAAAAATAAAGTCACTTATCTTAACCTATTATATGCCAACTTTATTGTTCCAACAAACACCCTACGATATATGCAACCTATATCTATCATTATCACATAAATATATGTTGTCATCAATGACATAATATGTTATCAATAAAAGATAAAAAATAGTACATTCGAGTTCCAAAAACACCTATATTTCTAAAAATCTCTCCCTTTTGTATTGAGATAAACATATGGTTAAAACCATCAATACAAAAAAGTAATCTCAATTAATTTTCTAAATATCCCTAAGATATACAACCTTTCCAATTTTCTAAATATTTGCAACATGTATAGCCTTCCTTCTTATTACTATTCCACAATTGATTTAGATTTTAATTTGTTTTTCCCATTCGAGTTCATCTAGTTTTTCATTGATTTTCTCCTCATTTGACATCAATGAAAAAGGTTTTAATTGTTGATCAAATAAGTAAGATTGACAAATGAGTGTCAACACACTTACCATTTTCACTATACATGTCGAGTATACAATGGAAGTCGAGCCAGAACTCTAACACATGTTGAGTTACAGATAGTGCCAAGTAGACCAAAAGATAGTATGTGTCAAACAGTCATAGTAGGTGTCGAGTAGATGAGACCAATATGTGTCGAGTAACTTAGGATCCAACAAGAGCCGAGCATTGTGAAGTTAATGGAAGCTGAGTGATTCAAGAATCAACAGGAGCTGAGCAATGTAGAAAACTAACAAATGCAAAGTAACATAGTAATTCTATAAGAGCTGAGTAATGCAAGAAACACAGTAGATACCGAGCAATCTAGAATAGATGGTGCTAAGTATCAGTATTACTTCATGTGTCGAGAAATACAGGATCAACATGAAAGTTTTTGCAATCATAAACAAAGATGTAAAATGGTTATGCATGACTCATAGCAGGATAAGGAGATAAGATCAAATCCTTCCATCCACCTATGTGATCCTCATGTAGCCAATCAAAAAATTAGAGACCGCATGCAGCCAATGGGTGAATTTCAAGGATTTGAGCAAGAACACATGAATCAAGGATGCATAACAAACCACTAATCTTTATAAGGGAGTCTTGACACCATTGAACAAAGAGAGAAGTGGAATCATGAAAAGAAGGAAAAGCAAAGCCTATTGTTAAGGTCATTGCAGAACATTGTTGTTAAAGATTTAGTGGAAAGAATGACATTTCCACATCTAGTTGATCAGAATAGAACAAGGAACACAATCAATAGATCAGATCTAGCAAAGATCAGTAATAGAAGAGCAGATCAAGAGCCTAAGATCAGCATCAGAGATTGCGTTAGATCAAGTGTATTATTCCAATACTCCCTCACAATTGTATTAGAAAGTTGAAAATCCTATTGAGTTAGGTGGGTTTAACAACCTTATGTAAATCGTTCAACAAGGTGGCATTCTAAGTTGAATGTTCTTAAGTCCTCTAACAAGGCACACTTCTAATAGGGTCACATTTAACAGTGTGTTGTAGCCTTTAATAGGGCAGGCCTTTAATAGGGCAAACCATCAGAAGTGGTTGAAATCAATTGCTGCAGTAATTTTGTGGGTATCATCCCCACCCCAGATTTACCTTCTTATTCCTAGAGGGTTTCTGGGTCACCAAAATCTCAAGTGTTATGTGGTGATGCATGTTTGTTTCTCATGATTATTTAATTTTTATATGCAAGCATGTTAATTTCAGTTATATGTTATTAAGGGTTTAAAAGAGGTTAAAAGGCCAGTACTTTTGATTCACCCCCCCGTCTCCCCCCCTCTCAGAAGCACTCTTCCCATTAAGACATTCAAAAATTGGTATCAAAGCCAAATTCTCTCAAGAAGAAGCCTAAAAGCTTAGAGGAAAGGATCTGAAGATGGAAGTCTTCAAACTTAGGAAGATCATTGAGAACCAAGTAATAGATGTGCATCTCACTCTACACAAGGTAGAGGAAGCTATAGAGGAATTAAGAAATTCATTAAAAAGAAGGAAGGAAATAGATATAGCCAAAAATGATATTCATTACAAGGAGATTGACACCACACAAGTATTTTCCATAGGAGATTAAAAAGAATTTGATGCAGCAATAGCAAAACTGATGGAGAAAAATAGAGTTCAAGAAGAAGAGATAAGAACTCTTAAGATAGAGCATGAACCACAAGCCATGATGTTATGTGAAATCACTAAGAAAAAGAAAAGAGCAGTTGAGGATAGAGTCATGATGGAAGATGACAAAATAAATCTTGCAAACAAACTTGAAGAAAAATGTGCTAAATTAACAAGGATCTCAAACATGCAAATGGATACACTTGCCCAATTGATGAATCTTCATCATGAACTCAATATGAAAGATATTGAGATCTCTTCTTTGAGGATGCAGAATGAACAACTATAGAATGAATTGAATAGAGAAAAAGGAATAGCATAGAATCTCAACAAGTCAAGCGAAGTGATCAAGTACTTTGAACAATTGCTAAAATCCCCGAGATTAGCCCATGATACAAAAGGACTTGGATACAACAGCATTGAAGTTGGTGAATCATCAAAGAATTCTAAGAAAAGAAGTGAAAAAGGTAAGGATTCTAAACCCACTTGTCATTACTATAATAAAAAGGAGCATATTGCTAATGTTTGCAAGAGTAGAAGGATCAATCAGCCAAACACACCCAAAAGCAAAGGTTACTGTCACAAGTGTAATAAGCAAGGACACATGACACAAGATTGCAGGTCTAAAGTCACAAGGACACAAAGATTTGATGGACACTACCATAATTGCAAGAAGTATGGACATAGAGCCTTTGAATGTAGATCATAGCCTATGTGGACACCAAATTAGCTTGTAAGGAGGAACAACTATGTACATCATTACAATTGGGACTACAATACTAGGCAAAGCTGTCACTATTGTCAAGAGTATGGACATATACCCTAGAACTGCATAAGAACACATTTCAAGGGGAACTATAAAAGATGGTTGAACCAAACTACTTACTTTAGTTGCTTGAAAATTGGACATGTCAGCAAGAATTGTCCAACAAAGGCCAAGGCACCCAAGACTGAAGTAAATAAGGGCAAAGAAAAGTTTGATAAGGAGGCACACATTAGAACATATGTAAAGAAGACATGGCAGAAAAAGGATGGATCAAGTGCATCCAATGGAAGGGTCACTTCGCCCATGAGGTCAAGTGATCATATCTCATCCAACTAGTCACAAGATGAGCCTATGGGGTTGATACATATAAGGAAGTATCATACATCAGCCCTAAATAGAGATGAAGCACTACAAATTAAATCTACATGAGATAAGATGCTCAGACAAAATTTGCATGTTGATGTCGAGCTGTCTTTGGTTGCCAAGTGAAACTGTTGTGGATGCCAAGTCAAGAAGTCAAGTAGAAGTCGAGTAAAAACTGCAATGGTGGCTGAGTTATTAACAAAGTTAGTAGATTTCAAGTGAGAATAGCTGCCAACTGGATGCTGAGTTGAAAAACCTTTGGAAGCCAAGTGATAGGTAAAGGTACAAAAATACATTAAATGCAAGGTTTTTGAGACATTTAAAGATGAAAATTGATTCATTTTGAGCCATTCAAATGAAGAGCGATTACTAGGAGCACGACTAAGTGATTTTCAAGCATTCAACCAGTGATTTACAGTGATTCAATATCTACACAAGAAATCTAAGCATTTAACTAGGTATTTCCTTCAGGTGCCGAGTTGTACAGTTTGTGAAGTTTATTTTAAACATCAAACCCTAGTTCGGTAAATAATGATGTCTAGTTTAAAGTCCACCAAAGGGAAGGAAAGCCATGAGATTCATCTTGTTAGTAACAAGGTTAAGCAACCCAAATTTAGGCCAAAACCAGAAGTTGCATATAAAAACGATCTTGCTAGTGCCCTATCCACCATCCTTGAAAAAGTTATTATGGTTCAAGATGTGTGAAAGTATTACAACTTCAAAATAGGAGCCATAGGAGACATGGAAATCTTTAATTCCTTTGAAAAAGTTTGTGACAATAGTATATTGAAGGATGAATTTTCAATCATAGAAAATAAGGGTTTAACCAAAGCCCTAGTTTTTCCAATCGTATTCAAAACTAAGTGGATATGCATAGTGCTTAGTAGAATCCATGATTGATCATTCTATCTAGAGCAAGGACTAGTCAAGATTACAAAGAAAATGGTTCATAGGGTCACAGGTTTTCCAACCCTAGATTGGCCAAAGACACTCAGAAGTGATAAGAGGGAAACCATTGAGAAGAACACATGAGCAAAGTGGAATAATAGAGGCATGACCATAGACACCATAACTAATCCCCTTCTAGATTTTGTTGTAAGGATCATATCACATAAGTTTTATCAATCCAGTAGGTTGAATAGTGTACCCTGCATAGCAGTGGATGCGACATATAAGCTTGTAAAGAAAGACCACACCTATGACCTTGCAGAGCTCATGTTGCAACAGATTAATGAAAATCTTGGAGCTATTAGAAAGTCTAAGGGAGCACAATGTAAATCTGGGTCAGTGCTAGTTTGTATGTTCTTCTATGTGATGAAGGAATTCCCTTCATTTGGTAAAGTCAACTAGAGTCAGAACAAAATAATTCTTGATCAAATAAATGATTTCATTGCACAAATGGGAGATAGCTCTGATGATCAAATGTCTATCTATTCTAATAATTTCAAGAATGCAATGAAGAAAAGAATGAGGATACCAATTTCACTAGTAGAAACGCATGTAAATGACATATGCTTCCTGGTTGACATTGATTATACTTACATCCAAGTAGTCCTTCCAAGGGCAAGAAAGCTTAGACCATTGGGATATGAGCTTGATGTTGATCAAGCTTCTGCAGCTATTATAGCATTACTTGCAAAGGAAATGGATAAATCTGCCAAGGCATTTGGAACTTATGACACTATCAAATTAATAGTCAAGATAGCCACAATAGTGAAGAAGAAGGACAAGCTGGTGAAGAAGATAAGGAAAAAATTTGGTGTTGAATAAATAAGTGTAGCAGGAGAAGCTGAAGAGATTAGTGATGATGAAGAAGAAGGTGATGATGACAAAGATGAAGATGAGCCAGAACAAGGGCCACTTGAACTGACACAAGGCCAAGATGAAGACAAAGATGAGAGTGTCGAGGAAGAAGAAGCCAAGGAAGCACCCATCAAAGGAAAAGTCATCAAAATGAAGGCAAAAATGCCTCTTTCTTCTTAGCCTACACCAAAGAAAGCTGCCAAGCCAATACCCAAGAAGCCAACAACTAGAGCTACAACAAGGGCCTTTACACAAAAGACCAAAGAGGAAGCTACAAAGAAGAAGAAGTTAGCCAAGAAGGCATAGTAAGAGCCAAGGAAGAGGAAAAGATATGTGGCTCAACCTGATACTCATGAGGAAGATCAGACTGAAAAGGTAAGTCATCCTCCTAATTCTTCAGTTGATACATTATGTGAAAAGATTAGGAATGGAGACTTAAGTCAAATGAAAAGGATTGATTTCAATAAGCTTAGTAAAGAGGAACAAAACAAAATAGAAGAATTAGTCTATGCATTAATGGCACAGTTCAGGTATACATCTCTTGAACTAGATGGACAATTGCCAAAGGAATTGTCTAAAATTGTAGAAGACAGATGGCATTTATGTTTGAAAATGGAGAAAGAAATGAGTGAATCAACCCTAGCAAGTATACTACCTAATTTGACAAAAGAACAAATAATTAAAGTAGTCAAAAGGAATAATAAAAGGTTTACAAAAAAGTATAGGGCATTCTCCATTTTGTAAAATAAAATTGAAGAAGTTGTACAAAGGACAACAAGATCATGGAAGAATTTATATAAGAAAAATGAAGATGTCCTTGAAGAGGAATACAAAGAAGAAGCCACATCTAGACCAGAAGAGAGAAGAAAGAGGAGAGAAGAGAAGACAAAAGTAGAGAAAAAGGTTGAAGAGGAGGAAGGAAAAGATGAAGATAGGGGTATTGATGAGCAACAAAGTCTGCAAGACACACAACTTCCACCTACTAGTCCTCCTCACTCTACTACCACACTTGCAAAAATCATAAAGATTAAGGATTTCCTTGACACCTCAAGTCAAAACATCAATTTATTAATTGTAGAGGATCTCACTAAAATCCTTGACCAAACAACTGTTCAAGCATAGTTGTGTACAAGTCCCATATTGGTCAGTGTAGATGATCTCCAAAAGTCAGTATATAAACTCAAAGAAGCCAAGGTGTCACTGCAAGAACCACCTCAAATCACTCAAACTACTAGACTTTCATTTCTACCACCTCCATCACCACCAAGAATAGCCATGAAATCTCATCAAAAGCCAAGTGCAACAATAGAGGAAGTCACAGGTACATTACTATAGATAACAAGTACACCCCCAACAGTAGTGACACAAGAAGAAGAAGATAAGAAAGAAGAAGAAGATAAGGAAGAAACATAGGATAAGGAGGAGTCTGCAATACAAAATTTGGTTGAATTGCCAAAAATAAGAACTCCTACCAAACCTGTTTAGCAACCGGGTACTGACAAGTTGACCTTACAAGTCATTACACCAAGATCAAGTTCTACTAGGGTAGCCCAGACTATTCGTTATGGTATTCCTGAGCTTGATGAAGAAATTAAAATACCCTATTATGATTCAAGCACTTTAACTGAAGAAAAGATGAATGAGATACAAAGTGCATTGGATAAAAGGAGGCAAGAGGCATTGAGGAAAGACTACAAATACAAGTAGGCAATGAATGAGATCAAAGCTATATTCATGGATGCATTCAGCCTACAACCTCCAGATGCAAGCAGGCCAATCCTTGAGCAACTATATGATATAGTTGACCAAGTGAATAATGAAGACCATGATACAAATGTAAAACTCGTGGAATGGTTAGAGAAGAAGTTTCTAGGAAAAGTCAACCAAAAGATAGCCAATAACATAATTTTAGGATAGGTTGACCTAACTAAGAAATTGGATAATGTAAAGATTGTGCTAGGGAACATCTTTTCCCTTTATAGAAAATTGTATGATTTTTCTAGGTTCACACAAGAAATTAATCCAAAAATTTTGAACCTTGAGAGAAAACTCAACCTCTCCAACATGAAACTACCCTCAAATCATGCACACAGTGAGAAGCATTTTTCTCAAACACTTCACACTCATACAGAATTAGCTGCATTATCGACAGAAGAGGCCACTATTAAAGAAAAACTAATGCAAATATAAGCCTCAATCACCCCTCACTTGGAGATATTACATAAGGAGAAAATGTATACAGAAACAATCCTGAAGAAGGATCCAAATATTTCTACACATGATGGACTTGTTGATCTACTAGCAAAGCTTGCAATCCAACACAAGTCATTGGATATTGCATTGAATAACTAGGATGGAGTTCTCAAAATACTCCTTGAGGTAAATAAAACATTTTTGGCCAAGCATGGCATTACTATTTAGAATCCTTTGACATAAGTGTCAAAAAGGGGGAGAAAATTTTCTAAGGGGGAGATATATTAAAGGAGGAGAAATGCAAGAATAGGTCAAAAATAGGTCAAAGAACAGAGAACATTAGGCACAATGGCACAAGATATCAAAATTCATGACATGATAAGGCGTAATCAACCCAGGGGGAGTCATAAGGTATATTGTTGTTCAAAATATCTTTTTGAAATTTTGTAAGTGAAGAATGGACACATAAGGTTGATCATGAATGATCAGTTAAGTGTTTTTGACACTCATGTCAAAGGGGGAGATTGTTGATCAAATAATTAAGATTGACAAATGAGTTTCAACATACTTAACCATTTTCACTATACATGCCGAGTATAGAAAGGAAGCCAAGACAGAACTCTAACACATGCCAAGTTACAAATAGTGCCAAGTAGACCAGAAGATAGTATGTGCCGAGAATATGAGACCAATATGTGCTGAGTAACTTAGGATCCAACAGGAGCCAAGCATTGCAAAGTCAATAGAAGCCAAGTGATTCAAGAATCAGCAGGAGCTGAGTAATGTAGAAAACTAACAGGTGTTGAGTAATGTAGTAATTCTATAGGAGCCAAGAAATGTAGGAAACACAGTGGATGTTGAGCAATCCATAATAGATGGTGTTGAGCATCACTATTACTTCATGTGTCGAGCAATACATGATAAGCATGAAATTTTGTGCAGTCACAAAAAAAGATGTAAAATGGTTATGCATGACTCATAGCAGGATAAGGAGATAAGATCAAATCCTTCCATCCACCTATGCGATCCTCATGTAGCCAATCAAAAAATTAGAGATTGCATGCAGCCAATGAGTGAATTTCAAGGATTTAAGCAGGAACACTTGAATCAAGGATGCATAACAAACCACTAATTTTTATAAGGGAGTCTTGATGCCATTGAACAGAGAGAGAAGTAGAATCGTGAAAAGAAGGAAAAGCAGAGCCTATTGTTAAGGTCATTGCAGAACATTGGTGGAAAAGATTTAGTGGAAAGAACGACATTTACACATCTAGTTGATCAGAACAGAACAAGGAACACAATCAACAGATCAGATCTACTAGAGATCAGTAATAGAAGAGTAGATCAAGAGCCTAAGATCAGCATCAGAGATTACATTAGATCAAGTGTATTATTCTAATACTCTCTCATAATTGTATTAGGAAGTTGAAAATCCTATTGAGTTAGGTGGGTTTAATAGCCTTATGTAAATCCTTTAACAAGGTGGCATTCTAAGTTGAATGTTCTTAAGTCCACTAACAAGGAACACTCCTAATAGGGTGTAGAAATCCTTTAACAAGGTCACATTTAATAGTGTGTTGTAGCCTTTAACAGGGCAGGCCTTTAATAGGGCAAACCATCAAAAGTGGTTGAAACCAATTGTTGCAGTAATTTTATGGGTGTCATCCCCACCCCAGTTTTACCTTCTTATTCCAGGAGGGTTTTTGGGTCACCAAAATCTCATGTGTTATGTGGTGATGCATGTTTGTTTCTCATGATTGTTTAATGTTTATATGCATGCATGTTAATTTCAGTTATATGTTATTAAAAGTTTAAAATAGGTTAAAAGGCCAGTACTTCTGATTCAAACCACCCCACCCCCCCACCCCTGCTCTCTCGGAAGCACTCTTCGCATTAAGACATTCCAACATCAATATGTGAAATATTAATTACCCATAGAAAATGGACCTCTCACTTTGAAGATCATCTCCATCAAAGTACCTATATTAGATCAAGCTAATATGTAATCAAAAATATCTCAAGTGTCAACAAAAACTATTATGAAAAAAAAGTATACACAAGATCTCTATGAGTAGCTCTTCTCACTTATAGTACTCCTCCTTAGGATAATTTCCAACCATCATGCCTAGAGGAATGAATAGTATTCTAAATATTCTATAATAATGTAATTCTATGTCAGTTACTCTGTACTAGGTAAGGACATCACCCCAAGCATACTTTTGAGATACTCAAAGTTGTCTTTAGCCAATAGTTTTGTGAATATTTCTTCTATGTGCTCCTTTCTTCTTACATACTCTAATATGATTTCCTTCTCTACAATCTTCTGTCTTTCAAAATGATATTTCATTACAATATCTTTAGTCTTGAAATGTAAAATTGGATTCTTGGGCAAGCTAACTATATTTTTATTATCACATTGTATAATAAGGAGCTCATAAAAAATAATACCAATATCTTTCAATATCTTTTTCATCCACATGATTTGATTGCAATTATTAGCTTCTACAACATATTCTCCTCTATTGTGGATTGAGAAATATAATCATATTTTAGCCAAGATACCAATCTTCCACCAAGAAAGAATGCTCCTGCACTTTTACTCTTGTTTTCATCTATAGTTCCTCCCTAATCAACATCAGTATATGCATACAATGTAAATTCATACTATCAGAAAAAATCCATTATTCCTTTCAAATATCTAAATATTATCTTTACTATTGCATGTGTGTCTCTTTATGATCTTCTTGAAATATTTCTATAATTCCAACTACATTAGCAATATATGGTCTTGTTTGAGTTAAATATTGTAAGCTACCATTCATAGATCTATAGCTTTTTTTCATATCATTAGTTGGATAATTTTTGTTACACAATTTACATCTAATTAACATAAATGCTCCAATAGGTTTGCAATTTTCCATACCCAATCTCACCAATAATTATTTGACTAATTGCTCTAGATATGAAAATTTCATATCAATTTTGTGTCATTTATAATCCTAGAAAGTATTTCATCTCACCAATCATACACATCTCAAATGCATCTTTCATTTCTTTAGAAAACTTGATACTTGTCTCAGCATTTCATCCAAAAATAATATCATCAATAAATACTTTAACGACTAACAAGCTATCATAATTAGTTCTTAAATACATTTTACTATCTACATTACCTTTCTTAGATCTCAAACTAAAAAAATATTTATCAAATCTAATATACTTGTCTCTTGATGCTTGCTTCAATTGATACATGATGAAGGGTGCTCCCCTTAATACAACAAACATGTAACATAAAGAGAAAACTAACAACAATTAGCAAGAACAAAATATGGGCTTCTTATTATCGCTAGAAGTGTAGAATTACATAATTTTAAAATACAATATGAAAACCCACATGAGTATGTTCCTTACAATAATTTGCAACATAGAGGTTTGAACTATCACCTAGAGTTATCATAGACAATGTATAAGCATTCCTTAAATAGGCATTTTTATACCACCTAGGAAGTTTCTAGACATCAATCCTTAACCCTAGAAAATGACTAATTCTAAAATTACATATAGAGACATCCCAATACACCTTTGAGACTTATTTTGGATATTTTGGTTGGCTAAACTTTGGATTTCATAACTCTGAAATTGTTGCTTTGAATGGCTATTATAACCACTTTTCATAATCCTTAGCTTCTAATCTATAGGGCCTCACTTTTTCAAGCTCTAGTCAACCCCATTTTGGAGCCTATCTAGGACATATAAAGTCTTCAACATTGAGCATGAAGATTTTATACCAAAATTGCACACCAAAAATTTACAATAAATCAATGAATATTCATGATATGGCTCTAAGCCTCAACTAATAGTCTGCTATATCCAAGATGAACACCCATCTCTGAAATTAGGACATTATGAGCTCATATGACTTACTTACTAAGTAAAATCCTCTAGAAACAAAAACTCTACATTGAGATAACCATTATTTAAAAAAAAAAAAAAAGGAAATACTTTTGGGTGATGTAAGATTTATCTTACACCCAGGATGCTCTTGCATCAGACACTTGGGGTAATTTGAGAAGTGACTTAGTCACATCTCAAGTGTTTAAAGGAAAATCAAGATGGTTAACCTCCTCCCTTTCTATCCATGATGAATCTTCTACTAGCCTACCTTTCCATTTGACAAGGTACTCTTCATAAGTTGTGTTCCTTATAATTTTTCCAACATTAATATCTAGTATCTCCTCGATCTCCATTTTAGTCGAACTAGCTGGTTGAATACTCCATTACCCTTCTGGAACTTCATCCCCATCACCTCCTTCATAATAATTTGTCAAATCTAAAATGCTAAATACTCATTTAATATTCAATTCACTAGGAAACTCCACTTCATATGCATTTCTAGAATCATTCCTCTTCATTGTCTTGCACGGTCCAAACTTCTTCACTCTTAGTTTATTATATGTGTATATGCTACTTTAGTATGTTAGAAACACTAAATTAAAACAATCAAAAAGAATTTTCATACTAATTTAACATAACTTCATGAGAGACAAAGTGAAGTCCTCAAATGAGAATATGAGCCATGGATAGGCTCTGTCAATGAGGATGATCACTTGATGTAGAGGTTGTCTAATAGCTAAGATGGCTTGATTATGTATGTATGCTGAAATGCTCAAATGGGCTTCAATGGAGGATTTTTGATAGATTTTGGTGAATGGATTTGATGTAAAAATGGCTTCTCCAAATGGCATTATGGCTTTACTTTCTAGATTGTGTTAAAATGGCTTGGGAGAGGATTTCTTAAATAGGCAAAGGGCTTGAGGAGATATTAATTAAAATATTTTTAATAAACATGAGGATTAATATTTAATCTTAAATAAATATTTTGAGTTGGGATTAGGGGTAGGAAATGATGGTATTAGCTTTTAATTGAAATTAAAGAAGGATTAGAAGATTTTGGAAGAGGTTAGTGGTCTTAAGGAAATTGGCCAAGTTTTGGGAAAAAAATAAATAAATTATTTATTTTGAGATTTTTGGTCAATTTATTAATTAAATAATTAATAAATAAGGAAATAATGTTTAAATAAGATTTAAACATTTTTGGGAGGGATTCCTTAATTAAATATTTTTAATTAAGGTAAAGGGATCTAATGGCATAAAAATAAATTAATTAATTAATAAATGATGATGTCATTGGGGACTTTTCAAAAAATAATTTTTTTTTAATTTTCTAAAGGATTTTTAGGTGTCTAAATTTTTCCCCTCTTTGATGTGATGCCACAAGTGGCATGGCATCAAATATAAGAAAATAAGATGCCCAAGGCTAGAGAAGAAGAGGAGAGAATGGACTATGAGATGCCCCCTCAAGAAGGCGACGGGGAGAGAAAGTGAGGCTCGATGGTTTTTTGAAAAATACAAGAATCTGGGATGAGCAAGGAGACTCAGATTGGCAAAGAGAAGGGGCTAAATTAGCTCAAACTCTCACTATGGGAGAATGATAAAGGAGAATCAGATGCACAAGAGGAAGCAAGCTTAAGACTTTAGGGAAAATGGAGGATGAAGGAGATGGGTACTATAAAAAGGAATCCAAAATAGGGAGAAGGATGAGGGCATTATAAAGTTGATGTAACAGGATTTCCAAGAGTTAGATTGGTGGAATATGGGTTTCAGAGATCCCTAGGACTAGGATTGTGGATCTTGAAAGATGAGGCTTGGTGGATTGATTGGATTGGTGGATCCCTAAAGCTAAGAGTGATGATTGATTCTGAGAGATATAGTTGCACAAGTTGGGGTAGGAGAGACAGATGCTGGATATGGATGGGGGATAATGGAGATGAAGGGAATCCATTGAAGCTTTTTGAGTAGGGGGATACTTCAAAGAGAAGTACCACCATGTAGTTGAGCACTAGATTTTTTATAGGACTGTTGGTTAATTGCCAAAGGTACCAAGAATGTCAAGGTCATGTCACCAACCGTCCAGAGGACTGATGAACTGACTCAAAACACACAAGGATTGCCCCATCATCACACATGAAACCCAGAGGAAACAGCGTGGAACTGACACTAGGTAACCCCCAAGAAAAAAAGAAACAAATGAAAGACTTGATCAAAATTGTACACTCAAAGTGCCCCATTCGCAGCATACCATGATATGGAAGATCATGGAAACCTTGAGGAGGGAACAAAAAGATTGCTTGGAAAAGATACTTCAAGACCCAAAAGGGAAGATTCCAAATCAAAAAAAAGTGAAAATCCAAAAGAGAACCATTTTCCAATGAGATGGGTAGGATGAGGTACTAATGGACCAAGATTAGACATGAGGAAAGCTATATCCTACAAGGATCTATTGGAGAGCACCTAAGCTGGTGGATTTGGATGAGTGATGCACTTGGCAAGCTAAACTAAGAAGGATAACACTTTGATGATAGGAGATCTAGCTAAATGATGCATTGGAATAGCTAACCAAGATTTTTGTGATGTGTGCAAGATGCTGATCAAGGATCAATTGACATGAAAGCTGGATAGATACAATAGTACTAACTAAAGAGGATGTACAAGCTGACAGACCAAGATATGTTACAAATGTACAAAGTTGTTCATGTTTTGGTTTTGTGAGATGGAAATGTTTGTGAAGGGTGGGATGTCTGCAATAGTTGATAGGCAGATAGGTAGATGGTTTGCGAAAAGCTTAAGTGAAAATAGGGTAAACTAGGATACAAGCTTTGGTATATAATACAAGCTAGAATATAGTACAAGCTTTGGACAAGATTTGGATATACAAGCTATGATACAAGGGATGATACAAGATTTACAAGTTGGGGTAAAAGATTTACAATCTGAGGTACAAGATTTACAAACCGTACAGGAGGTATTTACAAGCTTCATTAGATTTTGGATATTTGGTTGGAACACCAAGGGAACAAGCAGGTGTTTTATGGGATGGTGGGTGAATGGATGAGGGATAGGATAGTGATAGATAATGGATTAGTCTTAGTACACAAGGTGCCTAAATTACCAGGTTTTCACCAAGGCGCTTCAATTGCCAAGTTTTCACCATTGGACGCTTATTTTTCTTTACTATTTTTGTGTATTTTTCAAAAGCTAGGTATACCAAGGATCTTCAAGCATAGAACTTCTTGAGATGAATGATTTTAGCAGGATCATTCAAGAGTTCTCCTTTGGGTGTAAATAGCTAATAGGCTCCAAAGCCAAAGGAGGCAGTGACAACATAAGAACCAAGCCAGGTAGGTTCAAACTTACCTTTCTTTTCTCGATCAGCTTGGACTTTCATATTTTCTTTAAGGACCATGTCAACCGGTTGAAAGTGTCATGGAAACACCTTCTTGTTGAAATTCCTTTTGAGATGAGTTTGATAGACTATGAGATGATCATAGGCTTATTGTTGCTTCTTGTCTAAGAGATCTAGTTGGGTGAGCCGAGATACTCTATATTCTTCATCTAATATTTGCCCTTGCAAAGATATGTGCAAGGAGGGAAGTTCAACCTCTATGGGTAGTAATACTTCAGCACCATAGACTAAGGAGTATGGAGTTGTGCCTGTGGATGTACGAAAGGGAGTTTGATAGGCCCATAGGGCTAGATTTATTTTTAGGTGCCAATCGTGGCAAGAATCATTGACAACTTTCTTTAGGATTTTGAGGAGGGTTTTGTTAGATGCCTTTGCCTGGTCATTACCTTGTGGGAAATATGGGCTAGAAAAGCGGTGATGGATGCAGAGGGAAGTGCATAATTCTTCCATGTTGAGATTTTCAAAGTTACCTCTGTGGTCGGTGAAGATGGTGGATGGGATGCCGAAGTGGCAAACAATGTGGTACAAGATGAACTTGGAGACCTGAACTCCTAAAGTTGAGACTAGGGGGATTGCTTCCACCCATTTAGTGAAATAGTCTGTAGCTATTATTATCTATTTATGTCCATCAGATGAGAGAGGTGTGATAGTTCCAACTAGATCAAGGCCCCAACAAGCGAAAGGCCAAGGTGGTGCAATAGGCTATAGATCCTGTGCTGGAGCGTGCACAAGATTTGCATGCTACTGACATGGGAGACACTCTATGACAAAGTCACAGGAGTCTTTTTCAATGGTAGGCCAATAGTAGCCTTCTCTAAGGATTTTTCACATGAGGATAATACTACTCATGTGGGCACCCCAAAGTCTGGAGTGTACTTCTTTTAATGCCATCGCGGGCTCATTTTCATCTAAACATTGAGAGAGAGTATCATGATAACCCTGACGATATAGGGTATTGGCTATGATAACATAGCAGGATGATTTTTAGATGAGGTTTTGGCATTGGGTACGTGTGAGGTGAGGGGAGATGATACCATCTTTAAGGTAAGCATGAATCTCATGGTACCAAGGGGATTGGGGACCAACCAAGATACAAACATGGTTTGAGTCATCATTTGCATAGGCAGGTGTGAGGAGCTACTCGACTAAAAACCCATACTATGTAAATGCTTGGGGAATTTCCAAGATCGAGCCAATAGTAGCCATAGCATCTACTACTTTGTTCTGCATTTGAGGCACTTGTGTAAACTAAAGCTTTTTAAAATGACGGGTTAGCTAATAAACTAGCTCTTTGTAGGGTAATAGCTTTTCATCTTTCGTTTGATATTCATTTAGGGCTTGCTTGATGATGAGCTGAGAATTGCCAAAGATTTGTAACTCAGTGATGTTCCATTCTGCAGCTATCTTTAATCCTACTATGAGAGCCTCATATTCAGCTATATTGTTGGTGCTAGGGAATTGTAGCTTGAAGGCTTTTGAAATGTAATCTCCTTGAGGTGTGAACAAAAATATTCTTTCCCCTGATCCATGAGATGTATATGAGACATCAAAATAAAGTTTCCATGGGGCTTGTTCTTCAATTAGACAGATATGCTCATTTGGAAATTTTGTGATCAAAGGATATGTATCTACTAGAGTTGCATTAGCTAGGTGATCTACTACAACTTGCCCTTTGATTTCCTTTCTATCCACATACTGGATGTCAAAATTGCTAAGGAGCATAACCCATTTGGCCAAATAGGCCTGTAAGTGCTATTCTGGAGAGCATATACTTGAGAGGGTCGATCTTGGAGACTAGTTGGATGGTATGACTTAGCATGTAGTGGTGAAGCTTTTGAGTTGAGAAAATAACTGCCAAACAAGATTTTTCTATAGGAGTATAATTAAGTTCATAACAAACTAGGGTTCTCCTAATGTAGTAGATTGACTCTTTCTCTACCATAGTCATCAAGTTGTGCTAGAAGTGCCCCTAGAGCAGTAGGCGTTCCTAATATGTACAAGATCAAGGGACAACTAGGAACTGGTGGGACCAAGATAGGGGATTGATGAGATACTGCTTGAGATGATCGAAGCTGGGTTGACATAAAGGATCCCACTTGAAGTTTTCATCCTTCTTTAGTAAATGTGCAAATGACGTACACTTATCGGCAATCTGCGAGATGAAGCATTGAACAGATTGAAGCTTTCCCTGAAGAGTGCAAAGTTATCCCAGTGTCTAGCGAGGAGGCATGTCTAAGATAGCCTTGACCTTCTTGGGGTCAATCTCTATACCTCGTTTAGAAACTATAAAGCCTAAAAGCTTGCCAGATGTGACCCCAAAGACACATTTCTTGGGATTCAGCATGAGATGATATTTGGCTAACCTATCAAAGACTTTATCTAGGTCAACAAGATGATCCATGAATGTGTGAGATTTAACCAAGATATCATCCACATATTCCTCCAAAGTGCTATGGATAAGATCATGGAAAATGGTTGTCATAGTTCTTTGATAGGTAGCCCCAACATTCTTTAGGCCAAAAGGCATCATGTTGTAGCAAAAGGTTCCCTAAGGGGTAGTGAATGTTGTCTTATGCTGATCTTCTTCTGCAATTTTGATTTGTTTATACCCATAAAATTGATCCATGAGGTACATAATTTCATGTCCAGCTATAAGGTCTACAATCATATCTATGTTGGGTAAGGGAAAATCATCGTTTGGACAAGCTTTGTTAAGATCTTTGAAATTAGTGTAGATTTTGATGTCATTGGAAGGCTTAGTGATGGGGACCATGTTGGAGATCCACTCTAAGTAGTCGATAGGTCAGATAACCTTAGTAGCTAACATTCTTTCTAATTCAACTATGACCAGTAATGCAACCTTGGGGTGCATTTTTCTAAGCTTTTGTCTGATAGGCTTGATCTTTGGATCAACTGCAAGATGATGAACTACAAGCTTTGAATCAAGTCCTGGCATGTCCTAATATGACCATGCAAATCGGCCAATGTTCTCTCTTAAGACCTCAAAGAGGAGGTCAGCTTGGTCTTGTGATAGGGATGTAGCAATGTGAACAAGTCTAGGAATCTCTGAAGAACCGATGTTGACTTCTCTAGTATCCTTAATTAGAATAGAAGACAGCTCTGGTCGATTCTCTTGAGGAGGCAATGCTAAATCTTCATGTTTTTCTTGTGACTCTGGATTTTCTTACTGAGGGGTTCTCTTCACTACCTTAGCTAGTCACGGTTTCACCTTAGTTCCAGTTTTGGGTGTATCGAAACTAGGTTGGGGATTTTCTCCAAAATATCCCTTGGGATCTAGCTTGTAGATATAGGCAAAATCTGGCTTTGTTTTCTTGTGAGGTGTTTCAGCTCCCATTAATCTTAGAAGCACTTCCTCTGATGTGAACTCATCAATGTGTATGACGCTTGGTTGGTCCCAATCTATGATTTGTGGATGGGCGAGTGGTAGGTCAGTGAGTTGGATGGATAGTTCTTGGAGAATAGAGTCTCCAAGGGAGATTTGGTCTAGGATATCGTCATAGGCTCTCTTTTCAACTTCCTCAGGAATGTCTTCAATTTCGACAAGGTTGCGGTGAATGTTCGAAAAATCATGACCGTTCTCATTGGTGCCCCCAGTTGTGGGTATGCCAAAGCCAAGACCTGACTTTGATTCCCACTTGTGTGCGTCAATGGGGCACTGCATGCCTCTTTCTTCTGGTCCTAGACCACCACCTTGATAGTTCCATTTGTCAGTGATGAGCTTATGTTCTTGGGGATACTTTTGGCTGAAGTGATCAAGGCATGCTTGATTTCTTGGAGGTGGATCCTTATGTAACACATTGTTGATATCTGGAGTGAGTTCCTCATGAAGAGGGATTTTCGAGGATACAAAGGTTGTTGGGCCAAACTGTTTGTGATGAGAAGGTGGAATCTCCTTAGCTTTGTGATATGTCAGTTGTCCATGGGTGTGTGGATCAAGTGGGAGTGCCCTAACAAAAAATACATTTGACAGACTATACTCTCCACAGCCTTTGTTATTGATCTTCATGGTAGATAGGGTGGAGGCGAGGATGGTTTTTGGGTCATTACAAGTGTGGGATGAGCTAGTGATGGCTGTGCCAATATCAATTCTAGGGAAATGGTTTGTATATGAAGCTTCAATCACATTACAGTAAGCAAAGGGTTCTGGATCGACATCGATGGTTACCTTAGTGCCCTGATGCAAAAATTTGACGCATTGATGGTAAGTGGATGGAATGGCTTTCATGGCATGAATCCATGGGTGATTGAGGAGGATGTTAAATGGTAGGTTTAGATCAATAACATGGCAAAGTGTTTCTTGGATGACTGGCCCAACCTTGATTGGTAGCAAAATAGTTCCTTCTGTGGTTATTTCCAAGTTGTCATAAGCTTTGATGGTGATAACCTCACTGATGATATCTACCTCAATATACCCAACTTGTTTTATGAATTTTAGGGAGAAAATATTCAAGGCTGATCCATTATCTATCATTACACTTTTTAAGGAAAAATTGGATACCATGATGGCTATGTGAAGTGAAATGGTGTGATTTGGCTCGACCACGGGTATGTCAGTGGGTTTGAATGATAGGGCAAATGATGAGGATAGGTGTCCAACAAGATTATGAAAATCAGTAGTGTTGATATCTGAAGGAATGTGAAATTCTATGAGAGAACTATCAAGGATGTTTTTGTACATAGGACTAGTGCGAAGAAGACCTAAAATGGAGATTTTGACTGGCATGTTCCCGAGGTGTTCCAAGATATTTCATTGGCTTTTGGATGGAGCGGATGATACTGCTAGGGATGATAGTGCTGATGGGACTGATGGGGCTGTGATGTTCAACCATGCTCTTCTAGTGGTGACTACACACTCATTGTGTGGGCCTTGGATATTGATAACATTAACAGAAGGCTCCTTTTCAAATATACAACCGATAAGGCTACCATAGTCTATGTAGGATTAAGTGTGGTCATTGTTCTTCTCCTGCTGTTCTTTTGGCTGGTGATTGTTGGTGTTGTTGTTGTTGGTTTTGATAGGCGCTTTTCCAAGATTTTGGTTGTTATGAGGAGGAAAAGCATTTTGATAGATTTGTAAACCTGTATTAGGAGAGGTTTGGGCGCCAATAGTGATTTCTTTCTGATCAATGAGGTCTTGCACATAATCTTTTAGTTTCATGCATCTGAGGGTGGTGTGACCTTTTACCCTATGAAATTTGTAGTACTCATTGTCTTTGTACCATGCAGCTTTGGATTGGCCTGGGTCAATTTGCTGGGTAGGAGGAAATTTGATGAGGTTTTCCTTAGTCAATTTCTCAAAAATGTTATCCAATGGCTCACCAAGGGGTGTAGAGTTTCTAGGTGCAGGTTGGAACTTAGGCTTTGGTCCTATAGCTACATTGATGGCATTAGCTTGATTGCTAGACCCTTGAAAGTTGGGTCTTGGATTGTGGCTTTGATAGCTTTGGTGATTTTGTTGTTGGTAGTTGATAGCTTGTTGATTGTTTGATTCATACGATGGGTTGGACTGATTTTGGGAAGGACCAACAATATTCACATGTCTCCTATCAGTAACCCCATCTATTGCAACATGCTTTTTTTTGTTCCAATACCTAGACTTTTCATTTGAATGTGTTTGATTTTGGTTGGCTTCCTTGTAAATCTTGACCACACCATCTTTAATGAGTCCTTGCTCAAGGATCAATCCTTTCTCTTTGATATCTTTGTAGGGCTACAAATAGTTCATGGTAATGTGGTGAGCCAAGCTAGGATGGGCATTATCAATAAAAATTTTCACCAAATGGCACTCTAGCAAGGTGCAAGATATGCGGGTGGTAAGGGTTTTCCATCTTTGCAAGTATTCGGGAAGGCTTTCTCCACCTTTTTACTAAGTGTGGACAAGATCAACTACTAATAGTTCTGTTTTGACAAGATAGGCATATTGGGCTACAAATGCCTCAGACAATTTAGCAAAGTTTTTAATTGTGCCATATGGGATTCTATAAAACCATTCAAGAGCTGGTCCGAACAAGCTTTTGGGAAACAGATGCAAGAGAAAGACGTCACTGTATGCCACTTCTTGGCAGTGCATGTAAAATTCTTTGATATGTGTGATAGGGTCTCCTTTTTCTCTGAATTTATCAAACTTGGGTATCTCAAAGTGTTTGGGAAATGGTGTCATGGTAATGGCTCCGTCAAATGGGTAAGGACTCACATTCTCAAACTTGAAGGTTTTTGGATCATTTCCCTCCTAGATGTTCTTCAAAGCTGTCTTCATGGCTTCCCATTCTGAATTAATGGGTTATGGTTGGGGTGCAGCCAATGTAGGAGTTCCTTGAGGTAGGTATGTGCTAGATGGGGCAATGGAATATGGATGGCTTTGAGGTATGTGCTAGTAGGGATTGTACATGGCTTGGGCAACTGAATGGTGGATGATGGGTTGCTGATGTGGAGGTGGCACATATTGTTGCATGTGTTGTGAGGCTTGCTATTGATATTGGATTTGAGGTTAGGATTGAGGAAAATCAACTAGTTGTGGGATAAATGGATTGCTTTGTGGAGGTAAGGTATAAGATGGTTGTGAAGCTTGGGGAAAGGATTGGGGAGCTTGTGGAGCTTGACTTTGGATTGGAAGAGTTTGACCAATATATATGGGTTGTACCAACATTTGGGAAGGTATCTGCATGGCAAAAGAGGCCAAGTAGTTGGTGGTTGGTGGTGGTGGATTTCCTCCTAGAAGTTGCATAGAAAAATATTTAGTAATAGGAGGTAATGGATTAGTTGGTTGTGGAGGTGGTGGGAATTGAAAGCTTGGAAATGAAACTGATGGGGTTTGATAGCTTGGTGGCTAGATTTGAAAGCTCGGTAGAGTGGTGGTAGGAGCTTGGGTCACTTGAGAGCTTGGAAGAACACTGATAGTAGCTTGTGGGGTTTGATAGCTTCTTGGAGTGAGGGCAGTAGCTTGTGGATTTGTGGCTGATGGCACTGAGCTCCAAGGACTTAGTGGAAATGATGAAATTGTGCTTTGAGCTGAGGGAAACAAGCTAGGGGTGATGAAAGGTTGATTACTTGGCCCCATGGGTGGCATCCTGATTGTGTATTGCTGAGGTTGGCCAAAGATGCTAGCATTGATTTGGGAGATGCGTGGATTTGGAAGGTTGGCTTGGAAAGCAACAGCAACAATAGTGAAGGGAGTGAATGATGAGGTTTTTTGGGTGAAGGGGGTTTGGGATGGAGTGGTATGGACCAATGGTGGAGTGGTGGTGGTTGGATTGGCTTACGAAAGGGAGATTTCAACTTGAGTGGAGGCTAGTATGTTTGGGTCTATTGGATCATAAGAATTGGCTTGAGGCTCTTCTTTTGGCACATATTGAGGATAATCTAAATCATAAGAGCCTATTGGGAGTGGTAGTTGTCCAAAAAATGGGTGAGATGGATCTTATAAGGGAGGAGGTCTTCCAAAGTCGAAGGCTCCTATATTGTCCCTTCAAAAGTTAGCCATGATTGTTTCTTTGCTCTTGTCTATAATGGCATTCACCAAAAACTACATTTCCTAGTTGGTTCATGAAAGCTTCAATGTTAGTAGGTGATGGTATAGTGTTCTTTGGGCTGAAGGATGGTTGAGTGCTCAAGGGGAGTGATGCTATTTGATCCAAATGAGAGGGTTCCATTGTTTCTTTCTTCTTCTTGGCTAAGCGAGTGACGAGTGGCATGAAAATGTTCCTAGGGATGAGATCCAACAATCCTGATGGATGAAAACGGGGAAGGCTTTTCTATGCAAATGATTTCCTAGGTTGAGGCAAAGCTATATGACAAACCTAAGGAGGATTGGGTTGGGGATTCTAACTTCAAAGATATGTTGCCAAAGCATGAAAGATCTACTTTCCTATGTGCAAGACTCATGGTGATTGTGTCAACTTTAAGGATAGACTGATGATCCTTTAGGAAAAACATGAGATTGACCACTTGTGGATCCCAACCTTTGGCTCAAGGTTATGAGAGATAACAAGTGACAAAGCTAGATTACCCTAGACAAAGCTCTGTGAGAGGGATAAGCATGGTGAGGCTGGTAGATTTTCAAGATGGTAGGAATGGAAAACCTTTGGCAAGGTGACAACAATTTTGAAGGCTTGGATGTGAAAATTAGGCTTTTGGGGATGCTAGCTAGGTTTGAGGGGATTGGTTTGATTCTAAGGCAAAGACCTAGATGAGTTGGATGAGCTAAAATGATATTAAGGGATACCCTAGAATGGCTGGCTTTCCTACAAATATTACTATAAAGTGAAACTTATGCAAGAAGATGTGGAAAAACAAGGGGGCCTAATCATAGAAATCATGCCTGTATATGCTACTTTAGTATGTTAGAAATGCTAAACTAAAACAATCAAAAAGAATTTGCATACTAACTTAACATAACTTCATGAGAGACAAAGTGAAGTCCTCAAATAAGAATATGAGCCATGGATAGCCTCTCTCAATGAGGATGATCACTTGATGTAGAGGTGCATCTAATAGCTAAGATGGATTGATTATGTATGTATGCTCAAATGCTCAAATGGGCTCCAATGGAGGATTTTTGATAGATTTTGGTGAATGGATTTGATGTAAACATGGCTTCTCAAAATGGCACTATGGCTTTACTTTCTAAATTGTGTTCTTTTGCCAAGGGGAAGGATCCAATTTATAGGCAAGAGGCTTGAGGGATTGAGGGCCAAGATGCAAGGATGGAGGAAAGCTCATGGAGGGCTCATATTGCATGAGAGGAGAGCACATGGATTGTGCTTCCTTACAGCCAATCAGAGAGTGACACATGTCATAGGGTGAGAGGATGGAAGAAAGGGGAAGGATGAATCAACAAAGGAGGCTCAAGTGATAAAATCTTCATAAAGACCCTCATAATGGCTTGTAAGAGCAATGAAAGGGCTTGGAAGAGTCATTTATAGCCTAGTGGGCTTCATAAAGTTTTATGGTTGGGATATTTTGACGTAGATGAGAGAAATTGTTACTTGGGCTTGATTAGGAAGGTTTTAAGTTTGCTTAGGATTGTGCAAATGATTAGAGGATGGATTAGGATGCTTTAGGATTAGCTTAGGGATAGGCAAGTGGATGGCATTTAATGAGGGTGGGTGAAGGAGGAGATATTTGTTAACTTTGGCTTGGGTTAGTAAGTCTTAACCCATTTTTAGGGAATGTGACAAGGTTAGGAGGGGATTAGGATTAGGTTTAAAGACATCTTCTAGAAGAGTCTAGACTTTGGATGATGATAAACACTTTCTAGAATAGTCTAGAACTTCCTAGGATGAGGATGAAGACTTTCTAGAAGAGTCTAGAACTTTTTAGGATGAGGATAAATTAGATTTTTAGGAAATAAATAAAGTTTTATTTATTTCAAGGGTTCGGTTTGAGGAGATATTTATTAAAACTTTTTTAATAAACATGAGGATTAATATTTAATCTTAATTAAATATTTTGAGTTGGGATTAGGGGCAGGAAATGATGGGATTAGCCTTTAATCAAAATTAAAGAAGGATTAGAAGATTTTGGAATAGGTTAGTGGTCTTAAGGAAATTGGCCAAGTTTTGGGCAAAAAATAAATAAATTATTTTTTTTGGAATTTTTGGTCAATTTATTAATTAAATAATTAATAAATAAGAAAATAATGTTTAAATAAGATTTAAACTTTTTTGGGAGGGATTCCTTAATTAAATATTTTTAATTAAGATAAATGGATTTAATGGCATAAAAATAAATTAATTAATTAAATAATTAATTAATTAATAAATGATGATGTCATCAGGGACTTTTTAAAGAAAATAAAAATATTTTATTTTCTACAGGATTTTTAGGTGTCTACACTTTGCCCCTCTTTGATGTGATGCCGCAAGTGGCATGGCATCAAAGATAAGAAAATAAGATGCCCAAGGCTAGAGCAAAAGAGGAGAGAATGGATTGTGAGATGCCCCCTCAAGAAGGCAGTTGGGAGAGAAAGTGAGGCTCGACGGCTTCTTGAAAAGTACAAGAATCTTTGATGAGCGAGGAGACTCAGATTGGCTTAAGAGAAGAGTTTTAGTTAGCTCAAATTCTCACTAGAGGAGAATGATAAAGGGAGAATTAGAGGCACAAGAGGAAGCAAGCTTAAGATCTCAGGGATTGTAGAGGATGAAGGAGCGGAGTGCTATAAAAAGGAATCTAGGATAGGGAGTGGGATGATGGGATGATAAAGCTAATGCAATATGATCTCAAAGATTTAGATTGGCAGAAGATGGGTTTCGGAGATCCCTAAGACTAGGATTGTAGAGCTCGAAAGATGAGGCTTAGTGGATTGATTGGATTGATTCAGATTGATTCAAAGAGATATTGATGCATAAGCTAGGGTAGGAGAGATAGATGCTGGATATGGATAGGGGATAATGGAGATGAATGGAAACCATTGAAGCTTTTTTGAGTAGGGGGATACTTCAAAGAGAAGTACCACCATGTAGTTGAGTACTAGATTTTCTATAGGACTATTGGTTAATTGCCAAGGTTACTAAGAACATTAAGGCCGTATCACCAACCATCCTGAGGACTAACAGACTAACTCAAAATAAACACACAATGATTTCCTCAGCATCACACATGAATCCCAGAGGAAGCAGCATGGAACCAACACTAGGTAACCCTAAAGCAAAAAAGAAAAACAAACACAAGACCTAATCAAGACCTTACACTCAGATTGTCCCATTCACAATATACCATGATATGGAAGATCATGGGAACCTTGAGGAGGGAACAAGGAGATTTCTTGGAAAAGATACTTCAAGACCCAAAAGGGAAGATTCCAAATCAAAAGAAAGATAAAATTTGAAAAAGAATCGTTTGCCAACGAGATGGGTAGGATGAGGTACTAACGGACCAAGATTAGACATGTGGAAAGCTATAGCCTGCAAGGATCTATCGAAGAGCACCAAAGCTGATGGATTTTGGATGAGTGATACATCTAGCAAGCTGAACTAAGAAGGATAACACTTTGGTGATAGGAGATCTAGCTAAAGGATGCATTGGAATAGCTAACCAAGGGTTGTGTGATGTATGCAAGATGTTGATCAAGGAGGAACTGACACAAAAGCTGGATAGATACAATGGTACTAAGCGAAAGAGGATGTACAAGCTGACGGACCAAGATATGCTACAAATGTACAAGGTTGTTCATGTTTTGTTTTTTGTGAGATGGAAATGCTTGTAAAGGGTAGGATGTTTGCAATAGTTGATAGGCGGATAGGTAGATGGTTTGCGAAAAGCTTAAGGAAAATGGGATTCTTTGTGTGCATGTGATAGGATACAAGCTAGGATACAAGATTTGGAATATAATACAAGCTGGAATATGGTACAAGCTTTGGACAAGATTTGGATATACAAGCTATGATACAAGGGATGATACAAGATTTACAAGCTACGGTACAAGATTTACAAGCTAAGGTACAAGATTTACAAGCTGTACAAGAGGTATTTACAAGCTTCATTAGATTTTGGATATTTGGTTGGAACACCAAGGGAACAAGCAAGTATTTTATGGGATGGCGAGTGGATGGATGAGGGATAGGATAGTGATAGATAATGGATTAGTCTTAGTACACAAGGTGCCTAAATTACCAAGTTTTCACCAAGGTACCTATTCAAGGTGCTTGAATTGCCAAGTTTTCACCATTGGATGCTTATTTCTCTTTACTATTTTTTTTTTTTTCAAAAGTTGGGTATACTAAGGATCTTCAAGCATAGAACTTCTTGAGATGAATGATATTAGTAGGATCATTCAACTGTTCTCCTTCTGGTGTAGATAGTTGATAGGCTTCAGAGACAAAGGAGGCACTGACAACATAAGGACCCAGCCATGTAGGTTCAAACTTACCTTTCTTTTCTTGATCTTCTTCGACTTTCATGTTTTCTTTGAGGAGCATGTCGCCTGACTGAAAGTTTCGTGGAAGTACCTTCTTGTTGAAATTTCTTTTGAGATGAGTTTGGTAGACTGTGAGATGATCATAGGCTTGTTTTTGCTTCTCGTCTAAGAGATCTAGCTGGGTGAGTCTGGCTACTCTGTATTCTTCATCTGATATTTGCCCTTGCAAAGATATGCACAAGGAGGGAAGTTCAACCTCTATAGGTAGTACCGCTTTGGCACCATAGACTAGGGAGTATGGAGTTGTGCCTATGGATGTATAGAAGGAAGTTTGATAAGCCCATATGGCATGATTAATCTGTAGGTTCCAATCATGACCGAAATCATTGACAACTTTCTTTAGAATTTTGAGGAGGGTTTTGTTAGTTGCCTCTACTTGGTTGTTACCTTGTGGGAAATATGGGCTAGAAAAGCGATGATGGATGCAGAGGGAAGTGCATAATTCTTCCATGTTGAGATGTTCAAAGTTACCTCCATGGTCGGTGAAGGTGGTGGATGGGATGCCAAAGTGGCAAACAACGTGGTACAAGATGAACTTGGAGACCTAAACTCCTGTAGCTAAGACTAGGGGGACTGCTTCCACCCATTTCGTGAAAAAGTTTGTAGCTATTATTATCCATTTATGTCCATTAGATTAGAGAGGTGTGATAGTTCCAACTAGATCAAGGCCCCAACAAGTGAAAGGCCAAGGTGGTGCAATAGGTTGTAGATCCTATGTTGGAGCGTGCACAAGATTTGCATGTTGCTGACATGGGAGACACTTTCTGACAAAGTCACAGGAGTCTTCTTCAATGGTAGGCCAATAGTAGCTTGCTCTAAGGATTTTTCATGCGAGGACAATACCACTGGTGTGGGCACTACAAATTTTGGAGTGTACTTCTTTTAATGCCATCACGACCTCATTTTCATCTAAACATCAAGAGAGAGTATCATGATAACCCCGACGATATAGGGTATTGGCTATGATAACATAGTGGGATGATTTTCGGATGAGGTTTTGGCGTTGGGTACATGTGAGGTGAGGGGAGATGATACCATCTTTAAGGTAAGCACGAATCTCATGGTACCAAGGGGATTGGGGACCAACCAAGATACAAATATAGTTTGAGTCATCATTCGCATAGGTAGGTGTGAGGAGCTGCTGGACTAAAAACTCATACTGTATAACTGCTTGGGGAATTTCCAAGAGTGAGCCGATAGTAGCCATAGTGTCTGCTACTTTGTTTTGCATTCGAGGCACTTGTGTAAACTGAAGCTTTGTAAAATGCTGGGTTAGCTAATCAACTAGCTCTTTGTAGGGTAATAAATTTTCATCTTTGGTTTGATATTCATTTAAGGCTTTCTTGATGATGAGCTGAGAATCACCAAAGATTTGTAACTCAGTGATGTTCCATTCTATAGCTATCTTTAATTGTGCTATGAGAGTCTCATATTCAGCTATATTGTTGGTGCTAGGGAATTGTAGCTTGAAGGCTTTTGGAATGTAATCTCCTTGAGATGTGACCAACAATATTCTTGCCCCTAATTCATGAGATGTATATGAGCCATCAAAATAAAGTTTCCATGGGGGCAGTTCTTCAATTAGATAGATATGCTCATCTAAAAATTCTGTGATCAAAGGATATGTGTCTACTAGAGGCACATCAACTAGGTGATCTGCTATAGCTTTCCCTTTGATTGCCTTTCTATCCACATATTGGATGTCAAATTTGCTAAGGAGCATAACCCATTTGGCCAAATGGCTTGTAAGTGCTATTCTGGAGAGCATATACTTGAGAGGGTCAATCTTGGAGACTAGTTGGATGGTATGACTTAGCATGCAGTGGTGAAGCTTTTGAATTGAGAAAACAACTGCCAAACAAGCTTTTTCGATAGGCATGTAATTGAGTTCATAACCAACTAGGGTTCTACTGATGTAGTAATGGCTCTTTCTCTACCATAGTCATCGAGCTATGCTAGAAGTACCCCTAGAGCAGTAGGTGTTGCTGATATGTAGAAGATCAAGGGACAACTAGGAACTGGTGGAACCAAGATAGGGGGATTGAAGAGATACTGCTTGAGATGATCGAAGCTGCATTGACATAAAGGAGCCCACTTGAAGAGTCCAATGTTGTCACAGTGTCTGGGGAGGAGGCATGTCTAAGATAGCCTTGACCTTCTTGGGGTTGATATCTATACCTTGTTTATGAACTATAAAGCCTAGAAGCCTGCCAGATGTGACCCCAAAGACACATTTCTTAGGATTCAGCATGAGATGATATTTGGCTTACCTATCAAAGACTTTCTCCAGGTTACCAAGATGATCCATGAAGGTGTGAGATTTAACCAAGATATCATCCACATAATCCTCCAAAATGCTATGGATAATATCATGGAAAATAGCTCTCATAGCTCTTTGATAGGTAGCCCCAACATTGTTTAGGCCAAAAGGCATCATGTTGTAACAAAAGGTTCCCCAAGGGGTAGTGAATGTTGTCTTATGCTTATCCTCTTCTGCAATCTTGATTTGATTATACCCAAAAAATCCTTCCATGAGGGACAAAATTTCATGTCCAGCTATAAGGTCTACAATCATATCTATTTTGGGTATGGAAAAATCATCTTTTGGATAAGCTTTGTCAAGATCTCTAAAATCAGTGCAGATTCTAATGTCACTGGAAGGCTTAGTGACAGGGACCATGTTGGAGATCCACTCTGAGTAGTTGATAGCTTAGATAACCTTAGCAGCTAACATTCTTTCTAATTCAGCTTTGACCAGTAATGCCACCTTGGGGTGCATTTTTCTAAGCTTTTGTCTAACGGGCTTGATCTTTGGATCAACTACAAGATGATGCACTACAAGCTTTGGATCAAGTCCTGGCATGTCCTGATATGACCATGCAAATTAGCCAATGTACTCTCTTAAGACCTCAAAGAGGAGGTTAGCTTGGTCTTGTGATAGGGATGTAGCAATGTGAACAAGTCTTGGGATCTCTGAAGAATCGATGTTGACTTCCCTAGTATCCTCAATTAGAATAGAAGACACCTTTGGTCAATTATCTTGAGGAGGTAATGCTAAATCCTCATGTTCTACTTGTGACTCTAGCTTTTTTTTGCTGAGGGGCCCTCTTCACTACTTTAGCTAGTCCCAAATTCACCTTATTTCCTATTTTTTGTGTATCAGAACTAGGTTGGGGATTTTCTCCAAATTACCCCTTGGGATTGAGCTTATAGATATAGGAAAAATTTGTCTTTATTTTCTTGTGAGGAGTTTTGGCTCCCATGAACCTTAGGAGTACTTCCTCTAATGTGAATTCATCAATGTGTATCACACTTGGTTGGTCCCAATCTATGAGTTGTGGATGAGCGAGTGGTAGGACAATGAAATGGATGGATAGTTCTTAGAGAATAGAGTCTCCTAGGGAGATTTGGTCTGAGATATTGTCATAGGCTCTCTTTTCAACTTCCTTAGGAATGTCTTTGATTTTGACAAGGTCGTGGTGAATGTTCAAAAAAGTGTGACCATATGTATTGGTGCCCCTAGTTGTGGGTATGCCAAAGCCAAGACCTGACTTTGTTTCCCACTTATGTGCTTCGATGGGGCACTGCATGCCTCTTTCCTCTGGTCCTAGACCACCACCTTGATAGTTCTATTTGTTAGTGGCAAACTTATGTTCTTGGAGATACTTCTGGCTAAAGTGATCAAGGCATGCTTGATTTCTTGGAGGTGCATCCTTATGTAACCAATTGTTGATATCTAGAGTGAGCTCCTCATAAAGAGGGGTTGTCGAGGATACAAAGGTTGTTGGGCCAAACTATTTGCATAGAGGTGATGGAATCTCCTTAGCTTTGTGATATGTTGGTCATCCATGGGCGTGTGAAACAAGTGGGAGTGCCTTGACAACAAATGCATCTGACAGACTATACTCTCAACAGCCTTTGTTATTGATCTTCACGGTAGATAGGGTGGAGGCGAGGATGGTTTTTGGGTCATTACAAGTGTGGGATGAGTTCACAATGGCTGTGCCGATATCAATTCCAGGGCAATGGTTTGTATATGAAGCTTCAACTGCATTGCAGTAAGCAAAGGGTTCTTGATCGGCATGGATGCTTACCTCAGTACCTTGATCCAAACATATGATGCACTAATATTAAGAGGATGGAATGGCTTTCATGGCATGAATCCATGGGTGACCGATGAGGATGTTAAATGGTAGGTTTAGATCAATAACATGGCAGAGTGTTTCTTGGATGACTGGCCCAACCTTGATTGGCAACAAAATAGTTCCTTCTATGGTTCTTTCTAAGTTGTCGTAAGCTTTGATGGTGATATCCTCACTGATGATATTTGCCTCAGTATACCTAGCTTGTTTTATGAATTTTAGGGTGAAAATATTCAAGGCTGATCCATTATCTATCATTACTCTTTTTATGGAAAAATTGGATACCATAATGGCTATGCAGAGTAGAAGGGTGTGATCTGGGTTGACCACGGGTATGTTGATGGGTTTGAATGGTAGGGCACATGAGGAGGATAGGTGTCCAACGAGATTACAAAAATTGGTAGCGTTGATATTTTAAGGGACACAAGATTCTATGAGAGCACTGTCAAGGATGTTTTTTTACACAGGACTAGTACAGAGAAGGTCTAAAATAGAGATTTGGGATGGCATGTTCCCAAGGTGTTCCAAGATATTGTACTGGCTTTTTGATGGAGCTGATGGTGCCGGTGAAACTGGTGGGCCTGCGATGTTAAATTGCGCTCTTTGAGTGGTGACTAGACACTCATTGTTTGGTCTTTGGATATTGATAACATTGATAGAAGGCTCTTTCTCGAATATACAACCTATGAGGCTACCATAATCTATATAGGATGAAGTGTGGTCATTGTTCTTCCCATGCTGTTGGTTTGGTTGGCAGTTGTTGGTGTTGTTGTTGTTGGTTCGGAGAGGTACTTTTCTAAGATTTTGGTTTTTGTGAGAGGGAAAAGCATTTTTATAGATATGTAAGCCTACATTGGGAGAGGTTTGGGCACCAATGGTGATTTCTTTCTGATCAATGAGGTTCTGCACATAATCTTTTAGTTTCATGCATCCGAGGGTGGTGTGACCTTTTACCCTATGAAATTTGCAATACTCATTGTCTTTGTACCATGCAGCTTTGGATTGGCCTGGGTCAATTTTCTAGGTAGGAGAAAATTTGATGAGGTTTTCCTTAGTCAATTTCTCAAAAATGACATCCAATGGCTCACCAAGGGGTGTATAATTTCCAGGTGTAGGTTGGAACTTGGGCTTTGGTCTTGCAACTACATTGATGGCATTAGCTCTATTGCTAGACCCTTGAAAGTTGGGTCTTGGATTATGGCCTTGATAGCTTTGGTGATTCTGGTGTTGGTAGTTGATATTTTTTTGATTTTTTGGTTGATAAGGTGGGTTGGACTAATTTTGGGAAGGACCAACAATATTCACATGTCCGGTGTCAATGACATCATCTATTGCAACATGCTTGTTTTTGTTCCAATACCTAGACATTTCATTGGAATGTGATTGATTTTGGTTGGCTTCCTTGTAAATCTTGACCACACCAACTTTTATGAGTCCTTGCTCAAGGATCATTCCTTTTTCTTTGATATCTTTGTAGGTCTGCAAACAGTTCATGGTCATGTGGTGAGCCAAGGTGGGATGGGCATTATCAATAAACATTTTCACCAAATGGAGTTTTGGCAAGGTGCAAGATATGTGGGTGGTAAGGGTTTGACATCTGCATAGATATTCAGGAAGTCTTTCTCCACCTTTTTGTTAGTGTGGAGAAGATCGACTACTAAGAGCTCTATTTCAATAAGATGGTCATATTGGGCTACAAATTCCTTAGACAATTTAGCAAAGTTTTTAATTGTGCCATATAGGATTCTATAAAATGATTCAAGAGCTGATCCGAGCAAGATTTTGGGAAAGAGATGCAAGAGGAAGAGGTCATTGTATGCCACTTCTTGGCAGTGCATGTAAAATTCTTTGATATGTGTGATAGGGTCTCCTTTTCCTCTAAATTTGTCAAACTTGGGTATCTCAAAGTGTTTGGGAAATGGTGTCATTGTAATGGCTCTATCAAATGCATAAGGACACACATTCTCAAACTTGAAGGTTTTCAAATCATTTCCCTTCTGGATGTTCTTCAAAGCTGTCTTCATGGCTTCCCATTCTAAATTAATGGGTGATGGCTGGGGTGCACCCAATGTAAGAGTGCCCTGAGGTAGGTATGTGCTAGATGGGGCAATGGAACATGGATGGATTTAAGGTATGGGCTGGTAGGGATTATACAATTCTTGGGGAACTGAATGGTGGATGATGGGTTGCTGAGGTGGAGGAGGCACATATTGTTGCATGTGTTGTGAGGCTTGCTGTTGATATGGGATTTGGGATAGGGATTGAGGGATGTAGGTTGGCTGTGGGATAAATGGATTACTTTGTAGAGGTAAGGTATAAGATGGTTGTGAAGCTTGGAGAAAGGATCGGGGAGCTTGTGGAACTTGACTTGGGATTTGAGGAGTTTGACCAATATATGTGAGTTGTGCCCCTATTTGGGAGGGTATCATGGAAAAGGGGGCCAAGTAATTGGTGGTTGGTGGTGGTGGATATCCTCCTAGAAGTTTCATAGAAAAATAGTTAGCAATAGGAGGTAATGGATTAGTTGGTGGTGGAGGTGGTGGGAATTGAAAGCTTGGGAATGGAATTGATGGGGTTTGATAGCTTGGTGGTTGGATTTGAAACCTTGGTAGAGTGGTGGCAGGAGCTTGGGTCACTTGAGAGCTTGGCAGAACATTGGTAGTAGCTTGTGGGGTTTGATAGCTTTGTGAAGTGAGGGTAGTAGCTTGTGGATTTGTAGTTGATGGCAACTGAGCTCCAAGGACCTAGTGGAAATGATGAAATTGTGTTCTGAGCTAAGGTAAACAAGCTGGGGGTGATGAAAGGTTGATTACTTAGCCCCATGGGTGGCATCCCGATTGTATATTGCTGAGGTTGGCCAAAGATGCTAGCATTGATTTGGGAGATGGGTGGATTTGGAAGGTTGGGTGGGAAAGTAGCAGCAACAATACTGAAGGGAGTGAATGATGAGATGTTTTGGGTGAAGGGGGTTTGGGATGGAGTGGTATGGACCAATGGTGGAGTGGTGGTGGCTAGATTGGCTTACGGAAGGGAGATTTCAACTTGAGTGGAGGCTAGTATGTTTGGGTCTATTGGATCATAAGGATTGGCTTGAGGCTCTTCTTTTGGCACATATTGAGGATAATCTAAATCATAAGAGCCTATTGGGATTGGTAGTTGTCCAAATAATAGGTGAGATGGATCTTATAAGGGAGGAGGTCTTCCAAAGTTGAAGGCTCCTATATTGTCCCTTCGAAAGTTAGCCATGATTGTTTCTTTGTTCTTGTCTATAATGGCATTCACCAATATTGCATTTCCCGGTTGATTCATGAAATCTTCAATGTCAGTAGGTGATTGTATAGTGTTCTTTAGGTTGAAGGATGGTTGAGTGTTCAAGGGGAGTGATACTAGTTGATCCAAATGATAGGGCTCCATTGTTTCCTTCTTCTTCTTGGCTAAGCGAGTGACGGGTGGTATGAAAATGTTTCTAGGGATGAGATGCAACAATGCTGATGGATGCAAAGGGGGAAGGCTTTTCTATGAAAATGATTTCCTAGGTTGAGGTAAAGCTATATGACAAACCTAAGGAGGATTGGGTTGGGGATTCTAACTTCAAAGATATGTCACCAAATCATGAAAGGTCTGCTTTCCTATGTGCAAGGTTGGTGGTGATTGTGTCAACTTAAGGATAGACTGATGATCCTTTAGGAAAAGCATGAGATTGACCACTTGTGGATCCCAACATTTAGCTCAAGGTGATGAGGGATAACAAGTGAGAAAGCTAGATTACTCTAGACAAAGCTCTGTCAAAGGGATAACCTTGGTGAGATTGGTGGATTTGCAAGATGGTAGGAATGGCAAACTTTGGCAAGGTGACAACAATTTTGAAGGCTTGGATGTGAAGTTTAGGCTTTTGGGATGCTAGCTAGGTTTGAGGGGATTGGTTTGGTTCTAAGGAAAAGATCTAAATGAGATGGGTGAGCTAAAATTCTTAAGGGGATGACTAAGGGTGGCTGGCTTAACTACAAGGATGACTCTAAAGTGGAGCTTATGCAAGAAGATGTGGAGGAACAAGGGGGCCTAATCATAGAAATCATGCCTAGTTGGTAAGGAATAAGCAGGGTTAACTCCTGGATGCTTGCTAAATTTGATAGTGCGATGTAACCAGGCATCTTGAAGGGCTTTGTCAGCAGCTTTGTCTTCTACTTTATGGAGATTGGCAATTCAAGGACTTGGTGTTACTTCCTTTTTCTTTGCTGTAATTTTTTGGTATGCCTGAGATGGCTTGAGTTTGGCTTTGTGAAACTTCTATTTGGGTTTGAGTTGTTCTGACATAAATCTCTGAATCTACTTGGCTTAGAGATATTTTGGTTATTTTTCTTCAACTCGTTCAACTTCTAGAACAGGCAGTGACTATGCTAAGTATGTCCTAAGCTAGGATTGACCAAGTTTGGCAAACATTCATTCAACAAGTAAAAAATAAAGCAATAGATAGGAACAACTAGATAGAAGTTTTTGATTCTAAGAATGTGATACTTGCGCCAAGGGGTGTGTATGTTTTATAAATGTTTCAATTAATCACTTCAAACACATTAACACCCTAGATGGTTGTTTGCAAGGCTGAAAGTTGGTTTAGCTAAGGAGTCCTCGATATACCCAAGGTATGTGAGGCCCAAATCCACAGATGAAAATAAAAAGATGTCACACAGCCAAAAGGAGTGGTAACCCACTTCTCCTCTTTCACTTCTCAAGGGTATAAAGTTCCTTGAGGCTTAGCTCGAGTGAAAAAATCTTGATCCCAAGAGAAGTGTCTTTGGATTCATCTCTCAATCTTTATACTTCGTCAGAACGCTGGAGTTGAGGTCGTCCCAAGAGGTGATGAAATCTCCAAGCAGGCCTCCTAAAATTTAAACTATATTTTAGATCCTAATCTTATGCACCCAAGATGGCCTTGAAAGATGATAAGGGGAGAGAAGACTTGGATGATCTTGGGCTAAAAGATAGAATTCTTGTCTAACTGACGCTTAAGTTTTTCTGATCTAGACCTTGCAAACACACATGTTTAGGATGCAAATTTTCAATTCCAACTTGAAGCATTAACAAAAGTAAAATCGATCGAAGAATAAATACACCAAGAAGATTTAGGGTCAACAAAAGTAAACTCGCGTGCTCGAAGGCCCTCCATGTCAACTATCGATTGATTTTTCTTTAAGGCATTCAAGATTGAGTGTGAGTTTGTTTTAAGCCCAAAATAAAGATGTGTAAAACTCAGTTTCAAGCGTGCGCCCAGAGGCCCTCCACGTCAAGATTTGTTCAATTTTTATACCCAAATGAACTGTTAGCGAGACTAATGTGCATTCAAAAAGTTTTTTATCTTAGAAAAGCCAATAAAAACTCAAGTGAGTGGAATTTGATTTTTGTGGAGCACTTAACACCTTCTTAGGTAGACCCATCCCCATATATGGCGATGATAGTGCAACCAATGGTTAGAATGATGGGTGACTAAAGAGGGTGAGTCCAACAACAAATTCACTCAAAGTGCCTTTATTTTTTTTTATAACTTAGAAAGTTTCTAAAATGTAGATTCTTTTTATGCCCCAAAAGATGAAGTGTGAGATATTGTAATGATTAATTGACCTTTTGCATTCAAGATTGGATTTGTTGTTTTAATCATGCATTCATAAAAAAAATAAACTTGATTTTAATCCATGACACTCAAAAGTGATTTTAGCAACATGCATTCAAAGACAAGTGGTTAAACATTCAAGTTTTTTCCTTTGAGCATTCAAGATTGAGATTTTGCGTGTTGTTTTAAGAACTTTGAAGTGCTTTTTTTTAACCTTAGATCATTCAAGATTTTTTTGGACACAAAAGTGAAAATGACTCTTTGGACTTTGGTTTTCATTCAAGATTTTGTGTTGTAGTTTGCATGTTTTAAGCCCAAAAATGATATTCCTAGATTATTTTGATGCATGAAAAACCTAAGAAACATTCAAGATTTTGCAACAAGACATTTGTTTGGAACAAATAACAAAGCTTTTAGGACAATTTTTGCAACCATTTAGGACTCTTAGTTTTCATGATATTTTTAAAAGAACTTTAAAACATTTGCAAATGAGGTTCATTTTATCCTTGATTGATGCTTTGAGTTTGATTTAGATTTTAGTGTGCACTTAGTGTTGATTTTGAACCTTCTGAAATGGAAACTTGAAGTTCTTTTTAAATTCCTAAAAATGAAGTGTTCCTAACTTTGCATGAATGCATCTAAAACCTTGATGTTGCAAGGATGCAAATGATTCGACTGGTTTAGTTTCACTTGTTAAATTTTTTATTTCTTTTTGCAAATTTTTAGTTTTTAATGGATTTAAGTACGATTTGGGGGTTCATTTTAAGCACTAAAAAGAAGTGTGTATGATTTTGCTTCCTTAAAAAAAAATGGCCAAGATCTCCTGCAAGAAGAAGAAGAAGAAGTAGATGGAATAAGAAGAATATAGACAAGAAGAGGAAGAAGAATTCCAAGTGCTTTGTTTACCTATAAGCTTGAAAAATCTGCAAACACTATGAGATAGACTATGAGTTCCTTTGTCTTCTTCATGCTCATGTGGACCTACAAAACAGATTTATACAATCCTACCAATCACAAAAATATGAAAAATTAGCCAAAATTAGCAAATGATATACAAAACTTGACTAAAAAATCTAATGAAGATGACCCATGCGGGCTCCCACCAGGCATGCCAAAATGTATGTGCTACTTTAGTATGTTAGAAACACTCAATAAAAACAATCAAAAAGTATTTGCATACTAATTTAACATAAATTCATGAGAGACAAAGTGAAGTCCTCAAATGAGAATATGAGCCATGGATAGGCTCTCTCAATGAGGATGATCACTTGATGTAGAGGTGTGTCTAATAGTTAAGATGGCTTGATTATGTATGTATGCTCAAATGCTCAAATGGGTTTCAATGGAGGATTTTTGATAGCTTTTAGTGAATGGATTTGATGTAAAAATGGCTTCTCAAAATGGCATTATGGCTTTACTTTCTAAATTATGTTTTTTTGCAAAGGGGAAGGATCCAATTTATAGGCAAGAGGCTTGAGAGATTGAGGGCTATGATGCAAGGATGGGGAAAAGCTCATGAAGGGCTCAGATTGCATGAGAGGAGAGCACATGGATTATTCTTCCTTATAGCCAATCAGAGAGTGACACATGTCACAAGGTGAGAGGATGGAGGAAAGGGGAAGGATGAATCAACAAAGCAGGCTCAAGGGATAAAATCTTCATAAAGACCCTCATAATGGCTTGTAAGAGCAATGAAAGGGCTTGGAAGAGTCATTTATAGCCTAGTGGGCTTCATAAAGTTTTATGGTTGGGATATTTTGAGGGAGATGAGAGGAATTTCGAATTGGGCTTGATTAGGAAGGTATTAAGCTTGCTTAGGATCGTGCAAATGATTAGAGGATGGATTAGGATGGTTTAGGATTAGCTTAGGGATAGGCAAGTGGATGGCATTTAATAAGGGTGGGTGAAGGAGAAGATATTTTTTAACTTTGGCTTGGGTTAGTAAGTCTTAACCCATTTTTAAGGAATGTGACAAGGTTAGGAGGGGATTAGGATTAGATTTTAAGACATCTTCTAGAAGAGTCTAGACTTTAGATGAGGATAAAGACTTTCTAGAATAGTCTAGAACTTCCTAGGATGACGATGAATACTTTCTAAAAGAGTCTAGAACTTCTTAGGATGAGGATAAATTAGATTTTTAGGAAATAAATAAAATTTTATTTATTTCAAGGGTTTGGGTTGAGGAGATATTTATTGAAACTTTTTTAATAAACATGAGGATTAATATTTAATCTTAATTAAATATTTTGTGTTGGAATTAGGGGTAAGAAATGATGGGATTAGCCTTTAATCAAAATTAAAGAAGGATTAGAAGATTTTGGAAGAGGTTAGTGGTCTTAAGGAAATTGGCCAAGTTTTGGGCAAAAAATAAATAATTTATTTATTTTGGGATTTTTGGTCAATTTATTAATTAAATACTTAATAAATAAGAAAATAATATTTAAATAAGATTTAAACATTTTTGAGAGGGATTCCTTAATTAAATATTTTTAATTAAGATAAAGGGATTTAATGGCATAAAATTAAATAAATAAATTAATAAATGATGATGTCATTAGGGACTTTTTTTAGAAAATAAAAATATTTTATTTTCTAAAGGATTATAGGTGTCTACGATGCCTAGTTGGTAAGACATAAGTAGGGTTAACTCCTGAATGCTTGCTAAATCTGATAGTGCGATCTAACTAGGCATCCTGATAGGTTTCATCGGCCGCTTTGTCTTCTACTTTGTGGAGTTTGGAAATTTGAGGGTTTGGTGTTACTTCCTTTCTCTTGGCTGAAATTTCTTGGTATGCCTGAGAGGGATTGAATTTGGCTTTTTGAAACTTCTATTTGGGTTTGGGTTGTTCTAACATAAATTCCTGAATCTATTTGGCTTTGAGAGATCGTGGTTGTTTTTCTTCAACTTGTTCAACTTCTGAAATAGGCAGTGACTACACTAAGTGTGCCCTAAGCTAAGATTGACCAAGTTTGGCAAACCTTCATTCAACAAGTAAAATATCAAGCAATAGATAGGAACAACTAAATAGAAGTTTTTAATTCTTAGAATGCGATACATGTGCCAAGGAGTGTGTATATTTTACAAATGTTTTGATTAGTCACTTCAAACAAATTAACATCCTAGATGGTTGTCTATAAGGCTGACTGTTGGTTTAGCTAGGGAGTGCTCAATATACCCAAGGTATGTGAGGCCCAAATCCATAGATGAAACCAAAAAACAATGTCACATATCTAAGAGGAGCGGTAACCCACTTCTCCTCTTTCACTTCTCAAGGGTATAAAGTTCCTTGAGGCTTAGCCCGAGTGATAGAATTTTGATCCCAAGAGAGGTATCTTTGGATTCACCTCCCAATATTTATACTCTGTCGGATTGCTGGAGTTGAGGTTGTGCCAAGGGGTGATGAAATCCCCAAGAAAGCCTACTAAAAGCTAAGACTAGATTTTGGATCCTAATCTTATGCACTCAAGATGGCCTTGAAAGACGACAAGGGGAGAGAAGACTTGGATGATCTTGGGCTAAAAGATAGAGTTCTTTTCCAACTAACACTTTAAGTTTTCTAATCTAGACCTTTTGAAAACATGTGTGATTTAAGATGCAAAGGTTCAATTCCAATTTGAAATGTGCCAACAAAAGAGAAGTGATCGAAGAATAAATACACCAAGAAGATTTAGGGTCAACAAAAAGTAAACTCGCACATTCAGAGGCCCTCCACATCAAGTATTGATTGATTTTCTTTAAGTCATTCAAGATTGAGTGTGAGTTTGTCCTAAGCCCAAAAAAAAGATGTGTGTAAAGCTTGATTTCAAGTGCGCACCTAGAGGCCCTCCATGTCAAAGATTTGTTCAATTTTTATGCCCAAATGAACTGTTAGTGAGACTAATGTGCATTCAAGAAATTTTCTATCTTAGAAATACCAATAAAAACTCAAATGAGTGGAATTTGATTTTTGTGGAGCACTTAACACCTTCTTAGGTAGACCCATCCCCATATATGGCACTGATATTGCAACCAATGGTTAGAATGGTGGGTGATTAAAGAGGGTGAGTCCAACAACAAATTCACTCAAAGTGTCTTTATTTGTTTTTATAACTTAGAAAATTTTTTAAATGTAGATTCTTTTTATGCCCCAAAAGATGAAGTGTGAGATTTGTAATGATTAATTGACCTTTTGCATTCAAGATTGAATTTTTTGTTTTAATCATGCATTCATAAAAAATAAAAATAAAAAAACTTGATTTTAATCCATGGCACTCAAGAGTGATTTTAGCAACATGCATTCAAAGACAAGTGATTAAACATTCAAGTTTTTTCTTTGAGCATTTAAGATTGAGATTTTGTGTATTGTTTTAAGAACTTTGAAGTGCTTTGTTTTAACCATAGATCATTCAAGATTGTTTTGGACTCAAAAGTAAAAATGACTCTTTGGACTTTGGTTTTCATTCAAGATTTTGTGTTCTAGTTTGCATGTTTTAAGCCCAAAAACTGATATTCCTAAATTGTTTTGATGCATGAAAAATCTAAGAAACATTCAAGATTTTGCAACAAGACATTTGTTTGGAACAAATAATAAAGATTTTTAGGACAATTTTGGCAACCATTTAGGACTCTTAGTTTTCATGAAATTTTTGAAAGAACTTTAAAATATTTGCAAATGAGGTTCATTTTATCCTTGATTGATGCTTTGAGTTTGATTTAGATTTTAGTGTGCACTTAGTGTTGATTTTGTATCTTTTGAAATGGAAACTTGAAGTTCTTTTTAAATTCCCAAAAATGAAGTGTTCCTAACTTTGCATGAATGCATCTAAAACCTTGATGTTGCAAGGATGGAAATGATTGGATTGGTTTAGTTTCACTTGTTAAATTTTTTTATTTTTTTTTGCAAATTTTTAGTTTTTAATGGATTTAAGTATGATTTGGGGGTTCATTTTAAGAACTTAAAAAAAGTGTGTATGATTTTGCTTCCTTCAAAAAAAGGGCCAAGATCCCTCAAGAAGAAGAAGAAGAAGTAGATAGAATAGAAGAAGAATATAGACAAGAAGAGGAAGAAGAATTCCAAGCGCTTCATCCACCTATAAGCTTGAAAAAACTGCAAACACTATGAGATAGACTATGAGTTCCTTTGTCTTCTTCCTGCTCATGTGGACCTACAAAACCAATTTATACAATCCTACCAATCACAAAAATAAGCAAAATTAGCCAAAATCAGCAAATGACATACAAAACTTGACTAAAAAAGCTAACGAAGATGACCCATGTGGGGTCCCACCGAGCGTGCTAAAATGTATATGCTACTTTAGTATGTTAGAAACACTAAATTAAAACAATCAAAAAGCATTTGCATACTAATTTAACATAACTTCTTGAGAGACAAAGTGAAGTCCTCAAATGAGAATATGAGCCATGGATAGTCTCTATCAATGAGGATGATCACTTGATGTAGAGGTGTGTCTAATAGCTAAGATGGCTTGATTATGTATGTATGCTCAAATGCTCAAATGGGCTTCAATGGAGGATTTTTGATAGATTTTGGTGAATGGATTTGATGTAAAAATGGCTTCTCAAAATGGCATTATGGCTTTACTTTTTAGATTGTGTTAAAATGGCTTGGGAGAGGATTTCTTAAATAGGCAAAGGGCTTGAGGAGATATTAATCAAAATATTTTTAATAAACATGAAGATTAATATTTAATCTAAATTAAATATTTTGAGTTGGGATTAGGGGTAGAAAATGATGGGATTAGCCTATAATCAAAATTAAAGAAGGATTAAAAAATTTTGGAAGAGGTTAGTGGTCTTAAGGAAATTGGCCAAGTTTTGGGAAAAAAATAAATAAATTATTTATTTTGGAATTTTTGGTCTATTTATTAATTAAATAATTAATAAATAAGGAAATAATGTTTAAATAAGATTTAAACATTTTTGGGAGGGATTCTTTAATTAAATATTTTTAATTAAGATAAAGGGATTTAATGGCATAAAAATAAATTAATTAATTAAATAATTAATTAATTAATAAATGATGATGTCATCAGAGACTTTTTTTAGAAAATAAAAATATTTTATTTTCTAAAAGATTTTTAGGTGTCTACAATATGTACCTGCTTGAAAATGCTCCTAAGTTCTCAAATAAACCTTGACTTCATCTCCAATCTAAAATTCCTCAAACCTCCTTTTCACATCTACATTAGCTTTATACTATATATTCATCTTAATAATGTGCTTCCTCACCTCTTTGTGGGTATTCTTCAAATTCAACAGTACTTATTTCTCCTCTATCTAATTGCCTCAATTCAGAATCATTTTTGGAACTTCTCCCATATACAATCTATAATGGTGATTTACTAGTACACCCATTGACATAATTATTATATCTAAATTTTTCATCTAGTGAAATCAAATCCAAACCTTTTAGCTTATCTCCAACTAAAAATCTCAACAAACTCCTCAAACTCTTATTCACAACTCTTATTTGTCCATTGATATGTGGATGATGTGATGAACTAAAATTCAAGTTTGACTTTAATTTCTTTCGTAATGTGCTCCAGAAATACCTAACAAATTTTTTATGTTGATCTATAATTATAATCCTTGTAAGACCATGTAATCTCACCACTTCTTTGAAAAACAACTATACAATATGAACGACATCACTAGTATTATTGTAGGGAATGAAATGTGCCATCTTTGAAAAAAATTCAACCACCACAAATATGAAATCATGTCGACATTGTGTTCTTGGTAAAACAAGAAACAAATCCATGCTGACATCCTCCCATGGCTTCTCTTGTAAAAATAATGTCTAACACAACCTAGTATTTTTCTTCATGCCTTTTTTCATTTAACATACTCTACAACTCTACACAAAATTCTTCACATATGGTTGCAACTGTGGCCAGTATAATTCTTAGCAACCAAAGCAATGTTCTTATCTTTCACAAAATGTCCAACCAATCCTCTACTATTCTTCTCTATAATGAGATTGTCCCTCATAAAACTTTTGGGAATGCACACCTAAATTCCTTTAAACATCATACCATCCTAGATTATGAAATCCAACCACTTTATCTTGTCAATTCTAATACATTTTATACAATATTTCCAGGCTTCACCAAAATTAGGATCCTCTCAATAAAAATTCTTTAGTTCCTTGAACGAAACCACCTCAATCTACATTTCTATAAGGAAAAAATGTCTTCCACTAAGAGAATCTACAACTCCATTAGACTTCCTACTCCCATTTTTTAAAATAAATATGTAATTTTGCAAAAACTCAACCCACTTTAAATGCCTTTGGTTTAATTTTCCTTGACTCTTCAAATATTGCAAAGTTTGATGACTAGTATACAATACAAACTCCTTAAGAAGAAGATAGTGTCTCCACTTCTTCAATTCCTAAACTATATAATAAAATTTTTGATCATAAACATAATATTTTCTTTTGGTATCATTCAACTTCCCACTAAAATAAGAAACAAGACTATCTTCTTCATCAAAATTGCTCCTATTACAATACTACTAGCATTACAGTCTACTTGAAACACCTTATTAAAATTTGGAATTGCTAAAATAAGCATCTCTATAACTTTATATTTCAATAGATTAAAAATATTATCTATTCCTATAGTCCACTTAAATTCTTTCCTATCCCCTCTCATTGTTTCAGTCAAAGGCCCACAAATACTGCTAAAACCTCTTATAAATTTTTTATAAAAACTAGTCATTCCATAGAAAGATCTTACACTTGTTTCAGTTCTTGGAGCAGGCCATTCAAGGATATCCTTCACTTTCTCAGGCTCTATTTTAATACCTTCTACTAAAGCTAAAAATCCCAAGTACACCAACTCCTTCACAAACCACACTTCTTCAAATTTATTAGCAATTTTTCTTCCCTTAACTTGTCAAACACCTTAAGAATGTGCATCAAATGCTCCTCTAATATCCTACTAAAGATCAATATATTATCTAGGTAAACAATGACAAAGTTACCCAAAAACTCCTTCGGTACCTTGTTCATGAGCCTCATGAAAGTGCTCATTGCATTCGTTCATTAAAAAGGAATGACTAACCAATTTTAAAACCCCTCCTTTTTCTTGAAGGATATATTCTACGTGTCTCCTTCTCTAATGAGAATGTTATGGCACCCACTCTTTAGATATATATTTGTGAAACACATAGCTCCACTCAAATAGTCCATAATATCATCCATTCTTGGAAATAGAAATCTATACTTGATTGTGATCTTGTTGATAGCTCAAGAATTTGTACACATCCTCCATCCTCCATTCTTATTTGGTGTTAATACTAATGATATAGCACATGTTGAAAATGACAAGTCTAGTTCCCACCACAAAACTATATTGAAATAAACCTTTTCCCCTTTGATATGATATTATGTTATAGATGACATATATAGTTCAATATATAACCACAAAAATCTAACCTAGCTTGTAGTTCTTTTATCAATCCTTTGTCATTTTTCTCCATAGTGAAAAAAAAATTCATGCAGGAAACCTCCTCTTCTGAATCCTTTTCCTCTTCATCTTCCTCTCTGATCTCTATTGTTCTATTCATGTAAATGATTGGAATTGTTTCCCCTATACTTCTAACTACTACTACCAACCTTATTTTTGTTCTTTTTATCATCATTTTGGCCTCAATAAGGGTGTGCTCCCAATCTTCCATGACAACATATTCCACTGTAATGCCCTGAATTTTTACCCAGCAAACATTTTTTGAAATCTTGGTAAAATTAGGAAGAATTTGTATTTCAATTTTCTTAAGATTTTTGAAAAGAAAATTTCCCTCATGAAAAAACCCTAGGGAAAATATTAATGTCTTATTCTTTGTTAAAATATTCATATTTGTCATACAATTATCAAATAGGGAGATGTGAAATATTTTTCTTATACTTTGATATCCCTAAAACTTTGGATCTTTTGTCACTTTATATTTTATGTTTCTAAAGACTTTCAAGTTGCAATGTTTCAAAAGTGTTTTAATTGCAACATCACTCCTTTATGACCAAACTATCAAGAAGGGAACTCTCCTAATGGCACTTTCATCAAAATTTAATTTTTATAATGAAGAATCAAAGTGCTGGTCATTACTAATTTATAATAGTTTTCTTCTAATTTATAGTTAGCCACTGTAATCAAGAAGTTAGTTGCAAATATAATAAGATTATTTACCATTTTCTACTATAGAGTATAGATATGAAATGAAGAGCATGAGTAAAGTAGTTCTAAAAAGTTATATCAAATAACTAGTCATTTCTATCCCTAAGGTGCACTGCCTTGGCCCTACAGAGCCTGAAGTGTAGAGAGTCCTTTTGCTCTATTTTAGTTGGTCTATATCTAAGATGAATTTAGCTAAATATAGGAATTAGTTAATCCTTAGACTAATTTTTGTCTTATGTATCCTAGTATTCGGTATTTTGCAACTTGGTAGTTTTAAAACATCAAGAAAATGGTGACTCTACTGGGGCGCCTATAAAAGAAATGAACTCTAAAGTGATAGAATCTCTATTATAAGTCACATATTTGTAGTCATATACATGTTACCTTATACACTTGTGTTTTAGTATTGGTTTCTTTGAGAAAAAAACCTTGAGAAATTATAAAATGCCCAATACCATCGAAGTCATATGGTGTATGGTGTTCTTACAAGTTCCTTATTTTCCATATAGATTTTATATTCCCAAAGTATACAATATTATAATAATTTAGGTTGGGTCCCTTTGTCAAATTTCTCTTTGGAAAAAATAATTCCCATAAAGTTTCTTGTCTTTTAGCCATTATTAAAAAAAAATTCCCTAGTGGGTGGCAACCTAGTCTTAGATTTTGTTAACTAGTACTCATAATGAAGTGGAGAATGGCCAATAGAAGGAAAAATACAAGTTCATATGTTAAGGAAAACTAGATAGCCCTTTGTATATAGAGTTACCAAAAGGTGGTAAGAAGAATTGGCCTAAGAAAAAAGGAGAAAGTAGTCATGTACGGAAACCTAGAGATAGTTTTTAGCTCTAACCTATAGTTGAGGAAGAAGTCTTATCCCATAGCTCATAATATAAAAGTACTAGGTTCCTATGAAATCTCTTTATTACACGTTTTCATGAAGAACATCCCTATCAAGACAAGATGGTGTCATCCATGGGAGATACTACTTTTAGATCTAGTGATTTTGGAGGAATCAATCAACATTCTAGACCTAGAAGTGCTCTATCAAGTAGATCTCACTCACATCATGTTCCTTTCATTGAAAGAAACTTTATTGATCTCATTGATCTTGTAGAATCAAAACAAAAAACCAAAGATCATGATGACTTTCTTACTGAGGTGGAAGTCCTTAGAAAAAGGGTTACTAAAGAAGAGGCCAAATGCATACATTTGTAGAAGGAGAAGGAACAAGTTACTATTAATACTTTCATTAAGAGAGACACCTTACTTAGGAGAATGTCTGCATTGCAAGAGAAAAACATGACATTTGAAGAAAGATCTTCTACTTTGCATCCTGATGTCTTTGGATATGTTAACAATTTAGGATCTAAAGTTCAAGGACAAGAACATTTTCTAAAAGAAAAGGAAGATCTTGTTATTTCCCAAGTCAAACCTTATAAGCTATTCAAAAGGGATGTTATAGATCTAATTGCAAAAAACCATGATAAAGAGAAGTAGAAGGTTGTAGGAATAAAAATAAATGAGTCTTAAGTTCTTCCTAGAAAATATGAAAATCTTGTCATGTCTAAGCTTGACTTAGATTTAGAAAAGGCCAAGAAAGAAAGAGATGATCTAGCCAAAGAACTTAAGAAAGTAGAAAATGAAGCCCAGGAAGTTGACACTAGAAGGAAAAATAGTTTATCAAATCTAATTTTACCTTATCAACTTGGCCAAACCTATCTTTACAAGCCATGCCCTCTATCCCTACTTTTGGAGTAACTATCACTAGCCAAAACATATAGACTAACAGTGACTAGCCAAAACATATATTAGTTAGCTCCTACCACATCTTCTACTGTAAGTAGTCAGATACATTTTACTTAGTAATTCCAATAGCCTCCTCTATACAAACTCAAGCGGCTAGACCAGGCACATCAAATATTGCTGGTTTTCAAAGGAAACCCATTTATATGAAAAAATACAAGAAAAATTCATTTGGAGGCATTCCTAGTTTCTCCCATCCTATTTCAAATGATTTGAGAGACAAGGTGATAAAATTCTTAGGAAAAAATTCCTTAACTAGTGAAGAGCACCTTAGAAAGTTCATTGACATGCTTAATGGTTTTGAGGTGGAGCATGAAGATGTAGTGGTGAAGTTATTTGTTCACTCATTGATAGAGGATGTTAGAGATTGATTTAGGAGGCTTTTTAATGATAATTTTGGCTCATGGAATGATTTGTAGAAGCTCTTCAAAGAGTAGTATGGTGGCAACACTAATGTTGGTTTTATGTTGAATGAATTCAACAACATAAAAAGGAATTCAAATGAGTCCACCTTTGAATTTAATGTGAGACTTCAGAAAGGGATACATAAATTCTTCCAAGAGATGAGACTTGGTAAAGATGTATGCCTTACTAAGCATTGTGATTCTCAAAAAAGGAAGTTTACCAACTTTAGCAAAGATCAAAGGGAATAGAAGTATTCATACTAGATAAGGCTATTGAAAATGAGAAGTTGGATTTGGAATTGGCTACTAGGAAACTTAAGAAAGAAAAGGAGAAACTCTCTCAATCTTTGAAGAGAAGAAAAGATAGATTGTAGTATAAATAAATGAAAAAATCTACATTGAAGAAAGAATTGAAGATATATATTCAGAAATAAATTTAGATGAAGCTAATGAGGCAATTAGAGAACTATTAGAAAAGAATTATAATCTTCAAGAAGAAGTTAGAAATCTAAAAAGAGAAAAAGAAATTTAGTCAGTAAGATTGTCTAAAGTCATGGAAGAAAAAGACAAGGCCAAAGAAGAGATAGAAGGAAAGAAAAATGAAATTCTTCATCTATCCCTTCAATAGGTAGACTTCATTGATCATAATAATACAAATGAAAAAATCATGAATCTAATATCAAAGAATGAAAAATTGTAAAATGATCTAAACACTAAATAGAAAACCAATGAGAGGATGATGAAACATCAAGCAAACATCAATTAGTTGAATGAGAAAAGTCAATACAGACAAAAGGGAAAAGCACCTAAATAAGATACATAGAAGAAGGTCAATCATCCAAGAAAGGAGATCAAAATAATCAAAGACCTACTTGCAATCATTGTGGTAAGTGAGGTCATACATCAAACAAATGTTGGAGTAAAGGTAGAGATAAATTTAATGGAAAATGTTACAATTGCAATAAGCATGGTCATAGATCTAATGAATGCAAAGAGAAACCCATATTTGAAGGAAAATGTCACAAATGCAAGAAGAATGGGCACAAATCTTCTAAATGCAAAACCAAGATATTAAACCTGTTAGTCTCAAAATAGTTTTGACATTTGAGTGCCAACACACTTAACCATTTTCTACATTGGAGTTGAGCACACTATATATACCGAGCCACAATATGTGTTGAGTCAAAAAAATCAACAGGTGTCGAATGATCTTCAAGTGTCGAGTGAGAATCAAGTGCCAAATGACTTTAGGTGCCAAACGTTATACAAGTACTAAGTGATATTTGAGTGCTGAGTCAGAGATGATGCTGAGCAATACAAAAATGCAACAGGAGCTGAGTAAGCTAGTTTGTTATAAGTGCAGAGTATCAAGAATCAGTAAGTGCCGAGTAACATAGAATGTAAATATGAGTTTTTAACATTACTAATTCAGATGTAAACCATTTTCATGGCCGACATATGATGAATCTCGAAGAATTAAAATGTTAAGATCAAATCATTTGTATTTCCTATGCAATCTACATGTAGCCAATAAGAAAATGGAGAAGGCATGCAACCAATAATACAAGTGCAAGGAATGAGTGAGAAATAGAGATTCAATATGGATCGTACATCCACATCTAACCCTAATTCTTTGAATGTCTTTATAAGGAAGATTAAAACTCATTGTGTGTGTGAATGGACGAAGGTGTATAAGGGAAACTATTTCAGAGTGAAGAGTATCAAATCTCAGAGGATCAAGATCAAAGAAAGAAGATCAAATGCCTATATTAAACAATCAAAGGATTGTAAGCTTTTAGGTTTATTATACCTGATACTCTCTAGCAACTATATTAGAAAGGAAAACCAATAGGTGTCAAGTGATCTTCAGGTGCTAAGTAGCCTTTAGGTGCCAAGTGAGAATCAAGTGTTGAATGACTTTAGGTGCCAAGCATTATACAAGTACTAAGTGATATTTGAGTGCCGAGTCATAGATGATGCCAAGCAATACAAAAATGCAACAGGAGTTGAGTAAGCTAGTTGGTTATAAGTGCCGAGTATCAGGAATCGGTAAGTTTCGAGTAACATAGAATGTAAATATGAGTTTGTAACTTTACTAATTCAGATATAAACCATTTTCATGGCCAAAAAATGATGAATCTTGAAGAATTAAAATGTTAAGATCAAATCTTTTGTATTTCCTATGTAATCTACATGTAGCCAATAAGAAAAATGGAGAAGGCATGCAACCAATAATACAAGTGCAAGGAATGAGTAGGAAACAGAGATTCAATATGGATCATAGATCCACATCTAACCCTAAGTCTTCGAATGTCTTTATAAGGAAGATTAAAATTCATTGTATGTGTGAATGGACCAAGGTGTGTAAGGGAAACTATTTTAGAGTGAAGAGTATCAGATCTCAGAGGATCAAGATTAGAGAAAGTAGATCAAGTGCTTGTATTAAGAAATCAAAGGATTGTAAACTTTCAGGTTTATTATACCTAATACTCTCTAGCAACTGTATTAGAAAGGAAATCCTATGGTGATAGGTTAGCTTAATAGCTATTTTGTAGATCCTTTAAATAGGTGATTAAATCCTTTAACAGGGTAACACTTCATGTAAAGTGTTTGTAAATCCTCTAAAAAGGTCACATTAAAAAATGTGTTGTAGCCTTTAACAGGGCAGGCCTTTAATAGGGTAGATCATCAGAAGTGGTCAAACATTATTGTTGCAGTAATTTTGTGAGTATCATCGCTACCCCAGTTTTACCTTCTTATTGCTAGAGGGTTTCTGGGTTATCAAAATTTCAAGTGTTATGTAGTGATGCACATGTGTTTTTCATAATTACTTAATGTTGATATGCATGCATGTACATTACAATATTATGTTATTAAGGATTTGAGAAAAATAGGTTAAAAGCTAGTAATTCTGATTCACCCTCCCCTCTCAGAAGCATTCTTTCCATTAAGATATTTCAACAATTGGTATCAGAGTAGCAAGGCTCTCACAAGGAGAAGTCTAATAGCTTGGAGAAAAAGGTCTAAATCTGGAAGTCTTCAAACTTGGAAAGATTATTGACAATCAAGTGATTGATGTGCAACTGGCTCTACACAAAGTAGAGGAAGCAAGGAAGGAACTAAGAAAATCCTTGAAAAGAAGGAAGGATATAGCCTTAGCTGAAAATGATACAAACTACAAGAAGATTGACACCACAAAACTATTTGCCAATGGAGACACTAAAGAGTTTGATGTGGCAATAGCAGAACTGATGGAGAAAAACAAAGTTCAAGTAGATGAGATAAGATCTCTCAAGATGGAACATTAATCACAGGCCATAATGTTATGTGAAATCACTGAACAAAAGAAAAGAGTAGTTGAGGATAGAGTCATGATGGAAGATGACAAAAGAAATCTTACAAATAGACTTGAAGAAAATGTACTAAATTAACAAGGATTTCAAACATGCAGATGGAAACACTTGCCCAAATGATGAACCTTCATCATGAACTCAATATGAAAGATATTGAGATCTCTACTTTGAAGATGCAGAATGAGCAACTGCAGAATGAATTGAACAGAGAAAAAGAGGTATCAAAGAATCTCAACAAATCAAGTGAAGCCATCAAGTACTTTGAATAGTTGATGAAATTTCCAAGATCCACCCATGATACATTAGGACTTGGATACAAAAGTACGGAAGTGGGAGAATCATCAAAGAGTGTTGAGCAAAGAAGTGAAAAAGGTAAGGATTCTAAACCTACTTGCCATTACTATAATAAAAGGGGGCATATTGTTAATTTTTGTAGGAGTAGAAGAATCAATTAGCCAAACACACCCAAAAATAAGAGTTACTATCACAATTGCAACATGAAAGGACATATGACACAAGATTGCAGATCTAGAGTTACAAGGACACAAAGATTTGATGGATATTGTCATAATTGTAAGAAGTATGGACATAGAGCATTTGAATGTAGATCAAAACCTATGTGGACATCAAATCAACCAGCAAAAATAAAATAAAATGAAAGTCACTACCATTGGGATTACAACACCAAATATAGCTATCATTATTGTCAAGAATATGGACATATACCCCAGAACTACATAAGAGCAAATTTCAAAGGGAACTATAAAAGATTGTTAAACCAAAACACATGTTTTAGTTGCTTGAAAACTGGTCATATCAGCAAAAATTGTCCTACAAGGTCAAAGGCACCAAAGATTGAAGTAAACAAGGGCAAAGAAAATATTGATGAGGAACACATAAGAACAAACATGAAAAAAACATGGAAAAAAAAGAATGAATCAAGTTCATCCAATGAAAGTGTCACTTCATCCACAAGGTCAAGTGATCATTTCTCATTCAATTAAACACAAGAAAGATCCTATAGGGTTGATACATATAAGGAAGTATCATACATCAGCCCTAAACCATGAAGAAGCAATGCAAAGTATAAATCTGCATGAAACAAGATGCCAAGGAAAATTTTCAAATGATGATGTCGAGTTGTCTTTGGATGCCAAGTGAAACTCTAATACATGCCAAGTTCCTAATAGCGACTGAGTTGATAATTGATGCCAAGTTGAGTAACTCCTATGGAAGCCAAGTGAAGTGGAGATTTAGTGCAAGCCAAGTAATGTTAAAATCCTTTAGAGGCCAAGTTTTCAATTGAGCATTTAATGCGATGGAAATAGGGTATATTATTGTGATTTCAATCATTTTTATTCATCGCGATCAAGAAGAAAAGAAGAGAAAAAGAGCAGAGTGACTTCATAGTAGAGAATCTAGCATTTCAAGCCAATTGCAACCTCTTACAATGTGTTTTCATCGATCTTGAGGCATTTTCATTTGTGTTGAGCTATGCAGTTTCATATTTCTGTGTAAAAGAAACCCTAGTTTGCATAAATGGCTTCGAGTTCTAAGAAAACCTAGGACAAAGCATCATTTGAAGTCCAACTAGTATCTAATGAGGTTAGGTAACCTAATTTTTGTCCCATCCCTAAAGTTGCATATAAGAACAATACCACTCGAGCCCTTTCTTACATACCCCCAAACATTGTTATGGTTCAGGATGTAAGGCGATGCTATAATTGCAAAATAGGAGCCATAGGAGACATGGAAATAAGAGAAGCCTTTGCGAAGCTATGTGTCAATGGAGTCTTCAAAGATGAACAAAAAAATTTTGAAAGCAAGGGTTTAACACGAGTTTTGAGTTTTCCCACTGTATTTAAAATAGAATGGATCAGACTTGTGTTGAGAAGGATTCATGATGGTAGTCTATGGTTAGAAGATGTCCCTGTCAAAATCACAAAAAGAATCATTCATAGGGTAACTAGATATCCTACCCTAGATTGGCACAAGAACTTGAGAAGTGAATCCAAGGAGGTTATTGAAAAGAACACTAGTGCTCAGTGGTGTATATGAGCAATGTTAGTATGCTAATAGAAACCAAATTCAAATAAAGCTTCTACAAACTAATTTTTTTTTATAAACTTCAAGATAGACTAAGATGAGCTTTCAATTGAGAATATGATTCATTAATGGGCTCTCTCAATGAGAAGCTCTCTTTTTGAGTGGCTTTGTCTAAATAGATAGGATGTATGCACAAGCTTATGCTTCAAAAAGGGCTTCAAATAGAGTGGGAATTTGGGTGTGAGTGTATGGTTTTGATGTAAAATGGCTTCTTAAAATGACATTATGACTTTACTTCATGGATTGTGTCCTTTTGCAAAGGGGAAGGATCAAATTTATAGGCAAGATGCTTGAGGGATTGAGGGCTAAGATGCAAGGATGGGGAAAAGATCATGGAGGGCTCAGATTGTATGAGAGGAGAGCACATGGATTGTGCTTCTTTATAGCCAATCAGGGAGTGACACATATCATAGGGTGAGAGGATGGAAGAAAGGGGAAGGATGAGTCAACAAAGGAGGCTCAAAGGATAAAATATTCATAAAGACCTTCATAATGCTCGTAAGAGCAATGAAAGGGCTTGGAAGAGTCATTTATGGCCTAATGGGCTTCATAAAGTTTTATTTGTTGGGATATTTTGAGGGAGATGAGAGGAATTTCGACTTGGGCTTGATTAGGAAGGTTTTAAGCTTGCTTAGGATTGTGCAAATTATTAGAGGATGGATTAGGATGGTTTAGGATTAGCTCAGGGATAGGCAAGTGGATGGCATTTAATGAGGGTGGGTGAAGGAGGAGATATTTGTTAACTTTGGCTTGGGTTAGTAAGTCTTAACCCATTTTTAGAGAATGTGACAAGGTTATGAAGGGATTAGGATTAGCTTTAAAAACATCTTCTAGAAGAGTCTAGACTTTGGATGAGGATAAAGACTTTCTAGAATAGTCTAGAACTTCGTAGGATGAGGATGAAGACTTTCTAGAAGAGTCTAGAACTTCTTAGGATGAGGATAAATTAGATTTTTAGGATATAAATAAAGTTTTATTTATTTCAAGGGTTTGGGTTGAGGAGATATTTATTAAAACTTTTTTAATAAACATGAGGATTAATATTTAATCTTAATTAAATATTTTGAGTTTGGATTAGGGGTAGGAAATGATGGGATTAGCCTTTAATCAAAATTAAAGAAGGATTAGAAGATTTTGGAAGAGGTTAGTGGTCTTAAGGGAATTGGCCAAGTTTTGGGAAAAAAATAAATTAATTATTTTTTTTGAGATTTTTGGTCAATTTATTAATTAAATAATTAATAAATAAGGAAATAATGTTTAAATAAGATTTAAACATTTTTGAGAGGGATTACTTAATTAAATATTTTTAATTAAGATAAATGGATTTAATGGCATAAAAATAAATAAATTAATTAAATAAATAAATAATTAATAAATGATGATGTCATTAGGAATTTTTTCAGAAAATAAAAATACTCTATTTTCTAAAGGATTTAGGTGTCTACAAGTGGAACAAAAGAGGAATGACAATTCACACCATTCAAGATCCTCTAGTTGAGTTTGTTGTTAGAGTTATTGCACACAAATTCTATCAATCCGGTAGACTCAATAGTGTGCCATGTATTGCAGTAGATGTAGGCTAGAAACTAGTGAAAAAGGATCATACTTATGATCTTGTAGAACTGCAACTACAACATATTAATGAAAACCTAGCTACTATAAGAAGGACAAAGGGTGCACAATAAAAATTTAGAGAAATTTTCGTTTGTGTATTCTTTTATGTTCAGAATGAATTTCCCTCTTTTGGCAAAGTTACATGGAGAAATGATAGAACTATCATATCTCAAATTAATGAATATATAGAACAAATGGGAGACAATTTTGATACCCTGATGACAAGCTATTTTGAGGATTTCAAGAAATCCATGAAGCAAAGGGTGAGAATACCAGTTTCCTTAGTCCAAAAACATATTAATGATATATGCTTCTTAGTTGATATTAACTTCACCTATATCCAAGCAGTAGCTCCAAGGGTGAGATGGCTAAGGCCATTTTGTTATGAGATTAGCATAGATGAAGCATCTGCAGCGATAACTATATTATTGGTAGAAGAGACAGATAAGAGTGCCCCACACTTTGGCACTTATGATGTGGTAAGGTCAAAGATAAATATGGAATTAAAGACTGCCTCCACATTGAAGAAGAAATATAAATTGATGAAGAAAATTAAGTAGAAATTTGGTGAAGGAATAGAGGCTAAAGCAGAAGAAGAAGCTGATGATGACATTGATGATCATGAGGATGAACAGGAGTAAGGCCAAATGGAATTAACTCAAGGCCTAGGTGAAGAGAAGGAGGAAGGTGTTGAGGAAGAAGAAGCCAAGGTTGCACCAACCATAGCTGAGCCAAAGAAGAGAAAGGCAATAGAACAACCTCCAACTCAATCCAAACCAAAAAAAATTGCCATGCCATCACCACAAAAGCCAACAACTAGAGCTGCAATGAGGGCCTCCACACAAAAATTGTGGCTTAACCTGATACTGATGAAGAAGATCAATCTGAAAAGGTAAGCCATTTTTTAGTTGATACATTATGTAAAAAGATTGAAAATGGAGACTTAAGCAACATAAATAAAGTTGATTTCAATAAGTTCACTAAAGATGAACAAAATAGAATAGAAGAATCAGTTTATGGAATGATGGCATATTTCAAGTATACTCCTATTGAACTAGATGGACAATTTCCAAATGAACTGTCTAAAATTATAGAAGACAGATGGCATTTTTGTTTGAAAATGGAGAAGGAGATGAGAGAATCAACCCTAGCAAGCATACTACCTGATTTGACTAAGGAGAAAATAGATAAAGTATTCAAAAGGCATAATGCTAGGTTTACACCTAAGTATAGGACATTCTTCATTCTCCAAAACAAAATGGAAGAAATTGTATAAAGAACAAAAAAATCATGGAAGAACTTGTACAAAAAGATTGAAGATTTTCTTGAAGAAGAATATAAGGAAGAAGCTACTGCCCCACCAGAAGAAAGAAGAAAAAGGAGAGAAGAGAAGACAGGAGTAGAGCAAGGAAAACAAGAAAAGAAGGAAGAAGAAGAGAAACAAGAAGAAGAAAAGAAGGAAGAAGAAGAGAAATAAATAGAGAAGGAGGAGACACAAAAGAAAGATGAAACAACAATAGCTAAGCAAGAGCAGCAACAAGATCAAAGTGTGCAAGACACACAATTGCCACCTACTAGCCCTCCTCATGTACCCATCACACCTGCAAACGCTATAACAGTACAAGATGTTCCTGACACTTGCTCAGAATATCGATCCATTAACTACAAAGGATCTCAAAAGAATCCTTGACCAATCCACACAACAAGAAATATTATGTGCAGATCCAGTATTGGTAAGTATGGATGAATTAAAAAAACTAGTAGAAAACATAATTAGAGATAAGGCGAATCCAAAAGAACCACCTTCCTTCATCTCTACAGCTACTACTAGTAAACTTCAAATGCCAATAGTTGTTTCATCAAGCATAGTTGACACATCAATAAAAAAGCTCAGTGCAGTAGCAGACAAAGAAATAGAACAAACATGACAGACGATTGCATCTGATCCTATAGCACAAACACAAGGTGCACTTCCTAAAATTACTATAATTGATCAAGGTAGATAGTAGGAGGAGAAAACAGAGGAAACCCCTAAAGAGTAGGAGGCACTACAAACATTGATAAATTTGCCTACCTCGGGGACTCCTTCACAATAGCCACTTCAAATATCTGCACCACGATCAAGTTCTACAAAAGTTACAAGGGTAATTCACTATGAAGACCCTGAATTAGATGAGGAGATAGTCATACCAAGTTATGACTCAAAAACAATAACCATTGATCAAATCAATGAAGTACAGGAAGCCTTAAATAGAAGAAAAAGGCAAGAGATACTCAAGAAGGAGTATAAACAAAAAAAAACACTGCATGAGATTAAAGACATCTTTATGGATGCCTTCAGTATTCTATCACCAGATAAATCCAAGCATAGAATGGAACAATTGACAAATATTGTTGACCAGGTGTCAAATGTAGACCAAGAGACAAATGCAAAACTTATGGAATGGTCTGAAAGAAAATTTCAAGGGAAAGTTAATGAGAAAATATCTAGTGAAATAGCACTTTCATAGATTGAATTGGCAAAGGTAATAGAAAAAGTGAAAAAGGTACTTGAGAATATATTCTCATTGTACACAAAGTTGTGTGACTTTTCATACTTCACACAGGAAACTAGCCAAAAGATAATGAGCCTAGATAGGAATTTGAATATTTCAAGCATGTAGCTACCCAAAGATCCAACTCAAAGTGAGAAGCATTTTTCTCAAATGCTTCACACTCAAAAACAAATAACTGTATTAACAATAGAAGAGGCCACCATCAAGGCAAAACTAATATAGCTCCATTCCTCCATTACCCCACATTTAGAAGTACTCCATAAAGAATAGCTCTAGGCTAAAACTGTTTGCAAGAAAGATCCTAATCTTTCTACTTCAAAAGGACTTATTCACCTTGCTATAGACACTGCCATCCAATGCAAGTCATTAGAATTTTCTTTGCACAATTGGGATGCTAGTCTCAAGATGATTATGGAGGTAAATAGAACATTTTTGGTGAAATATGGTCTTAACCCTTAAAATCTTTTGACATAAGTGTCAAAAAGGGGGAGACAAGATGAATGGGGAAGACAAGATGAATGAGGGAGTTACACAAGTTAAATAGGGGGAGACAAGATAAAAGGGGAGCATGATATACAACATCAATTTTGGTTATCAAAATGGCACAATCAACTACGAGGGAGTTACAATAATTTTGAGGTATACATTGCAAGTTACACAATTTTGATCAAGTTTTTAGAACCTCTATATATATCGAGTAGATTAGTGAATGTACTCATAAGGTTAGTTAAGTGTTTTTGTCACTCATGTCAAAGGGGAGATTGTTAGTCTCAAAATGGTTTTGACATTTGAGTGCCAACAAACATAACCATTTTCTACATTGGAGCCGAGTACACTATGTATGCCGAGCTACAATATGTGCCAAGTTAGAAAAACCAATAGGTGTCGAGTGATCTTCAGGTGCCAAGTAGCCTTCAGGTGCTAAGTGAAGATCAAGTGCCAACTGAGAATCAAGTGTAATGACTTTAGGTGTTGAGCATTATACAAGTATTGAGTGATATTTGAGTGCCAAGTCATAGATGATGCCAAGCACTACAGAAATGCAATAGAAACCAAGTAAGCTAATTTTTTATAAGTGTTGAGTATCAGGAATCAGTAAGTGCCAAGTAACATAAAATGTACATATGAGTTTGTAACTTTACTAATTCAGATGTAAACCATTTTCATGGTCAACATATGAAAAATCTCAAAGAATTAAAATGTTGAGATCAAATCTTTTGTATTTCCTATGCAATCTACATGCAGCCAATAAGAAAAATGGAGAAGGCATGCAACCAATAATACAAGTGCAAGGAATGAGCAGGAAATAGAGATTCAATATGGATCGTAGATCCACATCTAACCCTAAGTCTTCGAATGTCTTTATAAGGAAGATTAAAATTTATTGTATGTATGAATGGATGAAGTTGTGTAAGGGAAACTATTTCAAAGTGAAGAGTATCAGATCTCAGAGGATCAAGATCAGAGAAACCATATCAAGTGCCTGTATTTAGTAATCAAAGGATTGTAAGCTTTAAGGTTTATTATACCTAATACTATCTAACAACTATATTAGAAAGGAAATCCTATGGTGATAGGTTATCTTAACAGCTATTTTGTAGATCCTTTAAATAGGTGATTAAATTCTTTAATAGGGTAACACTTCATGTAAAGTGTTTGTAAATCCTCTAACAAGGTCACATTCAAAAATGTTTTGTAGCCTTTAATATGGTAGGCCTTTAATAGGACAGGTCATCATAAGTGGTCAAACATTATTGCTGCAGTAATTTTGTGAGTATCATCCCCACCCCAGTTTTATCTTCTTATTCCTGGAGGGTTTCTAGGTTTTCAAAATTTCAAGTGTTATTTAGTGATGCACATGTGTTTTTCATAATTACTTAATGTTTATATGCATGCATTTACATTACAATATTATGTTATTAAGGATTTGAGAAAAATAGGTTAAAAGCTAGTACTTCTGATTCACCCCCCCCCCCCCCTCCCCCTCAGAAGCATTCAACAAAACCTAGCAAAATAGATTGTGAAAGCTATATTTGGTTGAGACTACAAAACATGGTGTATATGCCACTATTGTGGAGAATTTGTGCACATTGTAGAAAACTATGTGAAATACCACATGAGGACAAGAGACACCACTAGAAGATGTTTTATATGTATAAAACTTGGACATCTTGAAAAGAACTATATGAACAATGTTAGGATTGAAGATAAAAAGAAAGCCAAAGCTAATAGCATTAGAAAGAAGATAATGTAGCAATGGATTCTAAAATATTCTAAGAATATAAGTCCAAGCCATGATGCACATGTCACTCAAGAATTGGGTAAATCAAGCATTTCTACTTGATCTCCCATATGGATAACTAGAACTAAGACTCTAAACCAAAAATCTTATGTTAGTTCTAGTTAGCTAGAAGGAAAGATCCATATCAACATTCAAGATGAAAAGGGATCACTAAGTGTCTAAGGAAAATCTAGACCTTACCAAGGAAGGTCAAGCTGCATGACCCTACCAAGCAAGGTTAGGACACACTAAAACATAGTGTAGACACTGTGTGATGAATGATTCTACCAAGAACTAAGATCAAACCAAGTGGAAGATAATCTATCACTAAATAAGAAATCATTCCAAGCTTTTATGGCAATTGGAAAATGAAAATTTGTTAAAAGGAAAGGAATTGAATTCATTTGTTATTATGAATTTTCAAAGAACTATTTACTGAGAGAAATTTCTATGCTTCCAAGTGATCTATGCATTTTTTGTCAAAGATTTTTGTATTTTCATAAACCCTACCGAGCATGGTGTCATCTAGTATAAAAAATGAGAAAGGATGTAAGATTTTGGTTCAAGGAGTTGACTGGAAAGCACCAAATATCATGTTTTTGTCTACCAACTTGATCCAACTAGAGCTTAGTCATAGATCCACCAAAGGTATTAATTGTTAATGATATTTGTTCACATTTTTTCTATTCAATACAAGATATTATAATCCTACAGATGGATGAGACTTTGGAAAATTTATGTGTAAATGGTGCATTGAAACCCAAGCATTAACACTTGGAGACCAAGGGTTTAACACATATGTTGCATATGCCCTGAGACTTTTAGATAAATGGATAAGGTTTATCCTTTGCTATGTAAACAATGTGCAACTATGGTTGGAGCAACCTATCCAAATAATGAAGAATATGATTCATCAAATTACATGGCTCCCAATACTACACAAAGCAAAGACTACCAAAACCCTAAGTTGAGTAGAACTGGAAAGTAAAAGTCATATGGAGAAAAGATATACCAATACTATATCATATTAATGAGTATATAGTAGAGATGGGTGAGAACTTTGTTAATATCATGGATAATTATTTTTATTCATTCAAGGAAAAGATGAATAGAAGATTTAGAATTTCTAAGAAACTTGTAGAATATTACAAGGATGATGTTTCTTTTGTGGTGGATTGTGACAAAGTGTACATTCAAGAAATCAAACCTAGAGTAGTGTGGGTTAAGCCTCTAAGCTATGAGGTTAACATTGATGACACCAAGGATATCATTGAGGCACTATTGAATGAACCTATGGATCCAAAGACCACATATTTTGGTACTTATGATGAAGCCAAAGCTAGAATAGAACTTGAAATTAAGCATCCTCAAGTATTCAACAAAGCAAAGAATAGGATAGAAAAAATGAGACAAGAAAGTTCTACTCTTCTATTGATAGAAGGAAAAGGAGATGATTTGGAAGAAGATCATGTAGATGAGATAAAAGAGGTTATCATAACCAAACCTACCAAATCATCTACTATAGTATTCACAAGAATAGCATCTAGATCTAGAAAGAAATTGAAATTAGGTGAAGAAGATGTAGAGGATATTATTTTCAAATGACCTCCATCTATATTTCAAGAAAAATTAAAAGAGATTGATGTAGGAGCTGGCATGGAAAACTTCAAATCTCTCAGATATGAGAAAAGAATGTAGATGAGAAGAAGCAAGTAGAAGACATGATTATGTTCAAATCAGGTAAATAGAAATATTCACTTGATCAACTAATATAGTATATTCCCAATGAGCTTATGGAAAGAATCAAGCCTAGATGAGAAATAAGAAAACTACAAAAGATATATTTGAACAAACTCTAAGGTAACTCATGTTGAGTCTTAATGATAAAGAAATGAAAGAATACATGTAGAGAAATGAAGAAAAACTTAGTCTAAAATTCAACACTTGCATGATATTGGTTAGTGACATTGAACATGTGGTGAAAGAAACTACTACTACTTGGATGAATATCTACAATCTTCATCAAAAGATTGACTTTTTTGTTCATGTTAGAGATGGAGATGATGAAGATGACAAGGAAGAAAAGAAAAATAATGATGAAGAAGATATAGAAACAAATATGTAAATCTAGATGATGAGGAGCAAGAATAGGAAGCTATCGAGGAGAATCTCCCTGATATTCAGAGTATCGAGGAAAATGACTTAGAAAAGATTGCAAAAATGGTTATGGCCTCATTTCCTCATTCTCTGAGAAAAGCTTGAATTCTATCAAGCTTAGACAAAGCTTCTACTAGGTTGGTTGTGGCAACTACTACAACTCCATGCACCCAACAAATCTCTTCACCTATTTAGTTGAGTACTATATTGACTGAAGTGATCAACACTTCATCTACCAAGAAACTAGTGCTTCCTCGTTCATCAAATTTGGCTACACAACAACTAGGTATTTCTATTTTTATTATAATATCTAATTTTTTTTTCTAGTCCTATTTCTATTTTTGTTACAATTCCCAGTATGCAAATAGTGAGTACAAAGTAATTGAGAGCAAGCCTCAACTGAGTACCAAAGTTTCAAGAAAGAGCATAGGTAAAGAAGAAGACATTGATCTTGATGAGAATATAGTTATCCTAAATTGGGATATATCTACTCTAAATCTTGATGAAATGAACATCAAAGGAGAACTATTGTAGAATAAAGCTAAGCAACAAAAGCTTAGAGAAGAGAAAAGCAGAGAAAACCAAGTGCTTAAAAATGTGAAGAACATACTTGTAGATGCACTAAGTACTATGGTTGATAATACACAACCTATTCTGGTTTAGTTAGTAGAAGTTGTTCAAAAATTTAGTGAAGATATAAATTGGAAAGAGAAGTTACTACAGAAAGCAAAAAACAAATTTGAAAACAAAGTATTGGAGCAACTTGCACAAAAAATTGCAATATATCAAGTAGAGTTGTCTACAATTATCAACTCATTAGAAACATTTGAAAATAATGTTACATAATTATTCATCAAACTATGTAATACATCTATATTCACTTAAGAAATAAAAGAAAAACTATCTAAGATAGGTGAAGACTTGAAGGAAAGTGCACACTAGTTGTCACTTGACCCAAGCTACAGTTCTGCTCACTACTCAAAGATCATATTTTTGACTAATATGTAAGAAGAATTATTAAGGGAAGATTCTTGGATCAAGGCATGATTCTCTTGAACATGGATGCATAGAAAAATCACATTGCACATGCCAAATCTCTCATTCATGATAATAACTTCATAGCTAATTACATGATGGAGTTATTAAGGGAAGTATAGATTCCATTACATGCAAGCAAGGTGCTACAAGAAAATTGGGACAAGATAATGGCATTGATATGAAGGTAGATTTTGACTTCTTATCACATTTTGGAATTACCATGTAGCATACACCTTTGACATTAATATCAAAAGGGGGAAAAGATGAGAAGATGAGATAACATAAAAAGGCAAAGAAGATGTGATATAAAGGCATGTGATATATAGTAAGTAATACATGTATATGTATGGGGGTGCAGCATAATATTATACATATACATGTACAAAGAATTAGAAAACACTCTTTACAAAAGCAATTTCAAAAATCCCAAAAATAGAGTATGTCTAAGTTGAAGACATAGGGAGACTAAAGATTGTTTTTGAACTTAAAATTTTGAGAATTTAGTTTTTGATTGATAAGTGTTTTTGTCACTAATGCCAAAGGGGGAGATTGTTGAGATTATGGTCAAGTTTTTTTATTAGTGACTCATACTTTTTTAAATGGTTAGTAGTTATTGATCTTATCTTGCAGTTTATAGTGTTAACTAGGTAATTCAGGTTTTACTAAGTTTTATAGTTGCTATCAAATTCCAGAATTAGTATCTAGTTCACACTAAGTAGCATATACCAAGCTGATGATTATCAGAACAAACCAAGCTTCATAGTACTTATCTATAGTGTTTACCATGTTTACAGCATCAGTGATGTGAATTTATTGTTGACCTAGCCATGAAGTGTCAATCAAGTGATTCAGTTTATACCAAACTCATAGTGTTAGTGTTGACCAAGTTGTGCAGTGTCAACCAAGTGATTTAGTTCAAATGCCAAGTTTTGCAATGTTCACTGAGTCACCAGTGCTAACTAAGTTCAGAGTACTATTAGTATGAAATGAGATTCTATGTCTACCAAGAGCATGATGATGATGAGTGTTGACAATGGTTTTTGGGTATTAAAACCTCACTAATTTTGTCTTTAGAAGCTAATTACCAGTACTTGGGTCAACTTTGTGTATTTTAGGGAAACTTGTATTGTAGCCAACTTTGATTAATTGTGATTTGGATTGGTATATGTGTAATGTATTGTATCACATCCAATATATATACATATTTATACATATACATATATATACATATATACATATGTATATGCATACATATATATATATGTATATGTATACAAATATATATCTATATTATATATATATATATATATATATATATATACATATGTATATGCATACATATATATATATATGTATATGTATACAAATATATATCTATATTATATATATATATATATATATATATATATCTATATATATATATATATATATATATATGTATACATATGCATATACATATACATATGTATATATATATATATATATGTATACATATACATATACATATGTATATATATATATATGTATACATATACATATACATATGTATATATATACATATATATATATGTGTGTGTGTGTGTGTGTGTGTGTGTATGTGTGTGTGTGTGTGTAAGAAAGAATAAGAGTAGAAGTGTGGAGTAAGAAGGCTACAAGTAGTATAAGGAGTAGAAAAGATTTATCTATCACAAACAAGGTGATCATTACACTTCAAAGGAATCTCAACCAGAAAATTAGAGTTGCAGATCAGAGATCAACCACTAGTTCATCCTAATAGGTAGAATAGTTAAATCCTTTCACAAGGTAGACTCAATAGTCTTTTGCAAATCTCTTTATTGAGTGCATACTTCGTTGTATGTTTTTGTAAATCCTTTAGCAAGGTGGACCTGATAGTCCTTATTGCTCCTAATAGAGTAGATCATCAAAAGTGATCAATTGTAAGCCTTAACTAGCCAACTTTATACTATAGTACTAAATCTTGTAGGTATCATCCCCACCCTAGTTTTACTTTCTATTTGGAAGGTTTTGGATCACCATATCTTGTGCCAAAGTGTTATGAATGTTTTAATGCTTTCAATTTTTCATGCATGCAATTAGATCACAATACATATAAAGGATTAATTGGTGAATTAAGATTAAGTTTTATTGGTTCCTAATTCACCCCTCCCCTCTTAGTAAGCTAACCTATCCTATATTTGTAACAAGTTTCGGCTCATGGAATGATTTAGAGAAGCTCTTCAAAGAGTAGTATGGTGACAACACCAACATTGGTTTTAAGTTGAATGAATTCAACAACATAAAAAAGAATTCAAATGAGTCCACCTTTGACTTCAATGTAAGATTTTATAAAGGGATTTATAAGTTCTTCCAAGTGATGAGACTTGGTGAAGTTGTATTTCTTACTACCTATTTAAATTCCTTTGACAACAAGATGACATATATATTGAGAGATAAGTATCATAGGACCTTGAGGGATGCTTATAAGATGGTTGTCAATATTGAGAATAATAGAAAAGCCTTTGGTAGAAAACATGTTGTAGGTAAGAAACTTGAAGAGGATACAATGGGTCCAGTTTTGAATCTTCTCAAGAATATTAATCCACCAACATACAATGTAAATGAGACAAATATGGTGAGAAGCCTCCATTCAACAATAACTATATAGGTAGAATAGAATGCAAAACTTTCCCTATACCACTTGATGGAAAGATGGAAAGCTTGTTATTCCTCTTACTATAAATACTGGTGAAAATAATACACATGATCCCTTAAGAAAAGCATCTATGAACATGGTTGATGACCCTTAGTTGTGTATGATCTATCAATTACCTCATGCACTAGAATATTGTGATGTTGCATCATCATTTGTTGCTAGTCAATAAAAAATGAAGAGAAACCTAGCTATGATGGTGGTGTTGAAGATGTCGGGTGTAACATGGTTTGATCATATTGAGATGATGATTCTAGATATGATGATAATGATAGTGATGTTCATGATAGAAGACAATTCCATAATAAAATGCATCAAAAAATCTTCTTAGATGAAGATGAAGAAGAGGATAGTACTTGTAATACGGTGTCATCAAAGAATGAAGTGATCCTAAGAATGCCCACTAAAGAGGAGATTTCTCAGATCACTGCAAACATGGTTGCTCAAGTTAAGACCAGAGGTATGTTACAAAACAATGAAGCATACAAAGCATCTAGTATTTTTATCAAAAAGACTGATCCAAAGAAAATAGAAATTAGTGAGCCCAGGGGAAAGGCAATATCAAGGTTAAAATTGTTAATAAAAAATGGAGATCCAAGAAAGGAAATATTGAAAAAGATCTTGAAGTTCATACTAATGATAGTAAGAAGGAAAAGGGATCATTAGTAACCACTATTGTGAGTGAGAAATAGAAAAATCATAAAAATCCAAGTTCATCTAACAAGCAAAAAGAGATAAAAGGTATGTCAATTGACAATTCTATTTCTCCTCCTATTGACATGTTGTCATTGTTTCCACAGATCATAGTAAAAGCTCATTTATCATAATTGTTAAGAATCCCTAAGCATGAGATAAAAAGCCATAGCATGGGATAAGGGTGTAGATAATAAAGTTAATCATCCTTGATGAACCTGAGAAGAAATTAGATACTAAAATTATTGTGTGCCAAATTCCACATATGTATTTAGATGATTTAGTGAATCAATGTCTAGGAAGTGTGGATCCTTTCTTCCTAAGTATTATTTTCAATGAAAAAACTTTTTAGAACTATATGATTAACTCTAGAGCATCTAATATAGTAGTGCCTTTTGAGGCAATGAAGGAATTAGGACTAAAAGTGGATACTACTTAGGCTAGATGTTGTGCTATGGAAAAAAGGGAAGTTACTATGATAGGGACAATAATAGACATGCCTTATAAATTAATTGCTTATCCTAAAAAGGAAAAAACCATGAGTGTGCTAGTTGTAGATATCCCACCCCAGTATTGTATGTTATTGTCTAAAAAATGGAGTGCAACAATAGGGGGAAGTTTTCAATGTGATCTCTCATATGCTACTTTTCAAATTGATGACAAGCTAGTAAAGGTGAATAGAGAACCTAAGAGTGTTTACATGATTGAGCAAGAAGTTGGAGATGATATGACATGTTTTGTAGACACTGATGTGAATGCTTTTAGAGATGTGGTGTTGGTTCCAAATAAAAATAAAACAAATTCACCCATTGCAAAAGAAGCTAAGTTAGAATTAGAAAAGGGTGACTTGTGGATGATGCATTCTAATGGAGCCTACTACAAGGAAGAATCAAGGGAAAGCATTATTTTGATTTGTCCTAATGGCCATACTTATAAGTTCTCATTTACTTTGAAATTTCCATGTATAAATAATATAGCAAAATAAGAGGCCTTACTATTAGGATTAAGGGTAGGTCATAAGCATTGTATAAGATGTTTGCATGGTATAGGAGATTTAGAATTGATTGTTTTCCAAGTCAGGGAAGTGGATGTTTCTAAGAATAAAAGGCTAAAGCAATTTAGTAATGCTATTTGGGACATGATAGATATTTTTATGCCTTTAGAATCACATGGAAGGATATAAATAATAATAAGATGGTAGATATATTGTCAAATATTGCTATTAAGCTTGATGATGTAACCTTAACTAGTCAGTCAAAAGTGGAGATACAAGCTAGGCCCTTAGTTCTTGACAATATCCAAAATTGGCAAGTCTTTGAAGAAGATAGAAATAAAATAAAAAAATTTAGTTGTGAAAATCAATTCTATGGACATGAGATTGATTTTGTAGATCTTGTAGAAACCATTGGATGGTAAGTGTATTGTTTTTGGTGAAGAAGTTGTTTAGTTGAAAATAAATAATCATGATAGATTCAAGACAAGTGAAAAGGAGCATGATGTAAAGGAATTAGAGGAGAAAATCCTTGGAACCACAAAAACATCTATGAAGGTTAAATAGGGAAAATTTTATTTCCTAAAATCAAGAAAACTTTGATTGAATTATTGAGAAAATATACACATGTGTTTTCTTGGTCTTATGATGACTTGAAGGCTTATAGAGAAGATCTTTTTTAGCATGAAGTTCTGTTGAAAGAGGGAGCTAAGCCTTTTAGACAAAGAAAAAGACATATTAGTCCAACACTAGCTCTAAAGATGAAAGAAGAATTATTATAGCTAAGAGATGCTTGAATTATTAAGCCAATTAGGTATTCTTCTTGGGTTTCAAATCTAGTCCATGTTAGAAAGAAAAATAGTGATATGAGACTATGTGTTGACTTTAGAAATTTCAAACATATCATCATTAAAGGATAATTATGGATTGCCAAACATGGAATCAATGTTACAAAGAGTTACAGAGTCAAAATTGATGTCTATGATAGATGGCTTCTCTCGCTATAACTAGGTAGTTATAAGAGAATTAGAATAGTGTAAAATAATATTTACAACACTTTGGGGAACTTATGTTTATAAAAAAATTCCTTTTGGCTTAACTAATGTTAGCACCACTTTTTAAAGAGTAATGTATGTGGCCTTTGCTGATATTATTGGTAAATTCTTAGTGGTATATCAAGATGACTTGATAGTACATTCAAAAGATGATAATGATCACTATATACATCTTGAAAAGGTATTCATTAGAGCTTTGAAATTTGGTATCTCTTTGAATCATGGGAAGTGTGCATTTGCTATTACTGAGGGTAAACTATTAGGCCACTCAGTTGGAAAGGAAGAAGTTAGAATATATCCCAAAAGAGTAGAAGCTATAGATAACATTTAGAAGCCAAAGAATGTAAATGGTATTCACTCATTCTTTTGAAAAATAAACTTTCTTAGAAGATTTCTAAACTATTGAAGAAAGGTTCATAGATCAAATGGAATGAATAACCAAGCATGACTTTTCATAAGATAAAGAAAGAAATTAAAGATGCTCCTATTTTGAGAGAACCTAATTATTCCAAGCCCATGCACATATTCTCTCTTGCCTCATTCCATATTGTACAAGCAATGTTATTGTAGAAGAATGAGGATGGTAATGAGAAACCCATATCATTTTTTAGTAAGCCTTTGCAAGCTATGGAATTAAAATATTGTATAATGAGAAGAAAGCTTATGCATTGGTTAAAGATGTGAAAGCATTTAGGTGCTACATGATGGGAGCTACTATAATTGTGTTTTTTCAAAGTGCTGCAATAAAAGACATCTTCTCAAAATAAGAAGTTTCAAGAAGAAGATCTAGGTATATCAACATAATCCAAGAGTTTAATATAGATATCCATATCACTAAGCTAGTGAGAGGTCTAGCACTTGGCAAGATAATGGTAGAAGCCAACCTTGAAGAAAATTAGGTAAATCAACTTGAAGTTGATGCTATAGATGGGCTATGTGATATGAATGTCAATGACTAGTATAAGGACATTATAGTCTACCTACAATACATGAAAGATCAACCAAAATTGAATGATAATCATAGAAGAACTTTAAATTTATAGGATATTAAATATCTCATTATAATTGGTCAATTATGATGGAGAATTATTGAAGGTGTGTTGCTGAAATGTGTTGATGAGAAACATTCATATATAATTCTTGATGAGATGCATCATGGAGTATGTGGAAGCCATTATATGGGTAATACAATAGCCCATAAGGTGATCAAAGTAGGATTTTGGGGGCCTACTCTTTTTAAGGATACATATAAGCTTGTGAAGAAGTGTGATGCCTATCAAAGGTTCAGTGGGAAACTGAAATTCTCTAGGAATCTTCCGTTAAAACTAATAGAGGTGCAAACAACTTTTTAGTAGTGGAAAATTGAATTTATAGGTGAGTTTACAAACAAGTTAAGTGGAGGACATTCCTAGATACTAGTAGCTATTGATTATTTTACAAAGTGGGTAGATGCAATATCTACTAGATAATCTACTAGTAAAGTGGTGATGGATTTTACTTTGAATAATATGATTATCAAAATTTGGGTGTCCAGAGAAAATAGTTACAAACAATGCAATGTTTTTCAAATCTAAATCTCTAGGTTGTTTGTGAAATATATTTTATAACTAGATGCACCTCTTCCCCATATCATCCACATGGAAATGGGCAAGCTGAATCAAGCAAGATAAGCTTTCTAAAGATCATCAAGAGAATTTTAAAAGAAGAAAAGAAAGCTTGGGATTCCAAATTGCCATTTGTACTCTAGGCTGATAGGGTAATAGTAAACAAAGACATAGGCCACATAACAAGTTAAGGAGTATGTATAAATTTGTTCAACATTATGATGATGATATCATTTATGAGATGAAGATTAGAGTGGATGATCTTCTATAGTTCGATAAGACCAAAAGAAATGCTTTAGTCAAGAATGAAAAGTTCTAAGTTCAGTTTAAACAGTTGTATGACAAAAATGTAGTATCAAGAAAGTTTTATCCTAAAGATATGGTATTGTTATGGAATATCAAATTGGAAGAAAATGGTAAACATGGTAAATTTGATCCCATCTAGTTAGGTACATATCTCATTCACAAGAATTGGGGGAAGAATCTTATCTCATCAAAGAACTATCAGGGAACATTATTGAATTTCCAGTTCATGGACAATTCTTGAAGAAATACTTTTTTTGAAGTTATTTTATCTCCATGAACAATAGCTAGGTCTGTATATTGTTTAATTTATTGTAAATATGTGTTCCCCTCTATATATATATATATATATATATATATATATATATATATATATATATATATATATATATATATATATATATATATATATATATATATATATATATATATATATATATATATATATATATATATATATATATATATATATATATATATATATATATATATATATATATATATATATATATATATATATATATATATATATATATATATATATATATATATATATATATATATATATATATATATATATATATATATATATATATATATATATATATATATATATATGTTGTTTCAATTTTGTGAGTGTTTCTCTCTCAGATTTGTCAAAGTTACTATCATGTATGTGGTCGACTTAACCCAAAAATTCCAAATTCTTGCATGGATACAAGTTATCCATCATCTCTAGAAAAAGAAATTGATGACCTTAATTTTCACCTAGCAAAAATTTTGTGAAACCTTGTGAAAATTAGGAAGAATTTATGTTTCAATTTTCTTAGGGTTTCTTAAAATTTGTTTTCCCTAATGAAAAAAACCCTACAAAAAAGAGTCATATCTTGTTCTTTCTTGAAAAATTCATTTTTTTCATGCAATTATCAAATAGGGACATGTGAAATATTTTTTTTTTTACTTCAATATCCCTAAATCATTGGATCTTTTGTCACTTTATATTTCATGTTTCTAAAGACTTTTAAGTTGTGATGTTGTGAAAGTATTTTAATCATAACATCTCTCCTTTATGATCCCTAACCATCTTGAAGGGTCCAAGGATGCAAAATACTCATAAACATAGTCAGCGTGGCTTTAGAACTATTAAGGTTAAATGGTAAGATTAACTTGCAAGGAGGAAATAAGTTGTTGATTGCAAGGTCACAAGTGATGTCAAGCTTAAGATATTATGAGTTGTAATGAAGGATTTAGAACCACATAGTCTAAATTTTAATCATTGCATGATATGAAGCAATCAGATTAACCCTACAGTCTAAGTCACAAATGTGTGAAAGAAATTCAACAATAATTAAGTTCTACATTTATCATACGATCACAAGTGGTTAAAAATAACCTGAGGTTAAGGTGGCAAAGCATTGAAGGCTTGCTATTGTAGCTTCATAGGGTTAAGTAATGAATTAAGGATTCAAGTGGCAATGTTGTGATGAAAGAAAACAATTAACATCAAATAGTTATCACAATATCATAGGTTTGAAAGCATTGAGTACATTTTATGTTGTGAAACTATGAAGGGAATTTGAAAGTTAAAGGAAATGGTCATTGCACTATCACAAGGGTTTGAATTGAAGTAAAAGTTAAGATACAAATGTGCAAAAGGTAATTAAGATAGTTAATGTATAAGTAGTTGAAACATCGCAGAGAGTTTAGGTCAACCTATGATCAGAGTAGAAAAATAGTGAAATGCATTGATCACATCTTCATGGGGTTAAAGCTATGGATAAAATTTGAGGTTGTGAGATTGTGAACAAAGAAAATGTTAAGGTTAAAAGGGCTAGTGCAACATCACAATGTTTCAATAGTAGTCTACATTTTAGTTGCAAAATTGTGAAATGAAATAATTGTCAAACAAAATAGTAATCACAATGTCGCATGATTAAGAAAGGTTTTATATCTGGTGGTTGTGAAGAGCTAACAAGGTAATTGTTTGAGCCATCATTGTTTCACAACTAAAAGAAGTGTTATGTCTTGAATTGCAGAAAAGGTACAAGGTAATAAGTTTAATGGTCATTGCAAGATCACAGTAGTTAATGAATTGAAATGATAGATAGCTATGAAGTAGTGATAAAGCATAAAATGAAGAGAACATAATTTTGCAAGACAATGTGGTCAATGAAGAAATAAAGTTGTGAAGTATAAATTAAAGGGAATTGCAGTGTCACAAGCTTGGCATGACAATCATGAAAAAGTGTAGTGAAGCCACAAAATAATTAAGGTAGCCCTCTTTACATGGTTGCAGTCAGAGGTAAGGAAAGAAAGGAGAAAACAATAAAGTAATGAAAAAGAGGTCATTGTACCATCACAATGCTCAGTTTTAAATGCATAAAATACTTTTCAATGACCATGTCTGAGTTGGAAGGAAAAATATGAGTTGGAAACATGGATAATTGAAAAATTGAAAATGTTGCCAACTTTTCAAGGATTTCATGCATACAGGTTTTGAATTCATTTAATGCCATGCTCCCTTTTGTAGATATAGATAAATTCTAAGAAGAAAAAATATCTTCATTACTAGTTGTAGGATTGTTTGAGTTTTGAGGGAAAAGATAGAGTTGTAGAGAGAATTCAAGTAGATTTCTAGCATCTAGAATTCAACATACTTGAGATTATTTTGCAAATATTGCACAAAAGGAAGGAGAACTAATAGAACAAGTTGTGATTGAGGAATCAACCTAAAAAGTGAAAAACCCTAGCCCATTTGTGGATGAATGGATGTAGATTCTACCTAGTTACTCAAATGCACAAGCTACAAATGACCATACTTTCAAGGATTCTTACATATTATGTAGAGATACAATGCTACCTGATACAAATACTAGTGAATCATTTTGGTATTTCTACAAGAATAGGATAGAAAAGGTCCCAATTTGAAACCCTTGGGCCAAGAATCTAAAAAAGTTAATTATGCTAGAGGTTTTTGTGGATGTCAACCTGGTGAAGGCATTAATAAAATGTTACAACCTAGTCAACAATCCTTTTCATAGAAAGGATAGAAACTTTGTATCTTCATTGTAGTGCCTCTCATGTTTGTAGTCTATAAATTTTTATATTTTGGTCTAAGAGATACTTATGTTATTTTTACATGTTGTGATTGTTGGAATTAACAATTGGAAAGATTTACTTCTGAGAGGGGGGTGTGAATCAGAAGTAACTTTAACCATTTCAAATCTTTTAACTATGTTGCCTCACTTTTCACCATGGACCAATTTTGCAAAGTGGAGATTAGCTTGTATTGTTTTTAGTTTAGTTGAGTCATTTGCCCCTTTTCCTTCCTCAAGTAATAAGTATCTCCATTAGGTTTTCATCTTTCCCTTCTCTCGCATTGTATGGCCAGCTGGGTTTTGTTTATCATCATGAGTCTTTGGGGTAGTTTAGGACCTTGCTCGATGGAGATTCCTAAATTATTTGAATTCAAATGAACTTACTCACAAGTCATTTTGTTCCAAACTAATAGAAAGTTGGACTGGCAAAAAATTTGGTTTCATCTTCTCCTTGGCGGGTTTTGCACCTCGAAGGTGAAACTTTGCCTAGTTTCCCAAATGTGATTCTCAAGATTAAATGAAGAGAAACAAATTATGTTATGGATAGATCATTCAAGTGTTGCCATATTTTTTACTACAAGAACCTTTCAAAACTCACTAAGAGGATTACAAAGGGCAATGGAAAAAAACTCAGAAACAACTTCTCCTTGGCGGGTTTCGAACCAAGAAGTCAGTTTTCCAAAAAGGTGCTTGTAAAAGAACAAAGTGAGCCAATGGATCCCACCTTTCACTTGAAAAGTCAGTTTTATATTTTCCAAAGGCTTAAAGTAAATTAATTAGGGCAGAGAAGGTAAATCAAAGGGCATCGGAGAAAAACTCAGAAATAGATTCTCCTTGGAAGGTTTTGAAATAGGAAGCAAGTTTTCCACATTCAACAAAAGATCACTCTTGTGAGCATGGTTATTTGATGAATCAATTATAGGAGGCTAAAAAAGGTAAGGGAAGCATGTTTATCACTTTGAGGGAGGTATTCTATTCAAATTCTAGCCTAGAAAATTTTTTCTCATGGAGTACTCCATTCTTAATTCTCAGTAGCTTGGTAGAAAATGGGAAAGTAAGCCGTAATAAAGGAAAATAACCATTGGGCCAATGGAAATAGTGGAAAGACAAGAAGGAATCTATTGTAACCTCCACATTTACTAATCTAATGGATTTATCATTTAAGTTATTTTCGTGGTGCAGATTTTAAAGATTAGCAGGTGGATTGGAGTTTCTATATAGAGATGAACATAATGGATTTTCAAACTGCTACTTACTCATTTGAACTGTTATGCTGTTAACTTGATTATTGATTCTGAAATCCCCATAGTTACCAAGTTCTACTCTCTATCTTATTTTGAGTTTTAATATTTCCAAATTATCTCTACCTTAATCGAAATGGCAACAAGATTTGTCAGATTCGATGGATTGGGCGAAATCAAGTCTACATGGCAGAATATCATAGACACTTCACTCCATTTCTTTGACATGCAAGATTTCCAAAGAAGGTTGAGGGTAGAACCAGTACATACCATAATAGAAAAACTCTAAAGAAGTGGGCTAGTAGAGGCAGTAGGATTTCCCATAGCAATGCAAGCCCTAGAGCTAATTATTGAATGTAACAATCACTATAACCCAGATACGAAGCAAATCTTACTGCCTAATCAAATGGTGTTAATATTAATTTATAGGCAAGCAGTAGTCAATTGCCTACAAATTCTAGAAAGAGAGGAGTTATTTGAATTAACAATTGGAGGAGCTATGTCCAAATTTTCTCTGAAGAAGATGTTGTGGTGAAAGGAGATCATGATTTCTTGGTTCCAAAAGCCAAGAGGACCTAAAAGTAAAGTTCCTAAAACCCTTTTTGGCACTGATCTCAAGCCCAAGATCATGGACATTCTAGTTCTTTTGCATTGATTGAAAGGTGAGGTCAAAGCCCTTAACTTTGTAGAACAATACTTTTTTTTAGTTCAAATTATCTGCTCGGATACATAATATGTTGACTAGGCATATGACGTAAGTGAGCATATTTCTAGAGCTCTCAGTGTAGCCAAGTTCTACAATTCATTTTATATTTCTTCTTTCTTGATATATATGTTGGCTTACCTACAATTATGGTTAGGGCTTCCTAGAATAGAGAATTTTCTAGATGATATAAAGAGTTATGACTTTTACCCATGCTTGTAGTTACATAATAGTTATGCAAAATATATCAGAGTTAATGATGCATTTACAATGAGGCTTTGCAGGGAACTCCAAGGGTGTCTAGAGAGGAGATTCGGCCCAAAAGAAATGGTAGCCATTAGTCAGTTGGGTAGTTATTTCATCCAATTCTCATCTTTTTCATATTTGCATCTTGCAACTTTCGATGGATTTCCCCTGAAGCTGCCTAGATATTCGAATGACATGATCGTGCTCATTGAGATTGTGAGACAAGCGATCTAGGTGAACATGCTAAGTGCTAGTTTGAAAAAAAAGGGATACAAATTTCCCATAAAAGTTGGGGCATATAGTTGTGAGTCTCGATCAGATTCCAAAAACATGCTCAAGGCATTCAAGAACAAGTTCAAATTAGAAGAATATGAAGTGTTGAGGCCTATGTTTGACCCAAATGGGTATGCTAGAGATGTACTTCAAATTGGAAGCGTGATTAAGCATGTTACTACTGTGAAAGATTATTGGGCAGATTGTAAAAATGAGTTGGAAAGCTGAGGTCAAGCTTTTGCAAGATTAAAAATAGAACAAATAAAGATATATGGCATTAACTTAGAGGTGGAATGGCTAGAGGATGATGGGAAAAATATGTATAGTAATACATATTTAACCAAATTGAGAAATACTCCAATCAGTTCTGAGCCATATGTTGATGTGGAGGAAGACCTTGATGTTATGATGGGCTAGATTGTCAAAAGAACCAGAAAATGGATCGAGTGGACAGAAAAAAGGGCCAGAGTAGGAGCAAGACTACTCAAGCTTCTCCAACTGCTGTTACTCCCACTTCTTCTCAAAGTGCCACACCTAGTGTTACAACTTTGGCTACTCAAGGACCTACTCAATCTACAAGAGGAGGCGATCAACCCTCGAAGAATAACATCTCCATAGATCCAACTTGCCAAGGTGGTCCTCTACCGGTTATTGGGGCCCAAGCTAGCATCAAAGAATTGAGGATTGAAGAGCTGAAAGATGGTGTTTTTTCTCTAATTTCACTTTCTCATGTTGTTGCTCTTGTTTCACCTCCTCATGTGACTGCTACTCCATCTCCTCATCATAGCCCTAGTCCATCAGCAAGCACTCCCCTTTTAAAGCCGACTGGTTCCCCCATTTAGATAGTAGAAATTGAGGATGAACAAAGTAGTAGTAGCAAATCCATTGAGTCTAATGAAGCTGCAAGGAAAACTCAAGAGCAAGAGAAAGTCTCGAGTTCTTCTAGGCTTCTATTTCAAGATCCTAAGAATCCTTTTTCTGCAACATCAGTGCCAGTGACTCTGGTGAGGAAGAAGATGTTTAGTATAGAGTCACTTGGGGCTGCTTCTAAAGTGATCAGCACAGAGTCTTGGCTAGAAGATACCTTAGAAAGAAAAAGAAAGAGGAAAGAAGAGAGTATCCCTACAAAGGATAATGTATCTCAAGCAATCTGCTCTAGATCTATAGTAGTAAAATCTAAGAAGCAAAAGACCTTATCAATATTGGGGCAAGATCCAGAAACATGATACTTAACAATGGAGGTAGCAAAGCCAAACAAAGTAGGGAGAATTGAGGACATGACACCAGATGATTTCACTCTGCATTCGATTGATCTTGGAGTGGCTAGGCATGATACAAAGGTGGGCTTATGGAGATCAAGTAATGAAGTGATAGAAGAACAATTGGAGAACCTCAAATTGTCAAAAATCAAAATGAAGGCCGAGATTGAAGAATTGAAAAAATTTATTAGGAAATTAGTTGTTCCATTGGCAACCATTACTGGTGTACTTGCTATTGAAAACCCTACTGCAAAAGAAGTGTAAGCCTTCATCTCACAGCTTCAAAAGGATAGGCATATTGGTCAGATCGGAAAAGAATGGATTGAGAAACTCAATACAGATGGAGCTATTCTGATTGATCAAATTGGAAATGTTATCCTTCAATTGGAAATTGAGAAGGATAATATCATTACTAATCACAACACTTTGGCCATAGAAAAGGCAAGGTGTGATGAATGTATTTCTCTCCTGAATATGATCATCCAAATGAAGGAAAAAGAGGCAATTGAAGTGAATATTTTGAAGAAGGGGACTGAACTTTTGTTTGAATGGCTTCAAAACATGAAATTTAAGAAGCAGATGATTCAAGAAGCTAAAGAAGGACTCAAAGAAACAAGGGAAAAGGTGAAAAAGATCCAAGACAGAGAATTTGAACTCATGTGAGGATTACACACTGACCCACAAAATAGTGGACAAGGGAAAGCTCTCATTGAGGTAGAAGTAATAAAAAATAACTTCTCCACATACTTGAGTAATCTATCTGGAATGACTCCAAGCAGTCAAAATAGAGTGGTAGAGTTGTAGACGCTTGGTGGATATGTACATGTGGCTGCTGGAGAACTGACAAGTTAGCTAAATACGATAAAGGACTTGGCTTAGTAGCATTCAAAGTGGCTCTTAAGATTTACTAATGTACATGTGCCTAGTCACAAAGAAATGATCCCAATTATAGTAGCTGCCAAGACATATAGGGAAAAAACTAAAAGGGGAAAGAAGTCTAAGTAATTCATTTAACACTCCCTTTTCATTCTCTAATGTAAATTTTACAAATTTTTTAAATTTTGTAATATGAAAAACTGGCATCTTGCCATTTGTCATCCTTAGAAGATGAACCAATTAAAATTCCTATTATAACGGTCATCTCTCAACCCTATATGTATGAAGTTGAATGATTAATGAAAGGTCACAAAAATTTTGTGTGAGGTACTTTTTGTTGCAAAGTCAATTAAATGGTATTTAATATCAATCATTTTCTATTCCAATAGATATTGTGTTCAGTCTATGTTTCCTTTTCACTTCACAAAGAATTAGGGAGGAATAGACCTTCTTTCCTCTATTTTTGAAATCATGAATGGATGTGATAAGTATTGTTATGATTCATTCAGCTGAAAGATTTTGTTAACATTCCTGATTTATTAGTTATAGTTTAGATTTGAATTTCAGCTTATTCTAGCCTTATGTGAATAGATTTATGGATTCATAAGATGTGTGGGTACGTGAATCTATTTCAGTACCGAGAAGTTTTTCTTGCCTGAATTGAGTTCTAGTTAGGCTTAATTTGGTTTCCCTCTTCTACTCTTGGGTTAAGAGCATACTCCGCATTAGTTTTAGAAACAAAACATAATTCCTTGAACATCATTCACATAGGGAGCTGTACCTACCAATTCAGAGAGAAGGCAATATTCAGAGAATGACTTTTCAACTGTTGTAAATAGATATTGTTCATCATTCGAGCATTAAGAGTCATATTTTCATAAGAAACAAGAAAGGACAAATCTATTTACCAACAAACTAAAACCATCTTACATGCATCTAATTTATCTAATAAACAAGAAAGTAAAGACATGCATGAAAATAGACAACACACAAATTTGGTAACCCAAAAAACCCTCCAAAATGAGAAGGTAAAATTGGGGTGGGGATGACACCCACAAAATATCACTTTAGCAATGTGTAACCATTTAAGGTTACAATGTTTGACCACTTCCAATGTTCTACCCTATGAAAGGCCTATTCTGCTAAAGACTTTACACTCTATAAAAAGTGACCTAGTTAAAGGATTTCACTTCCTTGCTAAAAGTAGGCTTGATTAGAAGACTTTTGTACATTCACTTGGAATACCACTCCGTTAAAGGATTTACAAATGGTTTCTAGACCAACCTAAGTCCATAGGATTTCCATATCTAATACAATTGCTAGAGAGTATCAAAAAACTTTTTTCCTGACAGCTTTGTAATCTTCAATTGCTGATTCTAGATCCTTGTTCTACTCTAACTGATATGATCCTTACTTGATCGAATATGTCACTCTATGAGGTTCTAATACTTTGTTCCTAAAAAAATAGATTTTTCTATGTTTCTTTGTTCTTCACTAAGTCTTTTACCCTTCTACACTTTTCTATATTTCACCCATACACTTCTCCTGCGCACACATAATGGGGTTTCATTCTCCTTTTAAATATTTTGAAGGCTTAAGGCTAGGTATGCATCTATGATCAATATTAAATCATCATTTTCTAGTTATTTTTTGCACTTTTCTTCTTAGTTGCATGCCTTCTACATTTTTCTTATTGGTTACAAGTTGATTACATAGGTAATTCAAGAGATTCAATCTTATCTTCGAGATCCTTTGAAATTCATCCCATGTCAGCTCCAAAAATACTTTACATTTGAGTTTTTGAAAGCACAAACCATATTCTAATTCTATGTTACTCGACACATACAAGTTGTTGATGCTCAACACATATAGAAAAACTAGCTCACTCAACTCCTATAGCAATTTTGTTTCACTCAACATCTATAGTGACTTGGCATCTATACTTTTCTTAGCACTTGAAATTTTCTTGGAAACTAAAGATTACTTGGCACCTAAAGTTCACTCAGCACCTATTGAATTTTTTAGCTTGGCATACATTGTAGCTCAACTTCTATATTATACTCAGCATCAACTAAAGAATTGGTTAAGTATGTTGACACTCAAATCTCAAAAACAATCTAAGACTAACAATCTCCCCCTTTGACATGAGTGGAAAAAACACTTAAGTAAACATTATAAATCTGACCTTTATGAGTATACTACATATTCTATTCGGCATATGTACAAGACTTCAAAAACTTGTTCAAAATTTTGTATACCTCAAAATCTTGTTACTCCCCCTAAGCTGATGTGCCATTAGCATTCTTGTAACCAAAATTATTGTGCTGAATATGTCTCATGCTGATATATCTAATACTCTTTACCTTATCTGCCTTTATTTTTATTTGTCTACCTTATTTCTGCTTCCTATACTTTGTATCTATTTCCTATCACATCTTCGTGTACTTTTGCATCTTCTTTGCTTTGTTACATCCTCAAAATGTGAATGTGAATATCTCCCCCTTTGGATATTCTATATTGCTTCCATCAAAGAATATATTATGTTACCATTCTTATTCATATCTCACCCTTTTTGACACTTATGTCAAAGGGTCCTAAGGATAAATATAATACTTTACCAAAAATGTTTTATTTACCTCCATAATCATCTAGAGAGAAGCATCCCAATTATCTAAAGTAATCTCCAATGACTTGTCGTAGATGGTTGTCTCTACTACAAGATGTACAAGGCCTTCTAGAGTAGAAATATTAGGATCTTTCTTTAGAACATATGGAGTACTTCCAAATGTGGAGTAATGGAAGATTGAATTTACATCAATTTGGCCTTAATATTGGCCTCTTTAGCTATCAACATAGCTAACTCTTTCTATGTGTGAAGCATAGCTACAAAATGCTTCTCACTCAGAGCTAGATCTTTAGGTAGCTAAGTGCTAGAAATTTTTAGATTTTGTTCTAAGCTCAATATCCTTTGGCTCATTTCATGTGTGAAATATGATGAATCACACAACTTTTTGTACAATGAGAATACATTCTCAAGTACTTTCTTCACTTTTTCAATCTTCTTTGCCAATTCAACTTATGAAAGTGCTATTTCACTTGATATTTTCTCATTCACCTTCATCTAAAACTTCTTTTCTAACCATTCTAATAGTTTAACATTAGTTTCTAGGTCCTCATTCTGTACCTGGTCCATAATGTTGGACAATTTCTCCATGATGGGTTGGGTTTCATCAAGTACTTGCAAGCTAAATGCATCAAGAAATATGTCCTTGATTTTCACTAGTGCTTGCTTTTTCGTATACTCATTTCTAATTATCTCTTGTCTCATCCTTCTCTCTAGTGCCTCTTGCACTTCATTTCTCTGTTGAAGGTTCATGGTTCTTGAGTCATAACTTAGTATGACTATTTATTCATCAAGTGTAGGGTCTCCATCATGAAGTACCCTTGTGACCTTGGTGGAGCTCATGCCTAGTGCTGAAATCTATAATGATACTACACCAGTGCTTGACTTCTTATTAGGAGTCCCTAAGGTAGGAAAATTCACCAATATTTTTATTGCCTCCTACTCCTTAGGGATTTTCTCTTCTTCTTTCTCCTCTTGTCCACTTCCTTGATCAATAATTATAATTTGAGGAGGTGCACCTTGGGTTTGTGCTGTAGGAACATCTTGCCCTATTTGTTCCTTTACTTTCTCCTCAACAATTGTCACTTTTATTGTAGAACCAACCTTAGCAATTTTGTCTTGTTCTTCTTGCTCTATGGGTTGATCTGCTATAGTTGTGGGAGGTTGTGAAGATTGTTCTTGTGTACTTTATTTCTCCCTTATTATTTCTACTATATCTTTTTGTAGTTCATCAATGCTCATCAAAACTAGATTTTTACAAAGTTGTGCTTGAAATGTAGATTGGTGAAGGATCCTCTTGAGATCCTCTGTAGTTAAAGGATTGATGTTCTAAGCTAAAGTGTCAAGAACATCCTATAAAATTACTATATCTACAGGTGTTGAATGTGGAGGGCTTGGTGGTGGCAATTAGGCATCTTGGACACTCTATTTAGTTTGTTATTCCTTAGCTATTGCCTCTTCACCATGTGTCTTTTCCACTGTCTCTTTTTCCTCTACCTCATCTCTTTCTTTCTCGCCTTCATCTTTCTCTCTCTCTCTTTCTTCTTCTTTCTCATTCTCTTCTTCTTCTCCATCATTTCTACCCTCAAATGGGTCTTCCTGCCCTTCTTTCATAGTTGTCAATCCATAGATTAATTTCCACATTTGTGTGGACTTTTGGACAAAATCTTCAATTTGATTTTGTAAAATATTGAAGGCTCTATATTTGGGTGCAAATTTTCTTCCATGCTTCTTACTAGCCTTTTTTATTTGACCTTCAGTAAGGTTTGGCATTAAATGAGCCAATGTAGACTCTCTTATTCCTTTCTCCATCTTAAGATAGTAATGCCATTTATTCTCAACTAATGAGCTTAGCTCCTTAGACATTGAATTATCTAGTTCAAGTGGGGTAGTCTTCAACTTAGCCATCATAGTGTTGATGGACTCTTCCACTATGTTTTTTTGTTCTTTTGACAACTTATTGAAATCTATGGTCTTTAGACTAGATAAATTTTCTTTATCTCTAATATTATTGCAAATGTTTTCCAATTTAGATGTTGTAGAATAGCTTACCAATCTAAATTGATCTTCATAAAACTCTATTCTTTCCTCGTCTAATTCAGGAGGTGCAACATACTTTCTTCTCTTTTCCTACTCTATAAGTCCTCCTTGTTCTATTTCCTTCTACTTTTCCTACTCCTTTTCCCATTGTGTTGTAGCCCTAGTGTTAGCCCTTGTAGTTGGCTTGGCTAGACTTGGCTTTGTTCATTTTTTCTTCTTTCCTTTGGGCTATGTAGTAGGTTGTTTTTGAGCTTTTCTCTTCTTTGGCTCAGCCTTTGGTGCTTCTTTCTTAGCACCTTCCTCTTCATTTGCATCCTCCCCCATACCTTGGGTTAAGGAAAGTGGCCCCTAATCTTTCTCTTCTGCATCACCCTTGACATCTTCACCTTCTTGTTTTGCTTCTTCTATAGTGCCTTCCCCAAATTTAACTTTTAACTTCTTAACTAGATTTTCTTTCTTTTTCAAAGTGGAGGCAGTCTTCAACTCCATATCCACTTTATATCTCACCAAATCATAGGTTCCAAAATGTAGTTCATCCTTGTCAACTTCCTCTACCAATAATGCAATTATTGTTGTTGATTCTTCATCTATGTTTATTTCATACCCAAGAGGTCTTAACCATCTCACTCTTGGTATGGCCACTTGTATGTATGTATAATCTATATATACAAGAAAAAATACATCATTTACAAGTTCTTCTACTAAGGAAACTATAATTCTTAACCTTTGCTTCATTGATTTCTTAAAATACTCAAAATAAGTTGTCATCAAGGTCTCAGAATTAGCTCCCATCTACTCTATGTATTCATTGACTTGAGCTATAATAGACCCATCAGCTTTCCATGCAACTTTTTGAAAGAAAGGAAATTCATTCTAAACTTAAAAGAAAATACATATAAAAATGGCACCAAATTTGCATTGGGCTCCCTTTGTTCTCCTAATTACTATGAGATTTTCACTGATCTATTGTAGTTGCAGCTCTGCAAGAACATATATATGATCCTTCTTCACCAATTTATATCCTACATCTACTACAATACAAGGCACATTTTTGAGTCTAGTAGACTAGTATAATCTATGTGTAATGATCCTAATAGCAAAGTCAACTAGAGGGTCTTGGATAGTGTCAATTTTCATCCCTCTCTTATTCCATTTTGCACTTGTGTTCTTCTCAATTGCCTCCTTAGAATCACTCCTAAGGGTCTTCAACTGATATAGGGTTGGGTACCCTATCACTCTATGTACAATTTTCTTTGTGATTTTTATAGGTTCATCCTCCAACCATAAGGTTCCATCATGCATTCAGCTCAACATTAGCCTAATCCATTCTATCTTGAACATTGTAGGGAATTCTAGGGCATGTGCTAAACCCTTCCTCTCAACAATTTTCTTCTCTTTCTTCAACACTCCATTTTTGCATAATTTCTCATATGCCTCCCTCATTTACATGTCACTTATGGCTCCAATTTTTCAATTTTAACATTTCCTTATATCTTGAACCATTACAACCTTAGGGGGTATGATGGATAGGGCTTGAGCTAGGTCGTTCTTGTATGCAACTTTAGGTATTGGATAGAAATTTGGTTGTCTAACCTCTTTGGACACTAAGTGGACTTCAAATGATTCCTTCTCTTGGGATTTTCTAGAGCTAGAAGCCATTTTACACAATCTAGGGTATTAACATGAAGAAAACACAAAGCTGCATAGCTTGACATAGTCATAAATACATTGAAATTGTGTTGGAATGTTGTTGAAATCTTCTTATACATTATATTCTCTGCTTGGGATTTTCTTTGTGCTCTTTCTTGTCTTTTCTTTTCATTCATGATGAAGAAAAATTATTGAAAATATGATAATATACCTTATTTTCATTGCATTTAATGCTTAGTATGATTACAATTGTCCACTCGACTTCTAAAGGATTCTACATTACTTGGCTTCCATTGTCTTTTCACCACTCAGCTTCCACTAGAGTATTACTTGCTTGGTTTCAACTAGATTTTCCTCTTTACTCGGCTTCCTCTACCAACTTGATTTACACTAGATTTTTACTCAGCATTTGAGGACAACTTGGCAACACTTGTAAAATCTTGAATTTTCAACTTTGTATATTTGTTTATGTTCATCTATTCTTTTTAGTACTTTCTTGTCTAGGAATTGATGTATGATAAAAATTTATAAATTATTCCCTTATGCCTTTTCTTGCTTAGTTTGATGAAGTGTGATCACTTGACTTGTTAGGTGAAGTGGTCCCTTCATTTGATGTGCTACACTCAACTTTCCTCTTCCATGTCTTATTCATTTCTCCTTTGATATGTTCAACATCTACCTTCTCTTTTCTTTTTTCATTCTTTGAGTTGGGTGCCTTTGACCTTGTTGGGAAACTCCTACTGATATGGCTAGTCTTCAAGCAACTAAAACATGTAGTTTGGCTCATCCATCTATTGCAATTTCCTTTAAAATGTTTCGTTATGCAATTTTTAGGAGTGTTTCCATATTCTTGATAGTAGTGATAGTTGTACCTAGTGTTGTAGTCTCAATTGTAGAGATGAACATGGTTACCTTCCCTTGCTACTTGATTTGATGTCCACATAGGCTTTGATCCACACTCAAAAGCTCTATGACCATACTTCTTGCAATTGTAGCAGTGACCTTCAAATTTTGGTGTTATGATAGTCCTAGTCCTATAGTTATGTCCTTGATGTCCTTGCCTTTGCAATTATGACAATAACTTGCATTCTTAGCCTTATCATGCTGATGGGTATTCTTTCTCCTACATACATTATAATTATGTCCCTTTTTACCATAGAAATGACAAGTAGGTTTAGTGTTCTTACCTTTGTTACTCCTTTCTTTTGCAATTTTGGAGGACTCTCCTTGTTTAGTGCTAGTGTAACCAAGTCCTAAAATATCATTGCTAGCCCTTGGTGATTTTAGTAGCTACTCAAAGTACTTTTTGGCCTCATTGTGTTTGTTGAAGCTTTCTATAATCTCCTTCTCTCTTTTTAGGTCATTTTGCAATTGTTCATTTTGCATCTTTAGTGTAGAGATCTCAATTTCATTTACATTCAATTCATGATGTCCATTCATCATCTGACTCAAGGTATTAATTTTTCTTTTGATCTATTGGCAAGGTTTCTCTTGTCTTCTTCTAGCATAGCCTTGTCTTCAATGGCTCTTTTCTTCTATTTAGTTACTTCACAAAGCATCATGGCTTGTGATTCTTATTCAAGCTTGAGGATTCTAATTTCTTCTACTTGAGCTCTATTTTTCTCCATTAGGTTTGCTATTGCTGCATCATACTCCTTGGAATCTCCATTTGAAAATAGATTTGAGGTGTCAATCTCTTTGTACTATGTGTCATTTTCAGCTATGACAATCTCTTTTCTTCTTTTTAAAGATTTCCTCAATTCTCCTCTAGCTTCTTCCAAAGCATGTAAGGCAAGTTGTATGTGAATTTCTTGATTCTCTATGATCTTCCCAAGTTTCTAAACTTCCATTTCTAGATCTTTTCTCCAAGCTATAATGCTTGTCCTTGTGAGAACCGACCTTTCATACAAATTATTAGAATTAACAAGTGGGAAGATTTACTTCTAAGAGGTGGTGGGGTGGGGGGTGTGTTGAATCAGAAGTAACTAACTTTAACCATTTCAAATCCTTTTAACTAAAACCATCTTACATGCATATAATTTATCTAATAAAAATGAAAGTAAAGACATGCATGAAAATAGACAACACACAAATTTGGTAACCCAAACACCCCCCAAAATGAGAAATTAAAACTAGGCTGGGGATGATACCCACAAAATATTATTGCAGAAATGTGTAACTATTCAAGGTTACAATGTTTGACCACTTCCAATGGTCTGCCCTATGAAAGGCCTATCCTTTAAAGACTTTACACTCTGTAAAAAGTGACCTAGTTAAAGGATTTCACTACTCTTCTAAAAGGAGGCCTGATTAGAGGACTTTTGTACATTCACTTGGAATGTCACCCTATTAAAGGATTTACAAATGGCTTCTAGGCCAATCGATGTCCATAGATTTCCATATCTAATACAATTTCTAGAGAGTATTAGAAAACTTTTGACTTGATAGCTTTGCAATCTTCAATTACTTATTCTAGATCCTTGTTCTACTCTAACTGATTTGATCCTTACTTGATCTGATATGTCATTGTATAAGGTTCTAATACTCTATTCCTCAATAATTGTATTATGTTATGCTTCTCTGTTCTTCACTAAGTCTTTTACCCTTCTACACTTCACTATATTTCACCCATACACTTCTCTTATGCACACATAATGGGGTTTTGTTCTCCTTTTAAAGATTTTGAAAACTTAGGGTTAGGTATGAATCTATGATCAATATTAAATCTTCATTTCCCACTATTTTCTTGTACTTTTCTTATTGGTTGCATGTCTTCTACATTTTTCTTATTGGCTACATGTTGATTACATAGGTAATCAAAGATATTTGATCTTATCTTTGAGATCCTTTGATATTCATCCCATGTTGGCTCCAAAAATGGTTTACATCTAAGTTTGTGAAGGCACAAACTCATATTCTAATTATGTGTTACTTGGCACATACTAGTTGTTGATGCTTGACACATATATAAAAACTAGCTCACCCGGCTCCTATAGCAATTCTGTTTCACTTGAAATCTATAGTGACCTAGCATCTATACTTTTCTCAGCACTTAAACTTTTCTCGACACCTAAAGATTGCTTAGCACCTCAAGTTCACTTAGGACCTATTGAATTTTATGGCTCAACATACATTTTAGCTCAGCTTCTATATTATACTTGGCATCAACTAAAGAATTTGTTAAGTGTGTTGATATTCAAATGTCAAAACCAATTTGGGACTAACAATGATGACCTAAGGGTAAGATGTTATACTTTAATTTCTAGTATCATAGATGCTAGATTACTAGGTTGTTTAGCTGATCATATTTGCATGATGATGCCATTTTGAAATGACAATATGTTTTATGATAATATCTAGTTATCTGGTATTTGGACATATCTCTAATTGTGTTAGATTTGGATTTAATGCTATGGTGATTTACTTCATTCTTTCCTTGTTATGATTTGTGTGAATGTGAGTGATGTAAATGTATTATTTTAGTATATTGGAGTAAATGATTAAATTAGGTATTTAATGCATTTATTGCTTCAGCTATGTTATTATCTGCAATTTCACTTGATCATTTATTTTAGTGTACAAGATTCATATCCCTAGCAGTGGAACATGGAGTTAGTGATTTGGTTGTTCATATTTTATCAATGTTATCATTATATTGTCAACATATCTTATTTAAATGTTAAACTAAACCCTCTAGTGATTTGATTAAATCAAGACTCATTTGCATTATGTGATTAGACCTATGAACATGTCTGTGCATTTAAAGGTTCACATTTCTCATGAAAGTTGTTAAGGAATTTTTATGATTTTGGTTTTTTCCATCTAGATGAATTCCAATTACTTGGAGTAGCCTATTTTCATTTAGGTTGATTCGGGATTTAACTAGGTTTCCTAGTTAATTACCCTAATTGATTATGTTGTTGTTTTAAACTACCAAGTAACAAAATACTTGATACCAAGATAGTGAAGAATAATTTTAGCTTAAAGATTAGCTACTTTCTATGCTTAGCTAAATAGGCTATAGATCTAGACCCAACTTCAACAAAATCATAAATATTATATACTCTTTTTGCTCTAAAAAATCAAGGCACGTGCACCTAAGGGACAAATGATTCACAACTTGATATATCTTCACACTTCATTCATTCAATGACATTCTATTACAATACTCATCCCTATAGAAAATTTTTGGTCATAATTCTTCTTAGATTTACAAGTAATTCTGGGTAATAGCAGTTAACTAAAATATGGAGATCAAATGCAAACGAGTATTGGCTAGCTATAATGCTCTTCATACATTTAAAGTAAAATTGATTTTTATTTTAAGATTTTTCTTGATGCCTATCTTATGATCTCTTCATATGAAAACTAAAATAATTGATCAGTGCCTCATCCATTGGGATTTAGAGTATACCCAACTATCATGATCTAATTGATTGCATTATAATCAATATTATTAGCAATCTTTCTAAAACTCATTCTTAGGAAAATCCTTCTTACTGCCTAGAGGTCCTATCATATCACTATAGAATTTACTTAATTATTTGAATTAAAATCAATAATGAGTTAATACACATCCTATCCTAGCTATAATAAATTGAAAAAGCTTTACTCATACAACCTCAAGATAACCAATCAATAACAATGGAGACAACACTTAAAGAAAATAGATATAATGGTGATTCATCTTTGTATTAATTCTCTTTGAAAATTATGTAACATTGAAATAGTATTTAGAACAACTCAAGACCAGAAAATCTAATCCTTCAAAGCTAATGCATCTTCAAATTTGAAGAGAAAGTATATCATAAAATTTACATCATGGACTAGACCTAATAAAACTAGCAAAACAAAAAATTGCACAATAGTTCAAACCCTTTCTCTAGCCTTGGAATCTCAGTTATATAGTGTGAGATGCAACAAGCTTCAGGTCTAGAGAGTACTAATAGCTGTCCTTAAGAAAAAAAAATATTTTACAAAGTTACTATCATAAAAGAAAAAAGTTTGTGCAACAGAATGGTTTACATGATGATTATTCTATTGTGGGACCACATCCATTTCATTCATTGTTGAGGAATTCATAATTAGTTTTATTATGATTGATATTCCTTGGAGCATGTGACCTTTAGATGTGCATGTGATGGGCCCTATTCTAATACTTGAAAGCTGAGCTAAACTCAAGGTTCTCCATCCATGTCATTTTGTACTAACAAACTGACAGTCACATTTAATTGTCCTATTGTCAAGTCATCAGTTTGAACAAATGTATTTGTCTCTATGGTTGGTTGTGCATCTTTATCTTTTTTGGCTTTTGCCAATATGTCAATTATTTTCAAATCATTTTTTTTCCATTTCATCATCATCAATTTCACCAAGTTCTAGTTTCTTTGCATTCACAAAATCTACCACCCACTTGTCAAAAATTGTGTCATCTAGCCAATTGAAATTCAGAATATAATGATGTTTCTTCATCACATAATCTCCCAATTTATTTATTTCAATAAGATCTTTTCTTAAAGAATCATAAAATATTTTCCCTTTGACAACTTCTTTAGTTGTATTTTCCCACTATGCATTTCCCTTCTCATTTATGACTCTATTTATCCTAAGGCATAATAGATCATCATTTTCATGGGTCCATTCTTTTTTATCTTTTAATTTATCTTTTTTATCCAAGGCACGGGGGAAGAGTTCAAAGTTTTTACTCTTGTACTTTGCAAGACAATTCATGATCCTTCTTTGTAATGCAATTCTTTTATCATGAAACTTGGAGAGATCATTTGTCAAATCAAAAGTCCTTTCTATCTATTCACAAGATAAACTGATGACTGAAAAACATAGAAGAGTTACATCTTTATCCCTATTGTTCCATTTATTAACAATTGGATTCATGGCCTCCTCATTTTCTTTCAACTCATTCAACATTTTTATTACTTTTTCCATTTTTTAATATAATATGGACCAACCAATTTTATCAACCAAATACATGGATTTTTTCCTCAACTTATTCTCATATTGGATATCTAATTCAACATGTAATGCCCACAATTTTCTCTTTTCTTCTTCAAAATCCTCTGCAGTATAATATTGAGGTCTTTGTGGTGTATCAAGAATTTCTATAAGAGGAGTGGATTTAAAAGGCTCCACTAGTGGATGAGGATAAGTAATTCTATTCCTGCTAGATTTTCCTTGGTGTCCATCACCTTATTATCAAGTTCTATTCTCTTCTATACTTCTTTATTATAAGAATCCATAAATTGTTCATATTTTTCCTATAACTCTAATCTATCATTTTTCTCCCTTAAGGTTGTGGCTAGGGTGAGGTTGGTTGTTCCAACATTTATCTCTATGGCCTCTTCATTTGGAGTGTCCTCTACCCTTTTTATAGTCAAGATTCTAATTATACTAGTATCATCAGGCTTGTAGGAGTTGGCTCTAAATCCTTTTTTCATAGACCAGATGACTAATCAAGCATGATCCTCACTAAATTTGGCACCTTTCAGCTCCTTTTTCACCTTTTCATCTACATTCAACTTCTTGGTCACAGAGTAAAAAACTATTGCATCTGCAATGTCCTAACTTGGTAGAAGCAAGACCTTGGATGATTTTATCATTTTTGTTCCTTCTTTAGGGGTCAAGTTCTTAAACTCTTACATCATTTCCTCTTTTATTTGGCCTTGTATGGAAGCCTCTTCCATCTTAGGATGCTCTACCTTTTCTATTATTGCATCTTTCTTCAAATAATTCAATATTGGTTCTCCATTCAAATTGATAAAAAGCTCTTGATTTAATAAAGTTTTCATGAGAAATAAATTCATGATTAGCTTGTTCTATAATAGGGTCCAATTCCCTTCCTTTGTAATTAGTAATAGTTAATTCTAGGCTAGGCATGAGAGCCTCTTGAACATTCCCCTCTTCTAATTCTAAAATAGTGACAAAGACTCCTCCTTGGGATCCTAATTGCCCCATCTGCTCCTTAGTGTGATGTTCATCTATTATATACAATGGGGATAGAGTAGGTGAGTACTCCTCTATTTGGGGCACCTATTTCTCTTCTATCTTTTGCCTCTTGGGATTTGGCTCTTCAAGCCTCTACTACATAATAGCACTAGTTGATCCTACTATCTTCTCACCCCTATCAAGTGCATGTGCTTTGTTCTTAATGATATTATAGCTAGGTCTCTTTTGAATAACAAGCTGCCCTAATCCTATTGCAGGGGTAAAAGATAATTTTTTTGTGACCTCTCTAGCCTTGTCAAGATAAGAATTAATAAAGAATGTTTTCTTTGCATTCATAGCCTCCATGATCTTTGGAGAAGTGATCATCAATTTATTTATTTTATCTACCTCTATCTTGTCATCCTTCAAAGGTTTATAATATTTATCAAAATAATTAATGAATTCTAGCACCCAAGAATAAACTCTCTACTTCTCCTCTTTGATCTCTTGTTCTTGGAGAGAGAATTCAATTCTTATTATATCCTCAAGGAAGTAGGGTTGATTTTCTAGCACCACTCTTAGTCCTCTATCTGAATATATCAAAGAATCCTTCTCTATCATTAAAGTGATCATGAGAAACAACCATTTTATGTTGGTCTAAAAATTTATACATAAACAACCAACCACCCTTAGTGATTATGAATTGATGGGAAATAGTAAAAGATGGGAAAATTGAACCTCTAAACTAACCAATTAATTGTGGTTTCTCTAATCCACATATCTGCCATAGCATTTCAGCTATTCCCATCTTTGGAGGTACCTAGTAACGAAGTACATGTGGAGTTCCTTGGAATCCATACACTCTAAAAATTGTAAACATGGTATGCTATGATATCTACCCAATTATGGGAAACCTTTAAACCTATAGGGTTATCCATTGGCCCAATGAAATCTAGTAGTGCTTTAGGTATTTTGGGATTGTCCCTTAATAAAAGGCTCCTCAACCTTGACACATAGTATCTATCAAATCTTTAAAAAATTGCCTCTTATGCATCCCAAGTCATATCTACACTCCACAATTGAACTATTAGAGCTTCTTCCTCAAGCTCCCTGTTTAATACTATTTATTTTTCAAAGAAAGTAGCACCTTTATATAAGAACATATGTATCAATAAGGAATAATGACAAACTATTTTTTCAATTTTGTTCTTTGCAATTCCAATTATAGCTATGTGAATTCCCTCTACTAAATAAGATGCAAAATCAAAAATAATATCTACACTGAAAGAAGAGATCTATCTCATTATATACATGAGCTTTATTTGCATTAAATCTTCTTCATCTTCACCAGAAACCCTACATAAAGTAATGTAAATATTAATGGCCCTTGATTTGGAAAACTACTTCTTAAAAGGCCCTTTTGTCAATGTTGTAACAAAGGTAAAATTTCCAATTGTTGTCAAGTGTCCTCTCAGTACACCTTGTCTAATTTGATCCTTTTGAGACAAGTATTCCTTTTCTAATCCCTGAAAGTCAATGATCTTATGGTAATCTGTGGTTGGCTCCATTCCAAAAACCTCTTGAATTTCTTCTAAAATGATTTTCATCAGACACTCCCCATCTATTCTTTTCACCATCCTATCTATGGGGTCATAATTTAGGACTACAACTGTGAGTAGGCCTAAATCCATGAAAACCATAGGGACAACTAACTTTCCTAAATCAAAATTCCAAACATTCCCATGGGAGGCAAACAATTTCCTTTTTGAGAACCATTTCTTGAATAATTGGAGCTCTATTTTGGAGGTTATGGCATCCCTAGTCCAATTCCCCTTATCAAACAAACCATCTATAATTCGGAGCCTAGGGTTTATAGGAACTATCTTTTTAATTTGGGTTGATTCATTTATGGATTCAATTAATTGTTCCAAGAAATCATCATTGATATTCCTATTGGATTACTCTACTTTCCCCAAGAAACCCTTCTTCAAAGGCATATTGGATAATAGTGCAAAAAAACCAAAATTCTTTGAATTATATTTCAGACTAAGGTACTTACTTGGCTTTCTAGTCTCTTTCTCTAAATTCTACAATGAATCACTAATATAGAAAGTCTTCCACAATTCAACTAGGCAGAAAAATAGCTCTTCAATAGATTCTAGCTCTAGAAAATAAAAAATACATTTACATTTATAAATCATTTGACTTTATGCAATATATTCTTGGTTTTATTTAGTGTGATGATCTTTAATTCTCATAAATGGATCACAGAGAAACATAGTGGTATCACCTTTCAAATTTGAAAATAGTCCACCAATTTTTTGAAAAATCTAATGATTTAGGAATAAAATATTTTATGACTTAGCTTCAACCTTCCTAGTTGATAGTCAATTTCTAATAAAATCCTTCCACATAAGTTTTTTCTTTCATTGTTGGCAACTTACATTGGAACCACTTACACCTCCAGACATATGTCATGTTCTCACTATGTTGCCAAGGGTGAAAGTCAGGCAACTCGTTTTGGTGACAACGTAGCCATCATTGATCAACCTTGCATTAGATGGTAGAGCTTTATGATAATTATATTACACACAATGTGGGGCCATGGCATTTCATTTAGGTCACTATGTCACCAAGAACAAAGTTCTTGCAACTTTTATTAGTGAAAAAGTAACCATCAGCGATCTTGAGAAGATCTAATGGTGCAGATCAATGTTCTATTTCCTTCTAAAGTGAACCCATCATGGCATCTAACATCCTAACAACTTGAAAAGCTATTAATGAAATTGAAATTTATGGTACTATCTTCAAGGGTTGGTTCCGCAACATATCCACATGGTAGGCTATCACTATATCATCAAGAGTTAAAACCTTGCAACTTTCTTTGGCAACAAGATGACCACTATTGATCATAAGAAGATCTAACGATGTGAGCCTTTTGTCTTATAACCTCATTACTTCATGACTAGGTCCCATGGATAACTAGTGCTTCATCTTTATGTCACTAAGAATAAAATAGAATGTGATTTCTTATGGTGACAAAGTGACAACCCTTGATTCTAGGGAAGATCAAGGGTTATCATCATCGATCATTTTTTTCAAATAAAAACATGAACTCATAGAAAATTAAAAAGAAAGCTTAGGTTTAGTTATTTTCAAAGACTTAGGAACAATTAAAAAAGTTTTAAAAGGTACTCTGGAAGAAATAAAAGGAGTATTTTAAAAGATTTTTTCCCACATATTTTTAGTTTGAAAGGGTACACTATGTAAACATAATCATAGGCCTTCTACAACAATACTTAGTGAAACAAAAAATTAGGGTGTTTCTAAGGTTAGCCAAAATTAGAAACACCAAACTCTAATTTTCACAAAAGGAACAAGAACATTAACTTAAAAATGTATTAGGATAAAATTTTAAGTGAAAACCAAACCAATAGATTATTGACCTAAAAGGTGAATAAGTATCCAAAGAGGAAATTAATTTGTTACTTCTCACTTCTCACTTTTGGAAATTACAAATTCGAGAGCTTTTTAAAAAATCCTTTTTTGAAGGATAATGTTTCTATTTTTTGTGAGAGCTATGGGCATGGGATATTTTTGAGGTTGGTCTTATTGGATCTAGCACGAGGGGACCATGTTTTTCCATGACTTTCGACAAATTTGGTGGGATATTTATTTTATCTAGCTAATTCTCATTTTAACCCTTTTGGCTATCAGGTAAAGCTCTCCCATTTTTGTGTTTTAGTTTTGTTTCCACTTCCATTTATTGTAGTTGTATGTTAGGAGGCTATGAACTAGTGTCCCCCCCCCCCCCCTTTTTTGATTCCTAGCTCTGTCTAGTTGGTTGGGTATGAACATTTTCCTATTTTTCAGGATGAGAGTTTGGGATTTCACACCATTATACTAGTCATTTTTCCTTATGGTGTCAAAATTTGAATTTTATTAGATTTTTGTGGAGTTTTCCCTAAGACCAAATGAGTTTTATTTTCAAAGTTTTTGAGTTTTGGGGTTTTTACCTCAATTTGTGTGCCACCATGTTTTCTAAGGGTTTTCCTGGTATAATATTGGTCATGGACCTCGATCATTCATAGGATGATAATCAAAAAATTGTTTTACTTTTATGTGTTGCATCCATCCTCCCAAGCTTATTTTTAGTTGAGTGTTATTTTCTACTCATGTTCTCATCCAACCCTTGTGTTATGATCTTAATGATGGTGGTACACTACATAGGAGAATGTGCATGTGAATTTTTTGAGTGACTTTTGAGGCCTAAAATCCTAGTTGTATTATGGAGAGTATGTTCATTTGGGGTTGGGTTGGGAATATGCATGCCTATGGGCACTCATTATGTAATGAGCATGGGTATGTAGGGTAGCATGGAGGGGGCTTCTCTCTCGTAGCCTAGTGATTATTATGCCCAAAGGGTTGGTGTGAATAATTTTTTTAATTAATAAATAACTAAATAAATTAACTATATAATCAATGAAAGATAACAAAATGATAAGTGGGTACCTAATTCAGTTTGAGGACACTTGTTATGTTAGCACCTGGTTAAGTTCGAGGAGACAAGATTGTGCTCCTTCCTAGGTAAGTAGAGTTGCGACCACTAGCTTGGGCTACTTGATGCCAAGCTATTTACCCTCTAGTGAGGCCCTATATAGTAAGACATATAGTGATTGACCAAGACCTAATCCACTTTCATTATCTCATGATCTTGGTTGCAGTCCTCTTTACTATCTGATGTGAGTGTTAGCCATGGACATTTTCTTTATGTGTGTTTATGGTTGGATCATTACATCCATCAACACAATCAGAGTGGACCTATGGGTTTCACATATTTGGGAGGCATAGCTACCTACATCACTACTAGGGACCAATGTACAAAGAAAATTTATTACCAGTGCGACCAATGCTTGATGTTCACTTAGTATTTTTGTTTATCTAGAGTATATTTTCTTGTTATTTATGCTTTAATTGGAATGCTTGGATATCATGTTTAGATGATATAGTTTATTTGATGCATTTCTATATTATGATGTTCAGCATATGATTAGATGATGTGATTTACTTAGTTGGAGTATCTATTGCTTATTGGTTTAGCATGTTAGATTTTCTGTTCTTATAATGTTATTACATTTTAGTAGTGATGTCCTCATAAGACAACTTCACCTATCTAGTTAGTAGTTTGGAATGTTAAACATAGAGGATGGATAGGGTCTTTGAGGTCTCATAATGATATTATAGTTGGGTGGAACCACACATAAATTTAAATTTTTTTGTACGTTGTGATGTTTCTTTTAGTTCACTTTGTTACTACTATTTTTTAGATAGTTGTATTTCTATCTTTCTGCTATTGTGCTCAAGTTTTCAATCCTTGACTTGTGTATTCAATCCTCCCTAATGTGGAGGAAATTATCTTTCTTACCCTTTTATCTTATTTTTTTCTTGCTTACTATTGTGAATCCTTGTGCTAGATCAGACTCTCTCGTGTGAGAGTTTGAAGTGTCATGTGCGATCTTGCATTTCCTCACATGACTCATTGTACTTTCTCATGCAAACCTTCATGGTGGTCATCCTTGATAAAAAATGACCACCATCAAAATGATCATGAAGCTCCTTAATCATTCTCTCTGCTTGATCTGCCTCAATACACCTCAACAAAGCTCTATTAGATTCTCTGCTAAATAGGATACCATCCACTATAGCATAGGGGATTGACTGCAATCTAAACTTTCTCTTTTCAGATCTATCCAATTCTTGAGGATATCCATTGCCTAACAAGAAGGTCTTCATGTCATCTATCTAGCTCTTTGGATTATCATCATCTACTTCTTATTGGTTTGACAATAACAAGGCAACTTCAAAATTTGATTCTTGAGATGGGATCATCTACTTGCATAGTCATTTCCCTCTTACCAACTTGATGATCTAAATGTCCACATTATACTCCATTAGTTTGGTGATCGAACTTGCCCTTTTTTCATTTATATCTTTTCTCAAGATAAAATCCTTCACACTGGCATGGGCCACTAGTAAATGAATCTTATTATGAGATAGAAGATGCCTAACTTTATTTAAATCTCTTATGACTGCAAGGGTTTTCTTTTCCTTATAGTTGTATTTTTCTTCATACTCTTTAAGCCCTTTACTAAAGAAGGCTATGGGTTGATCTTCATTCTTATCATTCAATTTAGTCAAAATAGTAGAAATACTTGACTCACCACCCACGATGTAAATAATAAAATCCCTTTCACAATTTGGGTTGATGAGAGTAGGAGCTAAGGCTATGGTTGCTTTGATCTCTTTGAAACTTTATTTCCCTTCCCTGGCCCATGAGAACACCATATTCTTTTTAAGCATAGATGTAAGAGGTTTCACCATGGTAGCTAAATTAGGAATAAATTTCCTCACAAAATTTATTCTACCGAGAAAAAATTGTAGAGCTTTCTTGTGGTTAGGAAGAGAGAGAACAAGTATTGCTTTCATTCTTTCTAGATCAATGGTTAGACCACCTATTAGCCCTCATTTCAAATAGCCCTTTTTGCCTAATTTATTTTTCCAAATTTTCCAAACTTGTGAGAAAATTGAGTTAATCAAAATATATTTTCATCTCCTAGTGAAAACCTTATTTTGGGATTTATTATTTATGCTAGGTACCAAGGGTTTCTTTTCAATTTTCATGATTATGCTTTATCCTAACCATAACCTTCTTTTTAGCCTTGCCACTTTTTTCAAATTTTTAAATACCCAAGAGTGGTGATTTATTTTATATCTTTTATCTTTTGATCAAGGTTCTTTTGTTTTAAATATGTGACCATGCGACTATGGTTATTTGTATAGTTGAGGACCCTAATAAAACTACAAAAATGAAGGGTGAGACCTGGAAAAGTCATGATTTCCCTTTGATCTCAAAGTCATACTGGGTCGATGGTAAAGTCTTTTTCCTAATTGTGACTGATCGGGATAGTTAAGATTACCTTGATCTCACAGTCGCCTTAATTTTTTTTTTTTTATCAAAGTGTGGATGTGACTAGGAGATTATTTTGATCACTTGGTTAGGCATCTAGTTAATAAAGGTCTATGATTAACCATAAAATGGTGAAAGGTTTAAAAAAGGTGATCTTAGGGTCACAATGTTAGCTAACCAATAAAAGAAGTAAGTGGCAACTTGATGATCATTCTTACAAAAGATACATAAGTGTTGCTTCACCCAGTCACATCACCAAAAGGAATGAGGACTATTTACTTAGCGATTTGACAAAGACGGTTAGAAGGGTTTGATCACTTCATTGTGCAGTTAGCAAAAATAAAAGGAAGTTTGACCATGACCATGTGATGTGGTAAAATTTGAAGCTAAATGTAAGAGTCACTCAATCATAAGAGCAAAGCTCTAAAAATGCTTAACTATGCATGATGTCATGACTTCATGAATTGAAGGTGATCTTAGGGTTACTAATGTTAGGTTTTGATGCTAACATAAGGTGACAACTACACAATTGAAGAAATATAAAGGATCAGAACCTATGATTACTTGATCACACAATTAGTTGTCAACAACAGAGAATGTAAGATGTTATGGTCACCAGGTTGTAAGCAGGAAATAATAAGTGAAAAGTGATTGTTGTAAACCCCATTATGATTTTAGAGATTATGTCCTATCAAAAGATCCATAAAATAATTAAATTACTAGTTGTACATGTCATGGCTCTGCACTTTTGCAAATTTTGAGATTTTCCACACATATCAACGTTAAGATACATAAATGCTCCTCTAAATTTTTATCTCCATTAAAAGGTTGATGTAACTAATTCCTTAGTTATAGTATTTTTCATAGGTCAGGAACAAGAATTTGAGTGCCAAAAATTTGCAAGAATTTTCAAAGTTCTTAGAGCCAACATTGATAGATAATTATTCCAAAATATTTAGTTACAAAGGTCATGGCACAAGAGGAAGGAAAGATGATAGCACACGTTGATGTGGAAGGATCTTCATAGGCCACAGAGCAAGAAAGCCAAAGTTGGTAACTTTATATGCAAAAGAGTGCATGTATTTTCTCCCAGGGTCCTCACATGCTTAGACTCTAAATGTCCATGTCTTCAAAGATATATACTCATTTTTAAAGGATTCCATTGTGCCTAAGACTAATGGGAATACGTTATTATGGTATTTTTATCAAAATAGGTATGCAAAGTCTCCAATATATAACCCATGGATCAGAAACATGGAAAAATTAATAATGCCAGAGGTGATAATTGATGTTGATTTGGTGAAAGCTTTCATTAAGTCTTATAATATGACTACCAAGGCCTTTTACAAAAAAGATATGAGCATCCTCAATAGATTGGATAGAGAGACCTTTGCTAAATTTTTTAACCTAGGAGGGCCCCTCATGAAGAAAATTGAGAAAGAAAATATGAATGAAACCTTCAAGAATTGTAAAAATTTATACACTAGAACTATCATGAGGAGGCACATTCCTAAATCAAAGAAATAAGAGGGAGAGTTTCCCAAGAAAGTAGGGGAACTAGTCTCATGGATACCCTAGGTTATGTGTATATCATAGCTTTGGATATCCATGATCCAAATCATAATTTTTGTTGTAATTTTGAGGAATACATCATTGATATAATGCATGAGGAAATTGAGGCAGCTTGGATGGGGGACATGGGAAGCCTCAACTTTTTTCCATTATTCATTATTGATGCATATCATTGTTTTCAAGAACATAGGGAACATTACTCTAGACTTCATCAAGGCTACTAAGGAGAATGAAGAAACCTTGCCTATGCAAGTATGGACTCACTTCTAGAAAAGTTTTTATCCCTATGCTAGTTCTATTTCTTTCTATAATAAATTTGTATTTCCAATCTTAAATATATTAATAGATATAAATGAAAGAATACCTAGAGGGTTAAGAATGTTAATTAGACAATATGCCTACCCAAATGAGGATAAGGTACTTAGCCATGATCAGGCTAGTTTGTTTTTATTTGAAAAAATTTCAACTATAAGAGTGTTCAATTGTCCTGAATCTCCTCATGTATTAACTAGGTATGTCCCTAAAGGACTATGCCAATTAGAATTCTTCTAGCAATTACTAATGATGAACAAAGAGCATCTAGGCCCTATTATTAGGAAAGTCTCTTTTATAGCCAGAAACATTAAAAATGGTGATTTTCTGATAGGAAAAGATGCCATAGAAGAAATAGATTAGTGTTTAGCTAAATTCATACTTCCCTCTGCTCTAGCTAGGACCTATGATCCAAATGATTTGGTGAGGACAAATCTTAAATAAATGAGGAAGTACACCCTTCCTAACAACAAACCAATATGGAAAGAAGATTACATAATGAACTGCCTGGAAATAGAGTTGTGTGGAGAGAGGACTCAAAATTGGAAAAGGATAATAAAGATAGAAGAATTCATAAAGGATACAAACCCATCATTTAATGGTTTTCATCACGATGTGCCATACCTTGATAGATACAATAAGTTCATGGAAAATTTTGATGAGCTAATGACTCAAGTCAATATAGAATTTAGAGATAGAGTAGAAATGCCACCTCTTCAATAGGAGGATTTTGTAACTATAGAGGTTGAAGATGATCAACTAGAGATTTCTTCATGAGATTAAGGAAGAAAAAAATAAAAGATGATTCATATCCCTAATAAGGTTAGAGGAAAGGTAGAGAAAATTATGCCTTAGGGATCAAAATTCTTTGATATAATTAGACACAATTTTCTAATCAAATAGGTAGGTGAGCATGAAAATATCCCCAACATGATTGAATTGAAAATCCAAATTTTGAATGAAAGAATAATCTAGAATGAATAGTTCACTAAGGATGACCAGTTTGTAAATTCTAATGAATTTAAGTCAATCCTTTATAATTTAAAATGGAATGAACTTTCCCTATAGTTGCCACCTAGGGATTCACCTAAGAAAAATTTAGAACTAGTACAGAGGTTGCAAGATTATGAACCTAATAGTGAGAATCTCACATTTGAAGATGCAAGAGAATTAGTGACATGAACTGGAATGCTTCTCTTTCCTAGTTGGGAACTTAGTTCCTCTTTTATGTTGGATCAACCAAGGAAACAAGAAAGATTAATCTCTTTTGAAGAAAATAATATCATTAGTTAGTTGCAAGGCTCTAGATTCAACATAGATAGCAAAAAAATGGCAATTTTGAGCACGTCTCCAGATCATAATAAACCAACTCTTATAGAAATAAAGGATCCCCTAGGGAAATGTGATTTTTTGGAATGTTTCTACTGTATCCAGTGATCAAATCCACAATTTGGTGAATATGACATCAGTAATGGGGAAGAGAAAAATGGATACATTACAAGAATAACTATACACAACCTATAGTATATCCATTTATGTAAGACAAAAATAAGAAGGCAATTGAAGAGGACTTATGTCTTGGAAAAGAAAATTGCTAACATGGAAGAAGTAATAAGGAGCTTAAGGGTTGTAACCACACCTATTATAGAGGTAAAGGATAGTGAAATTTAAACTAAAGTTGAGATTGCAATTGTAGAGGAGGCCCAACATATGGATACTAATGAATGGGATGGTGCTATGGAGGTGGAGATAAAGACAATTTAGAATCTCCTCTTGCAAAAAATTGGTGCCTTCTAAATTCTTTCACAAATTGTGCACAATAGCTACATAAGCCTACAGGAAGCTAAATACCAATTCTTAGAGGCATTAGACCTTTTATCCCCTCTATTCACAACTTGGGTACCCTATTCTCAATTCTTCAATAATTTGGTCCCTTTTCTACCATAGAGAAAGGATTTACCCAAGCTGGTAATCATTAATACCAAAAAGCTGATAAATAGGGTAAAGGAGTTGTATAATTTCTTCATAGGAAAGTTGCAATTAATCCAAGAAAAAATGAAGTTTACTATTGTGGGGATACCAAATTTCATTCCTAGTATAATAAATACTAATGGAGATCTTAAGGAATGATAGGAATGGTCTTCTTCTTTTGAAGATATTTTGAGGTATCCAAGGTTTTTGGCATACTCTAATAATAAGACTTCTATAAATGTTGTATATGGTTTAGTTGATTTTCGTTTAAGAATTAAATCAGATTTGAGTAAATTATGTAGAGAGTTGAAGGTTATTACTAATTCTAAGTGGAGTAAATGCATTTAAGAATTAAATTTATTAAGGGATGCTACTTGGCCGAAAGTAGAATCATATTTAGTTATTTGGGAATTGATTGAAGACATCAAGGCTCTACCATCCTAGGAGGATGATTAGATAGAGACAACTATTAATCTACTATGGGAAGATAGTAGGAGATAGAAGAGGACACACCAATAAAGGAAAAGACTCTTGCCATAGATGATATCTATTTTATGCACCCACTTTCTTGTCTATTCTCGAACTACAACAAATGTATTAATGTAACTTTTAAAAGCTTTTTTGCTTTTGTTTTGATTAGATAGTTTTGTCACCTACCCTCCCATTTGAAGCTTGTTGCAATTCTCTATATAAGGATTCCCAAGATGTGGAGTAGAGGTCAAGAGCCTACAGAAATTTTCATGTTTTATGCCCCTTTTTTTAGTCCATCCAATTTTGGTAATTATCTTAATGTAATCAGTTTTGTATACTCCAAAATATAGTGAATACCAAATATCAGTTGTCAATTTCTAAGTTATTTTTGAGTCTCTGTCAGTATTGTAAAAATTTTCAAAGGAAATTATCTATATATTAGTGCCTTTGAGTTTTGTCTCCTTCTTTATATATCTTTGATCTTAAGATTGAAATTAACAATTTCCTTTCAGCTTAATTCTATTTGAATGAATTGTGTATCTCTTATTGATTGTTGATAATTCAAAGAATTAAGTAATTTCTTTTCATAAGTGATAAGATTTAGGGTTTATAAGTAGGATATGATAAGAATGAAACTCAAAGCTTACTATTGAGAGATTTATTTAGAAGTTGACAAAATAGGTCTAGCTTTCTAATCTTTACTCTATAGAACAATGGATAAGACATTGGTCATTAATTTTTAAGTTGCAAATTGATGATTCATATATTTATTGAATACAAAAATAATAAATAATTAATTTACCATTTTATGTAATGATGAACTAGAAGTGTTGGTCATTATTTGTTTTCTTTTCCTTTCCTTTTAGTTATAGTTATCTACTATGATTAGGAAGTTTATAAGCACATCATAGAGGAACAATGATCATTTCTACTATAGGGGATAGTCTTGAAGAGAAGATTATTAAGTTAATAAGATCAATCCCTATTATCTTCCCACCTTGGTTCTATAGAGCCTAAAGTGAAGTGAGGCCTAATGGCTATTAATGTTGGCCCAAAACTAAGATTTAGCCCTGCTATATATAGGATTTAGCTAATCCTTAGGCTTGTCCCTATCTTATGCTTCTTGGTATTAGGTTTAAACCCATATGATATGTTCCTTACCAATAATAACTTCAACAACATCTTTGGATACAATGTGTCCTAACAATTTCCCTTGATTAGTGGCAAAGACACACTTTCTTGGATTCAAAGATACTTTATACTCTCTACATTTTATGAATACTTTTCTGAGATGGCCAAAATGATCTACTACATTCTTTGAATATATTGTGATATCATCAAGGTATACTAGCACAAACCTTTCAGTTATGTTCTTGAAGGCCATCTTCATTATCTTTTGAAATGTGGCACTTGCATATTTTAGTCTAAAAGGCATTTTACTATAGGCATGGGTGCCCCATTTGGTGGTGAAAGCAGTCTTATATCTGTTAGACTCCTTGACTAACACTTTATTGTAACTAGAGAATCTGTCAAGGAATGAAAATCTCTTTGAACCAATAACCTTAGATAATATTTGTTCCATTAAAGGGAGGGGATGATGATCCTTGAGGGAGGCTTGGTTAAGATTCCTAAAGTCTACAAATAGTCTAATTTCTCCACTCTTCTTCCTTACCAAAACAAGCTTTTCTACCCAAGATGAGTTCTTGATAGGGAAAATCATATTGGCCTCAATCAATTTGGATAGCTCTTTGCTCATTATTAGCTCAATCTTGGGATTCACTGGCCTCTACTTTTTCCTAATAGGTTTGACATTATCTACTAAATCAATGGTATGTTGAAATAAACTTGGGTCAAACCCTTTAAATCATCATATTTTCAAGAAAATACATCAATAAACTCTTGACATAGATGAATAAAACTTTCTTGCTCAATTTTAGAACATATGTTCCCCATGTTTAGAATCCTTCCATTAGCAACTACAACTGGTATATGATCATCTTTGTTTGCAACAAGGTCAATGCCTCTATCTTGTGCTTAGTCATTAGTATTGAAGACACTCTCTAAGGTAATGAGACCCTTAGGAAACTTATTGGAACTAAGGTTGAGGATTTGATCACCATACTAGTCATGCAATCTTGACTAATTTCTATTTGAGAATTCTACTTCATTCTACAAGAAACTTACAATTTGTGCATTAGATTCAAAGACTTGCCAATCAATATTATTATCAAGAATCATAGGCATAACCACCACTCTAACCTTCTTCTTCTTTTCATCTTCAAGTCTCTATGGCACATCACAAAATGCACCCACTACTGCAAGTCTATTGGCATGTCTATTATCTTTCTTAGGGATGCTTTCAATATTAAATGCATTGAAACTTTTAAGAAAATTCCATACTCTATGTTTATAAGACCTGAGCAAACCATTCTGAGTGATATTTTGATTTCTTACCTAATTAACCACCAGCTTCCTATCTCCATATACACTTAAGACTTGAATTCCTTTTTTTTGAGCAAGTAGAAGACCTTGGATTAATGCATCATATTTAGCCACATTATTAGTACAACTAAATTGAAGCCTAAATGAGAAGTAGTACCTTTCTAGTCTAGGAGAAACCAACATCACACCAGCTCCTAATCAATTTTTGTTTCTTGATCCATCAAATTACATGCTCCATACTTCATTTGTATCGTCTTTGCCCTTCATTAGGTTAGGGACAAGAGCATCCTTCTTTGATATACAATAAGTACAAATGCCTATCTCCAAGGTTTCTAATATAGGATCAAAATGATATGCATTACCTATTCATCTTAGATAAAATTAAGTATCTCCTCTAGAGAAGTGTTACGCTCATTTTTTATGTTACTTTCATCTATCTCTAGGATGGTGCAATTCATATTGATGAGGTTAGGAGTGTAGGGCTCAATATGATGGAGAGCTAAGGGATTTTCTTTTATTGAGGCTTTAGTTCCATATCTTTTTCTTAAAAAAATGTATGACCAATCAAAGGATATGTAACCACCTATTTGGATAGTGAAATCTCTTGAGGGACAAATGGAAAAGTGTGGTTTAACCTCAACAACTAATATATCTTAAACTAAAGTACAACTAGGGTATGCATGTAGGGCCATTTCAAAATTCTTAAGCACTCATATAGTCTTTATTGTACTACCATCCAACTACAATACATCTCTAACAATGGGCTCATATTTCATTTATAAGATATCAACAACACACTTAGGAATTACTAAACTACTAGCCCCTAAATAAATCATGTAATTGTTGACTAGTTTATCTCCTATAATTGAAGAAACATAAAATGGAGGAGGTCTAACCTTTTTACTTTTTACCTCTTTTGATGGTTGTACAAAAATTTGTAGCACTCTCCATGTTAGGCAGCTGATCCTTTGATTCAGTGCTCTCCAATTCTTACTATAGTAGCTTCTTTTGTGATGGTATAGTAGAAATAACATCCCACATACAAATATTCACATTTTTCTTCATTTTTTCTAGCACATTGAATCATGCATTAGGTTCTTTGGTAGAAACCTTGGGAACTAAACATATAGGAAGTTGAGATGGAACAACTTGAGGGTCATTCACATATCCTCTGCTATTTTTTTTTCTTTGTTTCCAAGGAGCATTAGTAGGTTGATTAGCACTATGTTGCTGATCCACTGCTTGTAGATGAGGTATTGCACTAGATGTTGAAGCCTAATTGAGAGGAGGAGGACTAAAATCTTCAACATCTTTTTTCTTTCTCCTAGTACTGTAAGCACATGAATAAATTACAATGCTCTTCCACCTAATGATTCATGAAAGAACAACTACCTTGCTAAAGAGCATCAACAAGTTGATTAACATTGTGTTGTTGGGAAACTACCTATTCTAGTATAGTTAATGCCAAGTAACATTCTTCCTTCTAACACATGCAATATCCATAGGAGTAGTTATAATAAGGGAAAAAATATTGATCTTGAGAAAGATTGTTCTAAGGGACTAAAGCCCTTTTTAGGTTGGTCTTTGTATTCTAGGTGTTTTCATTAGATCTATTCTAATTGTAGGGAACATGACTCTAGTTTGGTGATCAATTATGTATGGGACTTTGATGTTGAAGTTGTGGAGGCTTATTATTATGAGCTTGTTGCCTCTTCATTGTTACCAAATCATTACCCATTTTTTGTACTACTGCACTGTTGTCCTCCATCTTTTTTTCTTGGTCTTGCATCCTCCTGTCCATATTCTACATCATGTACTCAATCCTATCAACTCCATTAGAGGATTTGGAATCTATTGGGACCACAAAAAGAAGTTGACTTATAGAGAAAGTATGAATAAGGGCTATAATAAGATGATGATTGGGCATGTTAGGAAAGAATGGCATTGGAGGTATTGGAGCTAACTTCCCTCCTTGTATCAAGATATTTTCTTCCCTTATGGAAACCTCATAAGAATTTGGTAAAGTGTCCCATCCCATAGAATATAGAGTGGTGGAAATATCACTATTGAAGGCTCTAAGGTAATACTTAGGAGAAGGCTTCATTATAGTAAATATTTTGTCCCATGTCTTTTGAAATCTGTGATTAAAATCAATCATACACTCATGGGGTGCCCTCTTGATAGTTCTTAGCTACTCCAAAAGTGATAGGTGATCACTTTTGACCTCAAAATTCTTACAAAGTCCTACTCCTAACCCATCTCAATCAATAATAGAGTTATGAAGGAAACCTCTATACTATTGTAGTATTTTTCCTTTCAAGGGTGAAGCTAGAAACCTAATAGCAACATCATCCTCAAATATTTTTCATATATTACAAACATTTTCAACTTCTTGGATGTATTCTAATGGAGAGATGGAAGTTTCACCAGTGAAGTAAGGTATACTCTTAAGAAATGACATTGAAATATCATGTCTTTTAGCCAAAAGGAGAGGACTTCCACTCTTAAAGGTGGCGAAAGCATGTGCTATAGCTAGGTAAGCAAGTGATCTATTGATATAAGTAGATGGTATTCTAAGCTGAGATCTAACAATATGAGGATTGGAGATGGATCTTGTAGGGGTATATGTTACTACTCACTCCTAACTAGTGATAGAGATACCCTACTATTTCTTGTTGGATAAAAAAATGAAAGCCCCTAGCATTGGAACTTACCTCTAGAATATTCCCTTCTTTCATCTTTAGGCATGAACTACAACAACTTGGTCTAGATACTAGATGTGAGATGGAATTGAGTTTCCAAGTACTTTGATATGAGCCTCTTAATGACCTAAAAATACTTAGAGCAACACTATCTACTCAACACATATTGTAATTATTCTTCTTTGACACTAGTGAACTTTTAATCTTTTGAATATTGTTCCACTGGGTGTGCCAAAAACTATTGTCACAAAAGCTTGCACCCTTGTCCAAATTTTTTACCTAATGACAACCTTGTGAAACATGAAAACAATCTTGAAGCTGTGGGACTTGAACTATGAGGTTGAGTCTTTCGACAAGGCCAACTTCCTTTACTATTATGATGCACCTAAACTATACTTGAAGAGGAAAAGGGAGAATGAATACATGAAAGAAACTACCTAATATATTCTAAGGAGTTGATGCACCAAAATAGAGTGTTCAATCCTATCTCTGCCCATATATGCACACTTGAACTATTATGAGATCAAAGGTATATAGATCCAAACTTTTTTAAATCCAACAATCACATGTAGATTAGACAATCAACGTGAATAATGCAAGGAAGAAGAGAGTTCATTTATATATCATTCACAAGTTAAAATAGATACAATCAAACAAATTGCAGATAGCCACAAAACATTGAAGAGAAGCAAATAGATCTTGCATAGTCTATCAATGGCTGAAAATGGTAAGGCAACATATCATGAATACCTTAGAGGTGAAAGGAATTTACAATGTGCATACCAAAACATGCCAAAGAGAATAGAGAAGAATTGACTAGACCCTGGAGGGGTTAGAAAATGTACTTTTATAGCTTAATCATAATGTAGATGTTTCTAACTAAGAGTTACTTTACAACCACTACATCCAACCACAATTGAAAATCTAGAAAATATCTAATCATGGTAAGAAATTGGATATTGGAAATTCACTTGTCCACCAAAAAAATCTCTTAGAGGTTAGGAAAAATGGCCATTAACTTCTGACTAAGTAGATGGATCAATAGGCAACAATGAGTTTTCTTTTGAATTTAACAAACTTGAGGAATAATGAAAGTGGTTGCATGAGATTGAAAAGATCAGATCAATCATCAAAGAGTTTCTTCCTCTATCATTCTTACACCAAATCAACTATTTAATCAATCAACCAGAGACAACCCTTAGGCCTTTCCACATGGACCAATCATCCTATTGGTCTGATTTTTTACAAAATAAAATTTTGTAAAGTCTAGGTATAAAAAATCAGAATTGAGTCCATTGCTTGACTACTAGGGTTTTGGGTTTTTTCCCTTGCAATTTTAATAGCCTTTAAAAACCCTATGAAGCCCTAAGTATTGTTTCTTTTTAAATTTATTTGAGTTTAAAGTTTTTAATTTACAAATATTTCTTGACTTGTTTAAATCTTTTACTATACTAGGTACCTTTTACCCATTCTATCCCACCGTCTGATCTATTTAAGATCTATAGATGTCCCATAGTCACTATCTGAAAATGTAAGGTTTTTAATGATAACAACATAGTGACTTTCATGAAATTGACTGGCGGTGTTGTAAAGTGGAAGGCAGGCACCAAAAAACTACATTGTTTTGAAAATGATTGGTCACATGCTCCATGTTAGAATTGTCAGTGTCAGAAAGGAACCTTTTGGAATAAGTTACAGTGGTTGTCACCAGAGTTTAGATTTTTTGGTAGGTCACTATGTCATAACTAGAAAACCTTTGTGCCTTGCTAGTAGTGAAATAGCACCTTGTTGGTGAATGAAGAAAATGGCAGCCTTTTGAAAAATGATAGTGATTGTGAATTTCCCAAGTGGTGTTATGAACATGTGCTTTCATTATTCTGTGATAGGTACTAATTAAAATATTTATGATTGACTGAAGCTCTCTTTTTGGTGACATATTTTAATAGTATTCATGAGGTCACCATGTTGCAACTGGAAAGATAATGGATCTCACTAGTAGTGACATAGCGACCCGATGGAAAATGGTTTGCAATTTTTGAAAGTTGGTCCCAAAATATGCTCTGTCAAAAATGAACCATGTAGTATCCTAGACATGGTGCAATCCTAAAAATGTGCATACAACGGGACCCAAAATCACATGGTGTCACAACAAGGACTTGAACACTAAATGACATGCTAGTTTGATAGGACATGTCCACATAATTAGTAGCATAGACCTACACCCAAGTTAGAAGTTAGATGGAAGACAGTGACCATTCGATTGAATTAGATTAACGATCATCACCAAGTCACTATGAGAAGTTGCGTGTTGTTTTAATCAATGTGACATGGTGACCAAGGGACCCATCACAGTTATATAAAGTTGATGTTGTTTCCTTACTATTAGATCAAGATGAAATCAATGATCATTTCTTTGTTGCCATGGGAAGTTTCTTAGGTTTTAAGGATAGTGACATAGCGAACAAGGCCAATGAAGGAGGTTCCCACCACTCTGGTATTAAAAAATGCATTAAAATGTCTACCATCAAATTGAGATGAAATCAATGGTTATCACTTTTTTTCTATGGCAACATGCTAATTTTTTATGTATAGCGATTTAGCGACTCAATGACATGTGTCCTCAAGGATTAGTGGGTCTAGTCTATATTTCCAATAATGAAAGAAAAGTATATGTGGAAAAATCTCATTGGGTTGACTACTAGCATGTCAAGTGGAAAATGAATCATACCTATTTTCATTCCAACATCATCAAATTTTCTAAGATCAATGGTACAAATTTGAAAATAGAAGGTAACACCAATCTGTTGCACTTGTAGTTCAGTAACGAGGAATGAAAGCTTCACATGTGAGAAAAAGATAGAGTATATTGCAAAAGATCTTACCATTTCCATCTTGTGTGAAAAATATTTCAAGCTTTTAGAGTAGAAGAAATTAGTGAGAAATTTGTGTTGTGATTGATTGAAATAAGAAACAATTTCCTTCTACTCTTAAAACAATGTAGAGTTACAGAGAGAGACAAGCAAAGGTCAAGTAAGTTCCCGTGTTCTATTTTCTTTGTAGTATTTTAGTTTTCTTCTTGAATTATAGTCAATATGCCTCCAATGAAGGTGTTCTCTAGGAAAGAGAATTATTTGGCTAGAAATATTCATGATGACCTACTTGAATTGCTCCCTAAGTCCACAAATGAAACTATGAAGGTGAAGAAGTTAACCTCATTAAACCCTAGGCTCAAAGTTGTAGAGGGGTTATATGATAGGGGTGCTTGGGTTAGGGATGCCAAAATTTCTCAAACTAGGTTTTCTTTGTTTAAGAAATGGTTCATAGAAAGAAATTTATTTGCCCCACATGCCAATACCTAGAATTTTGACTTAGAAAAGTTAGTAGTTCCAAGTGTTTTTATGGATTTCAACCTCTTGGAAGCTATTGAAAAAAGCTATATCAAGCAACTAGAGTAGTAAGGAGAGTTGATGGTGTGCCTCTGGTCACAATTAGTCCTGAAGAGATTTGAGAGGTATTTCATTCAAAGCCTTTGATAGACTATCATGTGTCAATTAATTTACAAAAATTAGAAAAGGAGTATATGTCAAAGAAGGGTGCAATTAGGCAAGGTGCACTGAGGGCACAAATAGGAACAATTGGGAATTTTTCAGTGATTATAGCATCCTCTAGGGAACCCATCAAAAAGGAATATTTCACTTCTTAGGCTATGGAGGCATACAAGACCTTGTGCTGGGTTTTTGAGAAAGATGACAAAAATTTTATGCCCATCAATTTTATGTACATGATAACTCAAATTACCTCTTTTGGTGTAAATGTCATTTTTCATGTTTCTTCTTATAGAGGAAATTCATACTAGCCTAGTAGGGATTGCAAAAGGTAAAGTGGAAAAAACTTTTGGCCATTATTCTTTGCTAATGCACATGTTTTGTTTAAAGGAGTGACATATTTTGGTAAGGAAATTAAATTAAATAGAGAACAAGATGGGGAAGCATTGTCAGTCTAGTTGTGGAGTGCAAATATGACCTGGGATGCTGAAAATGCTAGTTTTATTAGGTTTGATAGGTACTTTGCCTCAAAGTTGAGGTGCCTTTTATTAAGTGACAATTCCAGATTGCCTAAGGCACTTATGAGTCTCATTAGGCCCATCGATAATCCTATTGGTTTGAAAGTTTCATATAATTGGGGAGACACTACCCCATACTCTATTTCTACTATTATTCAAGTTTATGGTTTTAAAGGAAACCCTCATGTATTGCCTTACCAGGTACCTTTAGAGATAGGGGTGACTAAATTTTTGTGGCAGCTAGGAAGACTAGAGGAGAGCTATCTATTGACAAAGGCTAGGGGCTCAATCTTCCCAACTTGTACTTTAGCTCACCAATTTGTAATCACAAAAGGGGGTTGGCTCTTTTTGTATAAAATATTAGATCAGTACAATATGGTTGTTTCTTATCCATGTTTCTGTGACACAGAGGGATTCTATGACTTAGCTTTTAGGCATAGAGCCAATCTAGGTAAAATAAAACATGAACTATATTACTCGGAGGACATAATAAGAAATGAGTTTTCCTTACAGGATCAAGAAACCAAGAATGAGAAGTGGAGGGTTTTCTCAAGGTTTTTGGATTTTATACATTTTTTTGATGTAGATTATAGTCCTGTAGATAATGCTAGTATAGAGGTAGACAGAATAAATAAAATCATGATTACCTTTCCTAAAATAATGGAAACTATGAATGAGAAGAAGCATTTTTTTATTGATGCTTATCCAAATAGGGCCAAAGAGGCCATGAGAATATTGGCATTCACTCCTAGTGTAGGGGCATGACATTTGATTGTCCAAAAGAGGCCAAGCTATAATATAATTCAAAATAAAAAGGCCACTATGGATAAGGGAAAACAAATAATAGGATCCACTAGTGTTGCCTTGGAAGAGAGACCTAATGAACCACCTCCTAAGAGAAAAAAAAATGAAGGAAAAAGGTCCCAAAATTGAGGAATATTCACCTACATGATCCCCTTTGTGGATTGGAGAGGAATAGCTCAGTAGAGAGAAAATTTAATAGCTAGGGTCACAAAGGGGAGTTTTTATTACTCAAGCTGAATTAGATGAAGAAAAACCCTAGGAGCCTCCTATACCAAGTTTAGATTTAATAGTAGTAGATTATAAAGGAAGGGAATTATACCCTATGTTAGATCAAGCTAGTCATCATTTTTTGTCAGATGATAGTTTTCTTGAATCCAGGGCCTTCCACCAGTTTGCATGATGAGCAAACATAGGAAAGTATGAGAAAAGGTGTAACAAGTTGAGAACAAAGCATCTTGAATTGGAGGAAGAAACCTTGTAGAATTAGGTAAAAGGAGAAATGATAAAGGAATTCCAAAGTATAACCCCTAAAGAAGGGAGGCAGATGGTAAAAGAATCAAATATTCTACTACTACCCAATTGGGATATAGCAGATGCTTTAATTTTAATTATGTTTCAAATAAATTGGACTTGTAAGATCCAAGCAATAAAGAATTGCAAGGTACCACATTCAGCAAGGATCAAACTACCTTGGTTATTTGATTGTTAAGGAAAGGATCAAGGGCCACTTCATCATAGCCAAATGACTCAAGACTAATGGGAAATATTTTTGTAAGAAGAGTAGTAGATACCACTCATGTACATGCTGCACATATGGGTGTTGAAACATCTCAATTTGTTTTAGCTACTGTAGAGAAAGAGGAGAAGGCAATGGTTGGACTATAGAGTAAGTATGAGAGAGTTTTGGAAGCTTATAATAAAGAGGTTTAGAAGAGGATTGAACTTGAGAATAAAGTGATGGGGAGGTCTTCTAGACCAAGGAGTACATATCCTCACCCTCCAGTGGAACCTTTTAAATCCACTCCTCTCATAGAAATGCCAAATAGTCCATAGAGACCAGAATACTACACAGCTAAAGAATTCAAAGAAGAAAAGAGCAAATTGTGGGCATTGCATATAGAGTTGAATGTGCAGTATGAAGATAAATTGAGAAAGGCTCTCATGTATCTGGTAGATAAAATTGAATGGCTATTTTTTTATGATCAATTAGCAAAAGTAATAAGAATATGGGAACAAATGAAAGCCCATGATGAGACTTTGAAACCCATTGTCAATAAGTTGGGAAAGAGAAGAAAATAAATTACTTTTTTGTGTTACTCTATCATAACGTTTTCCCATGACTACAATGGAAAAAAAATTTGATGTTACCCATGATTTACCAGATTTTGATAATAAAAGAATTGCATTGTAGTTAAAATTTGTTTCTTATCTGAATAAGTACAAAGATGAAAATTTTGATTTATTCCCTCATGCTTTAGATAGAAAAAATAAATTGAAGAATAAAGATGAATGGGCTAAGGAATTGGATGACTTATTCTATTTAAGGATGAATAAGGTCATCAATGAAAAAGGACATGCATGGTGGGCCACCCCTATAGAGGAATTGGTTAAAATCCAATTATTATTTGATTCTTTAAAACAAGATTTTGGTATTATTGACAGTGAAGCTGAGTATGCACTTAAGAAGCAACATGATATTTTGCAATTTAATTGGCCCAATGATACACTTTTTTAAAATTAGATGGCAAATATTGATTCTAGTGAATAGTTTGAAGAGGTTCAAACTAATGATGATGAGGTGAAAGAGGATGAAGTATAGATTGTTGATACAACAACACTAGATCAGAGAGAGGAAGAGGATAAAGGCCAACAACCAAATTTAGTTTTAGATCTAGAGGCCCAAGATTTTGACATGACAAAGGAACAAACAAGGGTAAAAGTAATTTTGTTAGTCCAGGATGAGAATAGTGAAAATCCTCAGGTAGAAATTGATTTGCAAGTGCAACAACAAGATTCATCATCGGCCAATATAGTAGTTGCATATGCCAAAGATTCAAAGTAGCAGTGGCCAATCAAAAAATTAAAAAAAATGAGGAGATATAATAGAAGAAGGGCCCCACCAAAAGAATACATTGATGTTTAAGTTTTTTGTTACATAGAAATTTGTCCTTCTATGGTTGTTTTCAAAGTTTAAATATCTTTTCCAAAAGGACACTTATCAGTCACATTTTTCCCTTTGCTTGTTGCAACTCATACTTATATAAATGAGTTTTCAAGGCATTGTAATGGGTCCAAGAGTTGTATTTTACTTTCTTCAAGAAAAGTACTATCGGTCCATGTGTGTGTAATTGATTTGAGTTTACTGTCGATTGTGTACTTTCTGATGTTTATATATAAATGATAGAATTAGTAAGATATTTTGGGTTTTTCATTGAGTCTCTATTAGTTATTGTATCAGTCTTCTAAAAGGATAATACAAAGGGGTACTTACAAGACATCTATGTCACTGATTATTGTCTCCATTTTATGAGTTTGTATACTTTGAAATTAGCTAAATAAGGTTTAATTGATTGAATGCAATCTGGATAGGTTGTATAATGGTTCTATTGTTGCTTTTAATTCAAGGAATTAAGAAAGTTCTTTAGTAGATCAATAGAGTTTATGAGTTTATAAAAGAGATATTTCATAAGAATGGGAATGGGTGATTACAATTGATCAATTCATTTACAAGTTATTTGAGTTGAATTTCCTGCTAATAGTTGACTCTATGTAACAATGGATAAGGCACTGGTCACATAAATTAGAAATAAATGGAAGTAAATTCTACCATTACATCTCTAGTTTATATTCAAATATAAATCAAATCTAAATCATTTCCATTCCATTCTATTCAAGGTTATAAATGTTGGTCACCACTCATTTATATCTAATTTTTGAGTCTTACGTAACTATTATTTCTAGAAATATTTGTGAACCCTAGGAGGATTATGACCAGATCTACTTATGAGGGATTTATACAAATCTAAAATATCAAGAATTGGATAAATTATATATGTGTTAGGGACTAGAGATGAGAATTAGAATGAAACTAAAATAATTCTCATACAATAGTAACCATTTGAATCATCCCCTAGGTATACGCACCTTGGTTCTGTAGATCCTAAAGAGTAAAAAACCATCCTTTCTATTGTTGAAGTTGGATCCAAGTGGTTAGCACATGTAATTGTTAATAGGAAGTGGCTAATCCTTAGATTATGCGAGTATTATCACTTTGGTATTGAGAATTTTGTTGTTCAGTAGTTTTTGAACATCAACACATCCTTTCTCATTGTTTCACCATTCAACCTTATATTTCATGTTTGACCACCCATGGTCACAGCTTCACCACCACCCTTGTTCATTAACTGTTATCACTTGTGAAACTTCAACCAACTGTCTATCATTATAATACCACAAAATTATCACACTACCATGCTAAACCAATTATGGTCTATTTAATCAATCTTAAAGTCCTATTGCTACTTGACCTAAGTGTCAAATGCAAAAAATCCCTAATTTGAATTAATTACATATTATATTTAATTCCTAAGTTTAATCAAATTAGCAAAGGTAAACTTATTAATTAATTTAATTAAATTCTAAGTCCTGGTACTTTAATTAAACTAAGATTACCCCTTTTGCTAAAATACACATTAAGGAATTAAATGTATTTAATTTAATTAAATATATCCTCATTTTAATTTATTGAATTTAATTATTCAATTAATTAAGATTATGCATTAATGAGGTCATATTCAATTTTATTAAATTAAATATACTCTTTGAATTCTCTCTTCAGTTTAGAAATGAAAACTTTGAGTGAACTAGAATTAGAAATGGAATTAACTCAATTTACTCTTTCTTACACTCAAAAGTGAATTAGTTAACTTCATTTGCACAAGGAAGTTTCCACTCTAACTGAATCCCATTTCCAATCTCAACCATTTATCCACATTGATCTTGACCATTGATCAATTCTAGAATTCTATTTAGGAAGCTCTCAATTGCTCATTTCAAGAGCTTGCAAGTGAATTATATCGAATTTATGTTGAATTATTGAATCAATTATTCTTGCATTCTTACTTATTACTTCTATATTATCTCTTTCATACTAGATTAATCATGCATTCATCTAGACTAATCAATTCTTTATATTCATAGATTAAATGCATTTCATATAGATTAATATTGCACCTCATTTAGCTATAAAATCCTTCATTCTAGATATTTGATTGCTAGTTTCTCGATTTGAGAACAATTAGCAAAATCATTCTAGTTAGGAGGTAACATATGAACTTGTTAGACATTTTGGATGAATAATACCATGTTCATTCTAGGATGATCCTTTAGATAAGGATCATGTTGAATTGTGTGTGAATCGCAAAGGCCCACCTTCTCACTCAGAAGCATAAATTCGCAACTTATCTTCAAAATTTCCCACTGACCATCATGACCTTGCAAAACTTAGATCCTACCCACACTCACAATGTCACTACTCTAACCCAAGGTTCATCTTTTAACCTTATGACCAAGAGAAACAAAGCAAATCACCTGATCAAAACTCTAACCATAATTTCTTCTTAATACATTGCGATAGTGCAATGTCCATAGATTTGAAAGATCTAATGGTTTGATATACATCTATGAAACACTAAAGATTTTTCCCTTATTGCATTGTTGCAACTTAAACCATGGTTTGTCAAATTAACCCTACAACTGAGTGAAAATAACATAGTCACCCTATCAAGACCTTGACCCTAGTTGAGCCAACTAACTCTATGATGACGTGAACACAATTACATCACACCTTTGCTACTTGAACTCTAGTTGATGCTTAAACTACTGTGACTATGTGAACCAAAGGGTGACTGTATGATCACAACTTGAAATTTTCCAAGGCATAACATAAAAATAAGGCTACAAGATTTAGGATTAAAAGATATGACCAAAGTTTTAAATAGATCCTTATATAACATCTAATCATTTGAGTACTTGAAAACCCATGACTATTGGTAGGAGGCCAACTATGGATAATAGTTAACACTATAGGATGAATGATAAGGTTGATAGAAACTATGTAGCTTGGTAGCAATGCAACCATATGACTAATCGTTTAGTCAATAATAGACAAATTAACCTAAATGTCAACCATAAGTTAGTCATACAATCTTAGAATGTCTTAACTTTAGAGGTGGACGTTCACCATGGATATATCAGCCTAGCAGTTGAGGTTTAATTCAATCTCATGAGTATTCATGGATTTATTATAGATTTTTGGTGTGCAATTTTGGTATAAAAACTTCAAGCTCATGATTCAGGACCTTAGAAGCCCTAGATGGGCTTCAAAATGGGGTTGAATGGAGCTTGCGCTAGTTTGAACCTATAGATCAAAAGCCAAGGAAACTAAAAAGTGGTTATAATAGCAAATCAAAGTTTTGGTTTGAATGTTATGGCCTTCAAGGTTTAGTCCAACCAAAATTTACATAGTGTCAAAGGTGTATAAGCTGCTCAACATGTAATTTTAAAGTTAGTCAGTCTGAAGGGTTAGGCCTTGATATCTAGAAACTTATTTGGTAGTGTTAAAATACATATTTAAGGAATGCCCTTAAATTATCTCAGAAAACTTTGGTTGATAGTTTGTAGCTTTGTGTTGTAAATTACTGTAAGGAAGACACCCATGTGGGTTTACATATTATATTTAAAAAATTTATAATTCTACATTTAGGGTGATAATAAGGAGTCTATATTTTGTTCTCTCCAATTGTTGTTTTTTTTTTTTTTTTCTATTATGTATTTGTGGTGTTAAGGGAAGCACCCTTCATTAAGTGGTATTATAGTAGGAGTTCCTAACTATGTAAAAAAATCTCTGACTATGAGGTAGTTGCATCATAGCTATATTTTGGGCTGAGCATGTAGATAGATCATCGATTATGAGGTAGATTTTACTAGGGTTTCAACAGAAGTGTAAAAATAGCTCCAAAAAGATAGCATGGTGGGAGAGTTGTAGCTATTACACTTGAGAGTTTTAGCACCCTCCAAAGACAAATTCAAGAATTAGCAAAAAAAATGTGTAGAGGGATAAATCTTTTCATAAGAGATGGAAGTGGGGATAAAGGAGAAGAAGAAAAAGTTAAAGAAGAGGGAATTTTAAATCTAGACAAACAAATACTTTTCAAGGCCATCTCCTAGATTTGAAAAATACCTAAGTTTGAGGTTCCTACATTTTTGAGAAATCTTAACCTAGAAGAGCTAATCAATTGGATCAATGTATTAGAGGAATACTTTGAGTATGAAGACATTTAGGATCTTAATAGGGTCAAGTTTACAAAGGAAAAACTAAAGTGACAGGCAAAGATCTAGTGGTAGGAGATTTAGTTGGAGAAAAACATAAGAGGATAGGAAAAAATCACTAGATGAGATCAAATTATAGCTAAATTGAAGTAATAATTCATTCCTCTAGATTATGAGCTTGATATACTAAAGAAAATACAAGGGTTGAAGCATGCAAGAAGATTCATTTAAGAGTATACTAACACATTCTACTGAGTTCTCATTAAAATTGGCCATGTGGAAGATAATGAGGTGAAGGTTGTTTATTATCTCAATGGTTTGATGCCAATCATAAGGAGGAGTTAATTTTGGTCTAAGTGAACAATATTGAAGAGGCATACAAGTTTTCCCCATGAGTGGAGGAAAATAAGAATAAGAAGCTTGATAACAAGAATAGTGCATGGGTGTTTTAAAACTATCATGTTGCAAAATACCTAATATGAAAATGTAGAAGACAAAACTCAATCTAAGGAATAGCTTATTCCTATATTTAACTAAATTCATCTTAGATCTAGACCAACTAAAATAGAGCACAAGGATTCTCTACACTTTAGGCTTTGTAGGGCCAAGGCGGGTGCACCTTAGGGATGAAAATGATTGGTTATTTGATATTACTTTTTAGAACTCCTTCACTCACACTCTCTTTTTAGATCGATCCCCTATAGTAGAAAATGGTAAAAAATATTCTTGGATTTGTAGCTAACTTCTTGATAATAGCAGCTAACTATAAATCAAAAGAAAACTATTACAAATAAGTAATGACGAACAGTTTGATTCTTCATTATAGAAAGTAAGTATTGATTTGATTTAATTATTCTTTATGCAACTACATGAACTTGTCAATTTGCATCTAAAATGATGATTAGTGCCTTATCCATTGCTATATACAGTCATACCAGTAAATAATTAACCTATTTAATTGATTTGCAATTAAATTCATTAGTTGTTAACACTACACTCCATTCTTATGATATCTCTCTCATATGCCTAGAAACCCTATCACTTTTTGGAAGCATTTACTTAATTCCTTGAATTAAAAGAAATAATAAATTGACATATAACATATCCCAACTAAGTTAAATTGCACAAACTTTTCTAATTCAATCCCAAAATAATGAGCATATGAAAATGGAGACAAAATTTAGAGATAGAGATATTTAGAAGTCCCTATTTATATTTATATTCTTTAAAAATAATACATCACTGGTATTATACTCAAAATATAACTCAAGACATCACAAAAACTATCATTCAAAACTCATTTGTATTCTCAGATTTGTACAATTGAATACATCATTAAATTGATACAAAAATAATTGGAGTGACTGCAAAATAGCATAAACACTAAAAATTATACAGATTTTGAACCCTCACTCCACATCTTGGAAATCATTTTATAAGAAGGATTGAAACAAGCTTCAGATGGGAAGAAATATGTCAAAAAACTATTGGAAAGAAAATATAAAGATATTTCATATACAGTTACATTAGAAACATTCTTTGTACTTTAATCAAAATTTAGGATGCAGTTGCAAAATTGGTAGGTGGCACATTTTGTAGGTGTCTTGAGCATATTTCTATTGGTCTTTAACTTCCTATCACTTTCCTTTCCTTTTCTTTATCTTTTGTCTATTCTGCCTTTAATTGCATATTTGAGCTGTCCTAATCACTTTCATCTGATGGTATGGCTTGTATATTCGCTATCATTTCCTAGATAGAAATATTGGTGTCTACATTAGGCCAAGTGGCATACCTAACTACATTTAACTCTTCAAGGTGTTTGTACCACTTTTCATCTATTATGGCCCTAACCTCTATAGTTATTTTTTACATTTCAGCTTCTAACTTGTATAGAATATCTATTAAATCATATACTACTACTACACTTGCTTCATTATTGCAATATGCTAGAAATCTAGGATGATTCAAAATATTGTCAAAAAAAGATGACCACACCATCCAATCCTTAAATCCTCCATCATCATCCATAATAATAGGCACAAAATTGGGTATTCCTATGGAAATTTCTTTCATTTTGTTCTGAATTAATTGCAACTTGCCAACAAAGAAGCCATTCAAATCCTTTACTTTATTTATCATCTTCCTAGTATTTATAATTATTACTTTTGGAAAATATTTCTTTTGTGCCAGCATAGGTACAATATTATCAAAAAAATAGGTGTAAGGACACCATCTATTAAAATTTGGAGATAATAGAGCAACTACCTCAGAGCATTTGTACTCAACCCCCTAGAAAACAAGATAATTATTGTGTAAATTTTGAGAGACTAGTTTAAATGCATTTACCTTGTGAGCTAGAAATTTCTTTATGGTTTTAATTTCAATCTCCTTGCCTAACTCCAAATCTTCCTCATCAACTACCATAACTTTACCTTATGTACCTTCCATCTCAAATGCTTGGCCCTCTGTCTGGATGCCCTTATTTTGAATTTTTGTAGTGGACCTTGTAGTGTTATTTAAAACTAATATTTTCTTTTCTAATTGAAGATTTCTCCATTCTAATAAATATGCCTTCTTCATTTCCACATCATAATTCCTCCTAGTTTTAATGTACCACTCATAAGATCCTTCTAGTTGTTCTTCCAATACATAGAAATTGTTCTTCCTTATCCTTGTTGTTGAATTTTACAATCCATATATCTATTTACTAGAAGTAGAATGAACATTCTAGAATATAACATTTCCCCTAGGGGAATCTTTGATTTCCATAAGTGTCAACTTCTAGGTTTCTAGAGCTAAGCTCCATATTGCCATAGTTTGGGTATCAATGTTATACCTAGAGCCTCTCAATTCTCCAATTTGATTCTCATCTTCAAAAGAGATGGTTATTTCTTGTCTTCTCATTTGGTCCTATAAAAATTAAGAACTAATGTCCTATCCTAGGATGATATCTTACCAATCCTTTGCGCTAGCTCTTTGGCTTCTTCCATAATGAGGGTTTCAGTGGTATGGCCATACTCCTATAGTTTCTAAACCATCTCAACAACCACTTCATCTGAGTCTTTTGGATTTATTTATATAGATAACTCATTCTAGTTCTTTAAATAGAAAACCCTTGAACTCCTCTATTTTGATGAAGTTATCATCACTCATGAATTAATTTTCCTCTATGATCTTGGTTGGAGTTCCAGTTTCTTGGACCTTTTTTCATCATCAATGGCCTAGCTTATCAAAACATTTCTCATCATAGTATCAAAATTCTAGTGACACCTTGGGAGGATTTGTAAGCCTTCCTATGTATCATTTATGGGAATCTTGACCATTTTCTACTTCTTCCTTCTCTGTTGAGCCCACTCTAAACTCTGCTTAGTTTTCTTCATCATCACTGAATTCTACCATAATATCCTAGTCAGAAGACTCAGGATCTACTCTTTTCTAGATCTCCTCATGTACTTGGGCTGAAATTTCATCATAATCCTCAACACATTTATTCAATATAGCCCAACACTCCTTTTTAGGATAAAATCCCTTTAAAAATGGATCTACCTTCCTCATCTCTTGCACAAAAGCTACTACATCCCTAAATTTTATCATTATTTCCCTACATACATTTTCATCCAATCTATTAGCAATGGCATCCTCCTACCTTAGACATTTTATTGGAGGTAAGGTATAATTCCTCATGTTCTTCAAGGAATTCCTGACTATATCTTTGGGGTGATAAATTGTAGCAAGGGCTACTGGAAATTTGTATTCCCTAAGGAAAGCATCATTTTCATCAATTGCATTTTTTCCTATCTCAAAGTCTCCTACTTTGGTACACCTACATAGGAAGTTCCCTTCCTAACAGTTTTTTCTAAGTATTCTTTGTTTAATAAAATCAATTGCTAGAATATTTCTACAATTCCTAACCTCTTTGGCACAAATTTTGGAGGAAGATGAGGGGGCTGAGAACATCCAAAAACCCTAATGATAGTATAATCTTCAATAAGGAAAACACTACCCAAATTATTTCCTATTTGTTTTCCCCCATCAAAGGATAAATTTGGCTTAACTATCTTCTTCACCCTATGTGGTATGCTTTCATTAATAGTTCCTATCATATTTAACACACAATGCACAGAGTCATTATAGAAATAAATAACATTAGAATAAGGGTAGAATATGTGACATATGCTTGTTCATCGTTGCACAAGTGATGTTTCTCCCCACTCCTCTATGTACTTGAAGAAACTCTAATAAAAAATATCTACATTTTTTAACATATCATATGCATGAGCATGGAGTAGTTAAAGAATTTAAAATTATCCATTCTTCCCTCCTAAGTAGAAACAATTCGATCATGCATTTTGGTGATGATGTACTCAACAAAATCATATCCCACATTTGTGTTGGTATCCTGAATATTTAATGCCATGATGTAATGTGCTCTAGTGGCATACATGGTTCAATCTGAACCCAAGAATTTATTTAAAGAAAAGAAAATATTCATCATATACCTCTAAAATAATTCAAAAGGCATGATTCAATCCCCTTCCTTTTTCTTTGGTATATTGCTATATTGCAATTTTTGCAAGAAATGTTAATTTTGCAAGAAAATGCTGATTTTCTTTCAAAACCATGAAGAAGGCTGATACATGCCCTAATATGAAAGGGAAACACCTAAGGAGACATATAAATACCTTCCAAACCCTAACATAGGTAGAAGTAATTGTCATTTGTATGGACAACATATTGTAGCATAATTTTTGAGTGTAGAAAGACTATGAAACTAACTTTTTGAAGGTTTTTGCAACTTTTTTTTTTGTATTGTACCTTTTGATATTTTAGATAAGATAGTTTAGAACATTTATGTTTTAGAAAGTTTTTTTTGAAATTTTATCTTTCATTAGTTTTAAAAATCTTTTACTTTCAACCAATCTCTTGTCCGGTTATCAACAATTTGCATAAGAAATTAGATAACTCATCATCCCATTGTAGGAATTGAATGACCTCTTGGGGATAGTGAGTATACTCAATGTACCATATTATGGAAAAAATATGACCCTTCAAAGCCATGGCAAGAATTTATAAGCTCTTTCCCTAGGTGAACCAAAGCATGCCTCACTAGGGAAGAAATAGATAATAGAGCTTGTTCTTTGTAGGGATTGTGGAGATATTTTAGGAAGTGAACTAAAAATTAAGGTTGTAAGGTAGTAAGAGGAGACCCCTTGAGTGGAAGGAGAAGGTGTGGAAAATCCACTGAGGCACCTTACCAAGTCAAACAACAAGTTGGCCTAGTAAACCCTCAAAAACCCTCCATTTCAGCACTAGTACTGTATAACCATTCTAGGGCATAAAACCTAGAAAATGAAAAAGCTCTCAAAAAATGAATAGAGCTCCATGAAGACACCTTGGAAGGTTTAGTGAAATAAAAGTGATAAAATCCCTATTTTTTAGGTGAAATAGGACTAATTGGGGCTCTTCCTTGTAGCCCTATTTTGAGAGAAAAGGATGAAATTGGTAGGAAGCCTAACCATTGAAAGTTTTTTTAGCATGCCAAAGGAATACATTGCAAGGTTTTGAGACTAATTCCATGATCCTACAAGTGTTTGAGAAGAATGGTCAAAAAGACCTAGTTTTGTTGAAGACCTCAAATGTTCTTCATTCACTATGAGAGCCTGACAGGCAACAAGAAGTGGAAATTGATCAAGATAGTGGAGTAGGATTTTGGATTTGGGGATCTTTGTTTGGAAAAGGTCCTATAAATCCATGTGGTGGTCTAGCAAGACACCCTAAGTCTTACAGGTAGACCAGAAGCATGAATCAGTGATTGGTTCATCCCTAAATCTCCCTATCAAGTGGTATCAGAGCTCACAAAAGATGTGGGAAAAGTAAGTGCAAAGCAAGGTGAATGCTATCACCTAGTGAATCCAATGGTTCCAACACAACGGTGACCAATGCTGAATTTTCCAAGAAGGTAGAAGAAAAATAGAGGAAAGTAGAAGAGAAAGAGTAAGACAATAGGTCTTTAAGAGAAAGATTGGCACAACTTGAATAGTTGTTGAGTGAGGTCCAAGACATAGCAAATAAAGTCAAGGACAAGATAGAGCAGAAAGAAGAAAAGGAAGCCAAAGAGAAAGAGATTGAGTTGGAGAAATAAAATCCAACACTAGACCCTATTATACACCTTTCTCTTTGTGTACTTGAGAGATATGTCTAGTCATAACCCTAACCAAATAAAAATTCTTGTGGCTTTTGAACTTTTCATTAAATTTGTCTATGTTAGTTGGCAATGACATAGGGCTTCCCAAGTAAAATTCCTCAATGAATATTTCCTTGTCCAGCACCATGAATGTAATTCCCCACTCAAAGATCCTTGGAACAAGGATAAATAGAAGCTAATATATATATGTTTTTAAAACAAGTATAGATGCACACAAAAACCAATATACAAGGATCATAAAGATTGCAATAGAATACTCAAACAACAATCCTATCAACAAATGAATATCTAAACACCAACACCAACTAACACACTCAACTAAAAGATGAAAATCAAAGATAAAAATAGAACATAAATCTTCAATCTACCAAAGTCTAAAAATACAAGCAGTCTTAAAGGGTACTTGTATTTTGGTTGATGGTCTGACTTTTTTAATTTTTATCATATGTTATTAAATTACAAGTTCATATGTCAGTACTAGTTTACTCTGCACTTAAATATTCTAAAACTGATTCATAACTAGCATTCATGTTGTCACTTGGATTTTGCATATTATGTACACTAGACAATAACTAATTGTATGCTTTCTCAGTCTCAACTATGTTACTTGGCTTATATGCTTGCTTAGTCTCAATTGGGGTGCTAAACAATTTTTAACTTGCCTAGCATGTGGTGAAAAATAAAAAAAATTCCTTTAATAGATCGATCATCTCTAGATGGATTGGTTTCAGTGATGATAATCGAATTCCACCTTTGAAATGACTATATTAGATAAATTAATAGGCAATTTAGGCTTAGATATCAACAATATCAACATTAAAAAAAGAAAATGAGATTCTGAAACATGAGTGGAAGATCATTGAACTAAAGCTGAGTTTGAAGAAAGATGATAGCAAGATTGGATTAGATTTGAAATTTGAAAATGCAAATCTAAGATCCCATATTACAAAAGTGACATCTAAACTTGAATCCATCAAGATAGAGTATGCATAACTTGAGAAGTAAAACACTATTGTGAAAGGATAATTAATCTAGGAAAAACACAAATTACAAAAGCTATATTCCATTAGTGAGAAAATTGGTGAGCAACTATATTTTCAAAGACCTTTCTATGATAAGACTGGTCTTGGATATCTCATTTGAGAAAAGTGAGAAAAGAAATTTGAAGCTAAAAGGAATTAGACCTAGTTATTGAACATCTTGACCCAAAGAAAAGTGATCAAAATTAGATTTAATCTAGTCAAACTAAAGATGTACCAACTAAAGTTGAACAAGCAAGTCAACTTGAGAAAAGTGAATAGAGAAAGTTGAATCATCTAAAGAGGTAAGGTATGAATATATAGTAAGATGTTTTCTATTTAATGAAGTTGATCATATGAAGAGAGACTATATAGGTAAGCCAAATATCAAACCTATTATAAATTTTTATTGTTATAATTGTCATGGTTTTGATCATAAAGCAATTGATTATAAGAAACCTAGATTTGATAGTAATAATAGAAATAGTAGAATGTTTAGAGAAACTAAACCTACAAGAAATGAGAGAACTAGATCTAGTGAAAGGAAATCTAGTGGAGGAGAAAGACCTAATGTAGCAAGGAATCATATTACATATTACAAATGTAACAACTTTGGACACATTGCTAGAAATCGTTGAGTACCAATTAATAAGAATGAACCTAATTAGATAAGAAGTAAACCATTATCTTAGCTATGCAACAATTTTGGTCATATAGCAATAATTAGTAGAATGGAGATGAGGAACATCAAAAAGAATCCAAATTTTGCAAGGAATAGTAACATAAATTCTAGAAGAACTGATAACAACAATAACAATTAGAAAGATGAATTGAGAAAACATGTTAAAGAATTTAAAGAGGTATTTGTTAAAGAAAAAAATCTATCAAGGTCACATGTAGTATTAGAAGTACAAAATTTTGATGCACTTGATGAAAGGTTGAAGTTAGACATTGCATTGGATTCATCCTATTTAAATTAAGCACTTTCTTATGAAAATGTAAGTATCAAAAAGAAAAAAATGAGGCTATAGATTGAGTTAAGAGTTGAAAATGTAATATGAGGTATAACAAGACAAGAGGAAGCTTTGGTTAAGAGTGCATGCCATTTGGAGGCTTTAGGTGTATGCACAAAAGAAAAAAAAATTGATTAGTAATAAGAAATATTTTTTTGTGAACTGTGTACTTATGCAATTAATGTAGATACCGATTTGGTGAGATATAAGCTATGCAAGCTAGATTGTATGAATTATTCAACCATGTGAAGGTTTAAGAAGAAATTAAGAGAAATTTGATCATGAAATTCAAGGAGAATTGAAGTTTCTCATGTGTGAAGATAAAAAAGCCCTAAGTTACACATCAAAGTGAGGTATTTTACTCTTAAGAAAAGACTTGATCAATAAATTGTGCTGAGAATTCAAGTGTTGGAATGGATAAGCCATTGATTCACAATGTTGAGGAGGTAGCTCAACCTAAGATGAAGAGAAATTCTTTGAAAGAAATATTTGATGACTGCAGCACCACATTATTGAAATGGCCTAAGAACATTATTAACCTAGAAGATGTGGGTAGTTACCTAAGAATCAAGTTTGAAACTGTAGGAGAAGAAAACATTTCTAATAAATTTAGCCAGATTTACAATTAGGACATGAGTTATCAACAAGGATTTGAATACCTAGAGGATAATTACCTGATCAAGTTCCTATTTTACTATGAGTTTGACAATGAGGAATGGACTAAAGTAACATTGAGTAGAATGTGTAATGGAAAGTTCTAGTTAGGAGATAGTGTGATTGAAATCTCAACTAACCTTATACATGAAGTTAATGGATTATGCAATGAAGTCAATATGCCAATAAATGAAAAGAATGGTAAAATATTAGTGTACTTGATAACACTAAATATATAATGGTAGAGGATTAGTCATTAGTAAGATAAAGCAAGATGATGTTATATTTCTATTGAGAATTATTTTGGCAAGGATATGCTATAGCTCTATAGTGGATGATATGGTTGTTGGATTTATTCAACTAGCTTACAAGATTTGTATTGACAAAGAAAGGGTCAATTTTTAAGAGACCCTTAGAGAACAATTGATAGAGAACCTCTAAATGATCAAGAAATTCAAGAATAACTAATTTAGATTTTTTTCCTTGATCAATCATATGTTCTTCAATTTGATCAAGAGAATTACATTTATGCGGAGCTTAAAATTTGATGAGTAGTGAGATGAGTACTATGGAAAAGATCTTAGAGGTATACAATATACATCCTACTGAGAAAGTCAATAATAATGCAAATTTGATTTTGAAGACCTATCATAATGAGAAGAGTGAATATTTAGAACCCCACCCTCCATGACAAAAAAGTATAAACATGACACTTTCTTTATGGTGGAAATAGACTTCTCATATATTGAGGTAGTAGAGCCTAGAATTTTTTATGTTGAACCATTAGGGTATGAAATCACTAAGGAAGAGATTGAAGGCTATCTAAAGGCTATCCTTGAGTTAGACAAGCATGAAGAATTTGAAAGATTAGGAACTTATGAAGACTTGGTTTAATCAACTAGCCAAGCATAATTGGAAAAGAGAGCTAAGAAGAAAGTGAAATCAGTTATGAAAAACATTATGAAATAAGTTGGGGTGATAATAGAAGAAGCAAGTTTAGTGTGTAAAATAATCACTAGAATGAGATAGATTGGTCAACAAGGGATGATGTACATTCCACCCTTAGCATATGCTAGACCATCAAAAGGAGTGACAGTGACTATACCAACTACCATACCACCAATTTCTCCATATACAATAGTGTCCCAACAACAAGCACTTATCACATCTATAATTCCATTGATAAAGGAATCATAAGTAGAAAAAGAAGTAGAAATAGTTGATGTAAAGAGAACATCAGTCAAATTGGCTGAGGTGAAGCAAGAGTCACATGACTTTCTCAAGAAGAAAAGAATGAAGGCAATGGCAATAGGACATTAAAAGAAGCAAAATGAATTAATTCCTAGTATGCCTAGCAAGAAGATGGTAGGTCAAGTAGAGATTGAGAAGAAGGTAGAGGATCAACCAAAATTTGCACCCTCAAGAAGAAAGGCATGGAAGCCTAAAATTTAAAAGGTAAATAGTGTAATCATTAATGAAGACAATTTTGTTTAGTTGAATAATTATTATCATTTATATATAGGAATTGACATATTAGAGTTAGAGAATGCTATTATTAGACACATAATACTATTTCATAAGAAGTTTGACGATATTAAAGATGAGATCCCAAAAGATCTATATGAGAGGTTAATAAATAGAAGGAAAATGGTAGTTGATGAGGAGAAGCGCATCAAACATAATTAAATAAGGAAACTATGCCAAATATAAAGTGATGAACATATGACTAACCTGATGAAGAATCTTGAACCTTATCTTAAGAACAAGACAAGGGTCATATTAATAATGGGAAGTAATTATCAAGAAGTTAATGAGGAAACAGAAAAGACTCTTATGTAAATGATGGTAGATATGAATAAGGTAGTAGTTGCAGCACCTTGGATCACAATTGGAATAGAAACAATAAAAATTGGTGGCACAAAACTCACAGTTGATACAACTAAAAATCCTTTTAAGGATTATGGTACAAACATTATTACCAATATTACTAGTTACTAAAGTTCAAAGGATGAAGAAGAGAAAGAAGAGGGGGGAAAGGAGGAAGAAAAGAAGAGAAAGAAGGAAGAAAAGAAAAAGAAGGAAGAAAAAGAGAAGAGAAAGAAGGAAGAGGACACAAAGAAGGAGGGAGAGGAGAAAAGGAAGAAAGAAGAAGAAAACAAGAGAAAATAAAATGATGTAAATGAAAAGAAAAAAGACAAGGAGAAGAAGAGAGAAGAAGATGAGAAGAAGAAGGAAAAAGAAGATGAGAAGAAGAATGAAGAAGAAGAGAAAAAGAAGAAAGAAGAAGAAGAAGAGAAAAGAAGAAGAAGAGTAACAATAAAACTTTTAAGTCAATTCAGAATAACCATATACAACATTCACTCGTCTAGCCTACTGCATAAAAGAACTATTAAACATTTAAACCATATATGCATAGAGATTTGGTGACCCAGAAACCTTCCAAAATAGAAAGTAAAACTGGGGTGCGGATGATACCCACAAAGCTTCGTTACTATAGTATGAAGTTGGCTGGTTAAGCCTTACAATGATCACTTCTAGTGATCTACCCTGTTAGGAGCATAGAGGATTGCTAGATCCACCTTGTTAGAGGATTTACAAACATACTTTACAAGTATGCATTATGTTAGGAGATTTGAATAAAGACAGTTAAGTCTACCTTGTTAAAGGATTTACAAGAATGATTCACCTATTAGGATGAACCAACATATCAACTTACAACTTTACTAGATTCTTTATTGTAGATCACCTTCTGTGATTGATGAAATCATTTTTGCTCCTTGTAGACGTTGCTAAGTATTCTTTACTGCTGATGAATTTGCATTATCATAATTCCATATATTTCACTTCTCATATCATATCTTATGTCCCTTTTTTGTGTAGTATTCTATCTCTTGTATATCTATTGAATGATATAATACATTACATATATATACCATTCCAGTTATTCATGCAAGGTCGGCCAAACATAAGTAAACAAAATATAACTGAGTCAGAAAAATAGTAAAATAAACTCGGGTTCTTTAGACAAACTTGATGACCTTCTGATGCATGACATCCACTATGTTACTCGGCATCATCATACACTCGGTAGAGGTAGGGGCTCAGTTCATACTAGTCATACAACGTTGCCTAGAACTCAATAACCATTGGTGACTTAGTAGATATAGTGTCACTCGGTAGAAACTAACTTCTTCATTAACCTCCTGAGCTTGGTTATCACTGAGTCCTTCACTCGGTCATCACTGAGTGCTTCCTCACTCGGTTAATACTGAGTACATCTTTATGTGGTTAACACTAAGTGCTTCTTCACTTGGTTAACACTAAGTGCATCTTCACTCAGTTAACACTAAGTGCTTCTTCACTCGATTAGAACTATGTCTTCGACGCTTAGTTTGGACTGTATCTTCGACGCTCAATTTGAACTGTGTCTTCAGTGCTTAGTTTGAACTGTGTCTTCAGTGCTCAGTTTGAACTGAGTTGCCATCCCTCAGTCTAAACTGTATTACTCGATGCTCAGTTAGAACTGTGAGATGAGTGTTGTCACTAATGGAAAATAACTTTATGCCAACAATCTCCCCCTTTGGCATTAGTGAAAAAAACAATTATGATTCAAAGTTTATGTGCAAAAATTGAAATACAGTTCTGAATTTTCAAAATTTATCTTTGCAAGTCTTATTACACATATCTTTCTTACATGTATCTCCCCCATACAATATGCACAGTTTACACATATCTCTTGCATAATTATCTCTTGGAGTGTGCTATCTCCCCCTTTTTGACAATAATGCCAAATTAAACAATATATATTTACAAAGAGATTCCAAAATGAGAGATAAACTCAGAATGTACCTTGAGAATAAGAGCCAATGTCTTATCCAAATTTTCTTGCAAAATTTTTCTGGTGGAGAGTGCTATTTGAACTTTTGCAAAGAGTTCAATCATATGATATGCAATTGAAAAGTTTTTGTCATGAATCAATGTTTTGGAATGGACAATATGCTTCTGCATTGTGTCCATGATAGGAAGGATATATTTTGGATGTCAATCAGAGTACACCCGATCCTTGCTTCCTCTCTCAACAATTTTGCCTATTTCTCTAACAAAAATCTTATTCTGAGATGATGGGATGAACTTGAACTGTGGTCAAGCTACAACATTTGGGCACTAAACTTCATATCCTCATTAATTTTATTCAACTTTTCTTTGATTTCCTTAGTATACTCGGTAACATCACAAAGGTTTCCAAAAAGTGAAGTTACATTATTAAAAGAATGTTCAAAAGTACTCAAAATTTTAGACAATTCTACCTATTTTAATGCAATATGCTGAGCAATGTGCTCAAGCACCTTATTTTCAAATTTCTTCTCTACCTTTTCAATCAATTTTTCTTGGCCGGAGGTATCCTCATTGAATTTATATACAACCTCTTCTAACTGAGTCAAAATGTGTTGAGTAGAATCTACTTCAACACCTATAGCCTCTATTAGAATATTCTTAGCACTTTCAATAATACTATATTCCTGGTCTCTCTAATGCCTCAGTTGTTTTTGCCTTGCCTTTTGCTCTAATAGCTAACTGATCATTCTCATTTCATTGACTAATGTAGTATCTAGATCTATCTTTGGAATGAAAATATCCTTATCCAAGTCTATTTCCTTATCCACTACCTTGCTGGAAAACATGTATCTCTTTGCTTTTCCTGTAGTGACTTCACATTTTCCCTTTGAAACTGAAACAATAGTTGATGAGGCTGGACTGGCTAACAAAACTGGAATAAGACTAACTAGAGGAAGACTAAGAGAAGTGCTAATAGTATCAAAAATTGATGTTCCTCCCAAGATTGATGTACAAGTTGGAATGGGAGAACTAGCAGATGCAAAAATTGGAGCAGATGAAATTGTCAAAATTGAAGTACCAGTGGGTACATTTACTATACACTCTGTAGTAGAAGTTGATATGCTTGATGAACTTACTACTGTAGCTGATGATACATCAGTCAATGAAGATGGCTACAACTCAGTTGATGAAGTGGTAGACACTTGTATAGATGGAACCCAGAGCTAAGAGGAGATAGGTGAAGATTGAGTAATTGATAAAGCTGTTGTGCACACAATCTCACCAGTAGAAGCTATCTCCATAGTTGATGTAGCTGCTTTAGGTGGAGAGTGAGGAAGAGATGCAATGACTTTGGTTGCAATTTTTATAGGACCATCTTCCTCCTTAGCTTTTTTAACTTCTTCTTCCTCCATTTCATCTTCCTTGTCTTCTTTCTCAACATTTATCATCATTGAATGAAGATCCCCTGGAATATCTTCAATATCATCATCATCACTGCTGTCATTGTCCTTGATTTCAACAATTTCCTCACTGGATTTATGTATATGATAGATATTTTTCCACCTGTTTGTTGCATTATTTACAACATGCTCAATGTCTTTGATTAGTATCAAACAAGTGTGGAATCTAATCATCATATTACCTTCATGATCTTTCAGTGATTTCTTCACTTCTGCATCAGTGAGACTCAGTAGGAGATTCTTTAGGGTTTTCTCAAAGCTATCCTTGATAGTCTTGATTGCAATTTCCCATCTTGGTTGCAACCTCTCCAATAGCTCTTTAGGGATCTAAGAGGCAATCTCGTCCAGAGAGTATTTCCATCTTCCCAATTTACTCAATACCAGTTCCTCAATCTGCATTTTCTCCTGTTTTGTTCTTGTTTCAAACTTCAATGCTTTGAAGTTTGTAAAGCTAGCACCTGCTTCTAATTGCTTCAACCTTGCCTCAAATTGAGTGGAGGCTTGACAAGTATAGGTTCCTTCTTCCCCTGTCTTGTTCTCCTAGAGAAAATTGCAGTAGCTTTCTTTTTAGGTTTGGTGATAATCACCTTACCTTTCTTCCGTTGAGGCTCCTCTTCTTTTTTTGACTCAGTTTCCTCTTCTTCTTCATCATCTTCTCCTTTGCCTTTAGTAATCATCAGAGGACCAACTTTTGTTTTTATCTTTGCAATCTTCCTCTTTCCTTTGCTAATGACTTGAGGGATTTTGATTTGAAGCTCAATTCTGGCCTTAGCTTCATCATAAGTTCCAAAGACTGGTTGCTTTGGGTCTACTGGTTCATTCACCAGTGCTTCTATGATATCTCTAGTTTCATCAATATTGACCTCATAAGGAAGAGGTTTCACCCATGCAACTCGGAGCCTGACTGCATGCATGTATACTTTGTCACAATCTACCATAAAGCATACATCTTCTTTGTATTCCTCAACCAATTTAGGTGGAATCCAGAACCTATTGTTCATTCTTTCCTTAAAATCTTCAAAGTAATTATCCAAAATACTATCAAAATTTTCACCTAACTCTGCAATGAACTCATTTATTTGATAAAGAACGGGAATATCTTTTCCCTATACTACTGATCCTTTTGATGGAAAAGACTTTTGAACATAGAAAAATAAACAGATCAAAAGTGAACCGAATTTGCAGGAGTTGTTCTTTGAAGTCCTTATGCTTTCCATATTTTTATTAAATTGAGACAAAAGCAATTCAAACAGATCAAACTCAACATTCTTCTTTACTACCTTATATGCTAAATCTACTACTTCACAAGGTACACTGTTTGGATGGCTCGAACTGTAAATTTTATTAGCAAAGACGTGAATACCAAATCTTAATTCAGCATCAGCTACTGTACTGAGCTTAAGTCCTCTACCATCCCATTCTGCTTGGGTTAGCCTTTGCAATTCTTCCTGACCTAGGGTTTTGGTAGACTTAGCTTTGCTCAACATGGGAAGGCCAGTAATCTTGTTAATCATTTTCTTTGTGATAAGCACTGGTTGCTCTAACCACAATTTCCCATTGTGAACCTGACTGAGTACATACCTAACCCATTTAACTTGAAAATTCCTTGGCAAATGTGAAATGTGGGTTAACCCTTTTTTTTCAAGATGCTTATGCTCGAGTTTCAAATTTCCATCTACGCTCATTTCTCCTAGGGCATTATCAATTTCTAGGTTTCCATGTTCTTGAATGGAACATTTGAAATGAGAGCGAATGTCATTTATAAGGAGTACCTTTGGAGGAATTTGAGACTGGTCACCGTTAGGATCAAGTGATTCTACAATTGTTGGTGCCAATTTGAAGTTTGACACTTTCCATTCCACACCTTTAACCAGCATTTTTGAGCCTCTCTTTGCCTTGGAGCTGCTACTTTTGGATGCCATTGCTTCTCGGTAACTGAAGAGAAATTTTGAACAGATTCTTCACCCTTTAAAATTTGTCAAAATTTCTTTAAGCTTGCTTTGGAATTGTAGAAGATAACTTAGCTCTAAGTTCATAGTGAAGAATGAGATCAAATTTTGCCCTTTTTGACGAAAAATTCCTCATAAATGCTTGGTACGACGGTAGATGAAATGACAGGTTGTCATCCACTTGCTCGGTAGATACTATCAACTCAGTGATCAAAAGAAAACATTGATGTACTGACCTAACTCGATAAGGTCATGAACTGACCTTGCTTAGTTGATATAAATTAGTAAGTGAAACTTTATTTCACCCGACCGAACTCGGTTAAGTCTAGGATCAAAGTTTATCTGAATACTATTCTGATCATCTTTCTTCTTGTGGAACTATTTAGGATAATTCTTGGAAGATGTAGTTCCATACTTTCTTTTATGAATATTAATTGGAAATGGTGGAGTCACTCATTTCTTAAGTGATATTGCCATTGCTTGACTTATCTTGTTCGGTAGATTTTGGAATCCATTGTTGCTTCATTTGCTTCTGAATGTTGTCTACTTTGATTTTCTTCTCATCTTCAATTCTTTCTATATTCATGCAATTTCTAGCTATATGACCAAGTTTTGTACATGTATAGCACCTTACAGTAGTGTCCTTCTTCTTTAGGTGATGTCTTGCACAATTTATGCCAGTATGTCCATATTCTCCACAATAATGACATCTGCACCAGGTGTTGTAGTCCTATCCAAATATGGCTTTGACAAGTTGTTCAGCTAGATTGAATGATTTGGATCTGCATTGGAGTGCCTTGTGACCATGTTTTTTGCATTTGTGACAATTGCCTTCAAATTTTGGTTTATCTTTGCACTCATTTGCTTTGTGACCATGCTGACATTTACCATTGAATTTTTCTTTTCCATTGTTCCAGCATTTGTTTGATGTATGACCTAACTTTCCATAGTGATTACAAGTGGGTTTTTGATTCCTTTGTTCACCTTGTTTGGAGGATTCACCTTCTTCCTTGTAACCAAGACTAGCTTTACCTTTATGTCTATAAAGATTTTCCTCATTTTGTTGATTTAATTGATTCATATCTGCTTGGGATTTCATCATTCTTTCATTGACTTTCCTTTCAGAGATTAGATCATTTTCCAAGCTCTCATTGATTTGTCTATCAGTTCTTAAATCATTCTATAGACTTTCATTGATTTGCTTTTCAGTGTTTAAATCATTCCTTATTCTTTCATTTTGTACTCTGAGAATCCTAATTTCTTCATTTGCATTAGAGAGTTGGTCTATAAGGTCTTCATGCTGATGGGATTGATTATGAATTTTATGGCTTTTATCTTCCAATTCTTCTTGTGCTTTTTTCCTTTGTTCCAAAACTTCACATAGCCTAACTGACTATATTTCTTGCTCTCTTTTAAGCTTTCTTACCTCTTCTTGCAGAGATCCATTCTTTTCTAGAAGTTCTTTGATTGCCTTGTCAGCTTCTTCTAAACTACTTGATGGTAACAAATCTTCAATCTTTTCTTCAACATAGTGATTGTCATTCATTTTTCTTGCAAGTTCCTTTCTTCTTTTTAGGGATTGAGAAAGATGCTCCTTTACTTCTTTGAGTTGAACCATGGCCATTTCTAGATCTAACTTTTCATTTTCAATAACTTTCTCCAGTCTGAATATCTCCATATTTTAGATCTTTCCTCAAGATATCAAACTTTGTCCTAAGAACCAAAATGCTCTGATACCAATTGTTGGAAATATTCAAGATATAATAGGTTATTGAGAGGGGAGGGGTGAATCAGTAACAATAAAACTTTTAAATCAATTCTAAATAACCATATACAACATTCACTCATCTAGCCTGCTGCATAAAAGAACTATTAAACATTTAAACCATATATGCATAGAGATTTGGTGACCCAGAAACCTACCAAAATAGAAAGTAAAATTGGGGTGGGGATGATACCCACAAAGCTTTGTTATTTTAGTATGAAGTTGGTCGGTTAAGGCTTACAATGATCACTTCTAGTGATCTACCCTGTTAGGAGCACAGAGGATTGCTAGATCCACCTTGTTAGAGGATTTACAAACATACTTTACAAGTATGCACTCTATTAGGAGATTTGAATAAAGACGGTTAAGTCTACCTTGTTAAAGGATTTACAAGAATGATTCACCTGTTAGGATGAACCAACAGATCAACTTACAACTTTACTAGATTCTTTATTGTAGATCACATTCTATGATTGATGAAATCATTTTTGCTCCTTGTAGACCTTGTTGAGTATTCTTTACTGTTGATGAATTTGCATTATCATAATTCCATATATTCCACTTCACATATCATATCATATGTCTCTTTTTTGTGTAGTATTCTATCTCTTTTATATCTATTAAATGATATAATACATTACATATATATACCATTCCAATAATTATTCATGCAAGGTCGGCCAAACATAAGTAAACAAAATATAACTGAGTCGACAAAATAGTAAAATAAACTCAGGTTCTTCAGATAGACTTGATGACCTTCTGATACACGGCATCCACTACGTTACTCGGCATCATCATGCGCTCAGTAGAGGTAGGGGCTCGGTTCATCCTAGTCATACAAAATTGCCTAGAACTCGGTAACCATTGGTGACTCTGTAGATATAGTGTCACTTGGTAGAAACTAACTTCTTCATTAACCTCCTAAGCTTTTTTATCACCGAGTCCTTCATCACTCGATCATCATTGAGTGCTTCCTCACTCGGTTAATACTGAGTGCATCTTTACTCAGTTAACACTAAGTGCTTCTTCACTTGGTTAACACTAAGTGCGTCTTCACTCGGTTAACACTAAGTGCGTCTTCACTCAGTTAACACTAAGTGCTTCTTCACTCGATTAGAACTGTGTCTTCGACGCTCGGTTTGGATTGTATCTTTGACGCTCGGTTTGAACTACGTCTTCAGTGCTCGGTTTGAACTATGTCTTCAGTGCTCAGTTTGAACTGAGTTGCCATCACTCGGTCTGAACTGTATTACTCGATGCTCGGTCAGAACTGTATGATGAGTATTGTCACTAATGGCAAATAACTTTATGCCAACAAGAAGTAGGAATAAGAAATGAAGAGAAGTGCACAAGACACATCCCTTAACCTTGAAACACTATCAGGATAAGATGATGATGATCAAACAAAGTTAGTATTATATCTAAGAAAGATAATAAACAAGAACAAGCAAGTGAAGAATTTGTAGAAAATTCTTATAGATGTAACTGAAAAGTTACAAAGTACACTTGGGTGAGAATATCAAAATAAGATCTAGAGGATAGAGAGAAGGTAGTGATTCAAGAATTTGATGCTAAATTCACTAAATTTTTAGATGTAGTAGTATTCCAAGCCCAAGTCAAGCATGACACTCAAATGTTTGACACTATGTTTCAAAACATTAAGAATGGCTTATGAGCTCTTGATGCATGAATCAAGGAGATAAGGAGATGCAAAAAAGAAGTGAAGGTAGTATATGCAACATTTCTATTTCAATCAATTTCACATAGGATGGTGATGATGAGATATAGAGGAAGTGTGACAAAGTAGAGGCACTAGTAAACCAACTTCAATAGCCAAGCATAAAAATTGAAGACATTAAAGGGAAGATAAGAATGACTTATGATGAGATAAGTCTTGGAAATATGGCTAAGTAGGATAAGGGTTATAATTTATAGAAACATATAATTTTTCAATGGAAGGCAAAATGTACAAGTAAATATTCTATTGTCAAAGACATAAACTTGCCTAAGTGTTAGACAATTTTAATAACAACAAAAAAATAGTTTTTGATATTGTGAAGTCTACGAAGTCATTTGTCACATGCTTAGTTACATATGGACAATATGGATCTAGTCATAATGATTTCATCAAGGGAACATATTAGTATGGGTTGTATGGAACAAGTTATAGGTTAATTAATAGTAAAGACAATGAAGAGAGAAAAATAAAGTATGAGAAAACAGAGTTAATTACAAGTTGAGGAATTATTTTGGGAACAAAATAATTTCTTAACTAATTAGGGATGACATCCTAGATGTTAAGCCTAAGTTAGCATGAGCTAATTTTATATTTTTCCAAATGTGTAAAAGCATCAAATCATCTGGACAAAGATTTGTAAAAAGGAAAAGTATAAGTAAGAAATCATTATTTGTGAAATGTGTGGTTTGTAGCCAACTATGCATGCGATATGTTAATTTATGTAAAGGTGATGTGATGTGAATTCTAATGAAAGATAAGAGATCTAAAAAGTACATTAATAAAAAATAAAGAGTTTTTTTTACCTATCTCTTTTGTATATAGGCATTATATTATATAATTGCTTGTTTGGGTAGCGGGCTCTTCTTGCATACATTTGTAATTGTACTATCAACTCCCAACAGGGTTGAGGATTTTTAAAAGGCCTAATCCTCAAACAAGAACCAAGAAAATATTTTTATTTCATAGACTCTTAATAGGGTCAATATCCTTAACAAGATTGTTTTTTTAGTTGATCATTCTATGGGTGCCATCCCCACTAGGGTTTTCCCTTGGTCAGGGTTTCCCTAGTTAACTAAATATGGTGTTAGGAGTTCTCTTCATGTATGGATTTATTTACTATTCAATGTTGCTGGTTTACTTGCATATGCTTTTTATAAAGTAAGTAATAATATTTATTTGTGGACGAATTTTTTTAGAATATTGATTTAGCTTCGCTCTACACCTAATATTATCTATTTCTAACAATTGGTATTAGAGCATAGTTACTCTGAACAGGCTTAACATCTAGAGTAAGATCCCTATGAATATGGAATAGTTAAAGAGGAATCTTGAAGAATCCCTTGAGCACATTGATCTTCTCACTAAAGAAAGAGACAACCTAAAACAAAGGTATGAAGATGCAAAAGATAACATTGAGAAACTGAAAGATAGGACTGATCATCTCAAATCTAGAAAATAACCTAGAAAGAAAGCTAGTGGTAATGATAAGGTAACAACCATAATGAAAGAAAATGAGATTTTGAAATATGAGTTCAATATTGTTGAACTAAATTTGAGTTTGAAGAGAGATGATAGTGTGATTGAATTAGATCTGAAATCTGAGAATGTAGATCTAAGATCCCATCTGACTCAAGTGGCATCTAAATTACATTCTATAAAAATAGAGTGTGTACAATTAGAGAAGTATAACACTATTGTGAAAGGAAAATTGATTAAGGATAAGAAATAGTTAGAAATTTTATATTTTAGTAGTGATAAAATTGATGAACAAATATTTTATCATAGATCTTATAAGATAGGTTGTATATTTTATTAGAGAAAAATTAGAAAAGAAAACTAAAGCTAGAAAAAAACCAGATTTGGTTATTGTTCAGAATGAACCTAAGGAGAATAACTAGAATATGATTGAACCCAGCATGTGTACAAAAGTACCTAAAGAAGTTGAGTAAGTCAACCTGAGAAATGTGATGAACCCAAACAAATAGATAAAGTTGAACCACCCAAAAAGAAGTAAGACATGAATTTAGAGGTAGATTTTTTGTATGTAATGAAGTTGGCTATATTAAGAGAGATTGCATAGGTAATTCTTTCAAACATATTTCTAATTTCTATTGTTATAATTTTTATGGTTTTGGACATAAAGTAGTATATTGTAGGAAACCTAATTTTGATGGTAATAATGGCAATAGTAGAATGTTTAGGGATACTTACCCCGCAGGTAATGAAAGAAGGAGATCTTCAAGTAGATCTAACGATGGATAAGTAGCTAATGGAATAAGAAGAAAAATTGTGTATTATAAGTGTAATAACTTTGGACACACTATGAAAAATTATAGAGCATCATTCAATTAGAATGAACCTAATTAGAGGAGTACACTTGTATGTCATTTATGCAATAACTTTGGTCACTTAGTGAGGTTTTCCAGAATGGATAGGAGGAACATCAACAAGAACCCAAATTTCAGAAGAAACAATAGCAAAAATAACAAAAGGAATGACATTAGTAGTAGAAATAAAAAAGAAGCACTCAAAGAGCATGTTGAATAATTCAAGTATTTTTGAAGAGAAATGATCCATCAAGTTTACATGTGGTTTTAGATGAACAATATCCTAATACACTTGATGAGAGATCTAAATGAGCCATTATGTGAGATTCATCTTATTTGAATTAAGAAACTTTCTATGAAAGATAGAGTATCATAGAGATGGAATAGAAGTTAGAGATTGATGTAGAGGCTGTGACATGGAAATGGGATTAGCATATAGTAAGGAATCTTTGATTAAGAGAGAAATTCTTTTGGAGATCATGTTAGGCCACAAGAATGAATACAAGTTTAAAAGATAAAAGATGACATCTTTTACCAAATTGGTAGTTGTGCAATCAATGTGAAGTTCAAATTGAAAATATTTAAAGCACGCAAAAAAGATTTTGAGTACCATTCAATCATGTCAATAATTAAGAATAAATTGAGAGTGAACTGACAATGAAGTAAAGGAAAAATTGGAGAATTTTTTAGTGTGAAGTGAGAAAGCCTTAGTACATGATTTTTAGGTATTTTATAGAGTTTTTCAAAGTCTTTTAAATTAGTTCAAGATAGAAAATCCAATTGTGTGTGATATGAATGAGAGGCAAAGGTAAAAATTCAAGAAGCACCAATTTGTATCTCTAATGGATGCTTCTTTAGGAGTATTTTCACAAGTTTTAGAAAACATATTGCATTTTTAAAATGTTAGGACATACATACACTAAAAGTTTGAAAGTGTTGGTGATAGTGACATTCACAAAGACCTAAAAATTATGTGTGATGGAGACCTATCCCTAAAGAAATAATTTTCACATTTTAAGGGTTTGAATATCATGAGTTATATGTTGAAGCATAATTATTTTGTGAAGAGTACATGAAGGCATGTTCTAGGTAGAAGACATCCCTGTGATGATTGTCAATAACTTGATTCACAAGGTCACTGGTCTATGTAATAAAGGTTGCAACATATTGAATAAAAATAATGTAAAGAAACTAGTGGAGACAATCTAAGAACCAAATATAATGGAAGAAATATGAGAATTGATCTCATAGCTAAGACTGATGTAAAGGTAATCGACAAAATAATTGGATACAAGGTGAACCATAGTTCAAGATTGAATTATGTGCCTATTGGATTTATCCATCTAGCTTACCTAATGATGGCCAAAAGAGGAAATGTGAATATGTGTGAGATAGTTAAGAAGGAATTGTTCACCAAAATTAAAAAATTGAAGAAAACTAAGAATGTGGTGTTTAGGTTTGAAGCCCTATTGACACATCTATCATTCTTTGTAATTAGATAATTCTTTGACATACCTAATAGGAAATGGGACAATAGTTAGTATATACTAAGTTTGGTGACACATTTATATAGGAAGCATTCAGAGGAAAAGGTGACAACGGATATAAGTAAGATGATGAAGAACTTCCAATTTGAAATGAAGAAATGATTCAAGATCCCCCATCACTAGTGGAAAAGTACAAGGATGAAATATGTTTCATTATTGAAACTAATATCACATGTATGGAAGTAGTTAAACCCAAAATTAAGTTCATAGACCCTATGGGCTATGAAATGAGTGAAGATCTTGTTGAAGGATATGCAAAGATCGTCCTAGAATTTGACAAGAATGAGGAGTGCCCTAGATGGGGTACTTATGAGGAAAGGATAAAAGAAGTTTGCAATGAACTTTATATCGAATATATTAAGGAAAAGATAGATAAGAAAATAGAAGCTATCTTGAAAGAATATGGAATGACTAGAGAGGAATTTAATGAAGTTAAATGGATATCCTTAGAGATGAAGGTAAGTGGGGAAAATGATGTATTAATAACTACACCTATTGCTATAGCAAGACCCTTAGAGGGAGTGATAGTAGTAAGATCTTCTTCACATACACCTATTGTCCCTTATGTTGTAGTAGCACAAGTGCAATCCACTATTGTACATCCATTGAAGAAGAATAATAAAGAGGAGGTACAAATAGTAGAAGGTAAATAATGCACTCCTCTAGCCAAAATGAAATCATAGAGACTTTCTAAGTTAAAACAAGAGGTTGAGTCACCCAACAAGAAAATAACTAATCTTATTTCAAGTGGATCAATCAAGAGAAGAAAGACCTTGCAAATGATTAACTCATAATTAGATGATGATGAAGAAGAGGAAATAGAAGATAGAAAAACTAAACAAGTAGTTAGTGAAGCAATGACATTAGCTAGAATGAAAACTTTGAAACCCAAGGTAGAAAATCTAAACATGCAAATTATTGATAAGGACAATTTCATTTAGTTGAATAAGTATTATAGCATGTATAATTATATCAATTGAATACAATTAGAGAATTTTGTATTTAGAAATATGATTTTGAAGAACAAAATATTTGAAGATATAGATAAGAATATTCCTCAAGATTTGTACAATAGACTAATTAATAGGAGAAGAAGGGTCCTTAAAGACGACAAGAAAATTAGAGAAAATTTAATAAAGAAAACTTGTTAAGTTTTTAATTGTGAGAATTTTCCTTAGGGAAAAATTCACCCAAGACCAAGGAACTCAAACACAAGCACAAAATAGACCAGAGTGTGATTAGAATAATTGTATAGTATTCAATTCAATGTACAAGTACACTAGGAGTGCCTATATATAAAATTCTTTGAGATGCATCTAGAAAGCCTAGGACTTAGCATCATGATAAGTCATACAACCAAGCACATGTCCACCAGATATGGGTTATCCTCCATTAAGCATGGAAGTTAGTGTGATGATGAGAGGATAAGCCTACAATGGTGTAGTATGCAAATTTATGTTGTAGACATCATGTGCTAATTTAGGAGTGTGAATAATTGTGTTGTCTACATCACAACTTAGTGAATGATGTAGACTCCAATGTTGTAGACACCATGTGTTGAATTAGAGTTGTGCACTTCTATGTTGTCAACATGAAAACTCATAAAGGTAAGCAAACTCTTAAGTGTCTCACAAAATAAATAATAAAATAATGTAAAATAATAAAATAATGCACTAACCTAAGTAAACTTAAGTAAAGTATGAATAGTAAATATCTATTTACCCTAACCACCCCGTTAAGTGCAACTTAGTGGAATGCACTTAAGCTCACAAATGCATGATGCATCCTAGACACTAGGCCATGTTAGGTACCCATGTACAAAAGTAATGCTATACATACAATGATGCAATACAATTTCTCATAAAGTAGAGAAAGAGGGAAAACCTCATGGGAAAACCCCTCCTCCAAAAAAGAGAGATAAGTACAATAAAGAAGATGAGAGAGAAGAAGACCTCAGATGAGGAAATAATCCCTCCTATAAGAAGGAGAAGAGAGAAGTCAATGGACTCCCCTTTTCTGCAACATCATGCGCCCCCAAGAGATCTCACAAATGAATATACTTGACCTCGATGAAGGGTTTGGTGAAGATATTGGCAACTTAGTTTGTTGTAGGATAGTACTATAGTGCAATGATCTAGTCATGCATCATCTCTCTGATATACTCTATATGAACTTCAATCTACTTGGTCTATTGATGCTAAACTAGATGCTTAGAGATCTCAATTTCACTTTGATTGTCATAATGAATAACTATAGGTTTAGGTAGATCAAATCCAAACTCCTTCAGGATGTGTTATAACCAGAGAACCTATGTAGCTACTTGACAGTGCCTCGACACTCAGCCTTTGTGGAAGAAAGAGCAATATTATTTTTCTTCTTACTCTACCAAAAAATAGGGTCAAAACCAAGGTGAAATATGTAACCTAAAGTAGACTTGTGAGAATCAAGGTCCCCTACATAATCTAAGTCTATGTATCCAACTAGCTGAAGTCATATACCTATTGGTCTGAATTTTTGCATGATAGAAGTCCTTTGTCCAAGAATAGAACTTTTAGATTGTGTCCATAAATGGTGAGTAGGGTCTTAGCTAAGTCATCCTTTTGTTAGCCTTCAAATTTTTTTGTGAAAACCCTACATTTCATTCCATTCGTAAATTGTCAGGCACAAAATGTTTGAATTTTCAAATTGGGTGAATATTTTGTTCCCTTTATATCTTTTGTGTCTCGACCAACTTTTCCTCTCAGATTCCCCAACCGTCTGATCTAAATAGATCCACCATTGTCATTTCCTTGCTATGAAAACATGGGCACTCTTTATGTATAGTGAGGTAGCGAGTGCCAAAAAGTTATAAGACAAGACTGCAAAATGAGGAAACGGTAGTCAAATAATTATTTTCTAGCTGAATTCTCAGTCACATACACCTTGCAAGTACTGTTAGAGCTAGAAAAGGGACCCAGTTAGAAATAGTCAAAAGTTGGCATCAAAATGAGGCTCTTTCTGATGCTTTGCTACCTCACTATCAGAAAATTTTAACATCTTGCCATTAGCAAAGTAGCAAGGTGCCATAAAATACAAGATATAGTGACCTCAAAATTTATCGATAACCATGATTTGTCCAAGTAGCATGACCAATTTGTTTGTAGAAAAAATCTGCAGGAATACAAAGGGAAACAAGGATGGAATTCAAGTAAGTAAATCTATTGTAATCTCTGTAGGTGTTTCAGTTCTATAAAGCATAATCAAAGATGCCTCAAAAGAAGGGATTTTTAGGTCAAGTAAATTATTTCGATAGAAATGTACATGATGACTTGCTTGAGTTGCTAGCTGAGTCTACTATAGAGACAGTGCAAGTTAAAAGGCTAACCTCTTTAAATCCTAGGTTGAGGATAGCTGATGGATTGTATGAAAAGGGTAATTGGGTCTAGGATGCTCAAACCTTGCAAATTGGTTTGAATTTGTTCAAGAAATGGTTTGCAGAAAGGAAATTGTATGCCCCACATGCCAATATATAGATTTTTGACTTGGGAAAGCTAGTTGTTCCTAGTGTGTTTATGGATTATGACCTCCTTGAGGCCATGGTGAAGAGTTATGATCAAGCCACTAGGGTAGTGAGAAGAGTAGATGGTGAAGTTTTAATCACCATCAATCCATAATTGATTAGGGAAGTTTTCTATTTGGAACCTCTCACTAGGTATCATGTGCCCATTGATTTTACAAAATTAGAAAAAGAATATATGTCAAAGAAGGATGTAGTTAGAAAAGGTGCACTAAAGGCCCGCATTGGTAGAATTGAAACCCTACCAAGAATAACATCATCCTCTAAAGAACCTTTTAACAAATCATGCTTCAATCCCAGGGTAGTAGAGATATATAGGACCCTGTGTAAAGTTTTTGGAGAGGATGAAGAAGACTTTATCCCTGTGAGTTTTATGTATATGATCACTCAAATCTACTCATTCTATGTGGAAATAATTTTTTATTTTGCTTCTTATCTGGCTGATGAGATTCATAGTGGATTGGTGGGGATTGCAAAGGGTAAGGTTGAAAAGGTTTGGGGCCAATATTCCCTATTGATGCACATGTTTCTATTTAAGGGGGCTACATACTTTGGTAAAGAAATGTTTTTGAACAAAGAACAAGAGGGGGAAGCACTACCAATTCAATTATGGAGTGCAGATATGACTAGAGAGGTAGAAAATGCTAGTTTTGTTAGATTTGATAGGCACTTTTCCTCCAAACTAAGATGCCTCATATTGAGTGACAATCCCAAAATTCCTAAGGCACTAATGCACCTTGTTAGTCCTATGGAAAAAGCACATAGTCTAAAAGTTTCACATAATTGGGGAGATGTCATCCCATATTTAGTTTCAACTGTCATTAGAGTTTATGGATTCAAAGGGACACCCCATGTACTAGCTTACTAAGTGCCCTTAAAAGTAGGAGTGGCTGAATTTTTGTGGTAGTTGGGAGGAGTGGAAGAAGCCTTTTTTCACAAAAGGGGAACATGATCAATTTTTCCCACTTGCATAGTAGCCCACTAGTTTGTAATAACCAAGGAAGGGTGGGTCTTCCTCTATAAATTTTTGGATCAGTATAAAATAGCAGTATCTCATTCTCATTTTTGTGATGTAGAAGATTTCTTTAATTCTTCTCTTAGGCATAGAATCAAGCTTCATCTAGTTCAGCATGAATTTTGTTTCCCTGAAGATGTAATAAGGAATGGGTACTCTAGACAGGAGCAAGAATAAAAGAAAGAAAAATGGAAAGTCTATTCAAAAGTTTTGGATTTTATTAATTTTTTTGATAAAGATTACAACCCTCTTAGTAATGTTGTGACTATTGTAGATAGGATAAATAAGCTTATGAGTACATTCCCTAAAATAATGGAGGTAATGAATGAGAAGAAGCAACATTTCATTGATTCTTTTCCAAAAAAAGCTAGGGAAATGATGAGAAGATTGGGTTTCACTCCCAATATAAAGGCAGGCCCACTGGTTTTGCAAAGGAGGATAGGATATACTTTCATTCAGGATCAAAGGCCCATTATGAATAGAGGAAAATAGATAGTTCAATCTACTAGTGCTGCTTTTGAAGAAAGGCCACCTGAACCCTCTCCTAAGAGAAGAAAGATAATAAGGGAAGAGCAACCACATGATGAAAGTTACTCACCTTCCCAAACCCCTATCAGAATTGAGGAGGAGCAGCTCACTAATGAGCAAATTGAACAAATTGGATCATAAGGGGGAGTCTTTATTACCCAAGCAGAGATTGATGAAGGGAACCCCCAGGAGCCTCCTATGTGAAGTTTTGAGTTAACTATAGAAAATTTTAGGGGAAGGGAATTAGACCCTATTTTAGAACAAGCCAGTCATCAATTTTTGTCTGATGGTAGTTTTGTAAGGTCTAGGCCTTTCCATCAGTTTGCCTGGAGAGCAAACATGCACATTTTTGAGGATAGATGTAAAACTATGAAGGAAGAGCATCCAAAAATGGATGAATCCTCCATTCAGGATCAAATAAAGGAACAAATGATACAAGAGTTCCAAAATATAACCCTTGAAGAGGGAAGACAGATGGTAAAGGCTGAAAATATTTTATTATTACCCAATTGGGAAATTGCTGATGCCTTGATTTTTAATTATGTGTCAAAAAATTTGGGATTGCAAGATCTAGATAAAAGAGAGTTCTTGGGAAATGCATTTAGTAATGACCAAGTTTCTCTTGTTATGTGGTCATTAAGAAGAGGATCTAGGGCTACTCCATCATAGCCTGATGATTCAAGACTAATAGGGAGTATCATTGTGAGGAGAGTTGCTGATACCTCACATGTATAGGCAACCCACATGAATGTGGATTATTCTCAATTTGCTTTGGCTACTATTGAAAGGGAAGAAAAGGAAATGACTAAGCTATAGAGAAAGTATAAAATAATGGTGGATGCATACTATAAAGAGGTGAAAAAGAGAATTGAGCTTGAGAACAAGCTATTGGGAAAATCCACTAGGCCAAGAATAACATACCCTCGCCCCCCAGTTGAACCCTTCAAATCCAACCCCCTCATAGAAATACTAGATACACTCCAAAAGCCACAGTACTACACTACTAAGGATTTTGAAGAAGAAAAAGGTAAATTTTGGGCCTTACATGTAGAATTGGAATCCAAATATGAAGATAAACTAAGAAAAGCTCTCACATATTTGAGGGACAAAGTTGAATGGCCACTAATTTATGATCAGTTGATCAAGGTGATCAATAGCTAGGAGGATTTGAAAGCCAATGATGAGGCTCTAATGCCTATTGTGAATAAATGGGTAAGAAGGGAGAAAGAAATAACATTTTTGTGTTTCTCTATTATAGATGATTCTTTTGATCAAATAGAAAAAAACATTTGATATTGTTTTTGATCTTGCTAATTTTGATAATAAAAGGATTCATTTACAAAAAATATTAGTAGGCTACTTGAACAAGTAAAAGAACTAGAAATTTAGTTTGTTTCCTCATGCCCTAGATAAAAAGAATAATTTGAGAAGGAAAGATGAATGGGAAAAGGAACTTGATGATTTATTCTATTTAAGAATGAATCAAGTCATTAATGAAACAGGGCATGCACTGTGGGCTACCACAATAGAAGAAATGGTGAAGGCTCAAATATTCTTTGATTCTTTAAAACAAGAATTCATTGCCATTAATAATGAAGCTGAATATGTGCTAGAAAGATAGAGGGATATTTTGCAATTCAATTGGCTAGATGACACATTATTTGACAAGTGGATGGTAGAAATGGCTCTTGGTGAACAGTTTGATGAAGGTGAAAATGATAGTGATGAGGTGCAAGGTGAGGAAATCCAAATCATTGATAACATCACTACTCAGGCCCAACTAGAAGAAGAAGACAAGAATAATTTGCCACTTTCAGTTGCAGACCCAGGACCACATGATGCCGATACAACTAAAGAAAGGGAAAAGGTAGATATTGTTCCTACCATATAGGATAAAGGTGGTGAAGACCCATAGGTGGAGATTAATGTGCCATCATCAGAACAAACTTCATCGTTGGCTAATTTGGCAGTTGCATACGAAGAGGGATCAGATCAATAGCCAACTCAGCAACACTAGAACATGTGATAGAAGCTGATCCACCTAAAAGAATGTTTTGATTTGGATATCTTCTATTACCCACATTTTTTTCATTTTGTGATAGGTGTATGTAAATATTCCTTGTAAAGGGCACCTATCATTTTCTCTTAGCCTGAAGCTTGTTGCATCTCACACTATATAAGTGAGATTCTAGGGCTAGAGAAAGGGTCCACATTCTATTTTTCTAAGTGATACTTAGTCTATTTTTTGTCCATCATTTAAAGAAAAAATTGGTGGTGTATTTTCTCTGTCAGATCTTGAGAATACATGAATATAGAATGATATATGTTTCTTCTAAAGGTCATTCTGATTCTACTGTAAATTGTATACAATTTTCAAGGAAAATGAATCCAAATTATGAATTGTCCGCATATCAATTCTTTCTAAACTTTGTCTCCTTTTGATTACTTGGTTATCTTGATATTGTATAAGTAAAGGCTTGTGCAATTGAATGCAATCCAGTCAGGTTGTATATCTGTTTATCATTGCTATTAATTCAATGGATTAAGTAAAAGCTTTGATGAATGTGATAAGATTGTTGTAGTTGTGGAAAGGGTTTTGAATGATGAATTTTAATAAGAATTGCTGATAAAATTTGTTGTAAGGCAACAAATTAGATCTAGAAATTTGTAGAAGACTCTGAACCCCAATGGATTAGGCACTGATCAAATTTGATCAAGCTGAAAGAGAAATGTGTCACAAATGGTTGTCAAAAATGTAGAATTAAATCAATTTTACTTTTATTTCCTATAGATCTTCAAAGTTGGCCAGTACTTGTGTGCATGGAATGTTTTAGCTTCAATTAGCCACTATTTCTTAGAACACCTATAGATCTATAGAAGAATTTTGGCCATATCTGTTAGATTGGATGTGTTTATCAAATTATCAAGAATTGTACATGTATTTGAGGATTTGAGATGAAAATCAAAATGAAACTAAAATAATCCTCATATAGTATTTCCCAGTCTTGAATCATCCCTAGGTATACCCCCCCTGGTTTTGTAGAGCCAGAAGAGTAGAAAACCACCATTGGTTTTGTTGAAGTTGGATCCAAATGGTTTGCACATACAATTGATGATAAGAAGTGGCTAGTCTTTAGATTGTGTGAGTATTGACATCTTGGTATTAAGCATTTTGTTGCTTAGAAGTTTTAAAACACCAATAGTACCTACTAGATAATGTATCCCATGTGTATGTGTACCTTTATGTAGTACAAGATGTACTTGGCAGCCTTCCAATAAAGCTCATGTGGATCTTGCATGAAGTGAGAAACCATGCCAACTACAAAATAAATATCAGGATGTGTATGTGTCAAGTATATAAGGCTACCAACTAACAATCTATACAATGTAGCATCAACAAGTGAAGTGGTGCACTTAACCTCTAGCTTGACACCTAAAATAAAGGGAGTAAGAGAAGGCTTGTAGTCACTCATGTGAAACTAAGAAAGCAAGTCAAGAGCATACTTGGGTTGTGAAAGTGTGATCCCTATTGAAGACTTTGTGATCTCAATACCAAGGAAATAATGTAGCAAACCTAATTCTATCATAGCAAATCTGTCCTATAGAGAGGTCTTGACACTAGCAATGATGGATAGAGTGCTCCTTTTAATGATCAAGTCATCTACATAAAGCACTAGTATCAAGTGTGAGTCATCCTTCTAAATAATGTAGACATTTGAATCAGAATGACACCTGGTGAAGCTTGCTAAGAGTAAGAAGGAATCCATCTTGCAATACCAAGCCTAAGGAGCTTGCTTAAGACCATAAATAGACTTCTTCAATCTACTAGCCATAGTAGAATCCTGTATGAACCCCTATGGCTACTCCATATAAATCTCCTCATGAAGATCACCATTCAAAAATGCACTCTTTACATCCATCTAGTGTACAACCCAACCATGAGCTACAACAATAGCTAGTGTCAAGTGAATAGAGTTCATCTTGGCAACTGGTGTAAAAGTCTCTATATATTCAATACCTAGAACTTGCGAGAAACCTTTGGCAACTAGTCTAGCATTATGCTTATCCACACTTCCATACACTAAAAATTTGGTTTGATAGATCCACTTACATTGAACCACCTTTTTTCCCTTAGGAAGGGGAACTAAGTCCCAAGTGTTATTTTTCATCAAAGAGTTATATTCTTCCTCCATATCCTTGTCCCATTCAAGAATACCTAATGCTTCCTTAAATGACTATGGATCTATGGAAATGGCTATATATGCATGTGGAAATGACCTGTGTTGTGACCTTGTCCTTTGAGTGTCTGAAAGATTTCCCACCAAGGATCCTACTACATCAAGAGTTTGATGTGCCCAACAAGGTTTAGTGGAAGAAGAAGAAGGAATGTACTCAACTTTTTGTTGACCCTATGAAGGTGGTTTCCTACGAGTCAATGTTGAAGGAATCTCATCTTCTAAGTTAGTATCATCACTATGATCACTATCCATGAAGGAGGAAGAAGGAGGAGTTAAAGAAGCTAAACTTGGACAAGTTTCTTCAAAGTGAACACTCCTCTCATAAAATATTTCATAAGTCTCTGGATCCATTAATTTGTATGCCTTGAAATGGTTAGGATATCCAACAAATATACATGGTTTTCTTTGTGGTTCTAATGCCTTTCACTTTTGTGGAGGTATCCTTGCCCGTGCTAGAGAACTGAAAACTTTGAAGTGCTTTACACTTGGTTTTCCTCCACACCATGCCTTAAAAGGTGTTATTCCATCTAAGGCCTTATTTAGACTTTTTTTTTGGATGTAGTTGGCACAACACATGAATTCTGCCCAAAACACTTGATCTAGAGACTTTTGTTGAAACATACAAGTGGTCATTTCCTTAAGGGTTCTATTCTTCCTTTCAGAAACACCATTTTGTTGTGACATGTATGTAATTGAATGTTGAAGATCAATACCCTCATGTGTGCAAAAGAATATAAGCCTAGAGTTAGCATATTCCCTTCCATTATTTGCTCGTAGAATCTTGATGGCTTTCCCTAATTTTTTCTCAACTTGAGCTTTGAAGGTGATGAGGTTATCAAATACTTCACTCTTATGAGCAAGAAAAAAGACCCAAGTGTACCATGAAAAGTCATCAATAAATGTGAGAACATAGTGGGCCCTACCAAATGATGGTACTAGAAATAGGCCAGATACATCACTATGAACCAATTCAAGAACAACAATTGCCTTCCAAGACTTTCCCTTGTCATATTTCTCTTTGGCATGCTTGCCTACTTCACAACCTAGACATACACCCTTTGAATACTTGACTTGAGGTAGACCAATGACCATATCCTTGCTACTGAGTTGTTGAAGGTAGTAATAATTAAGATGTCCAAATCTATCATGCCATAGTTTACTTTGTGTATTTGAATGAGTCAACAAGGCAAAGGAAGTGGACTTAGGCACAAAATGTGAGAAAGAATAAAATCTTGTTTCAAGATTAGCCTTTCCAACTATCACCATAGAATCATCTTGGAGATTTTTCACCATAACTGTATTAGGGAGGAACTCTACTTTTTTGCACATCCATAGTGAGTTATCGGGTAGATGGAGAGAAGGTTGGTGCTAAGGTTAGGAACATGAAGTACATCCTTGAAGATGTGATTTTCCAACTCAATATTTCCTTTACCTTCTACTTCCACTTGAGTATCATTTCCCACATAGATGTAAGGTACATTTGATGGTTTTAAAGAGGAAAATTGCTCCCTTGAAGCACCCATATGATGTGTTGCTCCTGAATCAAGAACCCATTCCTCAACATTGTTTGTACTTGCTATCAAACCTTGTCCCTTGCCATTTGAAGTGGATGAAGATCCCTTATCCTTATAGGCATTTGGTACATCAATTTTTTGTTTCCTCATTATGTTTACCAATTCATCAATCTACTTATCCTTGTACTCATCTTTATTGTGACCATTCCTCTTACAATAGGAACAAGTTTTTTTCTCCTTTTTGTTGGAATTGTTCCCCTTTCAAATGGCTATTTTTGGAAGAAGACTTTCCTTGTTGTGAAGAAGATTGTTTAGTAGAAGAATATTGATTTGAGGAAGATTTTTATTTTGAGGAGGATTTTTGTGTGTCATCTTGTGGCTTAGCCTTCTACTACTTCTGCTGCTTGTTGGAGTTTTTACCACTTCAATTACCTTCATTTGCTACCAAGGCTTTGGTCTTGGAAGACCTAAGAATTCTCATACCCACTATATTGTCATGTTCTAGGATCAACATTTCTAAAAATTTCTCAAATGAAGGCTTAACATAGGCACTACCCATTGTTAATTTGTGAGTATTAAAACTAGAAACAAAAGGAGAAAATTTAGGTGGAATATGAGTCATGATGTGTTTGATCATCTTTCCATCCTTGATGGGTTCACCACAATCCTTAATTTTTTCCCTATACATGTCTACTTGAGTAAGATGGTCTTTGATGGTGTCAAAATTCCTAGGATCTAACTTGAGAAGTTTGTCCTCTATGGTGTAAGCCATGTCTTCATCTACTATCCCATACAATGCTTCAAGTTTAGCCCAAACCTCTATTGGATTGGTAAGCTTCCTAATTTGAAATTTTATAGGATCAAAGATATTTTTCAACAAGGTTCCTAGGGCCATCTCTTGTTTGGATTCCCAATCTTCTTTTTGAGCTTGATTAGCATCAGTAGGAGGTTTCTTTGTTACACTAGTTACATAACACAGTAAACCATTTTCTACCAATGGTTGCTTAATGTTTTCTTTCCAAGTAGCATAATTATTTGGAGTTTACCTTGAAATGGAACCCATAATCCAAGAGCACAAGATCAAGGAGACACAATACACAGTACACACCCCCCATTTTCACTCAATCAAAAAATCCCCCCCACCCAAATGAATGATTTTGGCACTTTATATATATTGCATTTATAATAGGCCACTTGTCAAAATAAACAAAGTGGGCTTCTACTTTTTCTAATTAAAACCTTTGTATAGAGTAGAAATCTAGAATTTTATAATGTAGCTCAAAAATACAACAATTGTGAAGCAATACAATTCAAAATAGGACCTACATCTGAAAGTGGTATTTTTGTCCACACAAGCCTACAATTTGACTGCATATCAAAAAAGTAGTTAATAAAATATGCACTTTCAAAAAAATAGAGCCTAAAAAGGATTATAGATGAGCCCTTATGATGCATTTGAAGTTACAAAATGCAAGATTGGGTAGGTACAGTCAACAAAAAAGCTTATTTTGAAAAATCTATGAACAAAAACAAAAAAAAAGCTGCAACGCTAAAAAGTTTACGAAATTTTACCCAAAATCATAAAAGAATTCCACCTGATTTGGATTTTGGATGACCGAGATATGGCCTCTCAAAATCAGGTTGCCAGATCAAAATTACATCTAAAGAGGGGTTGCATCAATAAAAGACAAGGTTAAATTTGATGGTCATATGGCTATCATAGTAGTTCAAATTTGCCTTGGGATGATGGTCAAATATCCATCAAATTTAGGCTAAGAGAAACTATGATGTCAGTGAAAACTCCACCCCTGATGATGTCAGGATGACATGTCTTGTAAGGATGATGACATCAATGTATGAAAAAGTACATAATTGTATGAAGTAGTTATAGGAAGGCTACTGATGTAGGTGCCATGTGTTTGATGACTAGGCATAGATTGTGAGGTGACATGGATGCTACATAATCACTGATAGGGAAATTACCAATGACATGACTGCCGATGAATAAAATGGCATTGTGTGACACTTGCTGGGTGGATCTAGGTTACATGGATGGTTGGGCCTATCGACACATGTTAGATCTGCAATATTTAAAAAAACTTTAGACATTGGCTACCAAGACATATTGACAAGTCCAAAATTCCTATTTGTTTTCATGTTGTCACCAAAGAACACTTTGCGGGCCAAGGTTTTGATGCCACAAGTAGGAACTCACATGTCATGATGCCAAAATTTCAAAAAACTTTGCCAAAGATCAAAACATGCTGGTGGGAGGAAAATATCATGCCACAGAATTACTGTCAAATAATTATTGTTTGACCCACATTGAGTGTAGGAAAGAACCCACAACTCTTTAAATGCAATAAGCTACATAGAAAGAACTAAAACCTACCCCACCAGTGTTGACCGCTAATCGGTGAAGATAATGTTGTTGGTAGTTGGCCACTAGTTGTGTGGGTTAGGTTGGAATTTATGTTATGGCTCAGTAGTCAATACATGCTAGAAATATGAGGATGTCGATGGTTTATTCCTATAGAATATTCTATGGAATATTCTTTGCATAGGGCCGAGGTGTGGCTACCCAATGCCCGTGAAAAAAAAAATTGTTTGCACACCCAATCAGGCTAAAATTTTGAAAAAAATATTCCAAAAATTTTAGAAATAATAGATATGAAAAAAAAATTAGCAAATCAAATAAAAGACCATACCTAGCTTGCAAATCAAGACTTCAGGTTCCAATTTGAAAGAAAATTGCCTCACAATCAACTTTTGCCTAGGGTAGGAAAATTTATAGTTGATCTTCACCAAATCATTGCTCTGGATGTAATGGGGAGGTTCACTTTAGCTCTAGACACTCCCAATTGTTGAAGATGCTCTGGATCTGAATCAGGTCCCTTCGAGAGATGAAGCAACAAGGTCTCCAATGGCTTTGTGACAAGAATCTCCCTTAGTTTTGATACCATGTAAGAATTTTCCTTAGGGAAAAATTGACCCAAGACCAAGGAAATCAAACAAAAGCAAAAACTAGACTAGAGTATGATCAAAATAACCATATACTATTCAATTCAATGTACAAGTGCACTAGGAGTGCCTATATATAAAGGCCTCTAAGATTCATCTATAATGCCTAGGAATTAACATCATCATAAGTCATACAATTTTCACATGTCCACTAGATATGGGTTATCCTCCATTAAGCATGGAAGTAAGTGTGATGATGAGAGGATAAGCCTACAATGGTGTAGCACACAAATTTATGTTGTAGACACCATGTGCTAAATTAGGAGTGTGCATAACTATGCCATTTACATGAAAACTCAATGAATGATGCAAAATCTAGTGTTGTAGACACCATGTGCTAAATTAGAGTTGTGCACTTCTGTGTTTTCAACATGACAACTCATAAAGGTACACAAACACCTAATTGTCTCACAAAATAAATAATAAAATAATGAAAAATAATAAAATAATGCACTAACCTAAGTAAACTTAAGTAAAGTATAAATAATAAATATATATTTACACCAACAGTAATGATGATGACATGAATAGGATAATGAAGGGTATTGAGCTCTTATTTAGAAATAAAAGAAGAGCTATTCTCCTGATACTAGGTAATTATGAAGAACTAAATAAAGAGATAGAAGAAGCCATTGTCAAATACATGGCTTACACACCCAAAGTCAAAGAATAGAGTGTGAAGTTAAGGGGAGAAATCCCTATGTCTATTGAGTAGAGTACACCCAAAGTAGTAGCAATGGAAGTCAAGGAGACTCAAATGATAGATCTATCTTTGTAGATCTCTATTGGAATTGACATGATGGAAGTTAGTGCTACAAAGGTGATAGTAAACATCACAAAAGATCCTTTCAAGGATCTTGGGACAAAGATTATTTTCAATATCATTGATTACTATAGCTCATATGAGCAAGAGGAGAAGATAAAGAGTGAAGCAAAAGAGAAAAATAGAAAATAACATAAGAAGAAAGAAGAAGAGAAGAGGAAAAAGAAAAGAGCAGAAAATGAAAATAAATAGAAAGAAGAAGATAAGAAGAAGGAGGAAGAAGAACAAAGCAAGAAGAAACTAGACGAAAAGAAAAAGAAGAATGATGAATAAAAGAAAAATAAGGAAGAAGAGGAGAAGAAGATGAAAGAAGAAGAAGAAGAGAAGAGAAAGAAGGAAGAAGAGGAAAAGAAGAGGAAAGAAGAAGAGAAGAAGAAGAGAGAAGAAAAAGAAGGAAGAAGAAGAGGAGAAAAGGAAAAAGGATGGAGAAATCAAATGAAGGAAGATGAGAAGAAGAAAGGAGAGGGGGATGAGAAGGAAAGTGCACCCATCACATATTTCACCCTAGCTACACTAATAGGATTAGATGATGATGATCAAATTGAATTAATACCATCCCTAAGGAAGATCATTAGTGAGAATAAGAAAGTAAAGAGTTTGCAAAAAAATCTTATGGATGTAACTAAAAAGTCACAAGGAACATTAATAGTTAAATCTCTTGGTCCTAATCTAGAGGATAGAGAAAATTTTATGATTCAAAGATTTCATGATGAATTAAAAAATTTATCATAGATAGCAGTAGCTAAAGCACAAGATAAACATGATGCACATATGTTTGACATGTTAGGATACAACAACAGATAGGAAAAAAAAAAAAAAACCTACATGCAAATATAACCGATAACAGAAAATAATAGATCACATAGAATTGAACACAAGGCACCAAGATTTATCATGGTTCACCCAATCATTGGGCTACATCCACAAAATTACAAGTCCAATATTATTACAATCTAGTGATTACAACCTGATTACAATCTGTAATCCCTTACAGCTCAATACCGCCACAAGAAGCAATTTTGCATCACAACATAATGAAAATACCTAACCCTAAACCCTTTTATACAAGTATTTTATGCCATTTTAGGGTTACAACATGTTGGCCATATGTCATCCATATGTCTAGTACTTTCCTGATCAGTCACCACAATCGAACAATCTCCCACTTTAGGACTGATCAAGCTCCACACTGAACAACAATCTCCCACTTAGAGACTGATCCTAAGGCATTGCCACTACCACATGGGGCTCCCACTGGATCAAACCACCCTAGAATATGTTGTTCTTTTATTCCTGTTCAGTCTAGAAGACCAACTAAAGCTAAAGAGGAGTCTAGCTTCTCCCTTGTTACAACCTTTTTCAACATATCTACTAGATTGTCATTGGAATGTATCTTCTCCAACTTTAACTATCCATCCTCCTAAAATGATCGACTATAATGGTACTACAACTATATGTGTTTGGTCTTAGAATGCAGAGCTGAATTCTTTACAAGATGCTAGCACTCTGACTATTTGTAAACAAATAATTATCCTTCTGAGGATCTCCCAATTCTTCCAAGAAGAATTGAAGCCATATCATCTCCTTAACTACCTTTGTAGTGGATAGAGCATTAATCTTCTATAACCTAGAAACCCAGCTCATGGCTATCCCACCAATAATAAAGACATAACCTGTAGTACTCTGCCTAGTATCAATATCCCCTACCAAATAAAAATCAACATAGCCCTATAAATAAGTAGTAGAGCTCCAAAAGTGTAAACACTTATTGGATGTGCCTCTCAAATATTTGAGAATTCATTTGACTGCATTACAATGCTGAATTCCTGGATGACTCATATACTTGCTAACAACTCCCACTGTATGTGTAATATCTAGCCTACTGCATACCATAGCATACATCAAGCTTCCTACAACTAAAGCATAGTGTACCTTGGACATCTTATCCTCCTCTTCTTGTGTCTTGGGACACATCTCCTTAGTCAACTTCAAATGACCAGGTAAAGGTGTGTTGATAGCTTTAGTATTCTCCATAGAGAAATGTTGCAACACCTTCTCAACGTAATCAGCCTGAGATAGCATCAATGTTCTATTCTTCTTATCTTTGCAAATATTCATACCAAGAATTTATTTTTCTGCCCCCAAATCCTTCATAGAAAATGCATGTGCTAACTAGCATTTTAGGTCCTTAATATGATCCATGTTAGACCTAGCTACAAGCATATCATCAACATATAAGCATAAAATAATGTAACTATTATCATCCAACTTCTTAAAATAAACACAATAATCTGAATGATGCCTATTATATCCATGCTCATGCATAAAACTATCAAATTTTATATACCATTGTGGAGGTGCTTGCTTCAAGCCATATAAACTTTTCTTCAATTTGCACACTAAGTTCTCCTTACCTTTGACCTCAAAACCCTGTGACTGAGCCATATATATTTCTTCATCCAAATCACCATAATGAAGGTATTTTTAACATCAAGCTACTCTAAATGAAAATCTTCAATAGCCACAAGACTTAGAAGAGTACTGATAGAAGTCATTTTAACAACAGGAGAAAATATCTTGTCAAAATCAATTCCCTTTTTACATGCAAATCATTTTACAACTAACTTGGCTTTAAATCTATTCTTACCTCCTTCCTCTTCTTTCAACCTATAAACCCACTTATTCTGTAAAGCTCTTTTACCTATAGGAAACTTGCACAAATCCCATGTCTTATTCTTCAACAAAGAGTCCATTTCATGTTTCATCGTAGACTCTCACTGAATCTTAGTATCCACCTACACAACTTCATAATAACTTTCAGGTTCACGAGCATCAGTAAGTAAAATAGAATACAAAGAAGGAGAAAATATTTGTGGAGGTATAATTTGTCTCGTTGACCATATAACATTCACTGGTGTGTGTGGTATTTTTTGTTACAGTTGTTGCACATCATGAGGAATGGCTGGAACATCAACTTTTGGAGTATCATCCAACACTACATAATCATCTTCTTTCTTCTCATGTTCCTGCAACAGATCTTTGTACAACACTTTCTCATTGAATATGACATCCTAGCTTCTTATAATTTTATGATTTTCAAAATGCCAAAGCCTATAACCAAATTCATTAATGCCATATCCAACAAAGACACATTTATTTGATTTAGCTTCTAGCTTGGTTCTATTTTCAAAGTCTATATGAGCAAAAGCTTCACAATCGAAGGTCTTGAGAAAAGAATAACTCACCTTCTTACTAGTCCATTCCTCCTCTAGAATACCACAACCCAAAGGAGTAGAGGGACCTCTATTAATTAAATATATAGCAGTATTGACAACCTCCACCCACATGTGTAAGGGAAACCCAACATGCAACCTCATGCTCCTTGCGAGCTCCATTATAATCCTATTCATGCATTCAGCCACTCCATTTTCCTGTGGAGTCCTTGGAATAGTTTTCTGTCTATGAATACCATTAGTGGAGCAATAATCTTCAAATTCATGACTGCAATACTCACCACCATTATAAGATTTGAGACATTTTAATTTCTTACTAGCCTCATTTTCAACCAAGCATTTCCATTTCTTAAAAGTTTGAAATACGACAGATTTGTCTAAGCAAATAAACCCATGCTTTTCTAGTTATGTCATCAATAAATGTAAAATAATGAGAGCCACCAAGGGAAGATAGCTGAGCCGGTACCCATACATCTGTATGCACAAGCTCTAATTTGTCTTTTTTTTTTTCCTTCCCAGTCTTTACAAAACTCACTCTCTTTTGTTTTCCATACACACAACTTTCACAGAAATCCATGTTAACACATTTCAGAGCTAGTAAAACTTTCTTTGAATGAAGTACTTTCATACCTTTCTCACTCATGTGCCCAAGTCTATTGTGCCATAGCACTATATCAGAATCTATAGCAGCTATTTGTTCTCCCTGCTCAACTGCAATAATTGTTCATGAACATTCATTTTTCTCTGAAATAATCAAAGTAGAAGGAACAATATGAGCATGCCAAATCATAACCATGGTTGGGTTTAAAAAGATCGAGATCAAAAGACATGATCATGACATCACAATCACCACCCTCAAGCCTCTGGTAGTTGTCCTATAATTGGTCAACAATCTAGTCAACCCAAATCCCCAAATCATATAGCATAGAGAAAACAAAAGATGTAAGCACATATTTTGGTTTGCCAAAATCACGTAGTTGAATTAATTGTGGGGTTTCAATTTTCATTTTAGATTTAAATATCAAGTGAAGAAACATTTTGTACGTTTTTCCTAACCCATATATTGTTTTGATGGATTAAAGTTTTTCCCAATAGCTCTTTTAAAACAATTATCTAAAATGTTTTAAGAATATTTTACTTAATCACTATATTGATAAATGATTCCTCCTTTTAAAAGATCAATTTCCTCTAAATTACTCTAGCAAGAATTATCTATTTTAAATTGTTATAACTTTATAATCTCAATAATTTATAAAACATCCTCATAATTTATTAAACTTCCATATATTAATTCTAATCCATTTTAATCTTTTTAAATACAAACTACATCAATAATTGACTTTTGCAAATTTAATAACTAAATAAAAATTTCATCAACAAATTATATAATAATATATACTAATAATTATTATCAAATTATATAATAATTATTATTATACATTATTAATATATAATACTTAATATATAAAATAATTAATATTAACAACAAATTTTACAAACGCATAATAATAAATTTGTTCCCCCCTACGGTATGCAGTAGCATTCTCTACAAAGTGTGGTCGTACCCCCCTGCGACACTATTGCTATTTTTAGACAACAAAGCCATGGTTGCCTACTGATGCAGGCCTACGACAGCACTACTGTCGCAGTGCCTATGGTAGTAGAGCTGTCGGAATTGCCTTTATTAAATGGGGGTGGGGGTACAAGTTTATCCCTTCCCGCCCCTTTTAAAATTTGTGATTTTTTTTTATATTAACAATTTTAAATAAACATTTTCAAATGTGCTTAAAAGCATTTTTCATATAAAAAAATTTTATAAATTTTTTTTTATAAATGTTTTTGGAGTTTATATTTATGTGCATTTAAATTGAAACATTTCCCCAGATATTTCCGTAGGTATAAATATATATTTTCATAAACATATTCAATAATACCTATGAATACATAATTTAATGGAAAGGCTTTCTTAATTTTTTTGTAAACTAAGAATTCTCCTATAATGATTGTTCTTTACATTTACCTATTTAATCCATCTAATAGGTTTGTCTCTGAGCATTTAAATCCCAATCCCATAAACCCTCAAATCTACGCATGTGGAGCTCTTCATACAGAAATTTAAATATTCATGACAAGACTACATATAATTAAAACATGGAAACCTTAGAAAGCATTCGGAAGACATGAAGAAGACAGGAAGTGCAAGAAGTGAAATATCATATGCAAAAATCATGAGTGTCTACCTAGACACTAATGCTAAATCACTTCTCCTCAGAATCTATAGAGCAACTCCTTCCTTCTCCAACATTCTTGGGTCCTCCAAACACGCTCTCCCTGAGCTTCTAGGAGTGCCTAAATATAAAGAACTCTCAGGAAGCACCTAGAATGTCTCTAGAAACAACCAGAAGATGAGATAAGGATTGACAACTAAGCATGAGATTTTTTCCAACCTTCTAGATGAGTCACAAGGTTGTAGACACCATGTGCTTAATTTGTGTGCTAACTCCTGTGTTGTAGACATATGTGCAATCAAGAGGTGTGCATACTCCTAGGTAGACTTATAACTTTTATTTTAATTCTTTTAATATTTTTATTATTTTTATTTTTATTTATTTATTATTATTATTTATTATTATTATTAATTTAATTTTCTTTTATTTAATTCTTTTACTCAATTAATTTCTCATTTAATTAATTAAAATCAAAATATCATAATATCATCACATTATATTAATTTTTCCAAAATAACTAAATTATTAATTAAATCTTTTAATTTTTAGACTTAATTAATAGAATATTCACCAAAGACCTTGAAAATAAAATATGAAAACCCATCATAGAACAATCCACACAAAATCAGTCTAAGGGGTTAAAAATAATGAATTACATCATTCGACACATTCGGTGGGTAAACATCTTAGATACTTGTCCTACCTCTCTAGGACAATTGGTTTAAGGGTTTAGGATTTGGACTTGAGAATTTATCTCCCTTCTCTTACCATTGAGATAGTGCAATAAGGTACGCTCATCCTGGCAGTTCAGGGAAGTCGATACCCGGTACCTGCAACATGCATGTACATACTATATATATATATATATATATATATATATATATGCTAAGTTAAATAGGCAATGGGAGAAAGTGGTTCATTGTGTAGATGTTGACTAGCAGTTGACCATGACTCTCTTCCTTAACCGCATTAGAAATGCCATACATAAGAAACAAACACGCACACCATACATATGTAAGTATGGGGTAAGTATCCATAAAAAACACATGTGATAATAAACCATCTAACTAATCATCATCAATACTGAGAATAATGTAATAATCATCATGCACACATGAAATGTACAGTCTAAGTAATATCATCATATATCAACTGAATCCATAGCACAATATCTGATAGTCTCAAAACAATGCTACTAACCATCAACATATAACTAGTCTAACAGAGTTTGGCCATGATAGCAAAAATGTATCTAGAAAAATGTAAATGAGAGCAGGCACTACATCCACCCCCCCTAGGATTAGGCTTACTCCTTGAAGCCTACAAACAAGTAGGGATATAACTCCTACAATCTAGCTGCATCCTCCCATGTAGCTAAAGAGTCATCAATAAGGTCCCATTGGACCCTTACCTGCTCTATGGTTCGACCCCTGAGGGTCAATTCCCACTACTCCATAATACAAATCGGCTCCAAAGCCAGCTGCCCATCCTCTACCTGCAACACATTCCAATCAAGAACATGTACAACATTATGGATATACTACCTAAGTACTAAAACATGGAAAATATCATGAATGCGAGCTAGGCTAGGTGGTAAAGCAAGGCGGTAAGCAACTAGGCCAATCCTCTCAAGAATCTCAAATGGTCCCACAAAGTGAGGTGCTAGCTTTGAACCTTTTTTGTAATAGATCAGACTATTTTGCAGACGCACTCTCAAGAATACCTTATCTCCCACAACAAATTGCTTTTCTTTCCTATGTGCATCAGCATATGTTTTCTGCCTATCCTGTGCCATAGTCAAGTTCTCCTAGATACGCACTACCTATTGCTCCATATCTTGAAGCATCTCAAGACCCAATATAATGCGATCCTCAAGACTATCCCAACTCAAAGGTGTATGACAAGGACATCCATATAAAGCTTGGAATGGTGCTATGCCAATAGAACTATGATACCCAATGTTGTAAGCAAATTCCACCAGGTAAAGATAATCCTCCCAATGTGTCTGCCTATCCATCACATACATACTTAACATATCTTCCAAAACTTGATTCACCCTCTTTGTTTGACCATTTGTCTCTGGGTGATATGCTGAACTGAAATTCAATTGTGCTCCCAGCTCATGCTACATCGATGTCTAGAATGTAGATGTGAATACAGGATCCCTATCTAAGATGATCTTTCAAGGAAAACCATGTAGTCTCACAATGTCATGCATGAAGACATTATATTTAGAAGCTACTATGTAGGAAGACCTTATTGGTAAAAAATGTGCCACCTTAGTCAACCGATCAACGGTGACCATGATAGCATCATGATGATGAGCAGTCATAGGTAATCATACTATGAAGTCCATAGAGATGATTCCCACTTTCACGAAGGAATGAGATTTGGTTGCAAGAGTCTTGTCAGATGTTGGTGTTTTACCTTAACTCTCTGACACTCAAGACACCTAGCCACATAATAATCAATGTCTCACTTCATCCTAGACCAAAAGAATAAGCATCGCAAATCAGCATGCATCTTCTTAACACTTGGATGTGTCGAGTAAGGTGCACAATGGGCCTCTGCTAGAATCAAGGTGTGAAGCTCATCCTGTAGCAGCACATAAATCCTTCCTAAATGTCTCAAAAGACCATCTAGCTCAAGGACATAGCCTATAAACTTACCCTCCAAAGGTATTCTTGAATCTATATCTTAGCACACTTCCTGGTACCAAGAATTTGTAGGAAGTGCCTAAAGAATTTGACTCCTCAAATCAACACTAAGAGTCATAGATGATATCACATGTCTCCTACGACTGAAAGCATCTACCACCACATTGTCCTTTCCTTGAATATATTTTACTTTGAAGTCATACTCACATAGAAATTCCATCCATCACCTTTGGCATGCATTCAAATTAGGCTGAGTGAAAATGTACTGAAGATTGCAATGATCACTATGTAGTTTGAATTTGTACCCCAATAAGAAATGTCTCCACCTTGTCAAAGCATGAACTAATGCTACTAACTCAAGATCATGTGTAGGATAATTTAGCTCGTTATTCTTGAGCTTGCATGATTCATATGCAATCACCCATCCATTCTGCATCAAAACCACTCCAATCCCTTCAAGGGAAGCATCTGTACATACCATGAAATCACCTTCTAGATCAAGTATTGCTAAGATCAGTGAACTGGTCAAAAGCTCTTTGAGCTTTCAAAATGCTTCCTCGCATTTCTCCATCCATATAAACTTCTTTCCTTTCCTCTAAAGGGAAGTGATAGGATGCACTATTCTAGAGAATTTTTGGACAAATCTGCTATAATAACTAGCTAGACCAATGAAACTATGAATCTTTGACACATTATTTGGTGTAGGCCAATTTACTATTACCTAGATCTTTTCAAAGTCTAAAGAAATACCATCACCTAAAATGACATGCCCTAAATACTGAATCTTTGATTTGAAGAATTCACACTTAGTTGCATTGGTATAAAGTTGATTGTCTCTCAAGTATTGTAAAACCAATCGCAGGTGTTCCTCATGCTCCTTCTAAGACTTAGATTATATCAATATATCATCAAGGAACACAAGTACAAACCTGTCAAGATAAGATCAAAACACCCCATTCATCAAACTCATGAAAATTGATGGAGCATTTGTCAGCCCAAAAGGTACCACTATGAACTCATAGTGTCCATAACGAGTTTGAAAGGCGGTCTTGTGAATGTCAGCTTCCTTAATGCAAAGATGATGGTACCCTGGCTTAAGGTCAATCTTGGAGAATATTGTAGCTCCCTTGATCTAATCAAATAAGTCATTGATCCTTGGTAGAGGATACCTGTTCTTTATAGTCACCTTATTCAACTATCTGAAATCAATACAAAGGCGCAAAGAACCATCTTTCTTTTTCACAAAGAGCACTGGAGCTCCCCATGGTGACACACTAGGTCTAATGCTCCCTTTAGCCAAAAGTTCATCTAGCTAAAGACGCAACTCACCCAATTCTTGTGTAGTCATATGATATAATAGCGATAGGCTCTGCTCCTAGAATAATATCAATGCTGAAATTGATGTCCCTTTTTGGAGGCATACCTGGAATCTCACTCAGAAAAATATCTACATACTCCTATAAAATCGGGTGATCTAAAGTCTTCCTCATAGGATCTTCCTCATCAAGCTCATTTAGTGTGACAAGAAATATATGACATCCCTTATAGAAACTTCTATTCAATTGCATGGCAGAAATCATCTGTAGAGATATAGGCCTCGGTATCCCAACAATCTTCACATCATTCCCTTGGTCATCCTGACACATAATAATCTTCTTCCTACATTCTATAATAGTTCTATGAGAGCCAAGCCAATCCATTCCTAAAACCACATCATAGGAACCAAGAGGTATAACCCAAAGGTCAACTTTAGTATCAATTCCTCATATGCTAAGCCCACACTTATGAACTACAAAATCTGTGGAGACCTTAATGCCAAAGGCTAGTTCCACTTGCCAACCATGATGCATGCTATTGTATAGCATAAAAGGGAACATGTTTTACAAATAGACTAAGTTCAGTTTTAGTTTGCCTATGTTTAGGTTTATGTAGAATTTTCAATTTTGAAACCTAGGTGTTGAAGTGTGAAACATATGCAAGTAACAATTTTAAATTTTGGTTTAGTTCACCTAGTTTCAAGTTTGAAAGAGATACACATGATAGTTCAAAGTCCTTGTTTTGTTCCAAAATACCCAGAGCTCCCAATGTAGAAACTCAGGCTCTGATACCAAATGTAATGCCCCACAAAGGGCTCCAAAAGAATTAACCTAAAGTTTCACTAAGTTTGGTAGCATTTTTTTATTTTTTTGAATCATGAAATTTAAACCATACACATAGTAATGGAAGCAATAACAACAAATTAAAAGTATACATAAACATACATAATAGGTTACATTCTTCCAGGATCCCTTAACGTTGAGTCACAATTAAAATTAACTAATATTGATTCTATCTAATTCCATCTAACATCACATCCTCATGAAGTAATAATGATAAATCCAACATTCTCAAAATAATATGCTTTGTTCCAAATGTCCCTTTAGTACATTACATTTCAAGATGCTATCAATTGTACATGCCACAGGGTATGAATGACATAAAAGAATATACATATGTGAATTAAAGTACATCATCATCCTATTCTAATCCATGATGTAGGTGCAATAAAGTAACTGAAACCACATTTTTTACATGATACATCATCATAAAAGATACAAACATCCATCATAAAAGTATAACCATAATCATAGCACATAATTGTCTAAGTGCACAGTTCCTCCCAATCGTAAATAGAATCATTAGACCATCATGGGCCCTAGCCATCCCTCTATGTGTAACATCCCAAATCACTGAAGAAATCATTGGTATTATCATAGTAGGAATGTCACTCCTAAAACATACTACATCATATGCAGAAAGAAATTTAATCATGCAAAATAAAGCATAAGATAACATCATCTAACATATGCTAATAATCAATGTAAGGATACGTGTCCACCATCATAATCCATGAGCAGAATGAAGATAGATGCCAACAAAGAATGCATCAGCCACGGTGTCTCAGATGAATCTCAAATGGTAAGAGTGAAAAAGCGCTACCACTCAACCGCGTGGAACCTAAATGGTCCACTCCCACCGCATTGAGGAGATAATGTCAAGTCCCAAATAGGCTATCAATCACATAGCACAAATACTTTCTAAGTCCAGGAATCCTAAAAGTTTACTAACTCAAAGGTTCCAATCACAAAATGACATCAAATCTCAGATGCACAACAAAGACATGTAGGAAACCTACTATGCAAGCGGGAAAGTGTCATTGCACATATCACACTAGAGTTACCCTAGTAGTCTCTCTATAGACCCTAGCTCCCTAGTGATCCCTATGTGGCCACTAGTATCCTCTCATACTGACAAGGCATACTATGGAATGCAAGGTCAAAAACAAGCATTCTCCCTACTCCCATCCTAGTTTGTACTAGCACTCGAGGCATGGGCAAGAACAAACAATTATCTTATTATGTTCATTTAAGTCAGCATTAGGTGTAATATTTTCACTTATTAAACAACTTACAATGAGTTACCCTGGCAGCCACTTAGGGCCCCAACCCCCATTGCAAGCCACTTCCCGACACTACATGTAGGTAACCTACCCTAAGCTCATGGAATCATAAATCACAAAATCACCACAGTCATATACAAGTGACTAGAAAAATACCAAAAGATAATCCACAATAAGAGTATCAAATCTCCATGAGCAACTGAAAAGCATCCATAGATAATCATGACCACAACAATTCTCTATTGGAAACTAAAGGTATCACTGATAATCACAATATCCATTGGTTCTCAACAAGCAACCAAAAAGGCATATCAAGCAAATAATACTGATTGAAGACTCCAAAATGGTCAAGTTGAAACATGTCACAACATGACATCATCAAGATTAGATAAACAATTAAATCCCATCAAGGTGACTGGAAAGTAATCCAAATACAACTGATTGATACTCATAAAAAGGTTATATATAACACAGCTTACACAAGAAGACCGAAAGCAATATCAATCAATAAACCACACACACCATAGAGCATGCCAGATCATAACCATGGTTGGGTTTAAAAAGATTGAGATCAAAAGACATCATCATGACATCACAATCATAACCCTCAAGCCTTTGGTAGACGTCCTATAATTGGTCAACAATCTAGTCAACCCAAATCCCCAAAACATATAGCATAGAGAAAACACAAGATGTAAGCACATATTTTGGTTTGCCAAAATCATGTAGTTGAATTAAGTGTGGGCTTTCAATTTTCGTTTTAGATTTAAATATCAAGTGAAGAAATATTTTGTACGTTTTTCCTAACCCATATATTGTTTTGATGGATCAAAGTTTTTCCCAATAGCTCTTTTAAAACAATTATCTAAAATGTTTTAAGAATATTTTACTTAATCACTATATTGATAAACGATTCCTCCTTTTAAAAGATCAATTTCCTCTAAATTACTCTAGCAAGAATTATCTATTTTAAATTGTTATAACTTTATAATCTCAATAATTTATAAAACATCCTCATAATTTATTAAACTTCCATATATTAATTCTAATCCATTTTAATCTTTTTAAATACAAACTACATCAATAATTGATTTCTACAAATTTAATAACTAAATAAAAATTTCATCAACAAATTATATAATAATATATACTAATAAGTATTATCAAATGATATAATAATTATTATTATACATTATTAATATATAATACTTAATATATAAAATAATTAATATTAACAAAATTTTTTATAAACACATAATAATAAATGTGTTCCCCCCTATGGTATGTAGTACCATTCTCTGCGAAGTGTGGTTGCACCTCCCTGCGACATTGTCACTATTTTAATATGGTAGAGTCATGGTTGCCTACTGATGCAGGCCTACGATAGCACTGTTGTTGCAGTGCCTGCAGTAGTAGAGCCGCCAGCGTTGACTTTATTAAAGGGGGGTGGGGGTACGGGTTCGTCCCTCCTCGACCCTTTTAAAATTTACAAATTTTTTTTTATTAACATTTCTAAATAAACATTTTCAAATGCACTTAAAAACATTTTTCATATAAAAAAAATTTATAATTGTTTTTTTATAAATGTTTTCAAAGTTTATATTTATGTGCATTTAAAATGAAACGTTTCCCCAAATATTTCTGTAGGTATAAATATATATTTTCATAATCATATTCAATAATACCTGTGAATACATAATTTAACAAAAAGGATTTCTTAATTTTTTTGTAAACTAAGAATTCCCCTATAATAATTCTTCTTTAGATTTACCTATTTAATCGATCTAATAGGTTGTCTCTGAGCATTTAAATCCCAATCCCATAAACCCTCAGGTCTATGCATGTGGGGTTCCTCATACAAAAATTTAAATATTCATGACAAGACTACATATAATTGAAACATGGAAACCTTAGAAAGCATTCAGAAGACACGAAGAAGACAGGAAGTGCAAGAAGTGAAATATCATATGCAAAAATCATGAGTGTCTACCTGGACACTAATGCTAAATCACTTCTCCTCAGAATCTGTAGAGAAAGCTCCTTCCTTCTCCAATGTTCCCAGGTCCTCCAAACACACTCTTTGCAAGCTTCTAGGAGTGCCTAAATATAAAGAACTCTCAGTAAGCACCTAGAATGTCTCTAGAAACAACTAGAAGATGAGATAAGCATTGACAACTAAGCACGAGCTTTTTTCCAACCTTCTAGATGAGTTACAAGGTTGTAGACACCATGTGCTTAATTTGTGTGTTAACTCCTGTGTTGTAGACATATGTGCAATCAAGAGTTGTGCATACTCCTAGGTAGACTTATAACTTTTATTTTAAATTTTTTTTTAAAAATTATTTATTATTATTATTTATTTAATTTTCTATTATTTAATTCTTTTACTCAATTAATTTCTCATTTAATTAATTAAAATCAAAATATCATAATATTATAACATTATATTAATTTTTCCAAAATAATTAAATTATTAATTAAATCTTTTAATTTTTAGACTAAATTAATAGAATATTCACCAAAGACCTCAAAAATAAAATATGAAAACCCATCATAGAACAATCCACAACAAATTAGTCTGAGGGTTTAAAAATCACAAATTACGTCATCCAACACATTCGATGGGTAAACATCTCAGATACTTGTCCTACCTCTCTAGGACAATTGGTTTAAGGGTTTAGGATTTGGACTTGAGAATTTATCTCCCCTCTCTTACCATTGAGATAGTGCGATAGGGTATGCTCATCCTGACAGTTTAGGGAAGTCGATACCTAGTACTTGCAACCTGGATAAAATACCATGCATGTACATACTATATATATATATATATATATATATATATATATATATATATATATATATATATATATATGCTAAGCTAAACGGGCAATGGCAGAAAGTGGTACATCGTGTAGATCATGACTAGTAGGTGACTATGACTCCCTTCCTTAATCACATCAGAAACACCATACATAAGAAACAAACACACACACCATACACATGCAAGTATGGGGTAAGTATCCATAAGAAAACACATGTGATGATGAACCATCTAACTAATCATCATCAATACTGAGAATAATATAATAATCATCATGCACACATGAAATGCAGAGTCTAAGTAATCTCATCATATATCAACTGAATTCATAGCACAATATTTGATAGTCTCAAAAAAATGCTACTAACCATCAACATATAACTAGTCTAACAGAGTTTGGCCATGATAGCAACAATGTATCTAGAAAAATGTAAATGAGGGTAGGCACTACAATTGCCCTATTGAAATTAAATTCCTACTTAGCCTATGAACATGTCTTACCTCATATAGTAGCCAATGATTCCCATTCTGCAACTTAATCTTAATTTTCCCTTTTTCAACAATCTAACAGGGTTCATTATCCCCCAAATAAACAAGCCCATAATCCCCTTGGACATAATCAATGAAATAACCTCTATGAGGTGTAGCATGAAATGGAGCACTAGAATCTGAAACTCATGAATCATCAACACTTTCTAAAGACAAAAGTAAAGCATCCTCTTCAGATTTTTAACTTACCACATTTGCCTCCTTGTCTCCATCTGATTTATCTCCTTTATTTTTCTTTCAATTCTAGCAATCTTTCTTGTTATGACCTAGTTTCTCATATTACTAGTAGTCATTTGGTTCTCTCGATTGAGACCTCTTCCACTTTGACTTTCCTCTTGATTTTCCATGATTTCCAGAGTTACTTGCTCTCTCAGTCATTCTGTCCCTACTTTGTGTATTCAAAGCACTTCCTAATGTAGATCCACCTGAGGATTTCCTACGAGTTTTGTCACTCAAAATAACATTGATCACATCATCATATTTTAGGGTACTAGATCTAGGAACAGAATTACTCATTTCCATTACCAAGCCATTCTAGCTTTCAAGTAAAGAACACAAAATCAAGAGAGCCCTAATTTCTTCATCAAAATTGATACCCACAAAAGATAACTGACTAGTAATAGTATTAAACTCATTTAAATGATCTGAAATAGATCCACCTTCTGCCATTTTCATATTAAATAAATGCTTCATGAGAAATATCTTGTTTGAAGTGGAGGGCTTTTCATATAGTGTTGCTAGGGTTTTCATCAACTCTTCTATGATCTTCATTTTTGTAATATCAAATGCCACTAATGGTGCTAGGCATAATTAAATGCTTCCAAATGTCTTTCTGTCCACAAGATCCCATTCATCATTTGACATGGATCCCTAATTCCTTGCTTTTCCTTTCAACGGATTCCATAAATCCTTCTAATAAAGATAGTCTTTGTCATGTCCCCTTTTCAAATAATTAAAAATAATAATCTTTTCTAAGGCAGGCAAGCCCAAAAAGGTGAAGTTTCAGAAAAAGGGGATAATCTTTGGAAGAGAATGGACTAATAAATGAAAATTATTATTAAAATATGTTTTATTAACCCCTCTTGGACGTGATTTAGGGTTATGCCCTCTTTTAAGGGGTTTGGAGGCATTTTGGGCTCATTCCAGAACTTGATTTTTGCGCATTGCTTTGTTGTTCTTCAGAGGCTGCCAAACCTATGGAGAAGGAGACCTAAGAATGGGAGTTTGCAAGTTTTCAGGAAGGCTAAGGATGGGAGTTTGAAGCCATTCCATGTGCATGCTCATGTAGAGTTTGCCTTTGTGTTGAATAGTGCAGATTTGTGGGTTTTCGACTGTGTTTTTTGTAAGAGTTTAGTGTTTCCAGTTGAGTATTTCATATCAGTTTGGGTTGCTATTGTATTTCAGACTTTTAGATGTTAAAATAGAGCTGAATATATGTATTTGGTCATGATTATACTTTTGTGATAGATTATTAGTGTTTTTGTGGTATTTTTGAGCTATTCTATGTTGTTTTCGGGAGCTCGATGAACATTGTTTTTATCCTCTGTTTGGGAGCTGTTGTGTAAATGTTATATAGATCTAGAGATGTCATTTTGTAGGCTCTTATTCTGCTGAAATTTTTATAAAAAATGTCAACTTTCATATTTATTAATAATATGTGAAGCTGTGAAGTTTTTGGCACTATTTCTGGCATACCTGATTTGGGGTTTATTGAGAAATTGGTGGATCTTTGAAATATTGATTGTTTGATCTTAAAGATCTGATTAGAGGCTTGAGAAATCATATAAAATCAGAAAAGGGACATTTCAGTGGTATCAGAGCTATGATCTTGCCAGCATGAGGGTTTGTAGAAGTTTGCATGTCAGTTTTGACAACTACCCAAATCTTGCATGTCATAATTTATGGTTGCATGTTGCTTCTAATAAGCTACATGTCAAAATTTATGGTTGCATGCTACTTCTAATAATTTGCATGTTAGTTCTTGGTGAACTTGGTGGTTGCATGTTGCTTCTAATCAGCTGCATGTCAAAATCTATGGTTGCACGCTACTTCTAATCATTTGCATGTTAGTTCTTGGTGTTTGAAGAAGTTATAACCTATTGGGGTTACACTCTACTTTATTCAGAATGGACAGGTATAGTATAGAGTCTCAAAGGACACGATCTTGGACAATTGATATCTAGAGTCAGAATAGTAGAAAGGATGGTTATTTAGACATTCAAGATAAACTTAGAAAAATAAGCCATGACATGTCTGAACAGTTGGTTGAGCACCACCGTATGATGAATGACATGTTGTCCGACCTAGCTAAGGTGGATAAGTTGACTAGATTTCTATTTGGAAAATTTTCTCATAGGGCAGGTGACACAATTACCAAGAACTTGCATGAGAAGTTTGAGAAACTAGCTTATAGCCAAGCAGAGGTCTCAGATTCTACTCCGCCACAGGAGGTAGTGAGAAAGGATATTACATAGATTGATAGTAATGGTCAACTTGATACTCAAATTGAGACAATTGTATACAGGTTGTTAAAGGGTGATATCACAAGTATTCAGGATGGTATAGTTACAATAGGTAGTGACTACAGCGTAGTGGGTTCAGATGATGATTATGAGGATGTTGTTGTGCATGATGGTGAGATACTTGGTAGAGATGAGTAGACATTGAGCATTCATGACTTTTTTGAGAAAGAGTACCAGGTATAGTTAGATGCTTTGTCACATGAGGTTGAGGCTGGTAGTACTTCACATGATTTTTCCAGCCAGCTAAAAGTGAACAAATATAGTATTGTGACTTCATTATCTCATCATGACAGGTATGTGGAGTTAGTTGGTATTGGTCATATTACTCAAGTGAGAATTTTGCTTGAGTTACCAGCTGATTCTAGTTTACAGATACAGACTCGAGATTGTTATATTGGCATTTGGGATTCAGTTGACTGGAGATCTTTAACACTTTTTGGTAGCAGTGTTTGTTTGGGTGTTATCATGGATTTGATTAGCAGATTGCACAGTGTTGTCTTTTCTTGTGCTAGCAGCTTGTCCGATGTTGGTATTAGTTTTTATACACTAGTGTTGGGCTTTTTTCATATATCTAGTTGACCATAATTGCTGGAATGTGTTGATGATCTTTCATATTTGGCAGTGTGTACAGATGAGTCCCAGGATCATATTGGCATTGATGACATCCAAGAGGATGCAGTGGGCAGTTTTGAAGACTTAGTTTCCTTGGGTACAAAGGAGTTGGATAGTAGTGCTACAGTTTTTGATACTCAATTTATTTATGTGAGCTTTAGAGTTGATTCACAGGATATGAATGGTAATACTCTAGAGACTAGTAACTTTGAGGATACTCCTTTAGACAATGCATCAGAGGAGGTTTGTAGGAGAAAGTCAAGCCAGTGCCATCATGTGTCTAATCAGTTGAGAGTTAGTGAGCAAGACATTGCTATTGCTTGCCAACATTTTGATGTTGCTCGTCAATTATTAGTAGTTTATGGATGGGGCTCTCCTACTAGTGATGAGTAGGGAGGCAATTATCTTTCCTTGATAGAGTTCCACTCTTTATGGGAGGCTATCCAAATTCTAAGATAGGATTATATGCAGTTGGTAGCCGACAAAGATTATCTTATGGAGTGGGGTAGTATAGCATATGATGCATTGTTGGCCAAGGAAGATGAGGTGAGTGAGCTTACTGAGTAGCTTGAGGTGACTTCTAAGATTTTTGAGAGTACATAGTTGGCTTTCAAGGAGTCATAGTTTCATTTGGCTAAGGTGACCATGGAGTTAGAGCAACTACAGTCTTTACTAGATTCTGTATAGTCACAAGCTGTGGTGTCTGATGATCCAAGGATGTCCATGGTTGAGATTGTCAAAGATAGTGGAGATGGGGATGCATCCATCCTTGATACTAACATTGGCATATCAGGTTCATCCCCACTAGAGTCAGGTTTAGTTGAGTTGGGTGCTGCAGCAGATTGGTGTGGTACACCTGACATGGTGGTGACCTCTAGCACTAATGGCACAAAGACTAGAGATGTTGTATCAAAGACCATGTGTGATATTGGTGAGCCGATAGTTGGCATGGTTCCTACTAGTAATACTACTCCCTTGGCGATGTCTTTAGAGTTAGTAGTCAGTTCCAACTTGGTTAGTGATCAATTGTAGTTAGTTACATCTGGATTGCAGTCTGAGCCGCTGACTGAGATTGGCACATTCTATCAGCATTACGTTGTGAGGTATGCTCATCAATTTACCTTTGATGACCATGTTGATGAGATGATGATATAGAGATGTACTTTGGTTCCCAGTGCTTATCATTAGTTATGGGATATTTTGATGCCTCGGGATGAGAGTTGTGATGGGAATGACATGGTGATAGGTTCTATAGTTGACAGCTTGATAATACGTGACTTAGAGTAGGAGTTTTGGAGTGATGCTTCAGTGGGTGTTGTTATTGATTCTACTCCTTTGGCTATGACATCTCCTGACTTAGCTAGTGATCAGTCACAGTGGGTTGTATCACTTGTTCATGGTGAGCTATTGACTAAGGTTGGTTTTTTTTATCAACATTATATTGCAAGGTATGTACATCAGTTAGCATTTGATCCTTGTGTTGAGGAGTTGATGGCAAGAAAATTTGGTTTGGGTTCCAATTCTTGTTGTTTATCTTATGATGGATTTTCACCATCAGGGGTGCATGGGAGTTATGGTTATGAGATAGTGTTCGGTGATCTATAGAGTTGTGTTAACTACAGGAGTTGTACAGTGTGTGGATTCTCCATACTTGGTACAGTTTCATTCGGGAGCATTCACCATTGTTGAAGAGTTGAATTGTACATTCCATATAGGCCAGTGGAATGCGTTGATGGTATTTATTGTGTTGGTAGTTTGATTTGTCCACTTTACTTGGGTTTTGATGTTCTAAGAGTTTGTGTCTCATGAGTTTTTGACTGTGGAAGTTGTGACTTTGGAGTTTGGTTGAGCAGTAATTGTAAGTTTGATTATGGATTCCACTTGGTTATATTGCAAAGGATATTGCAAGAGCTTGTGTTAATTGACAATTGTATAGTTCATGACTATATTTGGGATCCAGGTGGATTGATTGGTTTATTGTTCAGCCATTGCTTGAGAACAAGCAATAATTGGAAGGGGAGGACTTGTCATGTCCCCTTTTCAAATAATTAAAAATAATAATCTTTTCTAAGGCAGGCAAGCCCAAAAAGGTGAAGTTTTAGGAAAAGGGGATAATATTTGGAAGAGAATGGACTAATAAATGAAAATTATTATTAAAATATGTTTTATTAACCACTCTTCAACATGATTTAGGGTTATGCCCTCTTTTAAGGGGTTTGGAGGCATTTTGGGCTCATTCTAGAACTTGATTTTTGCGCATTGCTTTGTTGTTCTTCAGAGGCTACCAAACCTGTGGAGAAGGAGATCCAAGAATGGGAGTTTTCAAGTTTCCAAGAAGGCTAAGGATGGGATTTTTAAGCCATTCCATGTGCATGCTCATGCAGAGTTTGCATTTGTGCTGAACAGTGCAGATTTGTGGGTTTTCAGTTGTGTTTTTTGTAAGAGTTTGGTGTTTCTAATTGAGTATTTCATATCAGTTTGGTTTGTTGTTGTATTTCAGATGTTTAGATGTTAAAATAGAGCTCAATATATGTATTTGTTCATGATTATACTTTTGTGATAAATTTTTAGTGTTTTTGTGGTGTTTTCAGGCTATTCTGTGTTGTTTTCAGGAGCCCGATGAGCATTGTTTTTATCCTCTGTTTGGGAGTTTTTGTGTACATGTTATAAAAATCTAGAAATTTAATTTTTTAGGCTGTTATGCTGCTGAAATTTCTATAAAAAATGTCCATTTTCAGATTTATTAATAATATGTGAAGCTATGAAATTTTTGGCACTATTTCCAGCATACCCAATTTGGGGTTTACTGAGAAATTGGATGATCTTTGAAATATTGGTTTTTTTATCTTAAAGATCTTATTAGAGGCTTGAGAAATCATATAAAATCAGAAAAGGGACATTTTAGTCTTCCATTTGCATCTTCCATAACTGGAGTTCTGCCCATTTAACCTATCAACCCTCAACTTACCCTCATCTGCCATCGCTCCCACTCAACTATGAGAATTTCCTACAGAGGATAATTGAAAGACAACTAGGCTCTAATACCACTTGTTAGGATAAAACCATAGATATAAATTTAAAAAAAACTACATGCAAATATAACCAATAACAAAAAATAATTGATCACACAGAAATGAACACAAGGCACCAAGATTTAACATGCTTCACCCAATCCCTGGACTATGTCCACCAAACTACAAGTCCAATATTATTACAACCCAGTGATTACAACCTCATTACAATCTATAATCCGTTATAGCTCAATACTGCTGCAAGAATCAATTTCACATCACAACATAATGAAAATACCTAACCCTAAACCCTTTTATAAAAGTATTTTATGTCATTTTATGGTTACAACATGTCAGCCATATGTCGGCCATATGTCAACTACAATGCCGGCCATGGCCCAAATTTTTTTTTGGGGTGATGCCCCGAACCCTAAATAATTTTTGAAGTATTTACAGTACTTTCCTGATCACTCACCACAATCTAACATGATACTGTATGTCTAAAAATAAAAAATGATTTGGCATCTCCTGATGCTTGCGTCAAGGAGTTAAGAAGGTGTGAACCTTTGAAAAAAATTCAGTGCTCCCCTTGGGATTTGTGACAAGGGCTTAACTACCTCCTATGTACTATAAGTTGAGTAGTTATAATGGGCATTGAAAGATCAATCTTTTGGTTCAATGAAAACCCTACTCTAATAAGTGATATCAGAGTTTGGTCACATGTATGAATCCTTAGACCCTCGGGTAACACTAAGGGGGAGATTGTTAAAAATTTATTCAACACTCCCCTCAAGATTTGTTATAGGGACTTAACCGTGTCATGTGTACTATAAGTTGAGTGGTTATGCCAAGCATTGACAAATGGATCTTTTGGTGCAATGACAACCCCACTCCAACATGAACTTGAAGGAAAGGAATTATTTACCAAATGTGCCATGTCCTTAAAATTTACCAAGGACATTGATGAGGAACTAAGGAAAAAGAATGATGGAGTGAAAGCATTGACAAATCTACTGAGCTAGCCTTGTATGAAGATTGCAAGAATTGAAACATAGGTTAGTAAGACTTATAATGAAATAAATCTATTAGAAGTTAGCAAGGAAAGGATTATAAAGAGGATACAACTTCTAAGAGAACATCTACCTATGAAGATAAGCATAATTGAGCAATGGTTTGAGGATTGCCTAACAACAAAGGCATCATTTGACAAGTTCATTTACTCAAATTTGAATGTAGTGGAGATTGCATCTTATGGGTTGTGCACTCTCCTCAACATTTCAGAGGGAATAAAAGACTCATGGGAAAAAACATAAATATTCTAACAGTCAATTTTGCAGACTGTATTTCTCACTTATCAGCCTAGTGCAGAGGTAATAAGCCAAAATTTTGACATGTAAATAATTTGACAATATTTTCATTGATGTCAAAGGGGGAGAAGAATACATAAAATTGCATGGGAGAAGAGAGAAAAACTTATATAAAGTAATAATATGTAGTAAGGGTAAGAAATGTTACTTAGTATTATAGTATTATTAGTAGATATAAGAAAAGATGGAACTATAAGTGTAATGATCTAGAAATATTTGTAATTTTGAAATTTAATAAAGTTTTGAAGGCCTATTTTTGAAAAGTTGTTTTGCATAACATTTTTTGACTTAGCTAATTTTTCCATATGTTGTCATCAATGCCAAAGGGGGAGATTGTTGGCAATATGGCTAATTAGGAAAAAAAGGTTTGTCATTTATGGTAACATATAATTTTACAATGGAAGGCATAATGTACAGTTGAAGATTCTATGTTCAGAAATAGAAAACTAAGTGCTAGACATTTTAATAATAATACAAAGACAATTTTTGATAATGCAAAATCTACAGAGACATTTGGAAAGTGCATAGTTAGGTATGCATAGTACATATATTCATGATAACATGGTTAAGGGCATAAACTAGTACATGCTATATAAAATAATATACATGTTAATTAGTAGTAAAGGGAGTGAAAAGAGCATAAAAGAGTATGACAAAAAGTAGTTAATTGCAAGTTGAGGAATTATTTTTGGAATAAAATAATTTCTTAACTAATTAGGGATGGTTTCCTAGACATTAACCCTAAGTTAGCATGAGATATTTGGTATTTAGCTAAACTTGTGAAAACATCCAGCCAAATGGATAGAGTTTTCTAAAAATGAAAGGTATAAGTAAGAAACCATTATTTGTCAAATGTGTGGTGTGTTTTGAACTATGCGTGTGATATGTGAATTTATGGAAAGGCTATGTGATGTGAATTCAAATGAAAGATCATAGATATGTGAATTACAATAGTCAGCAATAAAGAGGTTTTTGTATCTATCTCTTTTGTATAAAAGAACTATATTGTATAATTGCATGTTTGGGAAGTGGGCTCTTCTTGCATATATTTGTAATTGTATTATCAAATCCTAACAGGGTTGAAGCTTTTAACATGGACTAGTCCTCTAGAAAGGACCAAGCCACTATATGTATTTCATAGACTCCTAATAGGGTCAATATCCTTAACATTATTTGTTTTTTTGGTGGATCATTTTGTGGGTACCATCCCCACTAGGGTTTTCACTTGGCTAGGGTTTCCCTAGTTAACAAAATAAGTCGTTATGACTTCTCTTTTATGTATGGATTTATTTACTATTTATCATTGTTGGTTTACTTTCATATGATTTTTGTAAATTAATTAACAATATTGAGTTGTGGGAAAAAGTTTGTAAAATATTGATTCAGCCCTCTCTCTTAGTATTATCTATTTCTAACAATAAGTCTCATAGAACTAAATAGGGAAAGGATAGAAAAGAGGTTCTCACTTCTAAGAGAACACTTATCCTTAAATATCATTACACTTGAATAGAAAGTTTAGGAATGCTTGACAAAAAATGTATCCTTTGATAAATTTATTTATTTAGACTTGAATGCAGTGGAAATTTGCATCCTATCGATTGCGTGCTCTCCTTAGTATATCAAAGGGAGTTAAGGACACATGGCAGAATAATATGAATAATTTAAAGACAAGTTCCAAAGACTATATTTCATGCCTATTCACATGAATGTAGAGATAAAGATCCATAATTTTGACTTGTATACAGATTTTGACACCTTTGTCATTGATGTCACAGGGATGAAATATAAGGAAATTTGTATAAAGGATAATTTAAAGGGAACAAGTAGTAATAGATTAATAGTATGATGTATTTAGAAAGGAGGAGTAGTAAATATGTGATGTATTGAAGTATGATATATAAGAAGAGATGGTTATATATTTAATGGTCCACAAATTTTGAATTTTAAAGTTTTTGTAAATTTTACAAAGGCCAATTTTGTAAAAAAAAATTTAACAACATTTTGAGACTTAGCCAATTTTCCCATATGTTTCCATCAATGATAAAGGGGTATATTTTTTTAAATATGGATAAGTAGGATAAGTTGGTATAATGTAGGATTTATCATTTATGGAAACATATACCTTATGTGAAGAAGGCACTATGTGCAAATGAAGATTCCATAGTTAGACATGGAAAATTGTCTAAGATAGTTATGCAACAAAATAGAGACAATTTTGATGTGTATAGATTATAGATTTATTATTGGAATGTGTGTAGTTGGGTAATTATAGTACATAGTTGTTAGGATGGCATATGGAAGTGTGCAAGTACGCAGCAATAGTATGTAATGAGTTACAAAGTAAACCCCAATAAAGGTAGTGTATATGATAGAAGAGAGGATAATAGAAAAATGACAATTATAGGTTAAGGAATTAATTTGGTTACAAAATAATTAGTTAAAAAATTAGGGATGAAACCATATATGTTAATCCTAAGAGAACAAGAATTAATTTTTTATTTTTCCAAGCATGTGAATTGTTGAAGACCGACATGACAACTTTGAAAAATGTAAAGGTGGAGAGGAAATATTGTAATGTGTCAAGTAATGTGAAAAAATAAAGAGATATGAAAACTATATTGATGTGAATTATAATGTATGATTAGAGGTATGTGAAGAGAATCAAATGAAAGATCAAATATTGAAGATATCAGTAGTAAAGAGGTTTTTGTATCTATCTCTTATGTATAAAGAAGTATATTGTATATTGTATGTTTGAGTAGTGGGCTCATCTTGCATCCATTATGTAATTTTATATATCAAATCCTAACATGTTTGGAACAACTCCTAATAGAGTTGAGCCTTTTAAAAAGGCCTATTCCTCTAACAAGGACCAAGAAACTATATGTATGTAATATACTTCTAACATGGTCAACATCCTTAACATAATACTTTTGTTTAGTGGATCATTTTGTGGGTATTATCCTCACCTAGGTTTTCCCTTGGCCAAGGTTTCCCTAGTTAACAAAATATGGTGTTATGAGTTCCCTTTGTGCATCATTATGTTTACTATTCAATATTATTACTTTAATTTCATATACAAGTTATAAGTCAATTAACAATATCTAGTTTTGGGCTAAAGGTTATAAAATACTACTTCACCCCTTCTCAATATTCCCTATTTCTAACACCTTATGCCTCATTTTCTTATCTACCTTATCCTTATACCATGTGTTCATCTTTATAATGTTCTTCCTTACCTCCTCATGGATGTTGTTCAAGTGTTCTATAAAATACTTAGGTTCAACACTACTTATCTCCCATTTATCAAACTTCCAAAATTCAGAAGTGTTTATGGGAATACTTCCATATACAATCTTGAATGCTGATTTACTAGTGCTCTTATTGATAGAATTATTATATGAAAATTCTAGCTAGGATAAAATAAAATGTCATCCTGTTAGCTTATCTCCAACAAAATAATCTCAAGAAAATCACAAAACTCTCATTTGCCACTTCTATTTATCTATTAGTCTATGGATCATATTATGAGATGAACTTCAGATCTCTCTTTAATTTATTTTAAAATCTGGAAATAGATCTAGCATCTCAATCTAAAAATATACTTTATGGTAAACCATGTAGTCTCAATACTTCTCTAAAATAGTTCTAGCATACAAACAACATTAGTAGTATTCTTGCAAGGAACAAAATGCACTTTGAAAACCTTCTAAGAACCACTAAAATAGAATCATGCCCTCTCCATGTCCCTTGTAAACAAAAAATAAAGACCTTACTAATATCCTCTTATGGATTCTCTGGTATAGGTAATGCTTGATATAACCTAGTATTCTACCTTGCTAATTTTTCCATTTGACATACTCTGCAATTTGTACAAAATTATTGACATCTTTCAAAAAATGTGGCCAATAATAATTCTAACTAACTAGAGAAATGGTTTCATCTTAACCAAAATGTCCATATAACCCTCCACTATTCTTATGATTGATGATATTTTCCCTCATAGAAATTCTTGGAATAAATACTTGTATTTATTTAAGTATTATTTCATATGGGATGATGAAATCAAACCACTTTGTCCTATCAAGTGTAATTGGTGCAGAGCCACCTAAATTTCAAGAAGACAAAGATATAAAAGCTAGAGAAGCCATTTGTAATAAGTTGTCAAAGGAAGTCTTAATATGATAAATAATGTAAAAATGTTTATTTAATTGGTGAATGGATCTATTGACATCCATCTAAATTCATTTGAGTCATAATGTTGGTCTATGTTGGGTCTATATGAAAGTTGAAATGTAAAAATGCATAAAATGCATAAAACATTGTCAAGAATGCAAAAGGGTCAAAAGAATGTGAAGGGTTAGTTTAAAGGGTGGTTTGGAAGTTATAACCAACTAAAAAATTTATAAAAATGGATGTAAGGTTGAACCAAATCATTAATGAAAGGAATAGATACATTTTGAAACAAATTTGGTATTATTCTGAGTTGTTATTTTGATTGGTTTTCAATTTTAGTGTTGGTTCTAGGTATTGTACGGACATGTACATCCTGAAAACCATGTAAAATTTGTATATTTGGATAGAGAAGTGAATAAAATTTCTTTTTTCTTTGGTTTGAATTTATTTTATGAAGAAATGAATAAGTTATGGGCATTTTGGTGATAATGGGTATTTGCAGATTTAAGATTTCCTAAATACAGTAATGTTGTAGCATGTGTTACAGACAAATTTTGGTGACTCAGGACCTCTAATAATATTAATTGGAAATATATGTGAACTAAATTTCATTTAAAACTGGTTTGGATCATTTTCATTTAAATTTGGGAAAGTTATGAAGATTTGAGTGGAAACTGGTTTTTAAAGATATCCATTCAAGATGAAGGCAGGGATTTGTGCTTGAAAAATTATATATGAATGGGAAAAATAAATGGCTTACAGATTTGAAAATTATAATCATATATGGATAATTTGGAATTGGTTTGAGATTATTTAAAATTTTTTTGTGAAAGATATTTGATGCCCTAGGCAGGGTTACCAGTTTTGGTTCTGGTTTATGACAGAGAAAATGGGTCTTGATACAAAGACCATAACTTGTAATTGGTTTATTGGATGGGTACTATCTTTGAATATGTTTTACTATACCTAGTTTTTAACAATTAATCCAAAGGGTTTGGAAAGAAATATTATATATTGAAAGTTATGAACAATGAAATCTGATATAGAAATCAGGATATGTGAATGGAGTAAGGTTGATATTTTTGTGTTGGAAAATGTTTTGTTCTACGTTGTAAGATGCCTCTAATTATGGAGTTTATTTAATTTATTTTGAAGGTATCAGCATGGATCCTATTATTTGGTTGATTTGAAAGATGCTCTGCATCAGTAATATGTCTTTTACAAGATTTACAAGCTTAGCTAGAATTATAATCTTTTGGATAAAAACTCTTGAGTTCCTTGAACACAACCACCATTACATCTTTGTCAGTAAAAGTGGCCTCTCATTAAGATAATTTTCAACCCTGTTAATCTTCTTTCTTTTGTGTTTCAACATACATACATACATACATACATACATACATACATACATACATATATATATATATATATATATATATATATATATATATATATATATATATATATATATATGTATACATATACATGTATATACATGTATATAGATATATATAGATATATAAACATGTATATCTATATATATATATATATATATATATATATAGCTTTGCAAAAAATAAAACCATTTCAAATACCTCTGATTCAACCTTCCCTAACTATTTTAGTATTCCAAAGCTTGATGATCAATGTACAAAAAAAACTCCTTAGGAAGAAGATAGTGTCTCCACTTCTTCAATGTGTGAACCAATGCATAAAATGCATGATCATAAATAGAATATTTTCTCTTGGCATCATTTAACTTCTTTTTGAAGTAAGAAATAGGTCTACCTTCATCTCTCAAAACAACTCGTATTGTAGTACTACTAGTATCACAATCTAATTTAAATGCATTATAATAATCTAGAAGTGCTAAAATAGATTCTTTTGTATCTTTTTCTTTTAGCAATTCAAATAAATTATCTTCTCCTATAGTGCACTTGAACTCCTTCATATGCTCTCTCATTATTTCAGTCAAGGCTCTACATACACTACTACAACTCCTAGAATTTTATTTTTTAAATCTAGCTAGACCATGAAAAGATCTTACATCAATAGCACTCCATGGAGTAAGCCATTTGAGGATAGCCTTCATTTTCCTAGTTCTAATTTTAGACCTTCTACTAAAACTACAAATCCTAGATACATTAACTCCTTCAGAAAACTAAACTAATTCAAACTAATCAATGATTTCTAATCTTTTAACTTCTCAAACAAACAAATAATATTCATTTAATGCTTCTCCAATGTCTTACTAGAGATTAAAATATCATGTAGGAAAATAATGCCAAACATGCCTAGAAATTGTTTTAGTAACTCATTTAGAAGCTCCTTGAAATTTCTTGGTACATTGGTTAGTCCAAAAGGCATGACTAATCACTCATAGAATCCTTGTTTTTTCTAGAAGGAAATCTTCCATTCATCTTCTTCTTTCCTCCAAATTTGGTGATATGCACTCTTTAGGTCTATCTTTTTGAGATACACATGTCTTCTTAAATAGTACATAGTATCAGTCTCCATCTTTGGCAAGGTAGATTTGTACTTGATTTTGATCTTATCGATAGCCCTAGAAACTATAGACATCCTTCCTTCTCCATTCTTTTTTGGTTCTATAAAGTTAGTACAAGATAGAATCATACCCTCATGCATCAATCTATTAAGCCAAAACCCTTATAATTATTTTTTCAACTCTTTACTTTTCACTACTATTATTCTACATATGTCCTTCTTTAGAAAATTGGCTCATAAGCAACCTCCAGAGTGACTATATCAGTCTGTACTTGAATCTGCATGACATTATTATGAATGTGCATGTTTTAGAATACATAAAAACAAGTATATCAAGAAAGATGTGAGAGAATAAAATAACATTATGGTCCTTCCAAATAGGTTTTCTATGTGCCTCTAGATGCTTTGTCCAATGATTTCACACCTCCCTGTAGTTGTCAACAAGGTTGGAGCTGATCTACACATCATTCATACACTCCCCAGCTAGAGCCTCATCACTGCTCTCCTAGTGGTAGTTTTGGTGGCCATAGTTATTGGGCCTCACCTCCATGCAAGATGGATTTGGGCTAGTCCCTGGTGGCTCCTCCTACTACCCATAATGTGGGTTGGTTATCTACACCTTGAGACCCTAAGTGGGCTTTCCCTTTTCTAGACTTAGCCATCTCTCTACTTAAGTCATAGGGAGATAAAGAAACAAATGCTAGTGATGATGACAATTTGGCTTCCCCTAAGCCAACCACCAACCCCAAGAACTTCAAGGGTTTATATGATAAATACCCTCCTTTAGTTGGCACAACACTTGTAGCTAGAGGGTTTTTATTTATTGCTTTATTTTTTTGATCAATATTTATTTTTTCAGTCTTGTTTTGAGTGAACTCATGGAGTGATATTGTATCCCCCAACCCCTTTTTTTGTCAATATGTATCATTAACTTTTAATTTATGGAAAAGGTCTATTCATAAATAAAATATTCTCCTAGAATGAAGTCTATATGATGACTAAAATAGTTTATTACTAGTGGTAATCCATCATGTACATTATTAGATAAAATATACTAAAACTCATTCAACAAATCTACAACTTCTATAGGTACATCTCCTACTTCTTCTTTATCATCTTTTGGGATTATAGAAAAACACACATGTCCATGCCTCGTACCCTCTAGGAATTTTCTTCCATCAACAAAACTTATTTTTGAATTAATGCATACCTTCTCTTCTATGTTCTTTAATGGATGTGGCTTATGTTTCACTCCATCCTTTGTCAATGAATAGGTATTAACATGACAATCATGTACAATATGCCTATCAAACTACTAAAACCTTTCTAACAATATATAATATACATCTATGGACATGATTTCACATACTACCTCATCATAATAGGTCCCAAATCTTGAACTTTACTAGGTACTTTTCAATGACCATGATCTTGTTGTCATCCTATACCTAGTCCAACCCTAGGTGGAAAAATAATGGATCTTCTACCACATTCTTGCCATGCATGCATGTCTATACTTATTTCTAAAATCCTAAACTATAGTCTTGGTATAAACTACCTAATAGTCAATGCTCTATCTATACCCTCAGGAAATCCTACTCTTTAATACCACTCAATGAAGGGTACTACCCTTATTACCATAGACACATAACATAAATAGAAAAACAACAAAAATTTGCAAGGAAAAAATGGGGTTCTTATTATCTCTGAAAGTATAGAATTATAGATTTTAGAAATACAATATACAAAGTCACATGGGCATTTTCCTTACAATATTATGCAAGGAAAATCCATGAATAACCACCTAGAACTACCCTATACAGACCTATGGGTAGGTTCCTTATATAGGCAATTTTCCACTACATGAGAAGGTTCTAGACATTTATCCCTAACACTTGGCCCAAATAAACCTAAAAATTATATGATTTTATTACATAGAATTAGTTCAAAGCTATTTCAAAAATATATTTTAAGGTAGCACAACTTGTGGAGGTGATAATTTTTTAACCATACAATTTATTGGCTATTATAATCACTTTTTAAAAATGAAAGATCCTTATCTACAGTGGTTGTTTGTGCAAGCATCCATTAGTTATAGTTTGACCTCATTTCAGAACCTATAAGGCCTTCAAACTTGATCTCAAATTGTTTTATAAAATAATTATATACCAAAAAACTTCAATAAATTCACCAATACATATGATGGAAATGAAAATTAGAAAACAAGCTCATATATCTAAGATGAACCTCCACCTATGAAATTAGAATACATTGATCTCATATGACTGACTTACTAAACAACTAGTAGATTTCAATAAATAAAACTCTACAGTGAAACAACTCTTATCGAAAAGTTAGAAACAAAATATTTTCTAGGTGATGTAAGATTTCCCTTACACCCAACATGCACCTACCTCAATAAATTTACTTTATTAAATATAAATAAAATAATGGTTTCCTTAGGAAACCAAATGAATGAAGCTAAGGTTCTATTTTATTATCATTTTAAAACTTTTTTCCAAAGATACATTGTTTAATATCTAATCTTGCTAGCATGAGTACATTTATTTTCATAAATATAAATAGAATAAGGGTTGCCCTATTAAACCCAACCAAAGAAGTTCAGGTGTGTTTTGGTCATTTTTTGGAATAAATTATTTGTATGCTTCCTATGGTGAACCCTATTATTTTTCTATGAAATAGTATTGTATATAAGTATACAAATTAATGGCAAATGAAAGAGAGTGTGTAACAAAAAAAAAAAAATTATTAGTGGATTAAGTTTAAATAAAATTTAAAGTCAATAATGAAAATTAGAATTGGGAATAATCAAATCATCAGAGATATTATAAATGTTAATCATGAGAACCTACATCCTCTATTTTTATATTTTTCTCTACACCCCCTGTAATTCTATGGATCCTTTTAGCATATTTCTACAAACTTGAATCTTCCCTTAAGATTGAGAAAGTCTTATTAGAAATAGTGAGTTCCTTGGAGGTATGCCTAAATGTTAGGGATAATGAGTTCCTTTGACTGTTTTTCCAAAATTTATAATCACTTATTTTGTATAGTAAGTGTGATGCTCACTATGTTATCACACACACACACACACACACACACACACGCACACACACACACACATATATATATGTATGTATGTACATATATATGTATACATATATGTATGTATGTATACATATATATACATATATACATATATGTATACATATGTATATATATACATATACATATACATATATACATATATGTATATATGTATATAGATATGTATACATATATACATATATATCTATATATGTATATGTATATATGTATACATATATGTATGTATGTATATACATATACATATATACATATACATATATATATATATATATGTATGTATGTATACTTATATATATGTATATGTATGTACATGTACATACATATACATATATACATATATATGTGTGTGTGTGTATGTGTGTGTGTGTGTGTGTGTGTGTGTGTGTGTGTGTGTGTGTGTGTGTGTGTGTGTGTGTGTGTGTATAATAGTTTGTTAGATTAATAACATGCAACTGAAAATTGTGTAAAAAATTAAGTTTATTAATGGAGATTCACCCCTAGCATCTAGAGGTGTTCAACATTACTTAGAATTCAACCAAAAATAATAATAATATTACACCAAAAAATTCTATTTCATGCACGTAATACATATGATACATAATACATGAAATCATCAAAAGGTATTATAAAGAACATGGGCTAAAAGTACCTAAAAGTAGAACCCAGTGTATCTTGAGCCCAATATTCCATTTAATGTTCCAAACCACACACCAAAATGAATAGGTCATTTTTAGAACTTATTTATGTGTCCAACGTACATTTATATTTCCTATTTTTGGAGAACCAAATTTTAGAGACCATAACTTTTGAGCCATCTATCAACTTATGAACTATTGAAAAAAAATATCTCTTAATTCCTATCAAGCTTTCTATAACTCTTTGTGCTAGGTATATAAATTGTTTGAATGCTTCAGAGCCCTTCTGGCCTTCAAATTGAATTATTTGGCTTACAACTTTAAAAATAGACACTTTGATATCTTCAAATCTATACATGATCTTGCAATAAAATCTATCAACATGATTATAAAGTCAATCCATAGTATTGAAGTCAATTTTAGTCCAATCCATTTCTAAAAACAAAATTAGTTAAAAATAGTAACCTCATGTAAATAGAAGTATGAGACACCATTTTTTAAACTATTGTAACACTATGGAACATAGTTCTCAAATTTTTCTTTATAAACAAAAATACTCAATGAAATATATTGATTTCTAAAAATTAAATCTATCTTTTGATCTAACTAAAAGAATGCTTCTAACCATGGTTAAAGGATAAATCAATTTAAAAATGTTACATGGTTTCTATATCCATTTGGAACAAAAGTTTTAAAGGTGAACTCTTCATAATGTCTCAATAAAATCCCTCATCCATAGAAAAGCATGCACTTGTTCACTTTCCCAAAGTTAGTAGTTTTCTACTTGATTGCCTAACACCCAAAATAACACTAAGTGCAAAATTTACACAATTCAAGGTCAAATGAAATTGCACTAACTAGTTACTCTAAACATTGAAATAAATAAATAAGAGAAATACCATTTAATTTCCCCCAAAGTCATGGATAAAACCCAATCATGCAAATGGCGATAAAATGAAGAAAAATAAGACATTTAATTCTTATGTATTTAAATTGTAATAAAACATATAATAGTCCATTAAAAAAATTAAAATTAATAATAAAATATAGTTTAAAAACCAATATAGCCACACTCTTTACTAATTAATCACAAGAAAATCTTATGATATTCTAGGGACATTATTAAACATGGTATCTAAACCTATAATACAAATATTATTATGGGTAATCTTTAGTTAGTATGATATGATTGATATAATGCAGCATAAATTTAGCCAATGCATTATTTTGATTTATCCACTCTTGGAATGGTGCACTTAATCTTATTGATCTTGAAGGATTCAATATCTTATGCCTCAAGCAACTCAAGAAACAAGTGTGTGTCTGTGTGTACCAAATAGTTTCCACAATAATGGTGATGATGATATTGAAGGTTGAAGTAGTTCTTAGTCTTAGCTCAATTTAAAAAAATCATTGAGACTAGTCCTTGAAAAAATGAAAAACAAATTTTCTATGGATGATGGTGAAGAGCTCGAGGAGAAAGATAGTAGAGACATTCAAGATTAATGAAATGTAACAAATTTTTGTATTGTTCAATCCAAACAGCTCACATTTCATACCAAGACAAAGGTTTTGGACCTCACCCATATGGTATTCATTGAAGGGAAAGTACAATATTGGGTGCACACATATTAGGGCATTTGACATAGGGAAAAAGCGAGGAAAATATATTTTCAAAATAGTGGGAGGGTTATTTTGGAGTGGGGGACAAGGGTTTATATAGGGAAGAAGGTGTGGGGTATCGATGAGTATCTGATGGGGTGGAAAAAATGAAATATGGGCTCTTAAGTATATCATGAACGCACATACTATGATTCAATTTTTGTTAAGTCAAGAAATTATGACCTAACCTAGGATATCATGCCTAAGTGAGAGGGAACCCATCATGCTAGGGAGATTATCACATATACCAATAGTTGGGCAAGTGTTGTGGTCTTGGAGGCCCTATAGAAGGTCTTGAAAATGGAGAAGAAAATAGTGATAATGTTACATTTCAATTTGAGGCTCATTCATTTTTCTACCACTTTGCATGTCTTGATGTAGGAAATGGTTCTTGCTAAAAATATTGAAAAGAAAGGGACCTATAAAGATCTCTTTAAATTCAAAATTGATGATTGTGGTGGTATGTTCGCTTCTACCCATTTATCAATAATTTTTATAACTGTTAAAATATTCCAAATTTTTTATTTTTTAGAGTTTTATATTTTTAGAATCTTTTTCATATTATGGATTACTTTAAGTATTATTAGGATACTATTATTGGGTTGTTGAAACCACCATTAGATTATTTTGTTTATAGGGCCATCTCTCTTTTTCACTACTTTAAATATTAAAAAATATTAATAAAATAAAATATATAAATAAAATACTACTAAAACTAATTAAAAAATAATAATGTAATGGTTAAAATTGAACCTCTCATTTGAGAGGTCTTGGATTTGAGGAAACTTGAACTTAATAAATAATTATAATAAGTCTAAATAAATTGGCTTCGACCCATTAACCATCAAAATAAAAGAAATAATATTTTTTGTGAGTTACTGTACGATGAAAATAAGTAATAAAATATGATGACATATTATAAAATTTCTTACATTATTCTTTAAATTTGACAATCATTTATTATATTCTAAAGTATTAATATTAAATATTATTAAAATAATTACATAACATTTCATCTACATGTATTAAGGGCATATGCACCAAGATGGTGTGCAAAAACATGGACACCATGAAAAAAAAGCCAAAAGACACATACCATGATCATGTTATGTGCATTTTTTATCAAATTTAAAAATGGGTCTTGGCTCATTATTGAGACAAGAAAAATATTAAAAAATTCAAACTTTGAAATAACATGATTGTGTTATTGAGAACTAGAAGCATTGGTTCTTATTCTCCATAACCCCTTCAGGTTATGAAGAACTAGAAGAATTGAGAGTGATATATAGAGAGAGTGGGATGAAGGAGATGTGTGTGTGTGTGTGTGTGTGTGTGTGTGTGTGTGTGAGAGAGAGAGAGAGAGAGAGATCATATTTCTCTATGGTTAATTCCATAGCACTTGTCACTTCTCTATCTTTTTTTTTATTGAGTGCATGTGCACTGAAGACATTCTACCACTACATAACCTACTAATAGATGGTGAGTATTAATCATCATCATCATCAAACATAGGCTAACATTCATAGCTTACTAAACTTTCCTTTGTTGCTTTCCACTTTCTATCTATTTAGGTCCTTATCTATAACTTTTTTCATGGGTCCAAGAAGCTCTTCCCACTCTTTTTCCTTATCTAGGTAGGATTCATCTCTTAATCCTAAGTAATTGGTTAATAGTTTCATTCTTGATAGAATTCATAACTAAATTATCCATAGCTAGTTTTCTTCTTAATCATCGTAATATTTTCTCATCAACTAAATATTTTCTAATCAATTGATATACTATTACAATTTTCTCTTGGCCAATCCTTTAGACATGTGATTGAGCCTGTACATCCATAAAATAGTTGAAATATAGATCTTGTAGAAGAAAAGTATTAGATCTATGAAGTATGCCTTAAGGGTATGTAAGACCCATTAAGGAACACTTAATGTCAAAATGTGTTTGACATGGTCATATGGGGTTATAATGGATAAGATAATGTCCCTTTTGAGAAGTTCTTGGACCCCTTATGGCCCCTTTTGACACATTATAGTCATCAAGTGTGCCCTAAGTGGATCTAATACTATTCATCTATGAAATTTATATTTCAATCCTTTTAAGGATGTACAGGCTCAATTACCTACCTAAAGGGTTTGCCAATAGAAATCTATGATTGTATATCAATTGACTACAAAATTTGAGTAAAAAATATTGTAGTCATCATGAAGAAAACTAGCTATGGAGAATTTGGCTATGAATTCTATTAAGAAAGGGAAATGTCTGAAAGAAAAGAACTAAGATATGCATGTGAGCCTATGTTAGATGATGATGAATACTCACCATCTAATAGTAACTCAAGTAGTGACAGAAGTTCTTTAGTACACATGCACTCAAAAAAAAATTAAGGGATCTTATGGGATCTTAAGGGGTCCTAATGTCCCTTTCAACATATTAGGACCCCTCCTGACCCCTTTTGCTACATTAAAGCCAAAAATTATTTGGAATTACTTACACCTATTAGATTTGAAATGAACTTAGATATCTCACCCCAATTGATGTCAGTGATTTTGAAGATTTCTCTCAAGTAGACCTCCTTGTCCTTTTAAATTACCTAATGAAAATAGAAATGTGAAATTCAGTGATAGGATTTACAAACCTTATAGGAGGGATGACAACATTAAAAGCATTCAAGTTATCCAAAACCATATCAAACCTATCCTAATTAAAAAAATATTATATCTATCTTGGCTTGATACCTCTATCCATCTCTATGTTATTCTTCTCTTGTTATTTCTATTTCAATTATGAAGAATTTTTTGAATTGGGATCCAATGGTTTTATTGAAGCCTCATGAGAAATCCAAAATAAATATTTATTTCAAAAAAACTAAAGTATTTACAACATACTAATACTAATGACAAAACTACGCACCCCATTAACATAAAGAGTCATTACTACATACTTGAACCCAATTAATTATATAGATATTTGTTACAATGGAAAAAAGATCATGTCTACAAGTGAAAAAATGATTGCAACATATGAAATTAAGTGTACCACATAGGATAATTTTGGATACCTTTTCATGCCCTTCAAATCTAATAGTGGTGTCCTATTCATAGGCTCTAATGATTCCTCAGATTGTTGATACTGGGAAGACCTAGTAAAAATTCACATTGGTTGCACTTAACACATGATATGCATGTGAGCCTCAATGTCTGATGATGATGATGAATAATCACCATCTAATAATAGGTCAAGTAGTAACATAAGGTCTTAAATGCACATGTACTTAGAAATAATATTTTAAGGGATCTTATGATGATTCCTAAGATTGTTGAGATTGGGAAAACCTAGTTAACATTCACCCTTATTTTACTTAACACATGATATGCATGTAGTCCTAGATGTCAAAAGATAATGATGAATACTCACCATCTACTAGTAGCTCAAGTAGTGATAGAAGGTCTTTAGTGCACATGTACTTAGAAATAATATTTTAAGTGATCATATGATTATTCCTAAGATTTTTGAGACAAGGAACACCTAGTTAACATTCACCTTGCTTTTACTTAATACATGATACCCAATACTTGTGTTAATATATGCAATATATATTTCAAGGATCACCAAACTTCATAAACAAAGAAAGAAAACATCATAGCATAGAAGTAGCACAAACACATTTCTAGTGATCATCTTGTGTTGGAGTTCATTTTTTATTCCATTATAATAGCTAAAGACAGTGGTGCAAAATTTACTTCATTAACCAAACTTGTGATGAAAATTACACTTGTAACTACTGAAATGTCATGTATATAAGTGAAAAAATGATTGCAACACATGAAATTAAGTCTACTGCATAGGATAATAATGGCTACATTTCTATGCCCTCCAAATCTTGTGGTAGTGGCATAATGAATTGACATACCTCGTATACTTTACAAGAAGTTTTTGTCATTTCTTTGAAAGTTGATTTATATTTTTGTTCAACCACAATAGTCTCTCTCATATATCCCAACCTTACATTGTATTTTTGCATTTCAATTAGGTCTACCCTAGGTAAGGGTCACCATTTGGATGAATGAAAAACTATCATAGAAAATTTTTATCATAAGGATGGCACTTGTAACTACTGGACAGTCATGGAAAACTTGTGATGAAGATGACACTTGCAACTACTAGACTATCCTGGAAAACTTGTGATGAAGATAGCACTCTAAACTATTGGAATCTCATGGAAAACTAGTGATAAATATGATATACACAATTAGTGGACTATCGTAGAAAACTTGTGGTGAAGATGACACCTACAAATACTAGATTATAATGGAAAAATTGTGATGAAAATGACACCTACAACTACTAGAATTTCATGGAAAACTTGTGATGAATATGACACTTGCAACTACTAGACTATCATGAAAAAATTGAGATAAATATGACACCTTCACCTACTATACTATCATGGAAAAATTATGATGAAGATGGCACTAGAAATTACTAGATTTTCATGGAAATCTTGTAACAAAGATGACACTTGCAACTACTGGGCTACGATGGAAAACTTTTGATGAAGATGACACCTACAACTACTAGACTATCATTGAAAATTTGTGATTAAGATAACACCTAAAAATACTATAATGTCATGGAAATTTGTATCTCTCTTGTTTCATATTTGAAGAAAGAGAAGAGTAACTGGATCACCAGAATTATATCCATAGATTGACTAGAGCTCTTATCAACAAGTTTCATTGTTTCAAGATATACACTAAATTGGCTATCAATGTCAAGCATAAAATTTCCTTAAAACTCACTCAACTTGTGCTAAGTCATTTACCTCAAGATCCTCCACAAAAATAATGTAGACCAAGAAAAATGGGTAGAGTTCACAAGAAATTTCACAAAAACATATCATAGCAGATTGTTTTAGAAAGAAACAAGCCATAACCAGTTAATGGGTCTAGTTGTTGATTAGTTGGGTTGATACATATGTATATTTAACTGGGTTATTGCTTCTACAAGATAATAAACCTCTTTATTATGTATATGTGCTTCATGCATTTTGTTCCTGTGATATATCTCTCCATTATGTTTTCATGCCCTTGCTTTGTGATTTAGTTGGCATGCCCTTGCCATCTCTATGTTTCATTTCTGTGCCCTTTCTTTGTGATTTCATTATCATTTTGTGGCCTTGCTTTGTGATTTTTTTTCTATGCCCTAGCTCTATGATTTTCTTCAAGGGTATGTAAATGTTCATTTATTTTCCTTCTAAATAGGTATCTTTGTATGTCTCCTTTTGAACATGTATATTTAGAGATATTTTTTAAGGTTGTTATTACATCTTTTAGCTACACAATAGAAAAATTGATCCCATTGCATACATATTCTAGAATCCAAATAATAAATAAATAAAACACACTCAACCCATGAAAGTGACTTACCTCAAGATCCTCCACAAAAATAATGCAAACTAGGAAAAATGGGCAGAGTTTGCAAGAAATTTTATAAAAAAAAATATCATAAAAGATATTTTTATAAATAAACTAGCCATAACCAATTAAATGGATCTAGTTACTGATTATCTAGCAGGATCAAATATAGTTTTCCAAGGTGATAAAATTGCATATGCATGGAATTGAAGAATAGCTTTAGTGAAGAATTGAGCGTAAGCAGTCAAAGAAGCAAGTTTTGCTTCTGTGTAAATGTCATAATCACGAGGCTCATTTCCTTTAAAAAGTATTTTCCATAATGATATTACTTCTAAACCGTGCAAAGGATGTTGAAGTGGTCCCCAACCTTGAAACACTTTTATAAACATTTGATACTTAGTATCATCATAGGGAGACTGTGCCAATACTTGAAACACTTTTATAAGAATTTGAAGAATTTGACATTTTGATTGTAAATTCTCAAAGACACTTGAAAGTGATTTGAATGTCATAGTACCTACCATAACACTTTCCTAGATTCTATCTAGTGGCTCTCATAATATCCTCTATGTTGTCTAGTCATTGTTTCTACCATGCAGTCTCTTTCTAAAGCCACTCCTTCTTGTTGTCTTTCTAAAGTCACGCCTTCTTTGCTCTCATGCCTTAAATTTTGAATAATAAACTTCTACATATATTCCTCTGCCTTATCTAAAATAAATTTCACAATGTGTTGTAACACTGGCATAGGTGTTTGATTATCAATATCTTTCATTTCAACATTGTATTTTTCAAGATTGGTCAACATCCTCACTTGCAGACCTCTCATGTCAAGAACATTTTGTACTATTTCAACACCATGTTCTTGCTTCTAAGCTAATAGTTCTTCAAATGCATTTTCTTGTTAAAAATAAATTTTGTTGAACAATTATAAACTCTTAGAAAGTGTATTATTATTTTCATGTATATATTTATATATGTATGTATGTATATATGTATGTATGTATGTATGTATGTATACACACACACACACACACACACACACACATATATGTACATATACATATATATATTTATGTATATATGTATATATTTATGTATATATGTATGTATGTATGTATGTATACAAGGATATCTTGTGGATTGTGGATGATGGATTATAAAAAATAAAAATAAAAAAATAGGACATTAATCATTCCTCATTTGTTTTGATTAATTGTGGAGAGTTGTATGCAAAAGGGGGTGGAAAGCTCTAAATGAGGGTGGAGAGCTCTAAATGTTGGTGGAGATCAATGAAGATCTGGGATTTTGTTGTCATTCCCTTGTGATCTCCATGCCCTTGGTCTATGATTTTATTCATGAGGAGAAGAGGTACCTATGTGAATTGTATTTTATTTTCCTTCTAAAAATCTATCCCTTGTTCATATATAATAGCTTTGGTCAAATTCAAGGATAACTAAATATGATGATTATATGCATATGTCCATGTATGTATGTAAATCGATTCATTAAGTAAACTGCTTTACATGCATAGATACACACTTGCATAGTACGTGTGCTAAGTTAAATTAATCATTCATGTCTTGAATTCACACAAGCAATTATCCTTGCATTCAATTGAATTTACTCATATCAAACTAAGTATGCATAAATTTGTACTTGCATATTATATTATCTCTTGGTGATTGAGTAACGATCTTGTGCATAATATCATCCAAGTAATGATCAGATGCATTCACATTAAGTCATAATAGGATCAAGTAGATGATCCATTTATGTTACTTCACTTGTTTTATTGAACATTTTGTTTAACATCATCAGTCATACTAGAAATATATAGCTATAGCTAGTACTCTTGTTTATTTTATTTAATCATATACATTTAAGACTATTATTTTTCTTAAAATTAGACTGTATATTTGTTATCACTAAAACAAAAAGATAGATTTGTGATAGTTATCTTTTTTAATTTCAAGATCTTCATATTTAATGTGAAGAGTTTCCACTATTGGATAGTGGAATAGCCACAATGTGGATCCACATAGCTCATGGGCTTTTCCACCAAATTATATTTTTGTCCTTGAATAATATTATAGATGAATGTTCTTCCAATTTTCCACATATTTAATAATTTTTCATTTATCGTTTGAGGTAATTTTCTATTATGAGATAGAGACATCCATAATAAGGATTAACATGCAAATTTTGATCATCCCACTTTCAAAGTCAATTCCCTTATCAAATTAATGAAACTACTTGCAATTGACACCATGATTTTCTACAACTTGCCTAATCATCCATTCACACAACCATCTTCCGCCTACCCCACCATAGCATACAACTCTTGTTTGAGGTTTATATCTTAGTCCCACCATTTCAGAAGACCAATTCCAATGATTTGTATCTATCAAATTGATCATATAGAAATTCAATATGAAGGAGGATATATTGGCATAACAAACGAATCATCTTGTTGGCTTGGATTTTTACTTTTAATAACTTTGTTTCTTTTCATGGTGAAAACCTAGTGGATTCATGATTTTAGAAGTAGGGTGTGTTAAAAGCCCTAGATGAGAACCCTAAATTCCATGAAACCCTTATTGTCTATGCCCTAAATTCCATGAAACCCTTATTGTCTAGTTTTCAAAAGATAGGAAAGTATTGGTTTATTTTCCAAATACGTGGGAAGTTTTTCACTTTAGATTCTTTTATTCTTTTTTCCATATTTTATTTAAAATACTTTCCAAGAAATGCTTTTGTTATTAACCTTTGTCTTAAACCATGGTTTTAACCTCATGTTGACTCATTAATGTTCTTTGAATGTCTTTTAATGTCTTTTCTTACAAACCATTGATCATAGAAAGATCAACGATGAGCACTTTCTCACAATATGAAAGTATTCAATTTTTAGCAAATGTGCAGAAATGCCTACATGATACATAGCCCCTAATGAGGTTAGTTCCTTAATGAGCCACAAAAATTGCACTTGTCAGAACAAGTTCAGGGTTGTCAAACTATTGCTAGGACACATTGCAAAGCTTGAGCCATTTCATTAGATGAATTGAGTGGCTTGGACCCTCTTAAAACAAAGTAAAATTGCATTGTTCATCAAAGAAAGATAAAAAATTAGTGCTTTTCCATAACTTGAAGATGTGTGAACTTTAGAAAATGTGGGGAAGCACCTTAGTGACATGTGTACTTGATGATATTTTTTCTATGTACCGCCAAAATGTAAAAAGTGTCAGAATAGTTGGAGAATGATAGAACACATGGTAGGTTAAATCATTTTCATTAGTTGTTGTTGCTGACTAGGTTTAAAAAAAAGAAATTCCTATGGGATCGTTGATAATTTGAAGATTGATGGAGATCACTTTCCTAATTTATGAAGATGTTTGATGTTTAAAGAAAGTGGGAAAGTGCCTTGATGACACATGACCAGGTGGAGTCGGCCATTCAAAAAGTTTCCTAGTAATATTAAGGTGGGATACATGTCAAATAACTTATGCTAATTTGTTGAGAATGCCTACCTATTTAGCAATTTGGGTGGAGACTATGTAAGTGGGCCAAAAATATTAAAGGCAAGTATAGTAATTCCAAAGGTGTTTCGTAATTGTCAATCTTGTGAAGATCGGCAATCAACACTTTCTCGTAATTTAAAATTGCTCAAACTTTATGAAATGTAGGGAAGCACCTTGTTGACACATTGCCAATTTAACTAAAGAGTAATGCAGACATATGGTTTTAAAGCTAAATCATCCTATTTGTAAAAATCAACTATTAATTTTCAAATTTTGTGACACGACATAAAATATGACATTTGGGGTATCAATTTTGATTAATGATGTTCCTTGCAAGATCAATTTTACAATAAGGGTGCTCAATTTTCATTATCAAACACTAAAGTTGTAGAATTCTCATAGAGCGAAGATTTGCAGAGCTAAAGGTGCATTTTTCCAAGAGTTTGGAGTTGTTAATGATTTTCAGGGAGAAAAAAGGAAAATTAGGTGAATTGAGAAAGTATATTCATGGTAAGATAATTTTTAGACATGTCTCCATGAAGGGATATTTCAAGGAAAATAGATTACTTAAAAAGGGTTGTCCATGATGATTTCTTAGATAAAATGCCACAAATCTATGAATGACCTTGCTAGGGGAAAAGAATTCATAACTAAGAACCCTAGGCTATTAGTCAGTGAGGATTTTTATGACAAAACAAACTGGTTGAGAGATGTTGAAGTATCTATTGGAGGTCTAGAGATTTTCTATAAATGGTTTGTAGAAAAAAGACTTGATACTCTTCTTAATAATGTATGGGAATTTTACATTTGCAAATTAATTATCACAGGGGTTTTCTTTGATGATGATTTTCTTGCAATAATGTCAAAGAAATATGATCCAATAACCAAGATAGTGCAGAATCATGCCAACGATAATCTTTTTAGGGTTTCACTAGAATTGATTAGAGAGATTTTCAAATTCATGAGAACCCTAACCATGCAATTCATGAGAAGATAGACATGGAAGACCTATAGGCTAGGTATGATATATAGAGGGTATATTTAAGGGAAGACCATTACAAAAACATTTTGTTAGAATAGGATCATTACCCCTGGTTATGCCAAATACTCTAGAACCATTATTAAAAAGATATTTCAACCCTAGAGGATAAGCATTGTATTTCTCTCTCTACAAGATCTTTGGCATGGAAACAAGACCACATTCCTAGTTCTATTGTTTTCATTATTGCTCAAACCCTTTAATATATTATGATTTCTATTTTTTATGTTGCTACCCTCTTAGTAGAAGATACTCATATTAGGTTAGTGGGTATTGCAAAGGCTAAAGTTGATAAACCTTTCAATTGGTACTCCATGTTAATGTACACATGTTTGTATAAGGGAGTTACCTTTTTCTCTATGGAAATGAAATTGGAATTGGAAATAGATGGAGAAAAACTCCCTGTCCAATTGTGGAGTGTATACATGACCTGGGAGGTTATTGATGCAAGCTTTGTAAGATTTGATAAGTACTTTTCCTTTAGGCTTAGAATTTTGTTAGTAGGGGATAGTCCTATGATACCTCAACCTCTACTAGAACTAAACAGACTAAAAGATCATGCCAAAGGGTTGATGATAAGTCACAATTGTGGAGACATCATCCCATATGTAGTGTCTATTGTATTAAGAGTTTATGGTTTTCTTGGAAAACCACACGTGCTACCCTATCAAGTGCCTTGAAACTAGGAATTGATGGGCTCATCTGGCAAATAGGATTAGTGGATGAAAGAGAATTGTTGGGAAAATCAAAAGATACTTTCTTTCCCCAAATTACTATTGTGTATAATTTTTTTTTTGTCAAAAGGGATGGAGGCTTTTGGAATTTTTTTTAGATAAATATAAAATGGCTCAATCTCATGCTTGCTTATAGACTTAGACGGATTTTATGACTTATTCAAAGAAAGAACTAAAGCCAAAGATCATAAACACGTGGTGTATTTTCTAGAGGATATAGTTAGGAATAAGTTCTCATTATAGGAGAAGGAACTTAGGAAAGAGAAATGGGAAGTATATAGCAAGGCCTTGGATTTTATAAATACTTTTGAACTAGACTATGATCCCCTTGCTGATAAAAAATACCTGGGTGCAAAAATAGATATGTTGATGGATAAATTTGTTGATTTTATGAAAACTTTGAATGAGAAGAAGGAGATTCTAACGCAAGCACACCTTGAAAAGGCTATAGAGCTGGAGAAGAGATTGGAAAGAAAGATAATTTTGAAACCAAAGTAGTATAGATTACAGAAGAAATCTAGGTATATAGTGGCCAAGAGTGTACAACCCATTCCACAATTGAAAAGACCACACTCTGAAAGCCCACATGTTGTACTTGCACTTAAGAAACTAAAATTGGAGGAAGGATTATTTTCTAAAGTTGAAGAATACTCCCCTACACAAACCCCGCTCTAGATAGATGATGAAGTATCCTTGAGAGAGTAGTTGAGACAAATGGGGGGGGAGAGCTATACTGTAGTTACAACAATAGATATAGAAGAAGGAGTGCCTGAGGAACCTCCAATGCTTCTTACTATGGGAGATTACAAAGATAAGGAAATAGATCATGCAATGGCATAGGCCTCTAAGAAATTTATTGATAACAAGAGCTTTGTCAAATTAAGTGCATTTGCTCAATGTTTGTGGATAAGAAATATTGATAATTCTGAGGCCAAGTGAAAAATGATCATAGCAAAGCAACTTGGCAAAAAGGACTTTGGAATTGAAGAAGATAAAGCTAGTTTCTTGGAGAACTTTTCACAAATAACCCCTAAAGGGGGAAGATAGTTGTTAAAAAGTTCAAGAATTTTGATATTGTGTTAATGGGATATTCTAAATGCCATGGTTTTTAACACTATGAGAAAAGTGAAAGATACTTAGTTCAAAACTAAAGAAGAGCTATTGTAGGCCCATAAGGGATTGAAATACATCAATGATCATCAAGCCTTATTGATATGGTCTATTCAAAAAAAAGATAAGACTAGGATACAAGAAGACTCAAATGTTGAACATATAGGTAGCCTCATGGTCTACAAGGTAGAGGAGGTAGATAATGAAAAGGTATCCCTGATGACTAAAGAAATGGTGGATGTTGGAGTTGTTATTGCTGCAAAGGAAAAGAATAAATTCTTGGAGCTTAATGCTAGATTTGAAGAGATGATAAAGGCATATAAAGAAAGAGGAAATAGGATACATCAATTAAAGGCCCAAATGGATAAGATATTGGGGAAAGGAATAGTGGAAGAATCTAGCCAACCCAAGATCACTTATCCTCCTCAACCTCTAATCAAACTTTTCAAGTCAACTCCCCTTATAGAGCTACCAAATACTCCAAAAAGACCTCAATTTTATATATCCAAAGATTTTGAAGAGGAGAACAGTAAATTGTGAGAACTAAATGTGGAATTAGATATCCAATATGAGGAAAAAATTAGAAAGACATTTATGTAACTAGTAGACAAGATTGGTTGGCCAAAATTTTATGAACAATTGTCAAAGTTAGTGGATATATGGAGTGAGCTGAAAAATAATGAGGTAGCTTTGAAGGAAATTTTAAATAAGTGGAATAATAAGAATAGGGATATTAATTTTTTTATGCTTCTTATTTATTAGTTTGTCTTATGAGAAAATAGAGAAAACATTTTTACATAACTAGTGACCTGTCTAATTTTGATGGCAAGAGAGTCGCTCTGCAAAAAGGATCAATTTTTTTTTCTAGATATCTAGATGAAGATTTTGAAATATTCCCTCATGTGCTCAAGAAAATAGATCAATTAAAGGATAAAGAGGAGTGGTCCCAAGAATTGAATTATTTGTTGTACCTGAGGTTAAATAAAGTGATAAATAGAAGGGGGTGTGCATGGTTGGCCAAAACCACTAAGTAAGTTGTTAAGGTTCAAATATGTTTTGATTCTTTAAGAAGGGAATTTGTTGAAATAAATAAAATAGGAGAGTGTGTTCAATAGAAGCAGTAGGACATATTGAATTTTAATTGGCCAGATGAAACACTTTTCAAAAAGTGGATGGCAGAACCTCTACACTAAAAATAGTTAGTGTTCGATGAAACCGATGAAGATGAGGAAGACCAAGATGAGCTACAAATAATTAATGCATCAATTAAAGTAGAAGAGGAAAAAGATAAACAATTAACTATAGTAACAAATGAAAAAATTCAAACTGATGACTTGGCAACAAAAGAATCAAGTATAATGGTCGGTTTGTCAGTACATGATGACCTAGATGAAGAACCACTAGTTAAACATAGCTTTCAAATATCTAAACCTGATCCATCACAAGAAAATCCAATCATCACACAATCCATGGAATGACAATTCTATCAAGGCCAATAATCAAGTGGAGCACCTCAACAATAAGAGGTTGCAACAAAAGTGGCCCCACAAAAGGAATTTTTATGATGTAAACATTTTGTTGCACCAAATTTTGTCTTTTATGACCATAACCTTTTTGTAAATATCTTTATGTGTTAAGGATAGTTGTCATTCTTATCTAGGCCTGAATCTTGTTACATCTCATGCTATATAAATGAGATCCCAAGGCTAGAGAAAGGGTCTGAACTTTTATGCAATTTTTAGTTTTTGTTGGACTTACATTCAGTCCAGTATTCTTGATGTTAATTTTATCATGTATTTTTCTCTACAAATATGAAAGTATATTAATATTAAAGGATCATGTTGTCTTATCCTGCATTGTTCTGAGTTTTACTTCTGTGTTGTGTGATTTTGAAATAAAATTAATACAAAGGAGAGTTATTGCCATATCTATTTTCTCTAAATTTGGTCTCCATTGTTATTAACTAGTTATCTTGCGGTTGTGTGTGAAAATCTTATTCAATTTAGTGCAACTTGGATAGATTGTATATTAGTTTTCTATTGCTTTTAATTCAATGAGTTAAGTAAATGCTTCATTGAAGTGATAGGATATCTATTCAATAAGAAGGATATGCATAAGAATGAGGTTTAGGGTAAATTTATAATAATATTGATTGCAATGCAATTGATTAGGTCAAGAAATTTGTTGGGTAGACTTTGATTTCCAATAGATGAAGCATTGATCATTTTGATTAAGTTTGCATGAGAAGGGACCATAGAATTACATGAAGCATAGTTTTAAATCTCAAAATAAAATTTACTTTTCATGTATGAAGAATTTAATTGTTGTTCAACACTTGGTTGCATTTAACTTTTATGTTATGGTTGGCTATTGTTATTCAGAACTATTTGTAAATCTTAGAAGACTTGCAACCAAATATCTCCTTTAGGGGATAGGTGTATGTAAAAGAATACCAGTAGGAGAATGAAGTGTGAAGATAATATCTAGTTTCAAACCCTTTTATCCATAGTTGACCCCACCTTGGTTTTATAGAACCTAAAGAGTAGAAAATCCTAGTGATTTTGTTGAAGTTGGGTCTAGATCTAAGGAATTCTTTATTGAACATAGGAATTAGCTAATCCTTAGGCTAAATTTTTCTTCATCATCTTGGTATCAAGTTTTCATAGTTTGGTAGTTTAAAAACACCAACAAAATGGTGACTTCACTGTAGACTTGTTCAATACATGCTGATGTGTAAAAAATACTACAAACTCTAGTGTTGTTTGTATGTGTCCTTTTTTAGTTTCTTCAAAGATATTGTTCATGGTCTTGCAAGAATTTTCTAGTGAAAAACCTCAAGAATTTAAAATATAAAGAGTTCCTAATACCACAGGTACAAACTTACATATACTATCTTTACAAAAGTGTCTTATCTATCAAGAAAGAGTTGCAATCCCAAAAGCCTTTTTGATTGGCCCGCTTGTGTATCAAAACTATCTTATATTATCTTGTGATATTTTCTCAGAGTCCAAAGCTATTTTATGTTATATTTTCCCTAGAATAGGGTGATGATTCGGTCAAGGTTTTAAAGCTAGTGCTTGCTTACATGTGAATTTCAAAATGGTAGATAAGAGAAAAAATACACAAGCCTATACAAGAGCAAATCTAGAAGTACCATTGTAATGTTCGAGCCACTAAGTTAAGATATTAATACCTGTAAAACCAATATTAGAATTTATACAATAATAAAATATATTTCACTATCCTACCCTTTATCCTAACCCAACCTTAAATATGTCTCTAGATTGGGTTCCCTAACCCTAAGTTATTTAGACATCTTTTCTAGAGTGCACCCTTTAAGGTTGACAGATGCATATATTGACACCATTAGAATATTATACCTTTATATTTCCTTAAGTATGTTGATAGGAAAAAGAACCTATTCATATCAACATCTCTTAGTGTTTGGCTAAATAGGTATAATAGCTATCTCTGATATTAACACACACATCTTTCCTTAAAAGTTGGCCAAATAGGTATGATACTTATCTTTGATACCAATGTATAAATATTTCCTTAATAATTAGTCAAATAGGTATAATAGCTATCTATGATACCAATACATAAATCATTCCCTAATAGTTGGCCAAATAGGTATACTACCTATCTCTAATACTGACACTAAGAGTTTGCCATTTACTTCCTTGTAATTTCCAAATAGGAGTGAACCCATCTCTGATACACATACATGAATTTATAATCTTCCTTTAATAGGGTACTTGTTAATCCTTTGCATTATCAAGATATTTCACTTGTAATCCTTTAATCAAATAAAATATCATTACATATTGAATGACTTCTAAAATAAGAATAGCTTCATATTATTAAAGAAATAAGAATCATTTATATCTATATAAATAAGAAATAAAAATGATTTATACTCATAATTAATTGATAATAAAATGACCTTTGAATGGAATAAATATCACATACATAAATATATATAATAATATTTGAAAAAATCTTATAATAAACTTCTTTAATGAATAAATGAAAATATTTATATTTAACAAAATTACTTATCTCTTCATGACATACTTTCCATGTCATACTCCCTACAGTTTTGGGTTTCAAGGCTCTTTATTTGGTGGTTTTTATCCTCACATGCCTTGCCACTATATTTTTTGGGTTCTTTCCTCCTTTTTAGAGGCTAGTCTTCTACTTGCCACTTTAATGGAATTATAATGCCAATGTGGTCTTGTTTGGGGTGGTGGTGTCATATGCCCACATTATGTTCTACGATTTATTTTTTATTGGATGTCCCTTGGTTTACTTATCCCTATCCCTCTGTATCTATTTCCTATTTTTTCCCCATGTTTGAAAGAATGGTGTAGAATAGATATTGGTTCATGTATTGAATCAATAGTTGAAACCTTTGAACCCAATGTTTGGTGGAGTTGACATCAAACACGGTGTAGTAGGGTTCAATAGTATGATTAGTGTACTTAGGGATTGAGTCATGTAATTTATCATATGATATAATTATTTAGTTATTATTACTTTACTTAGTTTTATTCAATATTTAAAATAGTTTGATATCTTATGATTAATTTATCTAATGTTCTTAAAATATATATTATATATTTAATTTATATTTTCTTTGAATAAATTACAAGTAGGAATATTAGAGTATTAGTAGGGATATTAAACCATTATATGTTGACTTACCTCAATGTGGTAGAAAGAACCCAAAAAAAGAAAGTGGATGCAAATCTTACATGGAAACCTAGAGGTAGTATATTAGTGAACTCTCAATACTAGCCTTTGGTAGGGAGAGAGACCTCTTCATTAAGCTCTGATTCAAAAACCACAAGACTCTTAGGAGGGATGTTTAGTACCCCACTACAGGAATCTAGAGAATATCAAGATAAAAATGTTTCTTTAGTTGAAGATGTGTTGTGTAGACTAGATGTGATAGAAGAAATTAATCATAGGCTTGCATATAAGAATACTATGTAAAATTATTTTAATCCTAGGAAAGTCCCTTATGTAGAGACAAATCTGATAGCCCTAGATGATTTTGTTGATTTAGAAGCAGCTTCTACATATCCCAAAGAAGTATACTTAGAAATAGGAGTCCTAAAGAAATGGGTTGTAGAAGAGTCTAGATGTATTCATTTCGAAAAGGAGAGAGAGAAAGCCACCTTGAATGCTGTCATTGAGAGAGATAATTTTCTTATAATGATGACTTCCCTAAAAGAGCAAAACAAAAAACTAGAAGAAAGGACTTCAGTTCTTGTTGATGTTTTTAGAGATGTAGAAAATTTGAGATCCACGGTATTAGAGCAAGAAAAACTCCAAAGCCAGAGACAAGAACTTGTTATATCTCAAGTTGAACCCTATAAGACTATTCAACTAAACCTTGTAGATTTGACTATAAAACCAACAGATAAAGGAAAAAAATAATGTTATAGGGATCTAGATAAATGAACCTCAAGTTTTTCCAAGCACATGTGCAAACCCTCGTATGTCTAAGTTAGATTTGGAACTAGAAACAACCAAAAAGGAGAGGGAGGATTTTGTCAAAGATCTTGAGAAAGTTGAAAATGAAGCCCAGGCAGTAGAAACTAGAAGGAAGATACAATTCATTAAATCTAATTCTACCTTAGTTTCATAGCCTAATTTATCCACCCAAGCCATAACTTCTATCCCCACTTGTGGACTAGTAACCCCTAACCAAAATGTCTTAATTGGCCCCTGCTTCATCATCCACCACTAGTACCCAAATCCCTTTCTTTCAAATATAGCAGCCTCAAGGCATTGTTTAGAACCAAACTAGTGCAACAAGTACATCAAACACTATTGGTTTTTAGAAGAAACCTATATACATAGAAAAATATAGACAAATGTCATTCTTAGGTATTCCTGGCTTCCCACATCCAATATCATTTGGCCTTAGAGACAAGGTTGTGAAATTCTTAGGAAACAATGATGTTACTGGTGAGGAACATTTGAGAATTTTTATAGATGTGCTTAATGATTTTGAGGTAGAACATGAGGATGTAGTTATGAAGCTATTTGTGCACTCATTAACTAAAGGTGTAAAAGTCTAGTTGAGAAGATTACTAGATGATAGCATTAGCTCATGGAATGACTTGGAATTTTTTTTTAAAGAATAATATGGAGATAACATTGATGTTGGTTTCATGTTGAATGATTTCAATAACATAAAAAAGAGTCCTAATGAGTCTACCTTTGATTTGAATGTAAGGTTTTAGAAGGGGATGTGTAGGTTATTTCAAGTAATGAGATTAAATGAAGATGAATCTCTTACAACATACTTGAATGCCTTTGATAGTAAAATGGCTTATCATTTGAGAGACAAAGATCTCAAAACCTTAAAGGATGCTTACAAGATGGCTATCAATATTGAAAATGTATGGAAAGCATCTAGTAAGCTAGGAAGGAGAGATGACCCAAAAAATTTCAACACTAAGAACAATAAGAAGGACAGTGATAAGTCTCCTATAAGTAAGAAGCTTGAGGAAGACACAATAGGTCAAGTGAATAATTTCTTGAAAAAGATGAACCCACCAGATTTCAATGTAAATAAATCTATTTCTAGTGAAAAGGCCCTAGTGAACAACAATCATTTCAATAGGCAGCCAAGAATACAAAACTATCCATACACTACCCAATGGAAAGATGGCAAATCTATCCCCAACTAGACTCAAAATATGAAAGATAAGGGTACCCCTGACCCTCTACAAATAAATTTTGTCAACATGTTAGATGATGTGCCATGTTACATCATATGCCACTCACCTCACTCCTTAGACTATTATGTAGTAGCCCAATCATTTGCTACATATCAGTATGTGCAAAATGAGGAGGAAAAAGAAGAAAAGAACTATGATGATTTAAGTTGCAACATGGTGAATATGTGTGATGACTATGAAGATTCTAATCAATAAGAGCATGAAAATGATATTTCTATTTAGAGAACTATTTACCAATTACATCATTAGTAAGTATTTTTAGATAATGAAGACTATGATGAAGATAAGGTATTCATTACATCCTTAGATGTTGGTCATATAAATCTAAGAAAGTCTTCTAAGGAAGAGATTTATAGAATTATAATAGAAATGGTATCGCAAGTTCATAGTAAGAATAATTTGACAAGCAAGACTATTAACAATGAAATTGATAAGGTTTCTAGCATTCTCATAAAAGATATTACTTATAAGATGAAGGATGACAATAAGAAAGATAGTGTAGCAATAGCAAAGGTCAAGGACAATAATACTAATAAATGGGAGCCTAAAAAGAAAGTGAAATTTCACACAAATGAGATAGCTAAGGAAAATGTACAAGAAAGAAAAATAGAATTTGATGCTACTAAGTAGTGGTGCCTACTATTCAAAAGATCTCAGCTCTAGGTATTCTTATAAAACCTATTGTATGTGATCCATTTGACATGATATCTATGTTGTCTCAAATAACTATAAAAGTGTCTTTATTTAAATTATTTAGAATAGATGAGCATAAGAGTAAAGGTTTATCATGGTTGGGTGGAATAGGTAATAAAAATTATATTGCTAAACAAAAAACCATATAGAAAACCCTAGTAGTGGTTGAAGATAGTGGGATTATGTCACAAATTCCTCAAATGTTCTTAGATGAATGATTTGTAGCTTACTTGTAGGATATTGACCCAATCTTTCTCAGTTTGGTTATAAAAGGAAGAACTCTAAGGAATTGCATGATAGACTTAGGAACATCTAATATTATAATGACTTTCAAAGTCATGGAAGCATTGGATTTACAAGTAGACACCAAACAAGGTAGATGTAGAGGCATGGATGTTAGGGAAGTTCCTATTATAAGTAATATTAATGCATTACCTTTCAAATTAGTTCCATACCCTGATGTAGAAATGGAAATGTTAGTCTTTGTAGTTGATATTCCTCCACACTGTGGGATGCTACTATCCAAAAAATGGAATGCTACTATGTAAGGTAGCCTACAATGTGACTTATCCTATGCCACTTTTCATATAGGTGAAAAGCTTATTAGGGTAGATAGGGAGCCAAGGGTCAACCATATTTTTGGGGATGATGTTGATAAAGATTCTACTTTTTTTCTAAACACTAGTGTAAATGCATTCAGAGTAGAGTTGATTATCCAAGAAGATGAGAAACTTCCAATCGTAATTTCACATGAAGTGGAGTGTTGCATGGATTCATAAATTTTTTGGACTATGTATTTTGATGGGGCAAGTTCTAGGAAAGGTTCAAGAGCTAGGGTAGTTTTTGCATCTCTAGAAAAGAACACTTTCAAATATCCATTTACCTTGAATTTTTTATGTACTAATAACATAGCTAAATATGGAGCACTCTCACTAGGATTAAGATTTGCAACTCATCATGGAATAAAAAAGTTGCATGTTATTGGTGATTCTAAATTAGTAGTCTCCCAAGTAAGAGAGACTTATGCATCCAAGAATAAGAGATTATAGAAGTAAAAAATTGTTTAATGGGACCAAATTGAGTCATTTGATGCCTTTGGTATCTCTTGGATGGAAATGAGTTATAACAAGATGGTTGATCTATTGGAAAATGTAACCATTAAACCTAAGGATGTATCATTTGTTGGGATTTCATGGATTAAAGTACAAAATTGGCCATCAATCCCTGATAATATAGAACATTGGCAAGTATTTGAGGATGACAAAGATATTCTAAATTTCTTATCAAGTGAAGACAAATATCATGGACAAGAACTTGATTGCAGTGTTCTGATTAAAACAACGAATGGTAAAGAGAAAAATTTTGGCAAAGAAAATTTATAGTTGAAAACTAACAAAGTACCCAAGGGATTGGTAGTTTTAGAAAGTATGTTTGATAACCAAGATAGAGTGAGGTCAGAGGTCAAGGATCAAAGACCACAATAACTTGAAGAAATAAATTTTGGTACCTCTAAAGATCTAAAAAATGTTTATATTGGTCAGAATCTATCTACTGAAATTAGGAAGCCTCCAATTGATTTGTTTAGAAAGTATAGACATGTCTTTGCATGGTCATATGATGACCTCAAAGCTTATAGAGAAGACTTTTTTCAACATGTCATACAACTTAAGGAGAATGTGAAACCTTTCAGACAAAAGAAGAGACTAGTAAACCCTACTTTGGCTCCCAAAATGCAAGAAGAATTAATGAAGCTAAGGGATGGAGGAATGATCTAGCCAATCAGAAACTCTACTTGGGTATCAAATTTAGTGCCTATTAGGAAGAAAAAATGGAGATATAAGGCTTTATGTGGACTTTTAAAACCTAAACATTGATTCCTTAAAAGATAACTATGGTTTTCCTAATATGGAAGCCATGCTATAACAAGTGACTAGTTTAGAATTGATGTCTATGATGGATGGATTTTCATGTTATAACTAGGTTCTTGTAAATGAAAAAGAATAGTTTAAGACAACCTTTACTAATCCATGGGGTACATATGTCTATGTAAGGATGTCATTCGATTTAATTAATGTAGGAGCAACTTTTCAGAAGGACATGGATGTAGACTTTCATGAATACATTGATAAATTTATGGTAGCATATCAAGATGATCTCACAGCATATTCCAAAAAGGCTGAAGACCACTATAGAAATTTGGAGAATTTTTTTATTAAAGCCTTAGAATATGGAATCTCTCTAAACCCAAATAAATGCACATCTAGAGTGACAAAAGGAAGATTGTTAAGTCACATGGTATCAAATGATGGGGTAAAGATTGACCCTAAAAGAGTAGTTGTCATTGATAAAGTTCCCAAGCCAAAAAAATTAAAAGGAATACAATCATTTTTTGGGCAAGTAAATTTTCTAAGAGCATTTATTACTAATTTCATTGAGATTAGTAGGACAATATCTAAAATGCTCAAAAAATGAGCTATTATCAGTTGGGATGGTAATCCTTCTAAACCTTTTTAGGACATCAAAACTACTATAAAAAATGCACCAATCCTCAGGACTCTTGATTATGCCAAGCCATGCATATTTTCCTATTGAATCTTTTCATAATGTGGCAGTAGTTATTGTAGAAAAATGAGGAAGGGTATGAACAACCTATTACATTTTTTAGTAAATCCCTTCAACCTCCATAATTAAAATATGAGATAAATGAAAAGCAAGCTTATGCCTTAGTAAAAGTTGTCAAAGCCTTCAGATGTTATCTTGTAGGTGTCATTGTTATAACATTTGTACCAAGTGTAGCTATTAAGGATATTTTCTCTCAACAGGGAGTATATGGTAGCAGGTATAGATGGATTAATAGAATTCAAGAGTCCAACATTGACATCTAAATTAAAAAATTGGTAAGCAGTCAAGGATTAGCAAAACTCATGTCTCAATAAAATTTGGATGCCAATCAAATAAACATGGTAGAAAATGATTTGAGGTTGGGTCTATGTGACATGGATCATTATGAGTGGTACACCAATGTCATATATTACTTGCAACACATGGAAGCTCCACCCCCCCTGAGAGACAATGAAAAGAGAAGTACAAAATTGCATACAATTAGATACATCATTGTTATAAATAATTTGTGGTGGAGGAATTTTGAAGGAGTACTAATAAAGTGCATTGATCAAGAAAACTCTAAGGAGATACTAAATGAAATGTATTCAAGAGCATGTGGAGGGCAATATATGGCTAAGACTATTGCTCACAAGATAATGAGAGATGGGCCTTGGTGGCCTACTCTTTTCAAGGATGCACAATTTCTTGTTAGAAAATGCGATGTATCTCAGAGGTTTGTAGGTAAGATAAAGTTTTTTGGAAATACCACTCCGACACCAATTCAAGTTTAAGAACATTTTCAGCAATGAGGTATGGACTTCATAGGTGAAATCTCTCTTAAGTCAAGTACTAGTTATGCATGGATCCTAGTAGCTATAGATTATTTTACAAATTGGGTGGAAGTCATTTCTGCAAGAAATGGTACCATCAAAGTGATGAATAACTTTCTTTTAAATAATATCATTACAAGGTTTGGATGCCTTCAAAAGATTGTAACAAATAATGCAATGTGCTTTAGATTAGAAGAATTTATAAAATTTTGTGATAAGTATGGCATAACTAGGTCAACGTCCTCATGTTATCATCCACAAGGAAATGGACAAGTTGAATCTACCAATAAGAGCTTGTTAAAAGTCATAAAAAGAACTTTGGATGATAATAAGAAAGCATGGGATTCCAAGCTATAGATGGAAATGTAGGTTGACAGGGTAACAATAAAGAAAGCAATAGGTGTTGCACCTTTTGATCTTGTATATGGAATCCAGGAAAGAATGCCCAAAAAAATTTAATAGGCCTATCCAATTACATTCAAATGTATAATGAAAATATCATTGATGATATGCAAGAAATAATGAATGAATTGGTAGGATTAATAGAGACCAGCAAAGAAGCATCTCTCAGCAATGCAAAGTTACAATTGTAGGTCAAGTTCTTGTATGATAGAAAGATAGTAGTTTAAAAGTTTGGACCTAAAGACCTAGTTCTGATGGGGAATGTTAAGATTGAAGACAAAGGGAACCATGGCAAGTTTGATCCTATATGACTGGGTCCTTATTTAGTTGATGTTGTATGGGGAGAAGATTCTTATATTTTGAAAGAATTATCAGGTAATATTATTGAATTGTTAGTTCATGGACATTTTTTGAAGAGGTATTTTTCTTGAAAATACTTATTTTCCATGAACAATAGTTTACATTTTTCTATGTATTCTATAAATTCTTGTGAGTCTTTGTAAAACCCTTGTATAGTATTTCTTCCTATGTCATTTCTCTCTCAAAGTTATCAAAGAAAAAAATTGGTCAATTATGTGGTGTGCTCCTTCCAAGGATTCTGAGTCCTCTCATGAATCTACATATTCATCATCCCCAGACAAAGTCACTGTTGACTTGGTTTTTTACTTTTAATAAATTTGTTTCTTTTCACGGTGAAAACCCAATGGATTCATGATTTTAGAAAGAAGGTGTGTTAAAATCCATAGATGAAAACCCTAAATTTCATGAAACCCTTTTTTTTATACCCTAGTTTTCAAAAGATAGGAAAGTATTGGTTTATTTTGAAAATATGCAAGAATTTTTTTGCTTTAGATTTTCTTTTTATTCTTTTCTCCGCGTTTTATTTTAAAATGCTTACCCAAAAATCTTTTTTCCATTAACCTTTGTTTTAAACCATGGTTATAACCTCATGTTGACTCATTAATGTTCTTTGAATATCTTTTAACTATGGTTTGGTCTTTTCTTATAGAATATTGATCAGAGAAAGATTAATGATGAGTGTTTTCTTCCAATATGAAAGTGTTTAAGCTTTAGCAAATGCAAGGAAGCACCTACATGACACGTAGCCCACTAGTACATTTGAGGCCATTTTGCGACCATTATTGGTCAAAATTTTGACCCAATTTTCAACCAAATTTCCACCAAATTTGACAAAGCCATTGGTCAAAAAAAATTCAGTCAAAATTTCAACTAATACATAGGTCAAAAACCTTCTAGAGCCATGGTGCAAGTTCTACCAGGAATTGGTCAAAATTTTGACCAATAAAGGTAGAAAATTTTGACCAATAAAGGCAAAAATTTTGACCAATAAAGGTAGAAATTTGGACCAACAAAGATAGAAATTCTTACCAATAAAGGTAGAAATTTTGACCAATGAAGGTAGAAATTTCTACCAACACCTGGGTGTAAATTTTTTTTAGGATTTCTATAAAATAGTTCACATGCCTTGTGTATGATATGACATTTTGCATGCATCTTGCACTCTATCATCCGGTTGATGATGGATTACGTAGAGTGATCTAAAACCATGATGCTAAAAACACACACACAATCAAATACAAAGCAAACTTGCACTACAAATGAGTTGTGAAAATCTGATATTGTTAATTTTGCATGCATGCCTACCAGGACAAATATATGTTTAAGTTGTGATTGTCATAGTAGACATGCATGCAAAATTACCAATATCAAATTTCCACAATCCATTTGTAGTGCAAGTTTGTTTTGGATTTTATTGTGTGATTTTTTTAGCATCATGGTTTCAGATCATTCTGCATAATCCATCATCAGCCGGATGAGAGAGAGTGCAGGATGCATGCAAAATGTCATATCATACACAAGGCATGTGAACTATTTTATAAAATGCCTGAAAAACATCGATAGTAACTAATATGAATAATATATAATTAGTTATATGATTTAGACAAATCATGTATGTTGTATGAAGGCAGTCCATGGCTGATAGGGCCCACCAAAACATAAAACATATGATAAAAAGACTCATTTTCATGTTTTGAACATATGGGGTACACATAACATGACTTATTATTGCACAATTCAGCTAAGTTCAATTCATTTCCATAGGGATTGTCCCCATTTAATGGTGAATGTTTTACCACATTTCAAGTGTTTTGATTATATAAAGAAATGGATAGCATGAAAATTTTAAGTAATGTCAAGTCATTTATTTACTTGATATATAATGTGAATAGAACTATTATGTTTCTCAACAACAACAACCAAATAAAATTATCATCATGTACCCAAAAAGAGATGGATGGAATGTCGAAACCAACCTCCAACTAACTACTATCACCATCCCTCTATATTATAAGTTATAGTGGTGCTCTAGATTTTCTCTATTCCATCATACACTTACATATCATACACTTTACCATAGTCCATATCAACAAGGTTAGAGAGATCAATTTCATTTGACTAGTATGTGGAAGACCTTGATGTTGAGAAGTTGTGTGATTCACGTGGAGTGGAAGGTGTTTTGGCCCCTTGGAAGGAAGCTTCATCTCTTTTACCAGCTTCTTTATTTTTACTTGGAGAAGCATATTTCTTTGAATTGTCCCCATGGCTCCTTGTAGATGATTTCAAGAGTGTCATTGCTATTTTATTCTGCCAATGTTCACAAAGTGTTAGAATTGTCTCTAGATGAAAAGAAATTGTAGAGGCTCAATTGACATGTGATCTTAGTTAGTGTAGAAGATAGATTAGGAAATATCATCTAAAATGTTGATACAAAAGTCTTCCTAAAACAAAAATGTAAACCATATCAATTAGGAAACAAAAATGTAAACCATATAAATCGTAAAAATGAGTTATTTCATTAATCAATGTAAAAGAGAGTAGAAGGAAATTATAACTGATACCTGAAATGTAAACCTTTTAGGCATTTGATCCTTTGAAATGAACATGTTCTCCTGATGAAGGCTTAAACTAGTCTAGATCCCTACAGAAACACATGACATGTAATTGAATGGATAAACATTTATGGTACAAGCAATTGAAACACTTAGACTGGATACTATAGCTCAAGTACCAAGGTCTTGAAAAATGTTGAACACATTTACTTATTGGTGAAGTTTATATGCAACATCAAGAAAAAGTTTGTTATATGGTGCAACACATTCACTCAAAGCCAGTGATCAGAATAACAGTCATCTTATAGAAGGATACTGATCACATTAAAATTGCATAAGATTAATGTTAAAATTGGCCATCTTCCAGCTAAAATAATCTATTTAGCAAGAAAAACTCTTTACTATTTTTCCCATTGTTCTTTGCACCATCAAGTTTTATTTTAACTATTCTATGTGGAAAAAATGTAACCTAGAGAACAATTTATGTTCTACCAACGGGTTCCATATAAATAAATGTCAAGGATTTTACATTATTCCAATCTAAACTGATTAGAAAATTTACCTCAAAGTTTTGTAGATCTATCTCCAACCAGCTAGAAGCTATGTAATAGACCAGTTAGAGCTAAAGCAAGCTACCATATTAAGATGTTGAGGAAGATGTTGTACCTCTATCACTGGGAGCTTGTGTGTCTTCTTCATTACATGCTTGGGCTAAATATGTGACTACAGAATCACATGTCCCACCTATTGAAAAAATATAGCACATCAGCATGGCAAGAAGGCTTCCATCTTCTGACAATGCATTTAATGAATTGAACATCTCAATTGCAATCAGCATAGTCAAGGAAAGTGTCATAGCTTTAACTTTGCTAGTTGAGAAGTAATTGCATAGATTGCTATCAAAGGAAAAAACATGCATTCCTACCTTGAAGGGAGACATAGCAAAACCTTCCCAAGAAGAGCACTGGTCCCAGTTTCTAAGCTAGGAAAAGCTCACAAGAGTATGACCATCCTCTAGTAAATCTATGCCCAAAAATGTTCCATGGGATTTAAGAATCCAAGTGCCACAATATTAAATGATAAAGATGAGAGCTTCTTCTTTGAATCCACTTCCCTCATCAAATCCTTTGAACTCATTTTCCCCTTCTTCCTTTCTCAGATGAAAATCTTGAATAGAAACTAGTGCTATAAGAGATAAAGAAAAATATGATGTCTAGTTATGTTTAGCTAAAAATGAGCATGCGAGGAAGATTAAAAGAGTGAGAAGTGGGACAAAACTAGCAGCTACCTTCAGTTTCATTCAACTCCCCTTTCTATGAGCTCAAAAGTAAATCTCATAGTGAAATAATTGTATGATGATAAAAATTAAGTTTTCACTTTCCATGTTAATGTGCCTCAAGCTTTCTGATTCATTACCTTTATGACTAATCATAAAGAATGATTTGAAGCATTAATTTAGAAAGATAAGCACAGCTAAATCCAGAATCCTTGGGAGTATAATTGTATATGAGATTTTTAAATATGACAAGATCTATGAAACATTGAAAGATGTGCTCTAGTTTCATTTAATTTCCTCTAAAATTCATGCACACCCATTTTAAATTTTTTTTTTAGCTATTTCAGATGGATCATGAAGCTTGAACATAAATGTTGATAAAGTAACTTTTAGTTGTAAAATAAATTAACTTTATATCAAGAGATGCTTTGGTTAAAATAATGACAAAAATAGGTAGCTTAAAACCAGGGTAATTACTTAAAGCTATATGCATATATCCTAAAAATATAGAGAGATAGCCACATGATTAAAGTTATAAAGAAGATGAATATGAATCCAAGTGATCTTTTCAAAGGCCTTAGAAGGCTAAAAGACATTTTTTGTTATTGTAGTGTAAAACCTAGGATTTATAATTAAAGGGTTTCTCACCTGATTTCTCAACTTCATCTTTGCATGAGAAATTGAAAGATGAATTATAGTCTCCAATGTATAGGTAGTAATTGGTAATGTGCCTCCTCCAGACTGCAACCCAAACATTAAAAAGATTAAATCAAGAGTGTACAAAAAAGAATAGATTGTTCTAAAAGTACTGACTAACATTAGGAATAAAACTAAACATTTCAAAATGACTAGGCACACTTATTGCAAACCTTAGCTTCTACACCCACATTATGCAGTTCAGCATATGTAGATGTAATATGTTCTGATGCCTGTAAATTATCATCATTAGCACACAACTGTGAACATCACCTTTTACTTCCATGTGGGTTTGGCAAACAAAGAAACATAAGAATATAAAACAATTTACACAAAAGCAACTCAAGGAAAATTTATGCATGTTCTACCATTGTAACATACTAAAAAATATATATTTGATGTAACAATGATGCATGATTTATATTAGAATCATTAGCAATAGATTTGTGTTTGTAATCACTTATTTCATTAGAGATCTATATTTCCTTTGAATGTTATTTTGCAATCAAATGAAGCAAGATATGGCACTAATTGAGAACCCAAATCAGATTTAAAGTACTATCCTAGTTTGGGATATTTCACATTTCTGGAATCATGAAAATCAGTTTCATAACAAAAGATTGGAAATTAACATTTACAACAGAAACAAAGGCAGCCATATTGATAAATTTTTAACTGTAATACATTGAGAAGAGAGCAAAAACTTTATTACCTGGTGAATTATCTCTGGTGTGAGGTTAAACGTCACTCTATTTGTCTGCAAAAGAAATCAAATATAAAGATGGAAAAAATTTAGAGGTAAAACTAGCACTTAGAACTCTCTGCAAAATTGTTCATCAAGGAGACTCTTCTTATAATATAAGTGTAAAATTTACAAGGAGCAAACGTGCCAATTATGATTTAATGAGAAACAATGATAAGTCATTTTCTTCAAGGACATTAAAAAAATTTACTCATATTTTTTCCTATACAAATGTTGAGCAAAATCTAAAATGATGCATTTACAATCATAATAGTCACAATGTACATTGATTCCTCTCTACCAAAAATGTTATAGGAGGTTGACAAAAATGCACTTGAGCCAAAATTGCAAGAAAATAATGATCATAGAAGCATATTGAAAGAAAAGATTATACACGATTTTCGGTCATTGGCTAGACATCTACAAGCATTGTACTTTTTAATCTAGTCCGTTGCTTTGCACTTGTGAATGCTCCTTCTTCTAGCATACTCTGCACACAAATGCCATTGTCATTCTATAGTGGGAACATTCCCATTCATAAAACATGATTAAAAGAAATGCCAATTAATCTGAAATAAAAATGACTCAAAATAAGATAATCTAACAGCCACTACATGATAATATAAGTCAATTTCATGTACTGCAACACAAAGATTAAAAATCACAGAAACACACAAATATTCATAGCCAAACTTAAATTTTCCAAACCTTGTACATCTATCATTGGAGGCTGATGCTTTGCAAGAATGTTAGCTATAGATTATAAAAGAAAAATAATTAATCAATTGAAAGGCTTAACCATCACCAAACTACATAAAATTTCTCATTACTTCAAAATTGCAAATGATTTGGGTGTGCATTAGTATGAAATAAGCAACAGTAAAACTCATTCCAAAGACAAGTTTATTTCTCAAGAAACTATTATATGTGTTGTCTGTTATGTACTATAAAAAAAAACTAAGCTCTAGACTTATAGAGTGAAAGATACAACTATACATGTCATTAAAGAAAAAAGGAAAATTGCATATAGATGTAAAGAATTAACACTTGATGTAATCTACATTATCCAGCATATCTCTCCCAATGTTCATACCTTATTACTTACACCCCAACACCATGTTTGACAGTAACTACCAAATAGAGTGTTTTATCTTATTCTTACTACATCGACATCCTCACACTAAGCATGTCATTAAATCCTCAGATGATAGTTGGTTTAGGAAATTTCTTTAATAAAAAAGAAGTTAGAACCATTGATTTGCATCATGTTAAATGAGAAAACTCAAATATTGCTAATGCTAACTAAAGAAAGAAATTATACCAATTTCTAGTAGAAATAACTAAAAATAGATTAAAAGTAGCACAATGTATAGCAGGTACAATAGCAAGGGAATGAAGAAAAATAGATATAGCCATGGGGCAAAGAGAACAAAAAAAGAGTGGGCTTAATTGAAGCTTGGGGTGAACTTGAGAAGATTAATTGCTAAGCCAGTACAATGATAAAAAGAAAGGTAAGGGAAGAGCCTAGAAAATGGTAGAAATAAGAAAAGACCACTCTAAATGGGTGTGTGTATAATAGTAGTGTTGTGAACTTTTCATGTATTTCCCCATTGCAAATGGGGACCATGAATGAATTGTGCCACGTGTGATTGATTATTCAAAAGGCAAGGTACCTAAAGACACCATTGACACTGCCTTTTCTTTTTCTAGGAATTGCCTTGTAAATTCCCACCACAGTTATATGATCTCCAAGCTTGCAAGTGTCAGCAGATCATCCTCTACAATAATATCTACTGATCTAGGTATCTAACCAAGAGAAGAGTTCTCAGGTACTTCTTGCATAGATATTGTTTGATGGTCTTTATACTTGCACAGACAAAACTCAGTAACTAAGAGATTCCCTTGATCATCCTATCATAACATTACCAAATTAACTTGCATTAATCCATTAATCAACAAAACACACAACTATAGTGAATTGCAATATTCTTTAGCATAGGCATTTCATCAAATAGTTAAAATCCTTAGCTAAGTTTCCTCATTTTGTTAAGTACACCTGTCCATCAATCCAAAGACACTTAAAATGGCATGCAAAAGGAATATGCTATAAACATTGTGAAGTTCAACTTTCACACCAGCCAATCAAAGACTTTTCAACAAGTGCAAATCCTTCCCATGGCTCCATCTTCTAATCTCCTTTAATGACATTTCTTTGATGCAATTAAAAAACTTTGAGTGCATTGTCTACAATTCCATAATTTTGAATGAATTCTTTCAAAACATTTCTAGCTACGAAGGCTGACAAAACTCTCCACCAACAGTCTTAGATGAATACTCATAACTTGTTGAAATTTTCCCACTTTTTGACAAATAATGAGCATATTAGCAAAGAATTACATAACTTTACTTTACACCTGCCAAGTGAATCTACTTGAAATTTTCTTAAATCCTTTTCAAGCTCCATTATGTAATTCCCTGCACCTTCCAGGTTAGGCTTCTTAAGATATTTAGTTTGTTAAGGGATTGATTATGCAAATGACTTACCAAGCAACATAACATTGATCAAATTACATCTAAATTAATTAAATTTTTCTTTGTATTCTAAATTTCTTTGGTGTTAGTTTGACGCAGCAAAGCTAAGGAAACTTTGACCAACATTTAAAGAAGTGTATTGAGAACCTGAATAGTCATATCATGTCCAGTTGTGCCAAGATATGCTCAACAAACATGCTGAGTTATTGGTCAAGTAGGAGTTAAGCTGATAGTCAATTTGGGTTCAGATGCAACCATGAAAAATTCCCTACCATACTTGGTAGCAAAAATTTGTTGGACTTGTTGTAATTCTGGAAAATCTAAACATCGAGGAGCAGCAAAACACAAACCTAATATAGATTATCACAAGTCTAATGGGCATTGTCTGAAAGCACACAAATATCATTAGTAAAATAAGGTATTCTTGAACCACAAAAAAGTAGAACAAGATACATTTGATTAAAAAAATGAAATTGAATTATTTATTTTTAATGCTTCTGGTTTACAATTGTGTCAAGTTTTTGAATCAATGTTTCAGATCACTCTCTGTGATCCATCATCAGGATAAGATTGTAAGATCATGGAGTGTGATCCAAAATGTCGATTCAAAAACTTAAGACACAATTGCAAACTAGATACATTAAAAATAAATCAAATGGATTGTGGAAAATTGATGTTCTTAATAATTGAATGATTTAGTATCAAGGGTGTGTACTTCAATCCTTCTTGAAAGATACACCATCAATGGTCATACCACAAAGGATGTCACCCAGTGAAATGCCTAAAAGCTGGTGGAACATGAAATGGAGCTTACTAATTTAGGTCCAAACCTTAAGGAATTTTGTCTTAACATGGAGATCCCACTGTATGATTGTCTAATAAGATGTGTATGAAATAACCAAAACAAGAGGATAAAGCACCTATTAGAAGAAACTGAAACGAGACATTTAGCTCCAACCTAGTAACATTGATTTTATATGTTGTAAGCCATAAAAATAATTGATCAAATGAAAAGAAAAATTAAATGGACTTATTGAAACTTAACCAAATCTTAAATAAGCCCCATTTGTAAAGTAGCTAGAGAGGTCAATTTACATTGTCTTTTAATAACTTAAAAAAATACTTTTTCTTTTACAGTGTTCGAAGATTCTTTAAAGGAATTATACAACATGATAGGCATAATATTATAATCTATGATATTTTTATTAGGATTCAACTGTATAGTTTTGAATTAGACTTATTGAGTCATGTTTTGTGAGTAGTTCACAGTAACTCATCTCTTGTGAGAATCACCAACCCATGTCAGATTCATTGCATCTAGATGATGATCCTTGGAGTGAAGCATCAAAGATTTTCAAGCCAACCATCCCAATGCTACTTTAAGAGGTCAATTTACATTGTCTTTAATTATGTGACTAAAAAAAAATACATTTTTTATTTGACTGTGTTTGAAGACTCTTTAAAGGAACAATACAATAGGATAGGCATGATATGATAATCTATGATATTGCTATCAGGATTCAACTATATAATTTTGAGTCAGACTCATTGACCCATGTTTCACTAGTTCACATGAACCCATCTCTTATGAGAATCAATGTCCCACTTAACATTCATTGCATCTAGATGATGATCATTGTATTGAAGCATCATAGCCTTTTAGGTCAACCATCCCAGTGCTACTTTGACTCAAGTGTGCTTAAACATTTTTATGCAAGTAACTTTACCAAGCTTAGCATGAGAAGAGCCAGTAGAAGATGGGAATTTAAAATGGAAATAAGAAAATCTTTTTCCCACAGGATGGCTCTTGAAAATGATGACTAAAAATTGGGGCAACAACCTTGTCCTTTATAAAGACAAAATGAATAGGATGGAACCTCATGAATTCTGAAATTGACACGAGGAAGATGAAAGGATATGTGATTATTGGTTTTTAACTAGCATGTAATGAAAGCAAAGGTGAAAGGGTGGAAAGGGAAACACATTAAAGGAACATTTGAATGGTGAGATGGCAGATCTTGAAAGCACAAAAATGAGGTAGAATGTCTTCATTTCAAGTCATCAAATGAGAGATTTTGACTTTTAGAGGATGCTTAAGGAATATCACTATAAGAGAAAATCCAAAAAGTGTAAAGACTCATTAAAAGAACAAACTAGTTAGAGACAAAAGGTACAATTGAATACTTACGATAGAAGAAGACTCAATGGTACCAAACAAGGAATCAAAAGTATGTGAGTGAACAAAGGGCATCGAGGATAACTCCCATCTATGCTGCAAAAGATCCTAGAACCTTAGCTTGCATTTAAAAAGAAGTTGAATGCTCTTCTATGGTTAACCAGGCCCAAAATTTCTCAATATGCTAGGTTCCACCAGAGATATTGCCACAAGGCATTAATTCAGTCCTTTTTTAAGCTAATACTAGGTATGCAACATATCATCTTTCAATTGATCTCTTGAAGCTAATTTTAATTAATATCCATAGTAGATTAATTAACCTCCACACCCTAATTTAATGAGTGAGAATAGCTAGCATAACTATAATTGTAGCTGTACAATATCTAAATATTCCCATTTATTGGGTCTTTATCGATTGGTACTTCCATGGCAACTGCACTTTCAGATTTAACAACTTTACATACAATAAAGGCATATTTTAAATCCTATTGACACATCTTGATCTATATGATATTTCTCAGCAAACACATCATAACAACCTTATCTGATCAATAAAGAAGTAGAACATGCCAAAAGCATACATCACAAATACCCCAGATCCTATCTTCCATTGATAAGAGTGTTTTTGAAATCTCATCATCAAACAAGAAAGCTTTCTCCTTACTTAGTCCTTCTAACATAGCATCTATAATAGATTCTAGTAAGTTTTATAGTAGTTGAGAACTTGAGATGATTTCTTCATTACTCTTCTTCCATGCAACACAAGTGTGCTTATCAATGGTAGTTATGGACTACCATATGCTTTACTGCATTTTATCACATAACATTCCTTTAATATAATTTTGCATCAAAAATTCCTTAAGCACACACAAGTTATAGTAGAAGTGAGGTGAAATCTACCTTAGTTACCTTTACCATGTTCTACCAATGACTCAATGAGTAGAAGTGATAGAACTATAGATTAGGTCAAAATCACTCTAATATTTCTACATTGTCATAAAGTAACTTATACAATTAAATTGTCACTTTATGATACTAGTTAAGTAAACCCTTAATTTTCAAATTTACTTTTAAGAAGCTTTATCTATTAAAAGATGAGAATTGGGATCATTATACCAGCCATCACCAAAAATAAAGGCATAATCTTTAGATTGGTTAAAACTAGAGCATTTACATTGTCACAACAATCTGATACAATAGAACTGGTTGCATTTACATATTTTTGCATGCATGAGATCTTAAGAATTGGAAAGCACTCCAACTCTCAATGTGGTGAATTGCTTTCACTAAGAGTCAACCAAAACATAAATTTGTCATGAACAGATTAACACACATTACAGATGTGATCATCCATATAGATTTGGTATGTAAAATTTAGTAAGAATGATTGACCTCTAAGATTCTAGTCCAGAACAAGGAAATCCCCAAATATGTGCTTGTCTAGGCATTTCATTCCCCAATTTCATCCAATTCTATAAGTAGAATGATAAGCACTACCATGTCTCCATCTTCGTACATCCCTAAAACTATCAGAAAATAAATAAGACAATATGATTTTCTAGGAAACTGGTCCATATGTAGAGTCTTACAATAGAACTCTGTGAGCAATCCCAATCATTATGGAATGAAAATGGGTAGACATATGCAAGTTAAAAAATAATGATCAATTATATAATCACTAGTAGACTAATAGTGATTAGTAACATTATAAAGATAAACTATCAAACAAGTAAGAGTTAGCAAACAAAAATCAAGATCTAAGACAATACTAATAATCAAAACCATATCAATCAGCAATTAGGGCAAATAGTGATTAAAGCAAAATCCACAATAATATAGTTGTTAACCTAAATGAAGGGGTATGAATAGAAATAGATAATAAAGTTATAAGGAGCATGAATCCTCTCAAGAGACACCACTAGTCAAAGGAATAATTAAGTATAAATAGAGAAGGATTGCGATGGAAAATGAGGGGGGCAACAAATATACAAACAATAGTTATATTCAGCAATCTGGAACATACAACTACATCTCATGAATAGCAGAAAGGATATACATAGTAATGGCATTGACTAAGAGCATGATAGAAGAAATAGAGATCAGTATTGTATCTACAATGAACCATAAGTATATACCAGTATTAAAAGGATCAAACTATTAGTACTCCCCAACACCAACACAGAGAAACATCTGGGCACCGACAACATTTAGCAAGAGACTATATTAACAAACTTCACAAACTAATCAGTGCATTTATGCTAATGATTCATCAAGATTATTAAATACAATTTGTACATATCAACATACATAATGCTTAATGCTTCAACTATGTGATTATTATTATTATGGATAGCTCAATAGCTTATTATGATGATCATGTAAATGTGTACAACTGTTTGAATCCCATATTGAATCCTAGAATGGACCAAAGGGTCTTTATGCTAGATTTCCAAGGAACCGACTTACAACCTCCTCCCAACTACACAAGATGGTGTGTGTTTTCAAGAAGATGAAGCAAATTTTAAAAGTAGGTACAAGCTGCAAAGTGAGAAAGTTGTGGTAGAATCCCTCTTGGACTTGGTGTAGAATAACTAATCCTTAATTACTCACTATTTCTGTTTAAGAGGGTAGGTTGGTATTTTTAGGGAGAGGTAGAGTAATTCCTTGGAAGATAGGTGAATCCAAAAGGGGAATAAAGATAGGGTCATGAAGCCATGAAGAAGTTTGGTTATAAATAGGTTTCCATCTATCGTAATACAGGTAATTCCCCATCCTCCTTAGGGATAGTGATTAGGAGAGAAGTAAGGAATTGAGGCTTAAATATATTAACTATGAAATGTATTATGAATCATTAACTATTTCATAATTTAATATGAACCATTAACTATTTTTGATCCATTCAGCTATACCCAATTGAATCCAAAGCCTTTTCTAACAAAAATAAAATGGGTACTTGATGTTGAGCATGAATAGAGGTCTCGTAGTTGTCCATTTATAGTGAAAGCATCTAAAATATTGGTTGCACCTCCAATTTCATTTGCTTAAGCTTCAACTTTGATGGGATCACTATTCCACCACTCCCCTGTTCATTCATGTAAATGTAAAGTTTAAGCAGTTAGAGTGACTACTAAATGTAATGACTATCCAGTAGGAATGCACAAGGAAAAGTCAAAGAGATTGAAAGCTACAAATCATTGGCATAGAAATTCCTTATTGGAAACTATCCACTTTTTATACATACAACATTAACTTAGATTAATCTTGTAACAATAAAAAATGAAGAATTATTTCACAAACGAAGATACAGTATACCTTATCATTAGACATTGGAACTTGTTTTTTTATTGTTGCACCATTATCTTTTGTTTAGAAGGGATCCAGATCAACCCACATTTTCCCAACCAATGAAATTGTCTTCTAATGAAAAGCTATTGCATAGTCAAATATTCCCAAGCATGGACTACACACTTCCAACTAAAAATACAACATTATGCAAATGAACCCGATATAATTGAACCATCAAAAAAAATAAAAGTTATGCTAAAGCAACTGATATAATTGAGCCATGCTACACTACAAATCAAATACAAAATGAATGGGTAACAAGGTGACATGAAAATCAAATAAGACTCACCTTAGAAGGAATTAATTTTCTATAGCCCATGGAAATAGATCACTCTTTTTGAGTTATACTATGTATTCTTTTTAAGCTCAAAAAAAGTGTTCAGACTTAACGTTGCCTCAAAGATCTTCACTAAGCAATAGACCAAGATGATATGTTTTCCCGGAAGAGAGGAATTCCTAGTATTACCATTTCTCAAAAAGAAAAAATGACTTATTTTTGAAGTAAAAACCACTCCTAAGGGTTCATACATAGCTTTATGGTTTCACAATGAAGTAACCCTAAAATAGGGGTGTTACAATCAGCTGGCAAAAGTCCCCCACCCATCGATCTAGCTACTTCATTAAAGTTCACCCATGCAATGCATGGACTCATTCCCCTAATTTTTGAACCAAATTGTTTATCTTCTACTGTTAGAAATTTAGTAGGTTTATTGTGCTACTTTGACTGATATAAAGTTGTAGATTTTTCCTTCTAAGTTACCAAGGCATGAAAAACATTTTCCATCGGTTTCTTCTTTCTTGTTTTAAACAAATCTTTTTATAGAAGCTATCAACTCTTCACTCTTAAAGCCTTTGTAGTCTTCACTTACAGTAACTGTCATTATATTTGGGCTTTATGGAGGAACAACATCCTCTCTTCCATAATTGATGGGACTCCTCCCCATCTTTTCACTTCCACTCTTAACAACATTAATTAGTATTATTTTCTTGTGCATACCTGGAATCAACTCTTCATAGTCTGTGTCACCTCTTTCTCCCATTAACATACACATGTTAGCTATATCTAAACCCCAACTAGCATATAAGTACTTGTCATCACCAGATCTAGAAATGTTAAGCAATATTCATAATAGGTTTATATATCATCAATACTTGTTGAGAATAATAAATCTATTTGAATTGGACAAGGAATGCATGCAAATATTTTGATCCTAATTGCCTCAAAGCTTGAGACCTAGACGCATGCAAAGGCAATATCTGCAATCAAGAAAAAATTTGACAGTAAATGACATAGCACTATGCACCTCTTATTCTCAATTGCTTCAAAAAATCATCTTTCTAGGAGCCTACAAAAATCCAGAGGATAAAGCTTAGAATATCAGCTAATGTCAGTCACAGACTAAGATACTCTCTTAATAGTCAAGTTTTTCCTTGGGAATCTACAGTACTTTCTAACAAAACAAGTTGTGCCCACTGTTTCATCAGACGAATTCAATTTTTGTGTTAGGTAATCAACATGAAAAATTGTTAGTTGGAACAATACTAGGAAATTATTATGAAAAGAAAGAATACATTGAAAACTATAAATAGCATAACCTTGCAAAAACTTAGTCATGGTAACCATAGATTTGGAACTCATAGTGGATATGTTCTTCACTTTATAGGCCAAACAATTAGAATTGGATGATGACGCATCTTGTTTAAAGAATGGAGAATCTTTTGGTCCACTCAATTTTAACATATCTTAAATGCCACATTAAATTTCATTGAAAATTGTTCTCTAAAGAAGCACTTGAACTTAACGCCTTGTCTGATTTCCTAGATAATGTGTATTTTCTCCTATAAAATTATTCTTCCATGCATCAAAAGAACTTTGAAACAAAGATTTTTTTGAAATATTTTGAGTTCATATTAAATATTTTTTTCCCAAAATACACAATAACAACTTTGTCAATGAATAATGTTAATGATGACATTCATTTTTTAGGTTGCTTAAACAAATACTATGAAAACAAAACAATCAATCATCTGCGCTGTTCTCAAACTCCAAATCTTAATTAGCTTTCCTTGATGAAAAAGTTCATCCTAACTACTAAATAGACATTATCTATAGCCAAATTCAATCCTGCAAAATTCCAAGAATGTCATCCTCCTGATACAAGTGATACCTAATTCTAACATTGACAACAAAAGATGATAATCTGCATTAGAGAAATCTATACATGGGATAATCTACAAATTCAATGTCATTTCTTGGAACTTTTCTTATATAGTAAAATTTGTATATAAGACCAATTCATCCATTACAAAAATCATGGTTTAAAACCATAATAAATTAAACATTCAATGATGCAAACTTACTCTTTGTCTCCTAGTTTGATTTCACTACCACCATATTCATGTAGAAGAACATGATCACCTTCCTTAAAGCTAACAGGAATGGTGTTTCCTTCCTTACTATGAGCCCCTGGTCCAACTACTACAACCTTGCCAGAGTTCAACTGAACATAAAAAAATTCAAACTACTTAATCCCAAACCATAAATAAAAATATTAACAACACACTGCCTATGTATAGACCACAATGTAGGTCTTTAAATAAAGTTAAAAGAGGAAAGGATTTGCCATGTATTCAAATTAATTCAACCTAAATGGAATGTGGAAGTCAATTATATTTCTACAATGTAGATATAAGACAACTCTATTTTAAGAATTTTTTATATGTCAAGTTAAAATTATAAGATTATGAGCACATGAATCATCTATTTATTTCTATGATTACAATGAAAATAGGAGTATCCATTACAATAATAGAAAAAAGCCTACTGATTGTACAAATCTCAATCATGTGCTAATGACCTTGATTTTTTTATGAAAGAGCTCTTAGTTTTGTACATAAATCTATGCTCACCAAAGCATTAAGAAACACAATTACTTGAATAGAGCTCGCATCTTATTCACATGGCGATCCACACACAAACACGCAGCCTCAGTTGTCCTACTTAACAGGTTTCACTGATCGGGCCAAAATAAAAACCTAACTATATAGACAAATCCTTCACATATGCCAATGCATAGAAAAAAAAGAAGCGATGATCTTCTCCCTATTTTAGAAAAATCCCTTACTATTAGTAGAGCCACAATGAGAAAAGCCAGGCAAATTCGTCCTCATGGTAATGAAGTACCAATTTTTCTTCCACCCGTGCTCAGGCAATGAAGTCCCAATTTTTCTCCAGCCCATGCTCATACCTTTAGAATTGCGTTCTCTTTTACCCATGCATGAAACTTTTCTTTTTTTAACATTAGCCCCATGTTGGTCAAAATTTTGACAAACATAGGACTTACATATAAAAAAAGAAATTTTTTCCTTAACATTACAACCAACCTAAACTTATTTAGTTGATGGTCAAAAATTTTGGTAGAAAAATGAGGTTAAATGTAGTAGTTGCCCTTGATGAGGTCAGTTCCTTAATGAGCTACAAAAGGTTGGATTTGTTAGAACAAGTTCAAGGTTGTTAGATTTTTTTCAAGACATGTTTGAAGGCTTGAGCCATTTCATTGGATGAACTGGGTGGTTGGAACCCTCTTAGAATAATGTAATGTTGCACTATCGATCAAAGACTGATCAATGATCAACATTTTCCTATAATTTGAAGATGTCTAAACTTTAAAAAATATGGGGAAGTGCCTTAGTGACATGTGTACTTGATGATGTAATTTTTGTTATGTGCCACCGTGATGGAAAAGTGTCAGAACAGTTGGAGAATGTTAGAAAACATGGCATGTTAAATCATTTTCATTGGCTATTGTCACTGACTAGATTTTTAAAAAAGTAAATCTTATGGGACCTTGAATCATTTGGAAATAAATGGAGAGCACTTTCCCACTTTATGAATATGTTCAATGTTTAAAGAAAGTAGGGAAGTTCCCTAATGACACATGGCAAGGTGGTGTCAACCGTTTAGAAAGTTTCCTGGTAATGCTGAGGTGGGATATATGCCAAATTTCTTACATTGATTTTTTGAGAAAGCCTACATGTTTAGTGAGTTGGATGGTGACTATCTAAGTGGACCCAAAATATTAAAGGCAAGTATAGTAATTCCAAAGGTGTTTCGTAATCATCGATCCTATGAAGATTAGTGATCAGTGCATTCCCACAATTTGAAATTGCTCAAACTTTATGAAATGTGGGGAAGTTCCTCATTGACACATGGGAAGTTTCACTAAAGAGTAACATAGTCATATTGTTTTAAAGGTAAATCGTCTAATTTGTAAAAATCAATAGTTAATTTTCAAAATTTGTGGCATGACATAAAATATGACTATTAGGGTATTTATTTTGATTAATGTTATTCCATGTGAGATTAATTTTGCAATAAGAGTTCTAAATTATAATTACTGAACAATAAAGTTGTAGAATTCTCACTGAGCAAAGATTTTCAGAGCTAAAGGCATGTTTTTATGAGGGTTTGGAGTTGTTGTCAACATTTTTTAGGGAGAAAAACAAGAGAATCAATTGAGTATTTTCGACTTCTTAGAAATTGAAAAAGTATATTCATAGTAAGATAATTTTTAAACATTCCTACATAAAGGGATTTTTTAGGAAAAATAGATTACTTTAAAAGGGTTGTACATGATCATTTCTTAGAGAAAATGCCACAATCCATGAATGAGCTTGCTAAGGTAAAAGAATTCATGCCTAGGAACCCTAAGTTATTGGTCAATGAGGGTTTTTATGACAAAGTGAAGTAGTTGAGAGATGCTAAAGTATATGTTGGAGTTTTACAACTTTTTCATAAATGGTTTGCAGAAAGAAGACTTGATGCTCCTCTGAATAATGTATGGGAATTCGACATTGGCAAATTAATTATCCCAGCAATTTTTTTAATCATGATTTTCTTTCAATAATGTCAAAGAAATATGATATAGTAACTAGAATAGCGAAGAATCATATCGGTGATAATCTTTCTAGGGTTTCCCTAGAATTGATTAGAGATTTTTTCAAATTAAATGCTAACCATGTAGTTCATGAGAAGACAAATATGGAAGACCTCTAGGCTAGGTATGATACACAGAGGTTATATTTAAGGAGAGGAGCATTACAAGAACATTTTTTTAGGATAGGATCATTACCCCTAGTTACACCAAATACTCTATAACCATTGTTTAAAAAGTATTTCAACCCTAGAGCATAGGAATTGTACTTATCTCTCTGCAAGACCTTTGGCATGGATAAACAAGACCACATCCCTGGTTCTATTTTTTTCATTTTTTCTCAAACCCCTTACTATGGTATGAGTTCTATTTTTTCATTTTTCTACCCTCTTGGTAGAGGAGATTCATACTAGGTTAATGGGTATTGTGAAGAATAAAGTTGATAAACCTTTCAGTTGGTAGTCCATGTTAATGTACATATGTTTGTATAAGAGAGTTACCTTCTTCTCTAAGGAAATAAAATTGGAATTAGAAAGAGATGGAGGAAAACTCCCTATCCAATTATGGAGTGTGGATATGACATAGGAGATTACTGATGGAAGCTTTGTCATATTTGATAGGTACTTTGCCTCTAAGCTTAGAATGTTTTTAGTAGGGGATAGCCCTAGGATACCTCAACCTCTACTAGAACTAACCAGACCAAAAGATCATGCCAGAGGGTTGATGGTAAGTAATAATTGGGGAGACATCATCTCATATGTAGTGTCTACTATATTTAGAGTTTATAGTTTTCTTGGAAAACCAAATGTGCTACCCTATCAAGTACCTTTGAAAGTAGGAATTGTTGAGCTCCTATGATAGATAGGATTAGTTGAGGAAAGAGAATTGTTGGGAAAATTGAAAGGTACTTTCTTTCCCCAAATTACTATTGTGAACAATTTTGTTTTTGTCAAAAAGGGATGGAGGCATTTGGAAAAGTTTTTAGATAAATATCAAATGGCTCAATCTCATGCTCGCATTATAGACCTGGAGGGATTTTATCACTTATTCAGAAAAAAGGAATAAATCCAAAGCTCATAAACACATAGTGTATTTTCCAAAGGATATAGTTAGGAATAAGTTCTCATTAGAGGAGAAGGAACATAGGAAAGAGAAATGGAAAATATATAGGAAGGTCTTGTCTTTTAAAAATAGTTTTGAGCCACACTATGATCCCCTTGCTAATAAAAAATATTGGGGTGCAAAAATAGATATGTTGATAGATAACATTGTTGATTTTATGCAAACTCTTAATGAGAAGAAGGAGATTCTAACCCAAGCACACCCTAATAGGGCTATTGAGCTAGCCAAGAGATTGGAAAGCAAGATGACTTTGAACCCAAGATAGTACACATTGTAGAAGAAACCCAAGTATATAGTGGAAAAATCTAGGGTAGTGCATATTGTAGAAGAAAGCCAACTATATAGTGGTCAAGACTGTACAACCCATTCCATAATACAAAAGAACGCACTATAAAATCCCACCTATTGCACTTGCACTTAAGAAACTAAAATTGGAGTAGGAATCATCTTCTAAGGTTGAAGAATACTCTCCTAACCAAACCCCATTCTGGATAGATGATGAAGTATCCTTGAGAGAGTTATTGAGAGAAATGGGTGGGGAGAGGGATATTATAGTTACAATAGCAGATATAGAAGGAGTATTTGAGGAACCTCGAATGCCAACACTAGCTCTTACTGTGGGAGATTATAGAGGTAAGAAAAATAGATCCTATAATAGCATAGGCCTCTAAGAAATATACTGATGATGAGAATTTTTTCAAATAACAAGAATTTGCTCAATTTTTGTGAAGAAGAAATATTGATAATTTTGAGGCCAGGTGTAAAATGATCAAAGCAGGGCATCCTAGCAAAAGGGACTTTGAAATTAAAGAAGTTAAAGCTAGTTTCATGGAGGTGTTTACAAAGATAACACCTAAAGGGGGATGATAGTTGTTAAAGGATTTAGGAATTTTGATAGTAGCTAAATTGGATATTGCAATGCCATGGTTTTTGACACTATGAGAAAAGCAAAAGAAACTCAGTTCAAAATTGAAGAAGAGGTCTTGCAGGTCCATAAGGGATTGAATTACAATAATGATAATCAAGCCTTAATGATATGGTCTATTTAGAAAGAGATAAGACTAGAATGGAAGAAGCCTTAGATGTTGAATATATAGGCAACCTCATAGTCTACAAGGTAGAGGAGATAGATAGTGAAAAGGTATCTCTAATGACTAAAGAAATGGTGGATTTTGGAGTTATTGATGGAAAGGAAAAGAATAAATTCTTAGAGCTCAATGCTAGATGTGAAGATATGTTAAAGGCATATGAAGAAATAGGAAATATGATACATCAATTGGTGGCCCAAATGGATAAGCTATTGGGGAAAAGAATAATGGGAGAATCCAACCAACCCAAGATCACTTATCCTTCTCATCCTCCAATTGAACCTTTCAAGTCAATTCCCCTCATAGAGCTACCAAATACTCCTCAAAGACCTCAATTTTATATAGCTAAGGATTTTGAAGAGGTGAAGAGAAAATTTTGGGCAATAAATATGGAATTGCATGTCCAATGTGAGGAAAAAATCAGAAAGACAATTATGTACCTAGTAGACAAGATTGGTTGGCCAACATTTTATGAACAATTGTCCAAGTTAATGGATATATGGACAGAGCTGAAAAATAATGAGGCATCTTTGAAGCTAATTCTGAATAAGTGGAATAATAGGAACATGGATGTTACTCTTTTATTCTTCTCAATTATTAGTTTTTCTAATGAGAAAATAGAGAAAACTTTTGACATAACTAGTGAGCTCTCTGATTTTGATGACAAGAGAGTCACTCTACAAAAATGGATAATAAATTGTTTTTCTAGATATCTAGATGAAGATTTCAAATTTTTTTCTTATGCACTCAAGAAAATAGATCAATTGAAGGATAAAGAGGAGTGTGCCCAAGAATTGGATGATTTTTTGTGCCTTAGGTTAAATAAAGTGATAAATGAAAGGGAGCATGCATGGTTGGCCAAAACCACTAAGTAAGTTGTTAAGGTTGAAATATTTTTTGATTCTTTAAGAAGGGAATTTTTTGAAATAAATAAAATAGGTGAATATGTTCTAAAGAAGTAGCATGACATATTGAATTTGAATTGGCCAGATGACACACTTCTCAACAAGTGGATGGCAAATCTTGTACACTCAAAATAGTTAGTGTTTAGTGAAACTAATGAAGATTAGGAAGACCAAGATGAACTAGAAATAATTGATGAATTAGTTAAAGAAAAAGAGGAAATGGACAAATAATTAACTATAATAACAAATGTAAAATTCAAATTGATGACTTGGCAACAAAAGAATCAAATATAACTATTGGTTTATTAGTACACGATGACCAAGATGGAGAACCATGAGTTAAACTCACCTTTCAAATATCTAAACCTTGTACATCACAAGAAAATCTAATCATCACACAATATGAGGAATGACAACTGCATTAAGACCAATCATTAAGTAGAGCTCCTCAAGAGTAAGAGGTCACAATAGAAGTGGTCCCACAAAAGGAATTTTTATGATGTAAACATTTTATTGCACCAAATTTTGTCTTTTATGATAGTAACCTTTTTGTACCTATCTTTCTGTCTTAAGGAAAATTGTCATTCTTCTCTAGGCCTAAAGCTTGTTGCATTTCTTGCTATGTAAATGAGATCCCAAGGCTAGAGAATGGGTCTGGACTCTTATATAATTTTTAGTTTTTTCTAGGCTTACATTTGGTCTAGTATTCTTGATGTTAATTTTGTGATGTATTTTTCTCTACAAATCTAAGAGTACATTAACATTGAAGGATCATGTTGCCTTATCCTGAGTTGTTCTAAGTTTTACTTTAGTGTTGTGTAATTTTTAAAGAAAATTAATACAAAGGAGAGTTACCACCATATTTTTTTTCTTTGAATCAGGTCTCCATTGTTATTAACTGCTTATCTTGTGGTTGTGTGAGCAAAGCTTATTCAATTTAGTGTAACTTGGATAGGTTATATATCAGTTTTCTATTTCTTTTAATTTAATGAGTTAAGTAAATGCTTTAGCGAAGTTATAGGATTTCCAATCAATAAGAAGGATATGCACAAGAATGAGGTTTAGGGTAAATCATTGATAATATTGACTGCAATGCAATTGATTAGATAAAATAGTTGTTGGATAAACTCTAATTCCCAATGGATGAGGCACTAATCATTTTGATTAAGTTTGCATGAGAAGGGACCATAGAATTGCATGAAGCATAGTTTCAAATCTCAAAATCAAATTTAATTTTCATGTATGAAGAATTTAATTGTTGGTCAGCACTTGGTTGCATTTAAGTTCTATGTTATGGTGGGCTATTGTTATATAGAATTATCTGTAAATATTAGAAGACTTGTGACCAAATATTTTCTTTAAGGGATAGGTGTATGTAAAAGAATATTAGTAAGAGAATGAAGTGTAAAGATAATATCTAGTTTCAAACCCTTTTATCCCTAGGTACCCCCACCTTGGTTTTACGCAACCTAAAGTGTAGAAAACCTAGTAATTTTGTTGAAGTTGGGTCCAGATTTGAAGACTTCTTAGTTGAACATAGGAAATAGCCAATCCTTAGGGTAAATAGTTCTTCATCATCTTGGTATCAAGTTTTACAGCTTGGTAGGTTAAAAACACCAACACATCTCATATCCATAAATAATATCTAATCTTCTATAAGTCTCTTTTCTCTAAAGACCCAATATATGGAGCCATTATCATAATGAGTAGGCTCACTATCCTTAGATGAATTGAATCATAACTATTCATACCAAACTAAATGTGTAGAAATTTGTACTTACATGTTATATTATCTCTTGATGGTTCAGTAAAGACCAAATACACTTTTCCAAGGTGATAGAATTGCATATGAAGATGTATGCATGCATGCATGCATGTATGTATGTATGTATGCACATATGTATGTATGTATGTATGTATGTATGTCTATATGTATCTTTGTATCTCATTTCCATTCCCTTTTGATCTTTGTATATGTATTTTTGTATGTATGTATATACATATATATGCATGTGTATGTATGTATATACATATATATGCATGTGTATGTATGTATATATGTGTGTCTATGTATGTATGTATATATATATATATATATATAGAGAGAGAGAGAGATATATATCTATATATGTAGATATATACATACATAGACACACACATGTGTGTGCATGTATATATATACACACACATATACATAAAGAGAAGCTTCTCTATATATACATACATACATCCATAAACACATACATGTGTGTTTATGTATCTATATATACACATACTAATACTAAAAGAAAAGCTTCTCTAATCACCTACTAGGGGAAATATAAAGAGATACATTTTTAGAGGGAAAAGAAAAGAACATTTACATAGGTACCTCTTCTCCACTTGAAGAAAATTGTAGAGAAAGCACTAATACATTTGGGCCCAAACACCACAAATTAAGTCGCTACTACAATTTGACCCCAAATTTTGTAGTGTTGTAAAGGGCACAAAGATCACAAGGGCACAACATAGAAATGAAATTGTAGAGAAAGAGAATGAAGATCACAAGGATGATAAGACTCAAAACTACATTCCTGATTTGAGTACCTTTCTAAAATTTTGAGTCATTTTGAGCCCTTATAAGTACATTTAATGCATGGATACCTAGCTGTCATTTTGAAGCCAATAAAGTGTTTAATGTGTTTACCACTTTGGATTTAGTATATCCATGCATTCCCTAATGATAAATTTCTATTATGAGTCATTCTATTTAGTTTCATTTTTAGTACTGTTCAGATCAGCATTTTTGCCTTAGTGTCAAACAGTGATAGGTGGCCTAGTTTGCATTTGAATATCTTGCACCTATTTATGTTTCATGACTCAAAACTTTGGTAGTGTTTAGTTGGAATATTAGAGAACCTATGTTTTAATTTTTCAAGTCATTTCAATATATTTTTCTTAGGTTTTAAACTCCTCAAAATTGGTTGTTTACTGTTGTCATGCTGATGTAAATTGTTTAGAATTCTAGGAAGCCCTGATTGACCAGTTGTAACTTTGACCTAGTTGACCATAATGAGAAAATTACTTTTACATCACATTTTAGAGGTCAAAAATTTTCTATGTTTCATATTTGAGCCTATGAAGAATCCATTTGATCAGTTTTCAAATGTGATTCCAAATGCAATTTGTGAAGTTTTACAGGTGTCTTAAAGTGTAGATTAATCAGTAGCCTACTTCAAGATGTCATAACTCTAAATCTATTATTGCCTAAATGAAATGGATTGTACCATTATATTTTATTCTAAAGATTCTTTAAGTGTGTCAATTTTTTAGTCTTAACCAATCCATTTGCACACTTTCCTAGGTCCATTTTGTTTGTAAAAAATTGATATCTTGCTAGTGTTCCCACATTTGCAAATCTAAGTACCTAACTTTGAGCACTTTCAAAATGTGCCTAGTTATTTTTCATGAGCCCTAATCATAGAATTATACTCTCCCCATGATAGTGAAATAATACCCCAATTTTCAAGCCCTCAAGTATTAGTTTGACTTATTTTTGAAGCCAAAATTGAACTCATTTTATGGTTTTCTACCATGTTTGTTTGTAGGAAATTTTTTAAGAAGGCAAATTTGATTGTCAATATCTTTTGACCTAGGTGTCTTCATGAAACAAGATCTAATAGGGTAAGAAAATTTGGAACAAAGAATCAATATGTCAATTTTTAGATCCCAATTATTTGTTTCGGTTAGTTTTTAAGGCCAAACAAAGGACCCCTTGGCATGAAATTGGCAATTTGTAGCAAAGGTTAAAAATAAGTTTTAAAGTATTCAAGAAATGATGAAATATTAATCCAATTAGTTTAAGGGCTTCAATGAATCAATTGTGTAGTTTAGGTGATTGGGTTTGAAATTATTTTTAGACAAGCCACTTTGTGACCTAGCTTACATCATAAAATTTATGTTATCCACATGTTGATCATGTAAGTTTCATCACTGAAATCATTTATGGTTTAAATGATTATGTGATTTAGATATGATGGAAGTGGAACGATGTTATTTCTTTGAGTACCTATATGTGATTTCTCTTTCGAGATCAAATTGTATATGCATTAAGCATTAAAGAAAGATGGTTAGTGTACAAAGAGGATTCTATGCAAATAGTCATTATGGTTCACTTATGTACGATTTTCTCTTATGAAGTAGTTATCCAAAAACTTATGCATAATATGAAATGCTATGAGTAATCCATCAGTCAAACTAAAATCTAAAAACTCTAAATGAAGAAATGATTGAGTATTAGCTTTTTGAAGATTTGATCCAACATGTTGATGAAAATTATGAGCCTAGAGCAATACTTGTGTTCTTACCTAGTGAGTTTCTAATTATTATTTTGAAAGATCAACTTGAGAGGATATCTACAACTAAATTTAGCACTTTGAGATTTTTAAAAATGTTAGCAATAGTAGATTCAATATTCTTCTCCTATTCCTTCACCTGTTCAACATGGATGCCTAATTTCAAAAGAAGATGGAGTTGTGTTGTTGAAAACCAACATCAATTTATAAAGTGGAACACACCAAAAGGGGTTATGAGAATATATGGAAGTTGTAGGTCTTATTCCATGTTGATGTTAGTCTACCAAATGGTGAGTCCCAAATATTTTAACTTCAACATGATGTATTGCTAGGGTTTCCCTGATTTGGTATGAAAAGGAGGGATGTGTTACCTATCAGATAGAAAGGGCATTTCATTCACATCTTTGGATTTAGCACTACTAGGAAAACTAGAATTGTGTCATAGGCCAATGCATGAGAAAGGGAGGACTACTCTTCATGTTGCTTCTAAGAAAGAGAAACACACGCTCCTATGCCCTACTTCTTGATCATCATGCTATATTGACTGCTCAAGATACAAATAATATGATGTCTCTACACTATGTATTTGAAATAGAGATTGATATGGTTGTACACACAATGTTTCTAATTTTTGTCAAAATCCTTTTAATGTATAATTTTGTAGCAACCACAAGTTGTGAAAGGTTTCAAGGGGCACACCAAATATTAATTACTTGGGGCATGGGAAGCCCATTCAATCGTAGGAAGAGCTAATGTAGTCCACAACATTATCACTGAGGATTGAATAGTAATTGGAGTTCCTTGCTAATTTGGATGAAATGAAGGTGGCATCGATGGATTTGTCCCATATAAACAAGAGTAGCTAAAATAAGTACCAAACCTATAACCAAGATCTGAAGCTAGGAGTTACATAATGAAACAAATGATTGAATAGACAATTTTTTGAAATCTTTAGTCCCACATTCATACCATGGGAACAATTTTTTTTAATACATTTCCACACTATTACATAGTTTCTAACAAGACAAAAAGCTTTTGTAGCTACTAGCTCTCATGTGGAACCCGTGGACAGATGCACAACTAGCATAAATAACATCACAAAATTTTGATGCAAATTGTAGGTGACTAGGAATAGGATGAAGTCATTTGAAGACACATGGCATTCAATCACAACTTTGTAGAAAAAACCATGTGGTTAGGCAGTAAGTGCTTCACAAGGTCATAGCAGTAAATGCCAAGCCAAGAAAACCATCCCAACCATGCAAAAAAGCTCATTTTTCATGGTCACAAGAGTTAACTGTAATTAAGGAGATGGAGCTTCAAAGCCACAAAATAAGGTTAGTTGCTTAGTTGTTGAGGTTAAGGTGAGGTTAAGGGTTAAGCCTCTAACAGTATGAAATCATGACATGTGGCAGAGCCTGCTAATAGGGTAACGATGATTTTCCAGAGGTTGGCTAATGAGGAGCTGACACATTGCACCTATGTGGTAGTCAACCAAGAGGTTTAACCTAGATTGAAAAAGTCAGTAAAAAGATGAAATGATAAAAAATATAATTTTTATTATTTTCCCTTAAAATTTTGAATGTACGAGCTCTAAGTTAAAAATTTTAAATGAATTTGAAGATATTCTATAGTTTCAACTAGAGGGTATTTTAAATTTTTCATTTTAATGCTCTAAACATGAATTGGGGACTCAGTTTTAAAACAAGCACCAAAGGGGCATTTTTTATTAGAATGCATAATGCAGTATACCATTGGAACCAAGAGAATACGAACTATCTAGGTATGTAGTTAGAAAATGCATAGGTATTCAATGGTAAGAGTTACAGGAAGATTTGTAAAATGGGGGGCATTCTCAATAGAATGAGAAATTTTCATGATTGAGCATCAAATTTAGTTAGAAGGTAGACAATAAGGTTTGTTGGCTCCACATTTGGAGGCAAATGTTTCTAAGAAATGTATTTTCCCTCTAGAGGTCATTTGGTGGGTGTTCTCCCCCTTGTCTTAAAATCATATCTAGCATCTTTTCAATTTCATTCTCCATCATTCTTCAAGATATTTTCATGCATTCTTTAGCAACAAGGATTAGATATGATTTTTAGTTGCAAAGAGAGAGACAGTAGGGAGAAGTTATGCATTAACAAATGGAAGCTTTTCAAGTGGACAAATGACAACATTTGATCTGATCCAAGATTGCTTCCTATCTTTATATTCTCTTCTCTTCCCTTTCTTTAAGGTTGATTCCAATTCTTGGATATTTTTCAATACTATGATACTAGAAGGATTGTTCCAGTTTGGTTGAAATTTCTTTCATGACTATGATTCCACCATTCTTTAGCATTTCTCTCATGTAATGAATAACAGTTAATGATAATATAGATAGTTATGATTTATTCAACAATTTTAGAAGTTGTTTTTAGGCATCCTTTATGTATTTTTTTCAAGGAAATAAATAAAAGTGAAGTAGTAAGTTTAGTCTAAATCTTGTCTCCTTTTTGTGTTGTTTGTAATCTTTTGTGGCTTGTGAACAAAGAGCACAAGGCTCATTTTTAATATTTTATAGGTTGTACATTTGGTATTTTTTGTTTATGATTCAAGGAGTCATATAAATGCTTGATTTACCATAGTGTGGTTGCAGATTTCATGAAGGGATAGGTTGAATATGAGGTTAAGAAAGATGTAGATGTTTGATTCACAAGGTGAATGGATAGATCTAGAAGTCCTGATACATGAAATGTCTCAATGATTTTCAAGGATATATGTCAAGAACTTATGGAATTTCAAAAAAGATAAAACACTGATCAGCTATAGGATCAATGTGTTTTTTGTTCATGTCTTGGTTGTGCTGAAATAAAATTCATAATCAATATCCTTTTCCCTTTTTGTAGAAGAGCTAAAAAGAGTTGTCGTCACTTATCTAATCTAGTTCATATGTCATGATTCTATCTATTTTATGTCTATTCAATTTTCATAAGGATGGATGATTCAAGGGTATTATCTGATATATAGATTCATTTATATGCTTTAACACTAGTACCATATGAAGAATTTGAGGTTCACCTACCTAGGTCTTACAGATCTTGAAGTATAAGGACTATAGCTTTTTAGTTGGCCCTAGTGTTTGAATGGGTATGTTGTAGATTGGAATTAGCTACCCCAAGATGTATTTTATTCTCAATATTGGGTTTTTGAAACATGATGTTTTGAAACACCAACAAAGGGCATGCCAATGAAATTAAAAGATCACAAGGGCATGACAATGAAATCCTAGATCTCCACTGATCCCCACCAAGGGCATGAAAAAAAAATGTAGAGATCATAAGGACATGAAAACAAAATGTAGTGATCACAAGGTCATGAAAATAAAATCTCCTGCAATATTCAGAGCTCTCCACCCTCATTCGAAGCTGTCCACCCTATTTCACACACCACTTTCCACAATCAAAATATATGGGGAATGATTTATGTCATTTTTTCTTTTTTTTGGTTTAAATCTAAAATCAACTTCACATTTTTTTGTAACTCTACCATAGGTGTTTGATCCTCAATAGCTTTTATTTCAACATTTCAACATTCAAGTTTTTAAGTTTTCTCTTCATTATATAGTCCTTTCCACACTAAAAATCACTTTGTTGCTTCATTAAAATCAGTACTTGAACAGAGCCAATGATAAAAAAAAGCCCATATTCCAAAATCCAAATAATAAAACAATAAAACTCACTCAAGCTATGCTAAGTGACATAGGTCAAGATCTTGCACAAAAATATTGTAAACCAAGAAAAATGGGTAAGAAATTTTAGAAAAACATAGCATAGCAGATATTTTTAGAAAGAAAGAACCCATAACCTTTTTAAATGGGTCTAGTTTCCAATTAGTTGGGATGATTACAAATTCCTATAGAGCTATCATCAAATTCAGTACAATAAAATGAACAATCAGATGTTCCTACCTAGCAAGATTGAATATAGTTTCCTAAGGTGATAAATTTGTTTATGCAGATGTATTTATGTATGTATGTGTGTATGTATATATAGAAAGATCTTGCGGATTGTGCAGATCAGTGGAGATCTAGAATTTTTTTGTCATGCCCTTATGATCGTTGCATTTCATTTTCGTGCCCTTGTGATCTCTGCATCTCATTGTTGTTCCCTTGTGATCTTTGTATATGTATGTATGTATCTATCTATCTATCTATGTATATGTATATATATGTGTCTATGTATGTATGTATATAAATAGAAAGATCTTTGCACAACAAAAAAACAATATAACTCACTCAACAGGTAGCATGGCCATGGGTATTGTCACAAGCTTTTCAACATAGCTATATAAGGAGTGAGTTAGGATGTATATAGGTTAACCTTACATTAACTATAAACTACAGCTCAAAGGTTGTACCAAGGTATTATAGTATTATAATTATAGAAAACCACCTGATTCACCCAAGTGGGTGTATGATGGCAAAGATTTGTATTAGGTGAGTGAAAAGAACCACTAGTTGTAGAAATACAAATACATCAAAACAATTCAAAACCAAAACTACATATTCATTAGAGTGAGCAATTTAAGGATCTTAATCCTGTGGATACATGTATGTAGGTAGCTTAGTAGGAGGAGTATGCATCTAGTTTATATATGCTTTGGTCATAGTTAGGTAGCACTTAACTATTTCAAGACATTATATGTTAACTCACAAGGCTTATATTTTAAGACATTATATGTACCTAGTGTACTTGGCTTTTGAAAATATAAGGCTAAAATCTGCATTTCAGCATTAACTTGGTTGATCTATTTAGATGCATTGATTATTGTCACAAGATTGTAAACATAAATATATAAGGAGTGAGTTAGGATGTATATAGGTTAACCTTCCATTAACTATAAACTATAACACAAAGGTTGCACCAGGGTATTATAGTATCAAGTAATTATAGAAAACCGCATGATTCCCTTGAGTGAGTGTATGATGGAAAAGAGTTGTACTATGTGAGTAAATCTCACCAGTTTTTATAGGAATAAAGCTACATCAAAAAAATTAGAATCTAGAATTACATATCTATTAGAATGAGTAGTTCAAGGGTCTTCATCCTGTACATATAGAAATAGTAGTCCACCATGATAACTGAGAGGGGGGAGGGGGTGAATCAATTATCCAATAATTAAAACATGTTTTAAACTTAAACAATCTTATCCATTCATCTGAAGTAAATAGAAACCATAACAAGATGCACATAAAAAATTACATTAGATATGTTCACTAGGGAAACCCTTGATCAAATGGAAAACCCTAGTGGGAATGATGCCCACAAGATGATGTACTAATATAAATATTCCTTGTTAGAGGATGGATCCTATTAGGATTCTTTTACAACATTTAGTACATAGAGTCCTTGTTAGAAGAATTTGAATCCCTATTAGGAGATTCCAACCCTATTAGGAGTTGTGTGAACCCTATTAAGAGTTTTAGTACAATGTATGCAAGAAAAGCCCATTGCCCAAACATGCAATTTCAATTACAAGAAGAGCTCACTACCCAAAAAAGTAACTTACTATTAAGTTCCTCTTTCCTATGTTTTGTCAACTGAACCAATCACTATCAGACCTGGTAGACTAGGTCACAAACTTCATGTCCAAGTATCCAAATTTGGATCACATAATAAAACTTCAGCAATGAAGTTTCCTTCACTTCCACTTTTCTCTACTCAACTTCACATTCTTCTCTTTGTGTTTCTTACAATCATCTCATATCATGCTTCTAAGATAAAGAAAAATGTCCTTCATTTATATTGAATTTGTTAAACAATTCCATGAGTCAGTTGTTACACCTTCTCAATTAATTATTATAGGACCACATTAAGAACACGCTATACTTAGCGATAATATTAATCTTCTGTCTTGTAACTTGAATAAATTTATGTACACATAATATTATGACAAGTGAGCTTAGCCATGTCATCATCAATATGTCTTCTTCACATCCTCTATCTCAATTCTCAGAATAACAATTCTACTAAAAGATATAACAAGTTTACCAGAGCATGCCTATGTAAACTCTATCTCATAATAGACATCACCAAAACTTACATAACTTCTTCCAAACTTAACATTTCTTCACCTGATGTTAACTACAAATACAAAATTCTCAGAAGTATCTCCCATAACCTTGGATAGTGAGAATACTCAACTAGGCATCCATACCAACTTGATCTTTCTATTGTTCTTCTATTAGATACCAAAGAAGACTACTATATTGGCATCAATGAAAAACAAGTCATGAATGTAACATATCATCATGATAATGATCTATTTATGTATCTACAATACTGCCCAAAGGAATATCATCAACATTCATTCTTCCAACAATCTCCCCCTTTTGCATTGATGGCAACATAAATGAAAAACATCTAGTTCCAAGAATACCAATTGCAAAAGATTGTTAACCTTTCTTTTCAAATCCTCTTCATCAATTATTCTCCCAAAATATTTTCTTCCAAATTGTTAAACTTCTCCTGAACATGTTGTAATTATTCTTTCTTGTTTTCCAACTTTTTTTCATGCTAATCTTCTCCCCCATTGACATCAATGTCAAAGGTTCCAAGAACCATCAAAACTCTATAACAATTGATTCTTACTAGCTCAAGTTTCGAAAGACATTGTTCAAGAATAACATCCAACAAGAGTCTTAGATGACTTTTTCCATCATAGATACTCCCCCATATAGGAAGCATCAACATTCAGTCCAGACAAACAATGGTTCTTTGTTACACTAGACTGATGAATTCTTACATTTTCTACTCTGATATAGGAAGGGTCATAACCCCTAGCATACCTTGCAAATACTCAAAAGTGTCTTTGAGAAGAGGCTTAGTGAAAATATCTACAATTTTCTCTTTAGTTATCACATACTCCAATCTAATTTCCTTTTCTACAACTTTCTCTACCAACATGTGATACTTGATAGAAATGTGCTTGGTCTTAGAATGTAACATTGGATTCTTAGACATATTTACTATGCTTGTGTTGTCACAATGTATGAAAAGAAGTTTATTGATTTCTATCCTTATATCCTTTAGCATCTACTTCATCCAAACAATTTGATTACAATTCTTTACTGCTAGAACATTTTCTACTTCTACTATGCTTTGTGAGGTACAATCCTACTTCTTGCTTAACTAAGAAACCAATTTTTCTCCAATAGAGAAGGCTCCACCACTGATGTTCTTTCTATCATGCATACTACCTACCCAATCAGTAGTATAAGCATGTCATAGAGTAAAATCATTAGACTTATCATACCACAATCTAAACTCAAGTGTTCCTTTTAGATATCTAAATATCCTTTTGACTACTACATAATGTTCTTCTCTAGGATCAACTTGGAATCTTGTAACAATTCTGACTATATTTTCTATATTTGGCCTTGTGTAAGTCAAATATTGTAAAACTTTGATCATAAATTTTTAATTCTTATGCTCAACAGTAGGTGTCTCATCCTTTGTAGATAACTTGTGTCCAGTTACCATAGGTGTTCCAATAGGTTTACATGTTCCAAACCAAATCTGTTTAGTAAATCCTTCAAGTACTTAATTTGAGAAATAAAGATTCCTTCTTTATCCTATAAAATCTATAATCCTGGAAAATATTTTATTTCTCCTATCATACTCATTTCAAATTCCTTCTTCATTTCTTCTACAAACTTGTCACTTTCCTCATCATTTGCTTCAAATATGATATCATCAACAAATATTACCAAAATCATTAATCCATCATCAATTTCTTTCCAATAGAGATTTCTATCAACCATACCTTTGCTATATCCAAGCTCTATCAAATACTTGTCTAACCTTGCATACTAGGTTCTGGGTGCTTGCTTCAAGCCATATAATGCTTTCTTCAATCCACGTACTATGTCCTTGTCATCTGTCAAAGGATCCCTCTAGGTTGTTCAATGTATACCTCTTCTTCAAGTTATCCATTTAGAAATTATGGTTTGACATCCATTTGATATACTTTGAATTTATTATATGCTACATATGGTAAGAAATATCTCACTACTTCTATTCTTGCCACCAGACCATATATTTCATCATAGTATATTACTTCTTGCTATGAGTAACCTTTACATACTAATCTTTCTTTTTTCCTTACAACTTCACCTTGTTCATTCATCTTGTTCCTAAATACCCATTTAGTTCCTATCACATTCTTTTCTATTGGTCTAGGGACCAATTCCAATGTCTCATTCTTTACTATTTGATCCAATTCCTCTTTCATATCTTGCTTCCAATAATCATCTTTACATGCTTCATCTACATTCTTAGGTTCAACTTGAGATATCAAACCTAGTTCGTCATTGACTCTTCTTCTTTTCATCACACCTTTATCTCTTCTCGATGTTCTACTCGAGTGGATGATTCTTTCTCATATTCTTTCCTGAAGTAGGAGTTATTATCTCAACTCTTGGCTATGCTAAAGGTTTTGAAATTTTTTTCTTCCTTGGCTCTCCTTCATTCTAAAAATCATTATTAGTTTCAAGAAATAATTCCTTATTCCTTTGTTTAATAACAACATCATCATCTGAATTGTAATCAACTATTATTTCTTGTATCTTGAATTTCTCATCCACTCTTACATTTGCACTTTCCATAATAGCTACCAAAGCTATATCTTCTATTACTTCCCCTTCATTAATCAATTTAGTCTTATTACCACTGTCATTCAAGAATCTTTCATACTTGCTTTAAATTGTTCAAATTGATTAGAAAGTAGACTTTTTCTAGTTCTCCTTAGTCTCTTAGGAAATCTAGATGAAAAATGACCAAACACTTTACATGTCCAACAAGAAAAAAATTGCATACCTTATGGCTCTCTTTTTGTAAGTAGATCAACACCTTCCTTTATCTTTATGTCTTCTTTAGAAATGGACATATCTTTGCTAGAAATTCTATTCTTTTGATTACAATAGACGAGATGCACATAGACAATTACACTAGATATGTTAACTAGGGAAACCTTTGATCACAAGGAAAACCCCAATGGGAATGATGCCCACAAAATGATATACTATATAAATATTTCTTAATAGAGGATGGACCTTGTTAGGAGTCTATTACAATATTTAGTATATAGAGTCCCTATTAGGAGACTTTGAATCCCTGTTAGGGGTAGTGCCAACCCTATTAGGAGTTGTAGTACAATGTATGCAAGAAGAGCCCACTACCCAAACATGCAATTTTAGTTACAAGAAGAGCCCACTACCCAAACAAGTAAATTACTATTAAGTTCCTCTTTCCTCCATTTTATCAACTAAACCAATCATTGTCAGACCTTGTAGACCAGGTCGCAAACTTCAAATCCATGTATCCAACTTTGAATCACACAATAGAATCTCGATAATGAATTTTCCTTGACTTCCAATCTGCTCTGCTTAACTTTGCATTCCTCTCTTTTTTCTAGTTACAATCATCTCATATCATGCTTCTAAGTTAAAGGAAAATGTCCTTCCTTTATACACCTTCTCAATTAATTATTATAGGACCACATTAAGAAATGCTACACTTAATGATAACATTAATCTTTCACCTTGCAACTTGAATACATTTTTGTACATGTAACATTATGATGAGAAAGCTTAGCCATGTCATCATCAATATGTCTTCTTGACATCATCAATCTCAATTTTTAGAATAACAGTTCTACTAAGAGATATAACAAGTTTATTAGAGCATACCTCTGTAAACTCTATCTTAGAACATACATCACCAAAACTTATATAACTTCTTCCAAAATTAACATTTCTTCACCTGAAATTAACTACATATACTAACACTTAGAAGTATCTCCCATAACCTCGAATAGTGAGAATACTCAACTAGTCATCTGTACCTTGATCTTTCCATTGTTCTTCTGTCAAATACCACCGAAGACTACTATGTTGGCATCAATGACAAACATAGTCATGAATGTAACATATCATCATGATAATTATCTAGTCATGTATCTACAATACTTTTCCATAGGAATATCATTAGCATTAATGCTTCCAACAAACCTTACATTAACTATAAACTATAACGATTAGGAGTAAGGTGTCTCAACTTTGGATAACTCCTATTCTTATTATTTGTTTTGTAAATGTATTTGTTTACAAATAATGTAGTTAAGTGTGAGTGTACATGTCTAGTTGGCATGTTGATGTGTCACTCCACTTGTATGTGTTGGCATCTTGAATTGTGTGTAAGGAAATCATGACTGAAATGGTTATGAAGGATTTCTATGATGCTTAAGAGCTATTTTTGGAAGATTTAATTATGTCTAAGGAAATCATGATTGAAACAATTATGACAAATACCTATGACGTGTAAGAGCTATCTTTGGAAGATATCCTAAAAATGGAAAATGCATTATATAAGCATTTTGAGGGTTGTAGATAGTTGAGTGTGTGAATAGTGTATTCTTTGTAGCTACTGGATAAGTCTTATGTGTCCTGAAAGATCTTGCACTGTAAGTGTGTTGCAACCATTGAGTTGATGATAATACATTGTGTAGGTTTTGGAGGGGTGGGTTTCTTTTATTGAAATATTTTTCCCCAATGGTATATCTTTGTGTTTATGTGTTATTATTTCTATATCTATTTTTTGTATTCATGATTGACTACAATATTATTGTTTACAAAACATCAAATCTGAAATTGTAAGGATTTAATAGGAATTTGTGCAATACTTTCCTTAAGGGATTAGTGTAGGAAGTTGTTTCCACACCTGAGTTTCCTTACAAGTGGTATCAAAGCTTGATCAAATTTTGATCCTAGTCGTTGGGTAAGGTTTTTTGAGCTAATCTCAAGTTTGAGTGGGAGTTTTGTGCAGAGCATTCTAAATCTTATTTGTAGATTGAGATGGCTAGTTCATCATACAAAATAATAGAGGTGGAAAAATTTAATGGCAATATTTTTGAGTTGTGGAATCTCAAGATGGAAGACTTTCTTGAAGATCATGATCTATGGGAGGTGACTTCACTTGGTTTGAGACCCACAACAATATCTCAAGTAGATTGGGATCTAAAGGATCGAAAAGCTAAGGGTCTCATTAGACTCTATCTAGATGATTTAGTTCTCCTAAATGTTCTTCATGAGAAGACCACAAATAGTTTTTTGACACGGCTTGGGTTTGGGTATCAAGCCAAATCTCTAGTGAACAAGTTGTTTGTAAGGAAGAAGTTGTATTCTCTAAGAATGGAGGAAGGAGGAACTATTATAGATCATCTAAGTGCTTTTAATTTTTTGATTGCATAGTTGAGATCATCTAGTGTCAAGATAGAGGAGGGGATCAATGTATGACCCTGTTATGTTCCTTGCCATATTCATGGGACCACCTTGTGATGGCTCTTGGAAGTACTTTAGTCAGTTTTAGAATGGATGATGTGGTGTCTTCATTCTTATCTAAGGAGACATAGAGAAAGTATTCAAATTCAGCTAAGGAAGCTCTTACTATTTATGGTAGATCCAATGACAAAGGGAAGAAAAATGACAAGTCTAGAAAGGGTAGATCCAAATCCCATTGAAAATCAAAGGCCCCTAGAAAGTCCAAGACAAAATACTAGAACTATGATAAGACTGGGCACTTTCATAAAGACTATAAAGAGTCAAAGAGTAAGAAGAAGGCCATAGATTCAAGTTCAAAAAAATGTCAAGCAAATGGCAATGGTTTCATTGTAACCTATGCATTTGATGATGTGTGGTTAATAGACTCAAGCATTTATTTCCACATGACCCCTCATCAAAGTTGGTTCTCAAAGTATGAAGTTTTTGATGGTGGAAAGGTGTACTTAGGTGATGATTTTCACCTAAAGATATATTGGATGAGGACGGGTCACTATCAAATTCCCTAATGGATGAGTAAAGGGGATCAGTAGGGTAATGCACATACCTAGTTTGGCATGAAACCTATTTTTTGTAAGTATGTTGAATGATGTAGGTGTGGAAGCTGTTATTTCTAAATATGGATGTAAGATGATGAGAGGAGCTATGGTGCTTGATAAGGGTACCAGGAGAGGTACTCTATTTCAGCTTGATGCATGCATTTCTTAGTGCAATAGTTCTTCTATTTCAAATCAGAGAGCAACTATCACTTCATCCCCACCATCTAAATGAGCAGTAAAGAAATCTATGGGTATTTTTTCTGATGGTAGTGCAACATGTGTACCTAAGGGTACAAACACATTGAAAGGAAAGCTTCTTTCAAAAAAGACACTATTGTGGCATATGATATTTGGCCACATTGGTGAGAAGGGTCTTAGAAAAATGAAAAACAAGAACCTTGTTGAGGGGTTAAATGATTGTAAATTCGAGTTTGACTTCTACAAACATTGTGTCTATGGTAAACAACATCATGTTCAACTTTACTTAAGTTTTCAAAAATTTCTTGATGTTTTGGATCTTATTCATTCAGATGTATTTTGTCCTGTAAAAGTTCCTTCAATCTCCAAGTTTGAATTTTTTGTATTTTGGATAGATGATTATAGTAGGACATGGATTTATTTCCTAAAAAGTAAGACACTTGTCATTAGTTAGCTCAAGGAATTTAAAGCCCTTGTAGATAATTAGACTAGTAAGAAGATTAAGTGTGTGAGAATTGACAATGGTGGTGAGTTTTTCCCAGTAGAGTTCAAATAGTTCTATAAAGAATGAGGTATCAAAAAGCATAAGACAACTCCTCATACCCCAAAGAAAAATGGAGTTGTAGAAAGAATGAAAAGGACATTGATGGAGAAGGCTAGGAGTATGCTTAGTGGAGCTAGTCTTGAATAAAAATTTTGGGCTGAAGCTGTGGCCACTTCTTGCTATCTAGTTAATAGATCTCCTAGATCAACTCTTTTTAGTAAGACACCCATGGAGGTGTGGTCTAGTAAGAAGCCTTCAATTAGACATCTTCATGTTTTTGGTTGTGAAGCTTATGCACATGTTCCAAAGGAGAAAAGATCTAAGTTGGAAAAAATAAAAATTCTAATGTATTTTCATCAGATATGGTGTTGGTATAAAAGGATACAAGCTTTGGGACCCTATGACTGATAAGGTGTTGTATAGTAGAAATGTTATTTTTAGAGCTAATATCTTCTCCTATTGTACTATAACTTGTTAGATGAAATTTCCCTTTACTGATTTTATATGATATTTCATGTCTCTAATAAGATTTTCAAGATCAAACAACTAATATCACAAAGATCCATCAAATTTCTCAAGAAACCCCAAATCGGGTATGCCAAAAATAGTGCCAAAAGCTTCACAACTTCACCTATTATTAATAAATCTGAAAATGGACATTTTTACAGAAATTTCAGCAGAATAATAGCCTAAAAAATGAAATTTCTATATCTGTATAGCCTTTACACAACAATTCACAAATGTAGAACAAAAACTATGCTCATCGGGCTCCCGAAATTAACACAAAAATGCTCGAAAACACCACAAAAACACTAATAATCTATCTCATAAGTTTAATCACATATGAATACATATATTCAGCTCCATTTTAACATCTTAAAGTCTAAAATACAGTAGCAACCCAAACTGATATGAAATACTCAACTGAAAACACCAAACTCATACAAAAAACACACCCGAAAACCCACCAATCTGCACTGTTCAGCACAAAGGCAAACTATGTATGAGCATGCACATGGAATGGCTTCAAACTCCCTTCCTTAGCCTTCCTAGAAACCTACAAACTCCCATTCTTGGGTCTCCCTGGAAATCTGCAAACTCCCGTTCTTGGGTCTCCTTCTCCACAGGTTTGGCAGCCTCTAAAGAATAACAAAGAATGAGCAAAAATCAAGTTCTTGAATCAGCCCAAAATGCCTCCAAACCCCTTAAAAGAGGGAATAACCATCACTCACATCAAAGAGAGGTTAATGAAACACATTTTAATAATAATTTTCATTTATTAGTCCAAAGGTTTCCAAAGATTAACCCCCTTTTTCCAAAACTTCACTTTCTTTGGCCTGCCTGCCTTAGCAAAGATTATTATTTTTTAATTATTTGAAAAGGGGACATGACAAGTCCTCCCCTCCCAAACATTGCTTGTCCTCAAGAAATGGCTGAACAATAAACCAATCAATCCACGTGGATCCCAAATGTAGTCATGAACTATACTACTACCAATTAACATAGGCTCCTGCAATATCCTCTACAATATGACCAAGAGGAATCCATAATCAAACTGACAATTATAGCTCAACCAAACTCCAAAATCACCACTACCATAGTCAAAAACCCATGAGACACAAACTCTTAGAACATCAAAACCCAAGTAAAGTGGACAAATCAAACTACCAACATAGTAAATACCATCAACGCATCCCACTGGCCTATATGGAATGTACAATCTAACTCTGCAACAATGGTGAATGCTCTCGAATGAAACTGTACCAAGTATGGAAAATCTGCACACTGTACAACTCCTGTAGTCAACACAACTCTACAAATCACCAGCCACTATCTCATAACCATAACTCCCATGAACTGCTGATGGTGAAAAGACATTACAAGATAAAGAGTAAGAAATGGAATCAAAACCAAATTTTCCTACCATCAATTCCTCAAAATAAGGATCAAACGCTAACTAATGTACATACCCTACAATATAATGTTGATTAAAAAAACCAACCTCAGCCAACAGCTCACCATGAACAAGTGATACAACCCATTGTGACTGATCACTAGCTAATTTAGGGGATGTCATAGCCAAAGGAGTAGAATCAATAACAACACCCACTGAAGCATCACTCCCAAACTCCTGCTCTAAGTCACATATTATCAAGCTGTCAATTGCAAAACCTATCACCAGGTCATGCCCATCACAACTCTCATCCCGAGGCATCAAACTATCCCATAACTGATGATAAGCACTAGGAACCAAAGTACATCTCTATATCATCATCTCATCAACATGGTCATCAAAGGTAAATTGATGAGCATACCTCACAATGTAATGTTGATAGAATGCTTCAATCTCAGTTTGTGGCTCAAACTACAATCTAGATGTAACTAATTGCAATCGATCACTAACCAAGTTGGAACTGACTACTACCTCTAAAGACATCACCAAGGGAGTAGTATTACTAGTCGGAACCATGCCAATTGCCGACTCACCAACATCACACATGATCTTTGATACATCTCTAGTCTCCATGCCATCAATACTAGAGGCCACCACCATGTCAGGCATACAACAATCTGCTACAACACCCAACTCAAATGAACTTGACTCTAGTGGGAATGAACCTGATATGCCAATGTTAGTATCAAGGATGGATGCATCCCTATCTCCATTGCCTCTGACAATCTCAACCATGGACATCCTCAGATCACCAAACACCACAGCTTGTGACTGTATAGAATCAGGTAAAGACTGTAGTCTCTCTAACTCCATGGTCACCTTAGCCAAATGAAACTGTGACTCCTTGAAATCCAACAATGTACTCTCAAGAATCTTAGAAGTCACCTCAAGCTGCTTAGTAAGCTCACTCACCTCATCTTCCTTGGCCAACAATGGATCATATGCTATACTGCCCCACTCTATAAGATAATCTCTGTCGGCTACCAACTGCAGATAATTCTGTCTCAAAATTCAAATAGCCTCCCATAAAGAGTGGATCTCTGTCAAGGAAAGATAATTGCCTTCCTGCTCATCACTAGTAGGAGAACCCCATCCATAAACTGCTAACAATTGATGAGCAGCATCAAAATGCTAGCAAGTGATAGCAATGTCTCGGTCACTAACTCTCAACTGATTAGACACATGATGGCACTGGCTTGACTATCTCCTACAAACCTCCTCTGATGCACTATCTAAAGGAGTATCCTCAAAGTTACTAGTCTCTAGAGTATTACTATCCATATCATGTGAATCAAATCTAAAGCTCATATCAACATACAAAGTATCAAAAACATTAACATTGTTGTCCAACTCCTTTGTACCCAAGGAAACTAAGTCTTCAAAACTACCCATTGCATCCTCCTGGATGTCATCAATGCCAATATGATCCTGGGACTCATCTGTACACACTACCAAATATGAAATATCATCAACACATTCGAGGAAGTATGGTCGACTGGATATATGAACAAAGCCCAACATCAGTGTATAAAAACTAATACCAACATCAGACAAGATGCTAGCACAAGAAAAGAAAACACCATGCAATCTGCTAATCAAATCCATGATAGCACCCAAACAAACACTGCTACCAAAAAGTGTTAAAGATCTCCAGTCAACTAAATCCCAAATGCCAATATAACAATCTCAAGTCCATATCTGTAAACTAGAATCAGCTAGTAACTCAAGCAAAATCCTCACTTGAGTAATATGACCAATACCAACTAACTCCACATACCTATCATGATGAGATAATGAAGTCAAAATACTGTCTTCACTCACCTTCAGCTGGCAGGATAAATCATGTGAAGTACTACTAGCCTCAACCTCATGTGATGAAGCATCTAACGGTGCCTGGTACTCTCTCTCAGAAAATTCATGAATGCTCAATGTCTGCTCATCTCTACCAGGTATCTCACCATCATGCACAACAACATCCTCATAATCATCATCCTTGAGGTCAAATCTATCTATCACTCTTCGACTAAAATCATCACATGTAGTTACCAGATCATGACCTTGAGTAGTCATTCCATGATACCACCAATCATAGGCTGCATCTTCCAAGTGTAGACTTGCAATTTGAACAGCATCACTCTCCTTCATAGGGTTAAGTGTGAAGAAGGTCTGTAATTTTTGTAGCCATGCTCTAGCTGAAATTTTATTTGTTCCATCAAAAGTAGGTGCTATAAACTTTCTTATTTTATTTTTGAGCTCTCTTCCACTTATGTCATGCTCCCTTTTGTACTCTTTCTTGGGCATCAAAGTGTTCATCATATCCACATATTCTCTAAAAGGAACCGAACTACGAAAGCCATCATCTAAGCCATTGTAAGTAGCTCTTAATGTAATAAAGTTACTTGTAACCTCTTCCACAAGATTAATGGCTAGATTTGGTACTGGTGGCTCATCTACAGGAAAGAAAATAGTTTTGGTTGATTTAGATGGTGTGGATTTTAGATTTCTTGGCTCCTCTGAAGTGCTCCCTTTCTCATTAATAGATGCAACTCCTTGTATTTTTTTTGTCAATATTCGCAAAGCCTCTCTAGTTTCTGCCAAACTATCCACTGTTTGCTTCTGAGTATTTTGGATGTCTTGGAAGAATTTCTTTGCCATCGCATCTGGATCAGCCATACTTTTCCCTTCCTTGGATTTTGTACTTTTACTTTCAACTGGAGGTTTGATCAAAATTTCTTTATTCTTTTCTCACTGCAAATATCTTTTTTCTCTTTCACTTAGTTGCATGCAACCATAAATTTTGACATGCAGCTGATTAGAAGCAACATGAAACCACCAAATTCACCAAGAACTAACATGCAAATGATTAGAAGTAGAATGCAACCATAAATTTTGACATCCAGCTGATTGGAAGCAACATGCAACCATAAATTATGACATGCAAGATCTGGGTAGTTGTCAAAACTGACATGCAAGATCTGGGTAGTTGTCAAAACTGACATGCAAACTTCTACAACCACCAAATTCACCAAGAACTAACATGAAAATGATTAGAAGTAGCATGCAACCATAAGTTTTGACATGCAGCTGATTAGAAGCAACATGCAACCATAAATTATGACATGCAAGATTTGAGTAGTTCTCAAAACTGACATGCAAACTTCTACAAATCCTCAGGCTGGCAAGATCATGGCTCTGATACCACTGAAATGTCCCTTTACTTATTTTATATGATATTTCATGTCTCTAATCAGATTTTCAAGATCAAACAACTAGTATCACAAAGATCCACCAAATTTCTCAAGAAACCCCAAATCGGGTATGCCGAAAATAGTGCCAAAAGCTTCATAGCTTCACCTGTTATTAATAAATCTAAAAATGGAAATTTTTACAGAAATTTCAGCAGCATAACAGCCTACAAAATGACATTTCCAAATCTGTATAGCCTTTACACAATAATTCACAAATGTAGAACAAAAACTATGCTCATCGGGCTCTCGAAATTTACACAAAAATGCCTGAAAACACCACAAAAACACTAATAATCTATCTCAAAAGTTTAATCAAGTCCCAATACATATATTCAGCTCCATTTTAAAATCTTAAAGTCTTAAATACAGTAGCAACCCAAACTGATATGAAATACTCAACTGAGAACACCAAACTCATACAAAAAACACACTCGAAAACCCACCAATCTGCACTGTTCAGCACAAAGGCAAACTCTGTATGAGAATGCACATGGAATGGCTTCAAACTCCCATCCTTAGCCTTCCTAGAAACCTAAAAAATCCCATTCTTTGGTCTCCCTGGAAACCTACAAACTCCCGTTCTTGGGTCTCCTTCTCCACAGGTTTGGCAACCTCTAAAGAATAACAAAGAATGAGCAAAAATCAAGTTCTCGAATTAGCCCAAAATGCCTCCAAACCCCTTAAAAGAGGGAATAACCATAACTCACGTCCAAGAGAGGTTAATGAAACATATTTTAATAATAATTTTCATTTATTAGTCCAACGGTTTCCAAAGATTAACCCCCTTTTTCTGAAACTTCACTTTCTTGGGCTTGCCTGCCTTAGCAAAGATTATTATTTTTTAATTATTTGAAAAGGGGGCATGACATTAGAAATGCTTTAGAATAACCTAGGATGGGGGGGGGGGGGGGGGGGGGGGTGGGGGCTGGGTTAAATTAGTTATTCAAGTTTATGTCCTAATAAAACTTTTCACCAAGTAAAGTGAGCCCATTAAACTATTCATGTATCCAAGCTTAAACTTTCCTACTTTAGCAAGTTACTGTAAAATCAACATGCAAGAATAACACATGAAGAATCAATGCATAACACAACAATTTATGTGGAAACTCAATTTGGGAAAAACCACTAGTAACATGCTACTCAATTCTCACTCTTTTGAAGTGATGCCCTATGAAATGCTTTCCCTATTAAAGGCTACAACACACTATTGAAGTTGACCTAGTTAAAAGATTTAACCACCTTGTTAGAAGTGGGCCTAGTTAGAGGACTTGAGAACATTCACTTGGACTACCACCCTATTAAAGGATTTACAAATGGTTTTTAAACCAACTTAAGTCCATAGGAATTTTACCCTAACTGATAAAATTGGTAGAGAGTAACAATAAGGGCTTTTGACCTCATACAGCTCACAACTTAACTTTGTAGATTTTAAATCACAGTTCAGCTCTCAAATTTTCCTAGCTTTCAGTCTCTATAGCTCTAATAGCTTGTCCTCCTTTCAAGCTTTGTCTCCTTAAGTCTCCATGCATGATATACTAGGGCAATCTCCTATATGGCCACTTATTGAAGTAGAGTCTCTATACGCTGTTCCTTCCTCTCTCTCGATGCCTTCACCTTGACATCCTTCCAATCCCTTTACAACTTGACAACTTAGCAACTCTAGCTTCTTGACTATAATTCCTTAAATATAAGTCTAGAATACTTTTCCCACTCAAATCTTTCCACTTTTAATTATGTTCAAATGGATTAGGTAAGATTCAATGAATCTACCCCTTATCTTGTTTCTTCTAGAAACATCATGAAGAATCCTCCTATATTTGTTCAAAAATAGTTTATCTAAAATTATGTGCCACTAGCTCATCATCCTTATCCTCCATCTATTTCACAAAATTCAAATTAACAAACTTGTCAACTTAGATCTGGTGAATCCTTTACTTTCCAAATAATGCAGTAGCTCAGCACTATTGAAATTTTGATGCTTGGCACATACTGTGTTACTCAGCACCAACTATGTCTTACTGATGCTCAACACAAACTATCAATTCACTTAGCATCAACTAAGTATTTACTAATGCTTGGCACCTATTATGTGCTCAACACTCAAGCTTGCTTGTCTCCTTCTATTTCACTTGCCACACACTAGATTTTGCATTTTCTTGGCACTTACTAAAAATGTGCTCGACATGAACTAGCTTGCTCGATACTCTCTAATGAACTTAGTCAAGCTTTGTAGACAACTTTGTTACAGTATATTCTTCTAGAGTTTCTATGTGTAGCCAAAATGTGTATCTTCAAGTATACTTATCGATTCATCATTTTATCATTATCTTAACTAATCCTTGTACTTGCAAAACCATAACTCAACCTTTTCCCTTAGGTTCTTTTGTTACATCTTATTGATTAAATCCTCTTCATCAATCAACTAAGGGATAGTACTTGGATTTTATAAGCAATTATCTTTCCAGCAAATAGTAGGTTTGACATAAGTGACAAAAAAATGATTGAAAATATTCTTTATCAACAATTTCCCTCTTTGCAAATAGTATCTCTTCTTCACTAATGATCTTTTCAATCAGATTCTAACAATCTCCCTCTTTGGCATTAATGGAAAACCAAACTGATCAACCAAGTTATCAAAATGATAACTAGGTTAAAATAGTAAATCAAATGCCAAAAAGAAAACTTTATCAAGAAATGTTCATTCTATTAGTGACATAAACTAGCTTATGACTCCCTCTGAATTCTATACCTAACTCCCTCTTTCAAAGTATTAGGGATATCTCTTTTGCTTATACATTGTCTTCTTCTCTCTTCTCTGATTGATTCCTTTGCTTCTACTTCTCCCTCTTAGCTATTGTTTCCTTTCTCCTTCCTTTCTGTTATTGTTCTACTACTTCCTCTTAACTACTACTTCTCCCTCTTACATTATTTCTTCCTCTACATGCATTGATCAATTTTTGCTATTCTAGTATCATCTCTTTCTTTTGATTAGTTTAGTTACTTCTCCCTCTTTGACAACAATGCCAAAGACATACTATTTGAGCATCTTATCATATAAGTATAGTATTTTCAGGCACTCCAATTTCTCCCTCTGTCACCTTGCTTGTGACTTGTTTGAAATTTCAGTACTTTGATTACTTCAAGCAAAAAACATAAAATAAGTATCCTCTACATCAATTTATAATGTTTCAAAAATCAACTCATTTGATGCAGGGAAATCTTGTTGTTTCTTAAATAGCCATGGATAGGGGTATCACCCCTAACTTACCTCTAAGATACTCAAATGCATCTTTAGGTAGTGCTTTTGTGAAGATGGTAGCAATTTGTTCCTTTGAACTGACACATTCCATCATCACTTTCTTTTCTTCCACCAATTCTCTTACATGGTGACACTTAATTGCAATGTGCTTTCTTTTGGCATGCATCATAGGATTCTTTGATATGTTGATGGGACTTGTGTTATCACAATAGAGTATGATAGGTTCAGTCATCTCTTCCTTCATACCTTGCAACAGATGTTTGATCCATACAATATTGGTGCAATTGATAGCAGCAACAACATACTTCACTTCTGCTATGGATTGTGAGGTACAACTCTTCTTTTTGCTAGTCCAAGTGACTAATCTTTTACCTAAGAAAAGAGCTCCTCCACTGCTACTTTTTATGTCATCAATATTACCTCCCCAATCTACATCAGTGTAGGCTTTCAACTCAAACTTTTCAATCCTCTTATAGTATAGGCCAAAGTCATTAGTTCCTTTTAGGTACCTCATTACTCTCTTTACTTCCATAAGGTGATTTTCTCTTGGGTTTATAGAAAATCTTGCAACTATGCACAACTTACTGTAACTTTCCAATCATTAATCTATACATTGTTTGATTTACCTCAACTGCCTCATCATTCTTGGATAACTTATAACCTATTACCATTGGTGTACTGACTAGTTTTGAATCTTCTTGGCCAAATGTCTTGAGTATCTCCTTGATGTATTTTGATTGGGTCACAAATATGCCATGCTTTAGTTGATGTATTTGCAATCCAACAAAGAATTTGATTTCCCCAACATTGACATCTCAAATTCATGTTTCATCTAGTTAGAAGAATCTTTGCATAGGGCATCTTTTCCTCCAAATATTATATCATCAACAAAGATTTTAGATATCAAAATGTCTTTACCTTTTTTTGCCCTGATATATAGGTTGTTGTTGTCATTTTTTTTTTATAATCCTATCCTCATAAGATATTTGTGTAGTCTCTCGTACCATTCTCTAGGTGCTTGTTTCAAACCATAGAGTGCTTTATGTAGTTTGCAAACCATATCCTTGTTGTTGTCATTAAAAAATTGCCCTGGTTGTTCTATGTAGACTTCCTCTTCCAATATACCACTCAGAAAAATAGACTTTACATCCATTTGATAGACTTTAGAACCTTTTTAAGTAGCATATGCAAGCAGTGTTCTTACTCCTTCCATCCTTGTAAAAGGGGTAAATGTTTCCCCATAGTCCCAATCCTTCTTCTTGTGCATAACCTTTACAGACTAGTATGGCTTTATTTCTTGTGATCTCACAATTCTCATCTAGCTTGCTCCTAAATACCCATTTTCTATCAATCACATTTCTATCAGCTGGTCTTGGAACTAAGGTCTAGGTTTTTTTCTTGTCTTGGAACTAAGGTCTAGGTTTTTTTCTTCTCTATCTGATATATCTCTTCTTCCATAGCTTTATGTCAATTATCATCTTGTAGTGTATCTTTTACTATTTTGGGCTCAATCTTGCTTAGCAAACATGATTCATTTCTTAGTATGTTCATTGTCATTGTCTAGCTTCCTTTTCACTAATGATTTGTTCTAAAGGGGTGATGTCTTTTCACATACTTGGATAACCTTGGTTCTTTTCCTTGCTTCCAAGTTTGATCCTTTAGCTTCAGAGTCACTATGCACATCTCTTTCAGGTCCTTTCATCATCTCTTCCATGTGTACTAATTTTAGAATTAGAATATGCATTATCTTCATTCTACAACTTGACCTCTAAATGTAGCTCGGCATTCACTAGTTGTGACTTGGCTGATAATAAAACTTGTTGCTGATTCCCAACTTGATTGGTGTTAGCTTCTTCTTCATCAAGTATTCCTTCATAGAATTATACAAAGGATTTATATTCTTCTAGCTTCTACGTTTCATCAGCTTGAACTTCTACATGCTCATCAAAATTTACATTTTGCACTCTCCACAATTTTGTTAGTGTTAGTATTTAAACACTTACATGCTTTGCTTCTAGCAAAATATGCACAGAATATGCTTTCATCACTCTTTGCATCAAATTTTCCATTTCTAAAATCTTTATGAATATAGCATTTACAACCAAATACTTTGAAATCTTTTACATTGGGTGAGTGACCATACCATAATTCAAAAGGTGTTGCATTTACACCTTTCTTGACTTGTACTCAATTAAGGGTGTAGATAGCTATACTTGTAGCTTCTCTCTAGTACTTTAGAGCAACATTTTTCTCCATCATTAATATTTTGGCACATTCTATCACTGATCTATTCCTTCTCTCTACAATGTCATTATGTGGTGGAGTTCTTGGTGTTGATGTTTGTCTATTGATTCTTTATCATTGTAAAATGTCTCAAACTCTTTTGATGTGAACTCCCCTCCTCTGTCTAATCTTAGACACTTTAGACTCTTTCCTATTTCCTTCTCAACCTTGGCCAAATACCACATAAACATTTGAAATGCATCATATTTTTGCTTTAAGAACATGGCAGTCATCATCCTAGAGTAGTCATCAACAAACAATAGTATATATCTATCTCCTTTGTAGCTTTTCACTTCTATTGGGCCACATAAATTAGTATGCACTAACTCTAGTACTTCTTTGGAAGTGTAGGTTTTTCTTTTGAAACTTGACTTGGTCATCTTTCCTAGCTAACACTGTTTGCACATTGTTTTGTCAAGCTTCCTTAGTTTTGGTAGGCCTTTGGCTTTCTTCATTTTACTGATGCTAATCAGATTATCAAAGTTGACATGACATAGTCTTTTATGCCATAGCCACACATCATCAAATCTAACAACAAGACAGGTTGCATCTTCCATATCTAGGTAAAATAAATTACTCCTAGTTTGTTCTCCTTTTTCTATCATAATTCCATTAGTATCATAGATTTTGGCAGTTTTGTTTCCAAATTCTACTTTCCAACCTACATTGCCTAACTGTGATACACTCAGTAGATTGTAGTTCAATCCTTCAACATAGTATGCATTATCACATGAAATTTTATCTATAAGTTTAATAGAACCTTTTCCTTTGACTAGACATAGAGCATCATTTCCAAATCTAACACTATTTCTATCATACTGAGTAAAGGTAACAAACTTAGTTTTGTCTCCTATCATGTGATGTGAGCATCCACTATTTATGATCCATCTATCATTCTTGTTCACATAGGTTACTAGTGTTGTTGCTTCATCTTCATCTAATTTATAATTCATGGCTACATAGACTGCCACTTCATCATTTTAATTAGTATCTTCATCTTGTTAGTTTAAAGAATAATTTTGACAACTGAGTGTCAATACACTTAACCATTTTTCCACTAAACAATGTCGAACAAAGAGCAAGTGCCAAGTGATTAACAAGTGCTGAGTGTTAACTAGTGCCGAGTGATTAACAAATGGCAAGTGATTAACAAGTGCTGAGTGATTAACAAGTGCCAAGTGTTAACAAGTGCCAAGTAATAGTAGGTGTCGAGTGATATAGTTTTGCTTAGGTGTCGAGCTATCCAGGAAACATCATGTGCGAGCATCAGCAATGATTCAGGAGCCGAGTAACTCAAAATATCAGCATAAGAGTTTGTAATGATACAAACTATGATGCAAATAGTTTTTGCAGCCAACATAAGGAAAATCTTGAGGGATTTAATGATGAGATCGAATCTTTTATCTTTCCTATGCAATCTACATGTAGCCAATAAGAAAAATGATAAAGGCATGCAACCAATTAGCAAAAGACAAGTATTGAGTGGGAAATTGAGATTCCATTTGGATCATAGATCCATATCTAACCCTAAGTCTTGGAAGTCTTTATAAGGAAGACAAAATTTCATTGTAAAGATATATATATATATATATGTGTGTGTGGACATACAAGGGTGCATAAAAAAATCTATTTTAAGAAGCAAAGATTATCGGATCACAAAAGGATCAAGATCAGACAAAGTAGAACAGGTTCCTGCATTCAGCAATCAAGGATTGTAATCTATCAGGTTTATTATACCTAATACTTTCTAGCAATTGTATTAGAATGAAAATCCTATGGTGATAGGTTAGCTTAGCAGCTATTTCGTAGATCCTTTAATTAGGTGATTAAATCCTTTAACAAGGTGACACTTCATGTTAAGTGTTTAAAATCCTTTAATTAGGTCACTATTGACACAGTGTAAAGCCTTTAACAGGGTAGACCATCAAAAGTGGTTGAACAATATTGTTGCAGTAATTTTTGTGGGTATCATCCCCACCCTAGTTTTACCTTATTATTCCTAGAGGGTTTTTGGGTTACCAAATTCCAGTGTTATGTGATGCATGTGTTTAGTTTCATGTTTATTTGATGTATTTACATGCATGCAATTTACTTTTAGTTAAAAGTTTTATTGCATAAAGTGGGATACTTATGATTCACCACCCCCCCCCATGCCCCCCCCCCCCCCCCCCCACCCCCCCCCCCTCCCCCTCTCATAAGTACTCTTTCCATATTTGAATATTCAAACAATTGGTATCAGAGCTGATCCAGGTTCTCACAAGGAAAATCCCAATAGCTTGGAGGAAAAGATCTAAAGATGGAAGCTTTCAAACTTGGAAAGATCATTGAAAATCAAGTGATAGATATGCAACTTGCTCTACATAGCTTGGAGGAATTTAGAAAAAAGTTGAGAAATTCATTAAAAAAAAGAAAGAATCTAGCCATAGCCAAAAATGAGATAAACTACAAAGAGATCGATACCACCAACATATTTTCAAATGGAGACACTAAAGAGTTTGATGCAGCAATAGCAGAATTGATGGAGAAAAACAAAGCTCAAACAGAGGAGATAAGATCTCTCAAGATGGAACATGAATCACAGGGCATAATGATATGTGAAATTACTGAACAAAAGAAAAGAGCAGTTGATGATAAGGTCATGATGGAAAATGACAAAAGAAATCTTGCAAACAAACTTGAAGAAAAATGTACTAAATTGACAAGGATCTCAAACATGCAGATGGATACACTTGCCCAAATGACGAACCTATATCATGAACTCAATGTGAAAGATATTGAGATCTCTACTTTGAAGATGCAAAATGAACAAATGTAGAATGAATTGAACAGAGAAAAAGAGGTGGCAGTGAATCTCAACAAGTCAAGTGAAGCCATCAAATATTTTGAGCAATTACTGAAATCCCCAAGATCAACCCATGATACATCAGGACTTGGATACAATAGCACTGAAGTTGGAGAATCATCAAAGAGTGCAGAATAAAGAAGCGATAAAGGTAAAGATGTTAAACCTACATTTCATTTCTGTGGAAAGAAAGGACATACATCTAATGTATGTAGAAGCAAGAATGCCCATAAGCATGATAAACCTAAAAGTATAAACCATTTTCATAAATGCAAGAAGTAAGGTCATCAAGAATATGAATGCAGAACCAAAACTACTAAGACATCAAGATTTGATGGACATTGTTATAATTGCAAAAAGTATGGACATAGAGATTTTGAATGTAGATCAAAGCCTATGTGGACATTAAATGAACCAGCAAAGACATCAAACTATGAATTTTGGGATTACAACACCAGGTACAATTGTCACTATTGTCAAGAATATGGACATATACCATAGAATTGCATAAGAACACATTTTAGAGGGAACTACAAAAGATGGTTGAGTCAAACTACATGTTTCAATTGCTTAAAAACTAGTCATGTCAACAAGAATTCCCCAAAAAGGTCAAAGGCATCAAGTTCTAAGTTCAGCAATGGAAAGGTAAAGATAGATGCTGGACATATCAGAAGTGAAATGAATAAGACATGGAAGAAGAAAGATGAGTATAGCACATCAAGTGTAGAGATCACTTCACCTAATAGGTCAAGTGATCACACTTCATCAAATTAAGCAAGAATAAGTGTGTGGGATTGATAAACCAACATTACATCATACATCAGTCCCAAGACATAGAAGAACTGCAAAGAAGAAATCAACATAAGCAAAGATGCTAAGTCAAAATTGAGATTTTTGCCAAGATCTGTCAAAGTTGTCTTCAGGTGCCAAGTTGCTAACAGTGACCAAGTTGATAGATGATGTCGAGATATGAAATATCAATAGAAGTCGAGAAAAGTAAAACACAATGGGTGTTGAGTCATCTTGAAACCCTTTAGGTGCTGAGTAAACAGATGGTAGCACACTAAGCATTAATTACTATGTTTTGAACGGTACATAAATTTGATTTTAGATCATTTTCCCACCATTCAAATGAAAAGAAAAGCCAAGAAGAGCGAAGAAGATCAAGGTCAGCTCAAAAGCCATTTGTGAGGATTTCAATAGCAATTCAAGAAAAATTTTCATCGATTTGAGGTATTTTACTTAAGAGCCGAGCTACGTAGAATTTATAAACTTGTTTAAATCGTAAACGCTAGTTTGGAAAACAATGGCATCTGGGTAAGGAACCACTAAGGGTAGAGAGAGTCATGAGATACAGTTGGTTAGCAATGAAGTTAAACAACCTGAATTCAAGCCCATTCCAGAAGTAGCATACAAGAATGATCCCACAGGTGCATTATCAGTTATTCCGGATAAAGTTGTTATGGTCCAAGATGTTTGCAGATGTTATAACTACAAAATTGGAGCCATAGGAGATTTAAAAATCTATAATGCATATGACAAACTATGTGAGAACAAAAGACTAAAAGATGAGTTCTCAATAATAGAAAGAAAAGGATTAACCAAAACCCTAGAATTTTTGATTGTTTTCAAAATTGAATGGCTACAGATAGTTTTGAGCAGAATACATGATGGAGCTTTTTGGTTAGAGTCAAGGCCGGTAAAATTCACCAAGAAAACTGTTCATAGGGTTACTGGTATTCCAACCCTAGATCAGCCAAAGAGCCTGCGAAGTGACAAAACAGAAGTCATAGAGAAAAACATAGGTGCTAAATGGAACAATAGAGGAATGACTATTGATATAGTCATAGATACCCTACTACATTTTGTTGTGAGAATCATTTCACACAAATTCTATCAATCAAGCAGGTTAAACAGTGTACCTTGTATAGCAGTTGATTTTGCATACAAGATAATTAAAAAGTATCACACATATGATCTAGCAGAGCTCATGTTTAAAAAGATTAATGAAAATCTGGGAGGTATAAGGAAGAGCAAGGGAGCTCAGTGCAAATTTGGATCAGTTTTGATGTGCATATTTTTCTATCTGATGAAAGAATTCCCTTTTGTAGGTAAGGTGAGATGGAGTCTAGACAAACAATTGTTGAACAAATCAATGGATACATTGAACAGATGGGTGAAAATTTTGATGCCCAAATGACTAGTTACTTTGAGGACTTCAAAAAGTCAATGAAACAAAGAATGAGGATTCTAGTCTTATTGACTGAGAAATATGAAAAGGACATTTGTTTTCTTGTAGATATAGATTATACCTATATAAAAGCAGTTATACCTAGAGTAAGATGGCTTAGGCCACTAGGTTATGAACTTGATATTGATAAAGCTTCTGCAATGATAACAACCCTACTTGTAGAAGAAGCTAATAAAAATGCAAAAGCTTTTGGAACCTATGATTTTGTTAAATCAAGGGTGATAATAGATTTGAAGACTGCTTCTACAGTAAAGAAAGAAAAAATAGTGAGACAAATCAAGAGAAAATTTGGTGTTGAAGAAGAAGGAACAGTAGAAGAGGAAGGAGAAGACATTGAAGAAGAGGGAGATAAACTTCAAGGTCTGACTCAAGGGTTAGGAGAAGATAAAGAGGAAAGTGTTGAGGAAGAAGAAGCTGAGGAAGTACCATTTAAAAGAAAAGCCACAACTCCTCCTGCTACTCAATCCAAGGGAAAGAAAGTAGCCACTCCTGCACCAAAGAGACCTACCACAAGGGCTGCAGCACAAAAATCCCAAGAGGAGGCAAAAGGAAAGAAGAAAGACTCAAAGAAGACTGATGTCGAGTCTAAGAAAAGAAAATTTAGTGCCTAGCCTGAAATAGAGTCAGAGGACAATAGTCAATTTTAAGTGGTAAGACATAAACCTCAGACTATTGTTGATAAATTATGTTCAAAAATTAGGAATGATGATTTGAAAGGTTTAAAGAGCCTGAATTTTTCTAAGCTCACCAAAGAAGAGAAAAATAAATTAGAGGAATCTGTGTATTCTATGATGGCTGAATATAAGCACACACCTCTAGAATTAGATGAATCAATGCCGAAAGAATTGTATAAAATTGTAGAGGATAAATGGCATTTTTATTTACAAATGGAAAAGAAGATAAGGGAGTCAACATTAGCTAGATTTTTTCCTGATTTGACTAAAGATCATGTAACAAATGTAGTAAAAAGGAATAATAATAGATTCACTCCCAAGCATAGAGCATTCAGCATATTACAGAATAAAATTGAAGAGGTAGTTACAAAATCCACAAGATTGTGGAAAATAGTTTACAATAAAATAGAAGATGTGTATAATGAAGAATATAAGGTAGAGGTAAGTGCCAAGATAAGAGAAAAGAAGATGTCAGGAACCAAGGAAAAAGAGAAGGAACAAGTGGCGAAGAAAAGTGAAGAAAAGGAAGAAAAGGGACATACAGAGGAGAAAGAGGAAGAGAAAGATACAGCTGAGCCACAAGATCAAAGTATGCAAGACACACAGGTATCTCCTCCTAGTCCTCCTCATACCACCATCACACTTGCAGATATTATAAAAATAAAATATGTTACAGATACTACAAATCCAAACATCAATCCATTAACTGCAGAGGATTTAGAAATCCTTGACCAATCATCACTAGTAGCAAAATTAAGTTCAAATCCTGTATTGGTCACTGTTGATGAATTACAAAATCCAGAAGTTAAAACAAAGATAGTCAAGGTAAAAGCACAAGTGCCACCTTTGACCTTACAAACTACTGGTATTCTATTTCTTCCACCACCACCTCCACCAAGTGTAGTCACTTATACACTTCAAATGCCAAATACAATAGCAAGGGAAATAAAAGAAACATCTAAACAACCAACAAGTTCAACCCCACCTAGCGATCATAAAAGGGATACTCAAGCTAAAGAAAAAGATGAGACAAAGAAGAAGAAGGAGTCTGCAATACAAACACTGGTTGCATTACCAAAATATGGTACTCAACACAAACTCTTTAGCAGCCGAACCCAGATGGGTTATAGCTACAAATTAGGACACCAGGCTCAAGCTCATCAAGGCAGTCAGGAAACTTCACTATGGAGTTCCTGATCTTGATGAAGAAATAAAGATCCCATATTATGAATCTAGCACTCTTACTGAAGAAAAGATCAATGAAATTAAGAGTGCATTGGACAGAAGAAGGAGACAAGAAGCACTAAGAAAAGAACACAAGCATAAGCTTACCTTGAATGAAATCAAAGACATATTTACAAAATCTTTCTGCTTATAGTCTCCAGATGAGTCAAGACCAATTATAGAGAAACAATTTGATATAGTTGACCAAGTGACTAGTGAAGACCAGGAAACAAATGCCAGATTGCTCAAATGGTCAAAAAGGTAAATAGTAAAATATTTGGTGATATAGCACTGTCATAAGAAGAACTAGCAAAGAAAATTAAAATAGTTAAAACTGTACTAGGAAACATCTTTTCCCTGTACAACAAGTTGTGTGATTTTTCCACATTCACACAAGAACTAGTCAAAAAATACTAATCTTGGAGAAAAATTTGATGATTCCTAGCATGGAACTCCCCATAAATCTAGCTCAGAGTGAGAAGCATTTTGCCCAATCGCTTCACACACAAAGAGAGTTAGCTATCTTAGCAGCAGAGGAGGCAACCACAAAAGCTAAATTGATGCAAATTCAATCCTAAATAACTCCTCATTTGGAACTACTTCGCAAGGAGCAAATAAATGCAGAGGCAGTTCTCAAGAAAGACCCCAATATTTCTTCATCTAATGGACTTGTACACCTAGCAGCAGAGATTGTCATCCAACATAAGACATTGGATGTCGCACTAGCAAATTGGGATGCAGCTTTAAAGGTACTCCTTGAAGTAAATAGTATATTTTTGGCCAAGTATGGCATTTCCTTGTAAGACCCTTGACATAAGTGTCAAAAAGGGGGAGAAATAAGTATGGGGGAGTGATAAGAAGAGATTAAGTATAAGGGAGTTAAGTACAAGAAATGAAATGATAAGTATGATAAAAGGGGGAGATAGCAAATTTTGATTAGTCAGAATGCAGAAACAAGACAAAAATCACTAAGTGTACATATAGGATCAACCAATAACAAGTAATAAGGATCTTAGTTAAGTGTTTTTGCCACTCATGTCAAAGGGGGAGATTGTTAGTTTAAAGAATAATTTTGACAACTGAGTGTCAATACACTTAACCATTTTTCCACTAAACAATGCCGAACAAAGAGCAAGTGCCAAGTGATTAACAAGTGTTGAGTGTTAACTAGTGCTGAGTGATTAAAAAATGTCAAGTGATTAACAAGTGTTGAGTGATTAACAAGTGCCGAGTGTTAACAAGTGCTGAGTAACAGTAGGTGCCAAGTGATACAATTTTGCTTAGGTGCCGAGCTATCTAGGAAACAACATGTGTCAAGCATCAACAATTCTTCAGGAGCCGAGTAACTCAGAATATCAGAATAAGAGTTTGCAATTGCACAAACTATGATGCAAACAATTTTTGTAGTTGACATAAGGAAAATCTCGAAGGAGTTAATGATGAGATCAAATCTTTTATCTTTCCTATGCAATCTACATGCAGCCAATAACAAAAATGATAAAGGCATGCAACCAATCAGCAAAAGACAAGTATTGAGCAGAAAATTGAGATTCAATGTGGATCGTAGATCCATATCTAACCCTAAGTCTTCGAAGTCTTTATAAGGAAGATGAAATTTCATTGTAAAGATATATATATATATGTGTGTGTGTGTGTGTGTGTGTGTGTGTGTGTGTGTGTGGACATACAAGTTTGCATAAGAAAATCTATTTTTAGAAGCGAGGATTATCAGATCACAAAAGGATCAAGATCAAAGAAAGAGGAACAGGTGCCTGCATTCAACAATCAAGGATTGTAATCTATCAGGTTCATTATACCTAATACTTTCTAGCAATTGTATTAGAATGAAAATCCTATGGTGATAGGTTAGCTTAATAGCTATTTCATAGATCCTTTAATTAGGTGATTAAATCTTTTAATAGGGTGACACTTCATGTTAAGTGTTTAAAATCTTTTAATCAGGTCACTATTGACACAGTGTAAGGCCTTTAACAGGGCAGACCATCAGAAGTGGTTGAACAATATTGTTACAATAATTTTTGTGAGTATCATCCCCGCCCAAGTTTTACCTTCTTATTCCTGGAGGGTTTTTGGGTTACCAAATTCCAATTTTATATGATGCATGTGTTTAGTTTCATGTTTATTTGATGTATTTACATGCATGCAATTTACTTTCAGTTAAAAGTTTTATTGGATAAAGTGGGATACTTATGATTCACATCCCCCCCCCCCCCCCCCTCATAAGTACTCTTTCCATATTTGAATATTCCAACAATTCGTATCAGAGCTAATCCAGGTTCTCACAAGGAAGAGCCTAACAGCTTGGAGGAAAAGATCTAAAGATGGAAGCTTTCAAACATGGAAAGATCATTGAAAATTAGGTGATAGATGTGCAACTTGCTCTGCATAGCTTGGAGGAATTTAGAAATGAGTTGAGAAATTCATTAAAACAAAAAGGATCTAGCCATAGTCAAAAATGAGATAAACTACAAAGAGATCGATACCACCTAAATATTTTCCAACGGAGACACTAAAGAGTTTGATGCAGCAATAGCAAAACTGATGGAGAAAAATAAAGCTCAAACAGAGGAGATAAGTTCTCTCAAGATGGAACATGAATCGTAGGCCATAATAATATGTGAAATTACTAAACAAAAGAAAAGAGCAGTTGATGATAAGGTCATGATGGAAAATGACAAAAGAAATCTTGCAAACAGGCTTGAAGAAAAATGTAATGAATTGACAAGGATCTCAAACATGCAGATGGATACACTTGTCCGAATGATGAACCTTCATCATGAACTCAATGTGAAAGATATTGAGATCTCTACTTTGAAGATGCAAAATGAACAAATGTAGAATGAATTAAACAAAGAAAAAGAGGTGGCAGAGAATCTCAACAAGTCAAGTGAAGCCATCAAATATTTTGAGCAATTACTGAAATCCCCAAGATCAACCCATGATACATTAGGACTTGGATACAACAGCACTAAAGTTGGAGAATCATCAAAGAGTGCAGAACAAAGAAGCGATTAAGGTAAAGATGTTATACCTACATGTCATTTCTGTGGAAAGAAAGGACATACATCTAATGTATGTAGAAGCAAGAATGCCCATAAGCATGATAAACCTAAAAGTATAAACCATTTTCATAAATGCAAGAAGCAATGTCATCAAGCATATGAATGTAGAACCAAAACTACTAAGACATCAAGATTTGATGGACATTGTTATAATTGAAAAAAGTACAGACATAAAGCTTTTGAATGTAGATCAAAGCCTATGTGGACATTAAATCAACCAGCAAAGACATCAAACCATGAATTTTGGGATTACAACACCAGGTACAGTTGTCACTATTGTCAAGAATATGGATATATACCACAGAACTGCATAAGAACACATTTTAGAGGGAACTACAAAAGATGGTTGAGTCAAAATACATGTTTTAGTTGCTTTAAAACTGGTCATGTTAGTAGGAATTGCCCAACAAGGCCAAAGGCATCAATTTCTGAGTTCAGCAATGGAAAGGCAAAGATAGATGTTGGACATATCAGAAGTGAAATGAATAAGACATGGAAGAAGAAAGATGAGTATTCCACATCAAGTGTAGAGATCACTTCACCTAATAGGTCAAGTGATCACACTTCATCAAATTAAGCAAGAATAAGTGTGTGGGATTGATAAACCAAGATTACATCATACATCAGTCCCAAGACATAGAAGAACTGCAAAGAAGAAATCAACATAAGCAAAGATGCTAAGTCAAAATTGAGAATTTTTGCAAGATCTGTCAAAGTTGTCTTCAGGTGCTAAGTTGCTAACAACGACTGAGTTGATATATGATTTCAAGCTATTAAATATTAATAGGAGCTAAGCAAAGTAAAACATAATGGGTGCCGAGTCATGTTGAAACCCTTCAGGTGCCGACTAGACAGATGGCAGTGCACTAAGCATTAATTACTCTGTCTTGAAGGCTACATAAATTTGATTTTCGATCATTTTCCCACCATTCAAATGAAAAGAAAAGCTGAGAAGAGTAGAGAAGATCAAGGTCAGCTCATAAGCCATTTGTGAAGATTTCAACAGCAATTCAAGACAAATTTTCATCGATTTGAGGTATTTTACTTAAGAGACGAGCTACGTAGAATTTATAAAATTGTTTAAATCGTAAACCCTAGTTTGGAAAATAATGGTGTCTACGTCAAGAACCACTAAGGGTAGAGAGATTCATGAGATATAGCTAGTCAACAATGAAGTTAAACAACCTAAATTCAAGCCCATTCCAGAAGTAACATAGAAGAATGATCACGCAGATGCATTATCAATTATTTTGGATAAAGTTGTTATGGTCCAAGATGTTCACAGATGTTATAACTGCAAAATTGAAGCCATAGGAGATTTAGAAATCTATAATGCATATGACAAACTATGTGAGAACAAAAGACTAAAAGATGAGTTCTCAATAATAGAAAGAAAAGGATTAACCAAAACCCTAGAATTTTTTCTTCTTTTCAAAACTGAATGGGTGCGGATAGTTTTGAGTAGAATACATGATGGAGCTTTTTGGTTAGAGTCAGGGCTAGTAAAATTCACCAAGAAAGATGTTCATAGGGTTACTGGTATTCCAACCCTAGATTGGCCAAAGAGCCTACGAAGTGACAAAACGGAAGTAATAGAGAAAAACATAGGTGCTAAATCGAAAAATAGAGGAATGACTATTAACACAGTCATAGATCCCCTACTACATTTTGCTATGAGAATCATTTCACACAAATTCTATCAATCAAGCATGTTAAACAGTGTACCTTGTATAGCAGTTGATGTTGCATACAAGATAATAAAAAAGGATCACACATATGATCTAGCAGAGCTCATGTTTTAATAGATTAATGAAATTTTGGGAGGTATAAGGAAGAGCAAGGGAGCTCAGTGCAAATTTGGATCAGTTTTGATGTGCATATTTTTCTATTTGATGAAAGAATTCCTTTTTGTAGGTAAGGTGAGATGGAGTCCAGAAAAAACAATTGTTGAACAAATCAATGGATACATTGAACAGATGGGTGAAAATTTTGATGCCCAAATGACTAGTTGCTTTGAGGACTTCAAAAAGTCCATGAAAAAAATAATGAGGATTCCAGTCTCATTGACTGAGAAATATGAAAAGGACATTTATTTTCTTGTATATATAGATTATACCTATATACAAGCAGTTATAGCTAGAGTAAGATGGCTTAGGAAACTAGGTTATGAACTTGATATTGATCAAGCTTCTACAGCGATAACAACCCTACTTGTAGAAGAAGCTAATAAAAATGCAAAAGCTTTTGGAACCTATGATGTTGTTAAATCAAGGGTGATAACAGATTTGAAGACTGCTTCTACAGTAAAGAAGAAAGAAAAAATAGTGAGACAAATCAAGAGAAAATTTGGTGTTGAAGAAGAAGGAACAACACAAGAGGAAGGAGAAGACATTAAAGAAGAGGGAGATAAACTTCAAGGTTTGACTCAAGGGTTAGGAGAAGATAAAGAGGAAAGTGCTAAGGAAGAAGAAGCCGAGGAAGCACCAATTAAAAGAAAAGCCACAACTCCTCCTGCTACTCAATCCAAGGGAAAGAAAGTAGCTGCTCCTGCACCAAAGAGACCTACCACAAGGACTGCAGCACAAAAAGCCCAAGAGGAGGCAAAAGGAAAGAAGAAAGACTCAAAGAAGACTGCTACCAAGTCTAAGAAAAGAAAATTTATTGCCCAGCCTGAAACAGAGTCAGAGGACAACAATCAATTTCAAGTGGTAAGACACAACCCTCAGACTACTGTTGATAAATTATGTTCAAAAATTAGGAATGATGATTTGAAAGGTTTAAAGAACCCGAATTTTTCTAAGCTCACAAAAGAAGATCAAAATAAATTAGAGGAATCTGTGTATACTATGATGGCTGAATATAAGCACACACCTCTAGAATTAGATGAATCAATGCCAAAAGAATTGTACAAAATTGTAGAGAATAAATGGAATTTTTGTTTACAAATGGAAAAGGAGATAAGGGAGTCAACATTAGCTAGATTGTTACCTGATTTGACTAAAGATCAAGTAACAAATGTAGTAAAAAGGCATAATAATAGATTCACTCCCAAGCATAGAGCATTCAGCATATTACAGAATAAAATTGAAGAGGTAGTTCCAAAATCCAGAAGATTGTGGAAAATAGTTTACAATAAAATAGAAGATGTGTATAATGAATAATATAAGGCAAAAGTAAGTGGCAAGATAAGAGAAAAGAAGATGTCAGGAACCAAGGAAAAAGAGAAGGAACAAGAGGAGAAGAAAAGTGAAGAAAAGGAAGAAAAGGCACATACAGAGGAGAAAGAGGAAGAGAAAGATACAGATAAGCCACAAGATCAAGGTATGCAAGACACACAAGTATCTCCTCCTAGTCCTCCTCATGCCACCATCACACCTTCAAATATTGTAAAAATAAAATATGTTACAGATACTGCAAATCCAAACATCAATCCATTAACTGTAGAGGATTTAGAAATCCTTGACTAATCATCACTAGTAGCAAAATTAAGTTCAAATCCTGTATTGGTCACTGTTGATGAATTACAAAATCCAGAAGTTAAAACAAAGATAGTCAAGGTAAAAGACCAAGTGCCACCTTTGACCATACAAACTACTGGTATTCTATTTCTTCCACCACCACCTCCACCAAGTGTAGTCACTTATACACTTCAAATGCCAAGTACAGCAGCAAGGGAAATAAAAGACATATGAGTAACCAACAAGTTCAACCCCACCTAGTGATCATAAAAGGGATAATCAAGCTAAAGAAAAAGATGAGACAAAGAAGAATTAGGAGTCTGCAATACAAACACTAGTTACATTACCAAAATTTGGTACTCCAACACAAACTCTTCAGCACCCGAGCACAGATGGGTTACAGCTACAAATTAGGACACTAGGCTCAAGCTCATCAAAGGTAGTCAGGAAACTTCACTATGGAGTTCCTGAGCTTGATGAAGAAATAAAGATCCCATATTATGAATCTAGCACTCTTACTGAAGAGAAGATCAATGAAATTCAGAGTGCATTGGATAGAAGAAGGAGACAAGAAGCACTAAGAAAAGAACACAAGCATAAACTTACCTTGAATGAAATCAAAGACATATTTACAAAAGCTTTCTGCTTATAGTCTTCAGATGAGTCAAGACCAATTATAGAGCAATTATCTGATATAGTTGACCAGGTGACTAGTGAAGACCAAGAAACAAATGCCAAATTGCTCAAATGGTCAGAAATGAAGTTCCAAGGCAAGGTAAATAGTAAAATATCTGATGATATAGCACTGTCACAAGAAGAACTGGCAAAGAAAATTAAAACAGTTAAAACTATACTAGGAAACATCTTTTACCTATACAACAAGTTGTGTGATTTTTCCACATTCACACATGACACTAGCCAGAAAATACTGAGCTTGGAGAATAAGATGAAGATTTCTAGCATGCAACTCCCCATAAATCCAGCTCAGAGTGAGAAGCATTTTTCCCAATCGCTTCACACACAAAGAGAGTTAGTTGTCTTAGCAGTAGAGGAGGCAACCACAAAAGCTAAATTGATGTAGATTCAATCCTCAATAACTCCTCATTTGGAACTACTTCAAAAGGATCAGATAAATGCAAAGATAGTCCTCAAGAAAGACGCCAATCTTTCTTCATCTGATGGACTTGTACACCTAGCAACAGAGATTGTCATCCAGCATAAGACATTAGATGTCGCACTAGCAAATTGGGATGCAGCTTTAAAGGTACTCCTTGAAGTAAATAGTATATTTTTGGCCAAGTATGGCATTTCCTTGTAAGACCCTTGACATAAGTGTCAAAAAGGGGGAGAAATAAGTATGGGGGAGTGATAAGAAGAGATTAAGTATAAGGGAGTTAAGTACAAGAAATGAAATGATAAGTATGATAAAAGGGGGAGATAGCAAATTTTGGGAGAAAATTTTGAGATAGAAAATTTTGATTAGTTAGAATGCAAAAACAAGACAGAAATGACTGAGTGTACATATAGGATCAACCAATAAGGAGTAATAAGGATCTTAGTTAAGTGTTTTTGCCACTCATGTCAAAGGGGGAGATTGTTAGTTTAAAGAATAATTTTGACAACTGAGTGTCAATAAACTTAACCATTTTTCCACTAAACAATGTTGAACAAAGAGCAAGTGTCAAGTGATTAACAAGTGTTGAGTGTTAACTAGTGTCTAGTGATTAACAAATGTCGAGTGATTAACAAGTGTTGAGTGATTAACAAGTGCCGAGTATTAACAAGTGCCGAGTAACAGTAGGTGCCAAGTGATACAGTTTTTCTTAGGTGCCGAGCTATCCAGGAAACAACATGTGTCGAACATCAACAATGCTTCAGGAGCCGAGTAACTCAGAATATCAGCATAAGAGTTTGTAATTGCACAAACTATGATGCAAACAGTTTTTGCAGCTGACATAAGGAAAATCTCGAAGGATTTAATGATGAGATCAAATCTTTTATCTTTCCTATCCAATCTACATGCAGCCAATAAGAAAAATGATAAAGGCATGCAACCAATCAGCAAAAGACAAGTATTGAGCTAGAAATTGAGATTCAATGTGGATCGTAGATCCATATCTAACCCTAAGTCTTCAAAGTCTTTATAAGGAAGATGCAATTTCATTGTAAAGATATATATATATGTGGACATACAAGGGTGCATAAGAAAATTTATTTTCAGAAGCGAGGATTATCAGATCACAAAAGGATCAAGATCAGAGAAAGTGAAATAGGTGTCTGCATTCAGCAATCAAGGATTGTAATCTATCAGGTTCACTATACCTAATACTTTTTAGTAATTGTATTAGAATGAAAATCCTATGGTGATAGGTTAGCTTAACAGCTATTTCATAGATCCTTTAATTAGGTGATTAAATCCTTTAACAGGGTGACACTACATGTTAAGTGTTTAAAATCCTTTAATTAGGTCACTATTGACATAGTGTAAAGCCTTTAACAGGGCAGGCCTTTAACAAGGCAGACCATCAAAAGTGGTTGAACAATATTGCTGTAGTAATTTTTTTGGGTATCATCCCCACCTCAGTTTTACCTTCTTATTCTTGGAGGGTTTCTGGGTTACCATATTCCAGTGTTATGTGATGCATGTGTTTAGTTTCATGTTTATTTGATGTATTTACATGCATGCAATTTACTTTTAGTTAAAAGTTTTATTGAATAAAGTGGGATACTTATGATTCACCTCCCCCCCCCCCCCCCCCTCTCATAAGTACTCTTTCCATTTTTGAATATTCCAACAGTTCTTCAACAATGTAGCACTTTTTGTCTTTTTCTTTGTAATCTCTACTATCATCTTCTCTTCTTTTTTTCTTGCTATTTTTATCTTCTTTGTAGTTCTTTTTATGTGTGCATCTTGCAGCAATATGTCCTACTTCATTGCAATTAAGACATATGATGGGTACCTTACCTTTGAATTTACCTTTGCCTCTATGAAATCTTCTAGCTAGCAATGCCTCTAATTGTTCCACATCTTCTTCATCTGTGTTTTTGTCACTAGATGCATACTTTACCTTTTTCTTCTTCTTCTTTGGTTTCACCTCCTCAATATCCGTCATTGATATCTTGGCCTTGAAAGAAAATTGAAGATTCTTAGGTCTGTAGTTATCAAAGTTGGACAATTCAAATGCAATGAGTCTTCCCACTATACCTTCAAGTGTTAGCTGATTTTATAGTAGACATCTTAATTCTTGGATGGTTGATACTCTAATAGCATAGATGGGGAGCAAGGTTCTTAATAATTTTCTATTAACAGTGTCATCATCTAAATGACCACCCAAACTTCTTATAGCACTTACTACTCTCATTCTAGACGCATATTGAGCACTATTATCACCTTCCTCCATTTTCATGTCATCAAACTTTCCTCTACTGCTTTCTCTTTTTGTTCTTTGAACATTTTGATCTCCTCCATAAATATCTATCAGGGCTTTCCACATCTTGAATGCAAAGTCACATCCCTTGATGTCATCAAATTTAACATAGTTGAGTGTAGAGGCAATCTCTAGCATTGCCTAATTGTCCTCCTTCTTTTTCTTCATATCTTCTATAGTGGGTACAGTTGGATCAACATGTTCTACCTTAATTGAGGTTTGTGCATGGTCACTTATTGATCCAAGGTGTAGCTTCATTAACCTTTGTCATGCAGTGAAGTTATCTTTGTTCAGCTTGGGAATTTCTCTCTTGGACATCTTGATCTTCTTGCTTCTAGTACCCTTAAACTAAATTAGCAGATGACTCTAATACCAATTGTTAGAAATGTTTTAGAATAACTGAGAGGGGGGTGAATTAGTTATTCAAGGTCTAAAGGTCCTAATAAAAATTTTCACCAACTAAAGTGAGCCCATTAAACTATTCATGTATCCAAGCTTAAACTTTCCTACTTAGCAAGTTACTGTAAAATCAACATGCAAGAATAACACATGAAGAATCAACACATAACACTGTGATTTATATGGAAACCCAATTTGGAATAAACCACCAGTAACATGCTACTCAATTCTCACTCTTCTTAAGTGATGCCCTATGAAATGTCTTCCTTCTTAAAGGCTACAACACACTGTTAAATGTGACCTGGTTAAAGGATTTAACCACCTTGTTAGAAGTGGGCCTAGTTAGAGGACTTTAGAACATTCACTTGGAATGCCACCCTATTAAAGGATTTACAAATGGTTGTTAAACCAACCTAATTCCATAGGATTTTACCCTAACTAATACAATTTTTAGAGAGTAACAACAAAGGCTTTTGACCTAATACAACTCACAACTTAACTTATAGATTTTAGATCTCAGTTTGGCTCTCAAATTTTCTTGGGTTTTAGTCTCTAAAGCTTTGATAGCTTTTCCTCCTTTCAAGCTTTGTCTCCTTAAGTCTTCATGCTAAATATACCAGTACAATCTCCTATATGGCCACTTATTTAAGCAGAGTCTCTGTACTATGTTCTTTCCTCTCTCTTGATGCCTTCACCTTGACATCCTACCAACCACTTTGCAATTTGGTAACTTACCAACTCTAACTTCTTGACCTGTAACTCCTTAAATAGAATTTTGGAATACTTTTCCCACTCAAATATTTCCACTTTTAATATCAATTCAAATGGATTAGCTAAAATTCAATGAATCTACCTCTTTCTTGTTTCTTCTAGAAACATTATGAAGAATCCTCCTATATTAGCCCAAAAATGGTTTATCTAAAATTATGTGCCACCAGCTCATCATCTTTATCCTCCATCTAGTTCACAAAATTTAAGGTAACAAAATTGTTGGCTTAGATCTAGCAAATCTTTGACTTTTCAAATAATGCAATAGCTTGACATTATTGAAATTTTGATGCTTGGCACATACTGCGTTACTTGGAACCAACTATGTTTTACTGATGCTCGGCACCTACTATGGATTCACTTGGCATCAACTAACTCTTTCCTAATGCTTGACACCTATTACATGTTCGACACTTGAGCTTGCTTGGCTCCTTCTATTTCGCTCAACACACACTAGATTTTGCATTTTCTTGGCACTTACCGAAAATCTACTTGGCATGAACTAGCTTGCTATGCACTCACTTATGAACTTAGTCAAGCTTTGCTGACAGCTTTGTTACAAATTATTCTTTCAGAGTTTCTAAGTGTAGCCAATATGTGTATCTTCAAGTATACTTATCAATTCATCATGTTATCATTGTCTTAACTGATCCTTACACTTCATTACAAAATGATAACTCAACCTTTCCCTTAGGTTCTTTTGTTACATCTTATTGATTAAATCATCTTCATCAATCAACTACGTGATAGTACTTGGATCTAATAAGAAAATTTTCATTCTAAAAAATAGCAGGTTTGACATCAGTGACAAAAAAATGATTGAAAACATTCTTTATCAAAAATCTCCTTCTTTGCAATGAATCTCTCTTTTTCAATAATGATCTTTTCAATTAGATTCCAAAACAACTACATGAAAAAGAAAAAAAAGGAAGATATTGTTCAAGTTCCTCCTACCCCTGAGAAGACTGAATAGAAAGACCATGTTGGGTCTAATGATGAGGAGAGCTCTGGTAGCTTTGATATTTTAGGAGAAGAGGAAGAACAACCTCAACCTTAACTCTTGAGGAGATCCATGAGAGTAAGAAACTAGCCAGAAAGGTTTGGTTATTCTATGTTATATTCTAGTTGTGCTTTTTCTTTGATTACTAATGCTAATAAGGAGATCCATGAGAGTAAGAAACTAGCTGGACAGGTTTGGTTATTCTATGTTATATTCCAATTGTGTTTTTTCTTTGATTACTAACACTAACGAGCCTAGATCTATGAAAGAGGCTTTAGATATGGGAGATACAAGTTCATAGATTGAGGCCATGGATGATGAGATGGCTTCATTGGATTAAAAAAAATACTTGGGACCTTGTACCTTTGCCTAAAGGATGAAAACTTGTTGCTAGAAAATGGATGTTCAAGAAGAAATTTTGTGCAGATGATAGTGTTGAAAGGTACAAAGCTCGATTGGTTGCAAAGGGGTATTCACAAGTATAGGGAATAGATTATGGTGAAATATTTTCTCTTGTTGCAAAGTTGACATCTATTAGATTTCTATTATCTCTTCCTACATCATATGATTTAGAGATAGAATAGATGGATGTGAAGACAACTTTCCTTCATGGTGATTTGGAGGAAGAGATTTATATGTCACATCCTAAGCACTACCTTGTTAAAGGTAAAAAATCTTTGGTTTCTAGATTAAAGAAGTCTCTATATGATTTGAAATAATCTCCTAGGATGTGGTACCTTAATTTTGATGCCTTTTTGTTGTCAATTAGATTTGTAAGATCAGAATCAGAATCAAATCATTGTGTTTACTTCAAAGTTGAAAATGATCACCTTCTTATCGTTGCATTATATGTTGATGATATGTTGCTATTTGGGAGGGTAAGCGTATAAATATTAGTTGTTAGTATAGTTTGAGATGAAAGATCTTGGTGTAGAAAGGTACATCTTGGGTATGGAAATCAATAGAGATAGTCTAATAAAAAATTTTGGTTGAGTCAGAGTAAGTATGTGAAGTCTGTGTTGGAAAGGTTCAGCATGGTAGATTTTAGACCATTGTGTGTTCTTGTTTCTATGGGAACAAAGTTATCTATAGATGATTGTCCAAAATCTCCTAGTGAGGTGGAGGACATGAGTAGAGTACCTTATGCTAGTGCAATTAGTAGCCTTATGTATGCTATGGTCTGTACTAGACTAGACATTGCCCAAGTAGTGGGAGTTTTGAGCCAGTTTATGGCTAATCCTAGATAGGTACATTGGGATGCAGTTAAATGAGTATTCAAATATTTGAGGGGTACATCAAATTACTCCATTTGTTATTATGGTAGCTCTTTTGGAGCTCCACATTCAGTTTGTATTCATGGGTTTGTCGATTCAAATTGGGCAGGTGATATTGATAGCAAGAAATCCACTAGTTCTTATATGTTCAATATGTTTGGTCGTTTCATTAGTTGAATGAGTAAGTGAAAACCTGTGGTTTCTTTGTCTACTACAGAAGTTGAGTACATGGCTGCTACTCATGGTTGTAAGGAAGCCATTTGGCTTAGGAGATTGTGTTCTTATAATTGTGTTGATGCAAGACAAATTACTATTTGTTGCGATAGTCAGAGTGCTATTTTCCTTGCAAAGAATCCAACTTTCCATGGTAGAAAAAAGCACATTGATGTGTAGTTTCACTTTGTTAGAGATATGGTAGAAGATGGAAAGGTAAATTTGGAGAAGGTAGATATTATAAAGAATGTTGCAAATGCATTGATGAAGCCAGTAGGCACAGAGAAGTTCAAATGGTGTTTGGAGTCTATGGGCCTTTTAGCCTATAATGGTTAGTTCTGGTTATGTTCTTGTTGCTCTTACAAGGTGTTCAACAAGTGGGAGAATGTTAGGATTAAGGTGTCTCAACCTTGGATAATTCATATTCTTATTATTTATTTTTTGAATGTATTTTTTTGCAAATAATGTAGTTAAGTGTGAGTGTACATGTCTAGTTAGCATGTTGATGTGTCACTCCACTTGCATGTGTCAACATCTTGAATTTTGTGTAAGGAAATCATGACTGAAATGGTTATGACAGATTCCTATGATGTGTAAGAGCTATCTTTAGAAGATGCCCTAAAAATGGAAAGTGAATTATATAAGCACTTTGAGGGCTATATATAGTTGAGTGTGTGACTAGTGTATTCTTGGTAGCTACTAGATATGTCTTCTATGTCCTAAAAGAGCTTGTATTGTAAGTGTCATGTAACCTTTGAGTTGAAGATAATACATTGCATAGGTTTTGGAGGGGTGGGTTTATTTTACCAAAAGGTTTTTCCCCACTAGCATATCTTTATGTTTATGTGTTATTATTTCTCTATCTATTTTTTGTATTGATGATTGACTACAATATTATTGTTTACATAATATCAAATCTGAAATTGTAAGGATTTAATAGGAATTTGCACAATACTTTCCTTAAGAGATTAGTGTAGGAAGTTGTTTCTGCACCTGATTTTCCTTATAATACTACGAAGGTTGCATTAGGTATTATAGTATTGTAATTATAGAAAATTGCATGATTTGCTTGAGTGGGTGTATGATGAAAAAGACTTGTAGTAGGTGAGTAAAAATCACCATTTATTATATGAATAAAGCTACATCAAAACAATTAGAAACTAGAACTACATATTCATCAGAGTGAGTAGCTTAAGGATCTTGATCCTGTGGATATGGGTATGTAGGTAGCCTAGTAGGCAGAGTATGCCTTCACTATTCAAACACCTTGGAAATAGTTTGGTAGCACTTAACCATGTATGTTTGTATGTGTGTATGTAAGGATGTAACTATTCTCTACTTAACAGTTTCATCTACTTGGGCGAGGGGGGTGCAGTTGAGCTTGCACCTTCTATAATACTTCATTTCCATTTTTTGCACTCTCTAAATCAAAGGTACATAACTTTATCACTTGTATCTATAACTTTCAAATAGTAAAAACCACAATAGTTTATTATAATTCTATGGTTCTCTTTGTAAGTTTATAAAATTGAATTTTAAAAATTAATTGTGTTTATGTACATCTTTTTCAAGTTTGATATTTTACATTTTCTTGACTTAAAATCCAAGAATTATTTTTCAAAACACATGCTGGCTAGTTGGAGATTGAGCTAAAAAATTGTAAGAATGATTTTGCTAAAGGAGCTAATAAACATGATTGGTGCATGATAATCATCTTTTCACACTCTTTTTGGCATAGTTGTTCTTACATTTTATGATTTTTGGTGAGAACAAAAATACAAACTAATCAGGTAGCTGATCCAAAATGAAATCATAATTTGTTGAGGTATGTTTAAATACCTTATTTCACATGTTATTCAATGTTATGTGTTTATGTGTTATTGTTAATGAATGTTGAATGATAAACCAATGTTAGATGTTAGCTTTGGACATGATTATGGATGCTCATACTTGTTTTATACTTCATGTGATAATGAATGAATGCTATATTTTATTAATGAATGAATGTAAGATCCATCTCTTCTTAGGCACTCTTTCTAGGCTATTGTACATTTTCTTAAACCCAAAATAGATAAATCATGATTTGAAATGCAAACTTGTGTGCTTAACTTAATGAATGAAAAGACCGAGTGAAAGATCTTGTGTGATGAAGGATTATATGATTTTTTACATATTTCACCACATAACAATGCATTTTAGGTTCACATACAATATTAAGTAGACATTTGTGAGAATTAGGTGTGTGAAGGCTCCATGTAAAAACATGTAGAAGCAAAATAGGTCATGATAAAAAATTTCAATGACATGTTTACCAAGAGCATACACAAGTTCCTCAAGATAACTTCGCATTATTAAATTTTCATGTTTACCAACACCACTAGTCTTCCTCCATATCTTGCAAAAAAAAAAAGTACTTTCTCCAACATCACAACCATATGATAAATGGGAAAAGGACATGCCTGAGCCATAACCTAGTTAAATTGATCTAGTTGTTGATTAGTTGGATTAATTACAAATTCGTGTAGAACTACCATCATATTAGGTACAATAAAACAAACAATCAGATGTCCCTAGCTAGTAGGATCTTGAGCTAAGTCACTTAGCACAGGTTAAGTGAGTTTTATTATTTAATTATTTAGATTTTGGAATATGTGTACAGCTAGATCAATTTTTCTATTGTGTAGCTAAGATTTAATAAGCACCTAATAAAACATCTCTTTGTATACATACATGTATATGTATGTATGTATATATGTATGTATGTATGTATATCTATGCAAGTATACGTATGTATATATGTATGTATCTATACATATATACATACATACATATACATTTATGCATGCATGCATGCATGCACATATGTATGTATGTATCATATGGAGATCTTAGATTTCATTACTGTGCCATTGTGATTATTACATTTCATTATCCTGCCCTTATGATCTTTGCATCTCATTATTGTGCCCTTTTGATCTTTGCATCTCATTTTTTTTACTGTACCTAATATGATGAAAATTCTATAGGAATTTGTTGGTGTGCCCTTGTGATCTCTACATCCCAAGTATCTAGTGTTGCTATTAATTTGGGCATCACTATATGATCCAGAATGTTATGAAGTACTGGAGCTAGTAGTAACTTCTCCCATGTCTCTAGAAAACATAGCATAGGTTCAGGATCCCTTGGCTCCAAGGAATTTGTAGCAGTTATTCTCACTACTAGAAGAATAACTTCAGTGAAGGGTTGATTGTAAGGAGTTAAATAAGTACATTCTAATTTTGTGTAAGTGCCATAATCATGAGGCTCATTCCCTCATAGAAGTTATAACCTAATTAAATATATGTATATATCAATCCAACTGATAAGCAACTAGACCCATTTAACTAGGTTATTTCTTGTTTCTTTCTAAAAATATCTACTATGATATACTTTTGTAAAATTTCTTGTAAAATCTACTCATGTTTCCTAGTCTGCATTATTTTTGTGGAAGATCTCGAGGTAAGTCACTTAGCACCTTAAAAGAGATCTCTTTGTATATGTATACATGCATTCATCCATACATATATGTATGTATTTATTTATATATGAGTGTATGTATGTATGTATGTGTATATCTGTATGTATGTATGTATGTACATATATATGTATATGTATATGTATATGTATATGTATATGTATATGTATATGTATGGATGTATGTATATAAATATAGAGATCTTGGTACAATAGAAAAATAATAAAACTGACTCAACAGGTAGCATAGCCATAGATGTAATGGCAATGCCTATTATTAAGTAGATTCTTCATTTTCTCTCTCATTTTTCATGTTTTTATTTCACTTGAACTATTCTTTCTTACAGGGCATTTTCTAATATTGGATTGATTTTATGCAAGAGCTGATGAGTACATTCTTGGATGTACCCGTGTGATGAATTACTCATGAGAAATGAAGATGGACTTTCCCTAAGGCTAGTAGGAAGTGATGAGGACATTCTAGGCACTTTAAAGATTTATCCTTTCTTAAAGATTTTAGATGTTAATAGGGAGTTTAAATGTGGGGGGGGTGGGGGTGAGAATGAGCTTCCACCTTTACTTGGTTGGCTCTAATTAGTAGAGAATATTAAACTATTCTCAAAACCAAGTGAAGTTCAACATTAACCTATGATTGTATGACAACTAATTGTGTGAATCTCTTGGTTAGAGATCTTTAATTAGGTATTTGAAGTTAAAGACCATCATAAACATTGTTCATGATAGTCTATAATTTTAGAACCTTGATAGACCAATTAAATAAATATAATCATGTTGTGTTTTATCAACTTCACCTATTGTCCATGCATTTGAATGTAGCTACACATGCATTCTCGATTCAAAGTGGTGGAAGCTTATTTTGAATTTTGCAGGTCTAGAATCTTTTTTTTTACTTTAAACATTGATCATTTCTTAAATATTTTAGACTTTAATGGAGAATTTAGATGTTGCAGGGGGGGATGGCACAAAATGAGCTTCCAGCTTCACCTGGTTAGCCCTAATTAGTAGAGAATATTAAACTATTCTTGAAACCAAGTGAAGCTCAATTTTAACCTATGATTCCATGACAATATGAACCTATGTATGCATCATATCTATTCAATTTTACCACCAATTTTTTTTTATTAACACAACACACCATCATAATTGTGATGGCTAGTCGTTAATCCCACAATATTCCTACCACATGACAATCACCATTGCAATAGAAATTTTTGATGGCTTGTCATGGTGCCCATAGCATTTATGTTGCACAGATGTCACAATTGTGACGATGTCTTAAATAGATTTTTATCACACTTTTGATGATGAAAATGAATAGTTTTCTAGTTTGTTAGCCCAATTTGCAACACTTGTGGTCATCATAATTGTGAGAGTAGCCCTCTCCATCATAACTTGGGATAGCAAAAGCCCAACACCCATCCAACAGGACCCAATTCCTCTTGATGTTGGTTGGGTGATGTGTTACCGTCACAATTGTGACAGCTTGCCGATGCAATTTTGGCCCAAATTTTATAGTGCCTTATTGATAAGACTATTTTATATTGGAGTAGAGTGCCATATCAAGATGATTGATGAAACTGATTTGAGGAGGACACAACAAAAGGACCTAGAGGAAAGATTGAGTTAAGAGGAACTATAATGGGCACTTGATGAGTTAGACTTTGACAAGATAAAGAGATTGTTTAATCATAATACAAGAGAAGAAGACAATTGTACTCAAGCCTAGAAGAAGTGATCAAAGAATCATCAAATGCATAGGCTTGACCAAGAAAAAGAGCAGAAGAAATTAAGGAACTTGAAGTTTATATCGAGTGATGCTTGACTTGACCAAGAAAAAGTATAAGTTGAGTGAAATATAGTATCGATCGAATATTAGTATTTACTACTTGTCATCATATGTACTGAATAGAATAGTTAGTAGTGACCAAGTAATCTTGATGCAGGGAGCTCCCCTTAATACCATAACTCGTAATAGAAACAACAGAATATATGAGAATAGAATAGGGACTTCTTATTTGCACCACAAATGTGAAATTATAGAGTATAATACGCTAACCCACATGGGTTCCTTCAATACAATAATTTGCAAAACAAGCTGCAAACTATCACCTAGAGCTGTCCTAGACAATGTTGGGGCCTTTCTTAAATAGGTAGCTTTATGTTGCCTTGGAAGGTTCTAGATGCTCAAACTTAATACCAAGGGCTGACAAACCTTGACAATACACATAGAATTAGCCAAATACATCTTTGACAAATTATTTTAGAAACTGGTAGCCCAACTTCTAAAGGCCATAACTCACAAACTGTTGCTTCGATTGGCTATTATAACCACTTTTCAAAAATGCTAGCTCCTGATCTGCAAGCTTGGAATGGCACTAATGCCATTTTATTGAGTTTTCAAACCTCATTTGGGCACTCTAAGGTCTCCAATAGTGAGCCTAAAAATTTTTCTACAAATTTTTCCATCAAAAATATGCAATAACTCCTATGAAACTAATGCTTGAGCAATGAGATCTTTATGGTAGGCTTACAGCTCTAAAATGAACCTTCCTATAGAAAATGAGAACATTCCAAGCTCGTATGACAAACTTACTAAAAATAGTAAGTTCCCATAAATAGTAACCACCCTATCTACTAGTCCTTATTGAAAAAGAAAAGACTGAAAATAAAATATTTTTGGGTGATGCAAGATTGCCCTTATGCCCAAGATGCTCCTACATCAAACACCTAGGGTAATTTGAGAAGTGACCCCATCACATCTCAAGTGTTTAGAGGAAAACCAAGATGGTTAACCTCCTCCTTTGCTAGCCATGATGAATCCTCAATTGGTCTCCCCTTTCCATTTGACCACATATTCCTCATAAGTTCTATTTCTAGTACTTTTTCCAACATGATTTTCTTGTATCTCCTCAATCTCCTTTGTAGTCAAACTAGATGTTGGAATGCTCCACTACACTTTTGCAAGTTCATCTCCATCACTTTCTTCATAATACTCTATTAAATCTAAAATGTTAAATACTGGGGAAATATTCAATTCAGGAAGCAACTCCAATTCATATGTATTTCCAGAATCATGTCTCTTCACTATCTTGCATGGTCCAAACTTTTTCATCTTCAACTTATTATATGTACCCACTAGAAAATACTCCTTCCTCAAATGAACCATGAATTTATCTCCAATTTTAAATTCTTTATATCTCCTTTTCACATCTACCTTAGCCTTATACTATGTATTCATCTTTATGATGTGCTTCCTCACATCCTCATGGATGTTCTTCAAATGTTCAGCAAAATCTTCTACTTTAGCACTACTTATCTCTCCTTTAACCAATTGCCTTGGTTCAAAAGGATTTTTGGTACTACTCCCATATACAATCTAGAATAGTGATTTACTAGTACTCCTATTGACAGAATTATTATATGCAAATTTTGCCTATGAAAAAATCATATCCCATCCTTTTCGTTTATCTCCAACCAAGTATCTTAGCAAGTTTTTCAAACTACATTTCACAGCTTCTTTCTACAGATGATGTTATGAACTAAACTTCAAATATGTCTTCAACTTCATCCATAATGTACGCCAGAAATACCCAACAAATTTGGTATCTCAATCTAAAACTATACTCTTTGGCAAACCATGTAATCTCACCACTTCTCTAAAAAACAACACTACTATGTGAACAACAACACTAGTTTTCTTGCAAGGAATAAAATGTGTCATCTTTGAAAACTTGTCAACCACCGCAAAAATAGAATCATGCCCATGCTATGTCCTTTGTAATCCAAGAACAAAATCCATGTTGATATCCTTCCATGGCTTCTCTAGTATAGGTAATGGCTGATACAACCCTATATTCTACTTCACTCCTTTTGCCATCTGACATACTCTACAACTTTGTACAAATTTTATCACATCTTTCTACAATTGTGGCCAGTAATAAATTTCAACAACCAAAGCTATGCTTTTATCTCTACCAAAATGTTCAACCAATCCTCCACTATGCTTCTCCTTGATGAGATTCTCTCTCATTGAACTTCTGGGAATGCACAACTGGCTTCCTTTGAACAACATATTATCCTAGATCATGAAATCCAACCACTTTGTCCTGTCAAGTGTAACAAGTTCTGTACAAGCCTTCCATGCTTCACCAAAATTAGGATCATCTGGATACAATGTATTGAGTTCCTTGAACCCAACCACCTCTATTTGCATTTTTGTTAGCAAAATTTGTCTTCTACTAAGAGCATCTGCAACTTTTTTAGACTTCCCACTCCTATGTTTCAAAAAAAATGTATAATTTTGGAAAACCTCAACCCACTTTAAATTCCTTTGGTTTAATTTTCCTTTACTATTCAACTATTGCAAAGTTTAATGGTCAATATACAAAACAAACTCCTTAGGAAGAATATAGTGTCTCCACTTCTTCAATGCTTGAACTATAGCATAAAATTCTTGATCATAAATAAAATATTTTCTTTTTGCAACATTCAACTTCTCACTAAAATAAGCAACAGGTCTACCTTCTTGGCTCAAAATAACTCCTATTGTAGTACCACTAGCATAATGGTCTACTTGAAACACCTTGTTAAAATTAGGAAGTGCTATAATAGGTTGCTCGATAACTTTTTGTTTCAATAGATTAAAACCCTTATCTGCTCCTACAGTCCACTTAAACTCTTTCCTATCCCCTCTCATTGTTTCAATCAAGGGTCCACAAATACTACTAAAACTTCTTATGAACTTTCTATAAAATGTAGCAAGTTCATGAAAAGATCTTACCTTTGTCACACTCCTCAGAGTAGGCCATTCAACGATAGACTTCACTTTCTCTGGGTCCATTTTCAAACCCTCTCCTGAGACTACAAATTCTAGGTAAACCAACTCTTTCTTTACAAAAATATACTTCTTTAAGTTCATTAGCAACTTTTCTTCCCTCAACTTATCAAACAACTTGCAAATATGAATAAAATGCTCCTTTAATTTCTTACTAAAGATCAATATATCATTTAGGTAAACAATGACAAACTTACCCAGAAACTCATTCAATACGTCATTCATGAGCCTCATGAAAGTTCTTGGTGCATTGATTAGCCCAAAAGGCATGAATAACCTCTCATATAGTCCTTCTCTTGTCTTGAAAGTAGTCTTCCACTCATCACCTTCTCTGATATGAATCTAATAGCACCCACTCTTTAGATCTATCTTTGTGAAATGCTTAGCTCCACTGAAATAGTCCATAATATCATCCATCCTTGGTAATGGGAATCTATACTTTATTGTGATCTTGTTGATAGTGCAAGAATTTGTGCACATCCTCCATTCTCCTTTCTTCTTTTGTGCTAATACTGTTAGTACAACACATGGACTCAAACTCTCTTGAATCAACCCCTTCTACAACAACTCATGAACTTGCTTGTTCAACTCTTGACTTTTTGTTGGCATAATTTTGTGCACTACCTTGTTTGGAAAATTGGTTATTGGAACCAAATCCATCTAGTGACTGATCTTCCTCACTAGGGGCAATCCTTCACATATATTATTAGGTACTATATCAAAAAAATCTCTCAACATATATGGAACTTCTATAGGTACCTCCTTTACTTTTTCTTTACTATCTTTAGGAATTATAGAAAAATACATATGCTCATGCTTCATACCTTTAAGAAACTCTTTTCCATCAACAAAAAATATTCTACTAGCACTACATACCTTTTCCTCTTTATCCTTCAATAGCTTCAACTTATGTTTCACTCCATCCTTAGATAGAGTTTAGGTATTTGCTTGCCCATCATGTACAACATGCCTGTCAAACTACCATAGCCTACCCAACAACATATGACACATTTTTATAGGTATGATATCACATAGTACCTCATCCTGATAGCTTCCAATCTTGAACTTCACTAAGCACTTCTCATTGAACATGACCTTATGGTCATCTTGCACCCATGCAATATGGTATGGACATGGATGTTTCTATTTTTTCAGCTTCAACTTGGTGACCATCATTTCAGACACCAAATTGTTAGTACTTCGATCATCAATGATCACATCACAACACTTATCTTCACATCTACACCTTGTGCAAAATAAGCTCCTTCTTTGTTTAGGTTCATTTTCACCACTCAGCAAGACTTGTTGGTTAACTAGGACTTCTCCTCTTTTAGAATTAGAATGTGAGGATCTAGCATCTTCATCAACATCTACAACTCTCACATGACCTATTCTTCAATCTATCATCCATTGGCATTGGGTATATTCAAATGCTCTACGCCCTTCTTCTCCACAGTGAAAATTTTTTCCACAGAAGCATCCTCTTCAAGATCCTTGTCCTCTACCTCTTCCTCTCTGATCTCTATTATTATAATCATGGAAATGATTAAAATTATTTCCCCTCTAGTTATGACTACAACTTCTAGCCTCATCCTTGTTCTTTTGATCATCATTATGACCACCATAAGATCATCCACAAGATCTTCCACCGTGACTTCTTCCATTGTTCTTATTGTCAAACTTCTTCCTTAGTTTCTCCTCAACTCTTAGGGAAAACTAGTATGCCTCCTCAATACTACTCATTCGAACCAAACTTAGCTCATCCTAAATGCTTGGCCTTAACCCATTAAGATAATGAGCAACTTTCTCCTTATAAGCCTTTGCATGGTCAATTCTAATGAGAACTCAATAGAGCTCTTTGTTAGATTGTGGTGATTGATCAGGAAAGTACTGTACATACTTCATAATTAGAAGATTCACTAATTATTTTGGTACTATTCGCCATTCGTAGATTCACCACTAAAGTTATGGCTAATTATGGTTGACATGTTATAAACCTAAAGAGGTTTCATACTTGTATAAAAGGGTTTAGGGTTGGGTATTTTTCATTATGTTGTGATGCGCAATTGGTTCTTGCGGTGGTATTGAGCTATAAGGGATTACAGATTGTAATCAGGTTGTAATCACTGGATTGTAATAAGATCGGACTTGTTGTTTGGTGGACGTAGCCCAGGGATTGGGTGAACCATGTTAAATCTTGGTGCCTTTTGTTCTTTTCTGTGTGATCTATTATTTTTTGTTATTGGTTATATTTGCATGTAGTTTTTATTTATGTCTGTGGTTTATCCTAACACTCTTCGGTATACTCTTAAATAGATTTTCTCGCTTGCTTCAACCCTTGCATTTTCTTCAACAAACCAAGCTCATAATCCATGGGAATGAATTGTCACTTCAGTTTATCTTTCATCTGATACCATCTAGTGATTTTGTCCTTTTCCTTTATATTTTTCTCCAACTAAACCTCCTGCCACCAGATCTTTGAATGTCCCTTTAGTTTTTCCTTTGTAAACTTGACCTTATCAATACCATCAATATCTTCATACTCAAAGTACTCATCTAGTTCATTTATCCAATTAATCATCTCCCTTGGGTTAATATTTCTCAAAAATGTGGGAACCTCAAACTTAGTTCTTTTTCCAATCTTAGAGATGGCCCTAATAAGCCTCTCTTCATCTAGATTTAGAACTACCTCTGCTTCAACATTTTCTACTACTTCATCCTCATCTTCGATTTCATCTCTTATGGGAAGATTTATTCCTCTATGCATTTGTTCTTCCAATGCTTGCATTTTTCTTTGGAGGGCTCAAAAAACCTCAAGCGTAACACCTACAGCTCTTCTACCATGCCCTCTTCATGGAGGCATTTTTGCACTTTTGCTAAAACACTAGTGCAAATCACCTCACAATCGGTGATTTGTTTACATGCTTAGCCCAAACCATGGTCCTAGGGTGAACTACCTCACAATTGGCAATCTATCCACACACTCAAGAACTCTATCTCTGATACCACTTGATGTAGGGAGCTCCCCTCAATACCATAAATCATAATAGAAGCATAAAAATAATAGAAAATGTGAGAACAAAATATGGTCTTCTTATTTGCACCTCAAATGCAAAATTACAGAGTACAATATGCTAACCCACATGGGCACCTTTAGTACAATAATTTGCAATATAAGCTATGAACTATCACCCATAGTTGTCCTAGACAATGTTCAGGCCTTTCTTAAAAAAGTGGTTTTATGCCACCTGGGAAGGTTCTAGATGCTCAAATTTAATACCTAGGGTTGACAAACCCTAACAATACACATAGAGTTGGCCAAATACATCTTTGACATTATTTTATAAATTTTGGTGGCCCAACTTTGGAAGGCCATAACTCACAAACTGCTGCTCCAATTGGCTATTATAACCACTTTTTAGAAACATCGGTTCGCCCTTTCGTCAAGTTTTTGAATCTCATCCAAGCACTCTAAGGCCTCCAACGGTGAGCCTAAAGATTTTTTTGCAAATGTTTCCACTAAAAATCTATAATAACTTCTCTAATACTAATGCTTGAGCAATGAGATTTTTATGGTAGGCTTACAACTCTAAAATGAACCTTCCTATAGAAAATGAGAACATTCTGAGCTCATATGAAAAACTTACTAAAAATAGTAAGTTCCCATAAATACTAACCACCCTGTCTACTAGTCCTTATTGAAATAGAAAAGACTAAAAATAAAATATTTTTGGGTGATGCAAGATTTCCCTTGCACCTAGGATGCTTTTGCATCAAATCTAGTGATGAATGAGTGTTAGAACACAATGTTAGTTGATAGACAACATTTTCCATATTATGAGGAGATCATGATTTGTAACCAATATAGTTGATTTCTTGGAATATATAAAGCATGTTGAAGATAAGGTCAAATGACCTAGAGCATTTAATTCAAAGGAAACCATGTTTGAGCATTTCTATGGAAGAATCCAAGAAGAAGTTTGGATAAGTTTCTAGAAGAGAAAAGAGGAGACAAAATGGTGGAAGGATTCGGCGAGTCTAACTAAACCCTAAGATCTACAATGATGTTTAAGCAAAAATATATTAGAATTGCCTATTTAAGGAGATAGAAGGGCTAAACTTGGAAAGATTAGTAGAAATTGTGAAGACCTTAACAAGGTTGGAGCAGTTGTTAATTTTGTTGATTGGAAAACTCGAGAAGGATGCTTAATAGTGAAGATTTGAGAGGAAGAGTGATTGCTTGAAGGGATGCCAAGAAAATTAGAGATGAAGATGTTAATGGAGGCCAGTCAATGAATCAACTATTGGACCAAATTGTGATCTGTATTTGCAAAGTAAGTTGTATTTGTCAAATCCAACCTATTTTTACTTTCTAACCATTGCATTAATTTTGAAATCCTTTAATCAAGGTTAACCAAATAATCTATTGGTGCTCAAAATTGTAGCCTAAATTTTGAGCACTGTTGAGAAAATTGTGCCCCATAAATGCTTTTGAATGAGATTGTACCTGGCTATACCTTTGAGGCCCTTAAGGTGCTTAATGCTTCTAGCACCTTCCATTCAACCTGTCTAAATGTTTCATGAAGTTAAACTATGATTCTAAGTCATTTCATGAAGTCTCATTTCAAGCATTTATCAATTCTACATTTTCACCTAGGTGTCAAACAGCAACAGGAGGCTATGTTTGCATCTGAATATCTTGTAGCTGGAAATGTTTCATGACTTGCCACTTTGGGAGTATTTAGTGTCCAGAACAAAGAACCTATGTTTTAGATTTTGAGTCATTTTGAGTCCATTTGACTAGGTTTTGAATCCCTCTAAGTTGGTCAGTTATCAATGTCATGTTGATATGAAATGTTCAAATTTCTGGGAAGCCCTATTCAACGAGTTGTAATTTTGACCCAGTTGACCAAAATGCTAAATTTCCTTTTGTGTTGCATTGTAGACATCAGAGACTTGTTATGTTTCAAGTTTCAGCTCATGATGAATCCGTTTGATCAATTTTCAAATGCCATTCCAAACACAATTTCTAACTTTTTACTAGTGTCAAGAAGTGCAGATTGATCAGTACCCCTGTTCATGACATTATAAATCTCAATTCATGATAGTTGAGATCAAATGGGTTGTACCACTATGTTGTACTCTAAAAATACTCTAATTGTGCCAATTTTTAAATCTTGACGAATCCATTTGCACACTTTTCTAGGTCAATTCCATTTGCAAAAATTGATTTCTTGTTAGTGTTTCCAATCTGCAAATTCTGAGTAGCTTACTTTGACTGATTGCCATTTGCGTCCTTTTTTTTCTTCATGAGCCCAAATCACAGATTTATATTCACCTCATAATAGAGAATCAATGCCCTAGTTTTCATCTCCCCAAGTGTCAATTGGCCCAGGTTTCAAAGCCAAATTCAAACCCAATTTGTTGTTTTCTGACATGTTTGTTTGCAAGTAATTCTGAGGAAGCAACTTTGTCGGTCAATATCTTTTGACTAAGAACTCCTCATGAGACAAGATTCAACCAGGTAAAAGTATTCAGAAGAGAGAATCAGTGGGTTAGATTTCAGAGCTTCGTCAAGTGTTCGAATCAATTTTTAAGGCCAGTCAACAGACCTCCTAGCGCAAATTTGACAATTTGCCAAAAAGGATAAAATCAATTTTTTAATGGTGATTCAGTGCTCAAATTTTGATTTCAATCAGTTCAAGGTGATCAATGGATTAATTTGTTGGTTTCAATTGTTCAAAAATGAAATTTTTTTTGGCCGGACCCATTGAAGGGCCTGACTAATTCTATCGTATTAATAAGGCATTGGCTTATAGATGATGACTTTCTAATACGCTTTGGATCCATACTTCTCACAACATTTTACCCTTTAAGGTTGTCTAGTGCATTATTGAAATGAAGTGTAAAGTCTTTCATACTGGAGTTAAAGAAAATGGTCAAGTAACATTGAGGATAATTCACATGAAGATAGAGCAATGAATGGTTCACCTTGTTCTAAAGCATGCCTTGCTGCTAAATCTAAGGAGATCACTATTTTTGGAGGTAATTGTGAGGTTTGAGTGAAGTGAATTTATTGAGAAGTTAACACCAACATATTACTGCATTTGAAGGGGCCGATCTGGTTATGTTTGTTGTTGAATTGCATCTAGAGGAACTTTGTTTGCAAAGGGGGCAATGTTCATACCTAGATGAGTGTACACTAGAAGCAGGGGACATGCAAGGAACAAGAGTTGCAAGTTTAAATGAAGATTCCCACGTCCAATAGTTGAAGGTAGCTACCAAATGTAAAAGAACAAGCTCCAAGTCATTGCAAATAGAGTAGACACCAAGGAGTAGGCATAGCATAATAAATAAAAGGAGCACAAGTCGCTATATATTGGAGAGGGTAGTCAAAGTAAAGGCAGAAGCTCAAACAAAGAAGTCACCAGTTGCAAAGAAAAGCCCAAGCCTTTGTAAAGGAACACATGCATAAAGAAGATGCAGACATGTTGAAAAAAAGACCTAGCGCCACAAGTAAAATAGAAGAAGTCGTAGCCAATTGCAATAAGAACACACCAAAGAATGAAGGAAAAGAGTAGTATCAACATCAACCCGCATTCTGTAAAGGAGACACCAAGCCATTTTAAAACAAGGGGCACGTACCTAGAGGATAATGGTGTCATGGCAATGAAAAAGAGAGCCATAGGTACATTGAGGAAGAAGTTGCCAGACTAAAGGAAGCCATCCACAAGAAAAGGAAGCATTCATGCAATCAACGGGGACAATCTCAGCAGAAGACTTCATGCTAAAAGGAGGGGCTCCATATGTGAATCGAGGAAAACATGGTAGACTTCATTGATGGAAGAAGACCTTGCACATGGAAGAATGCAGCTGCTCAATACAAAAGGAAGATAAGAAACAGCAAACTCCATGTGGAGATGACTCCAGGGAAGAACATCGGCATGCTAAAACAGAGAAGGTCCACGGCATGTGAAAGGGAGTTGGATGAGTTTTATAAGCAGGTACTCCACGTAAATAGAAGAATGAACTCCACGCAACACAAGATACAACCCATGCAACACAAGATACATCAAATAGTCAAAGTCATAGTACAACTGGCGTCTAAAGAGCAACAAAAAACCAAGTGGTAGGGGAATGCGTGAAGGGAGGTGAAACATAGTATGGAAGCCACGCCACAAGGGAAAATCACAAAACCTACTACAAACAAGGAAATTTGCTGCCATAGAAGCCAAAGTCATCATTTTTTGTTGCACAAGGTAGAAGAAAAATAGTGAAGTTTTATCCCACATCGGTTGTGCAGCGGGAAATTTTAGTGTTTAAATATGAAAACACTCACCCATCATATTGTCTTAAGAAAAGGCATCTTTTGTGAGCCGTGAGTTATAAGGGAGGCCTAGCGAGTGCGTCAGATGACCAATGCCAGTTAGATGGTGACTTTGACAAAATTTTGAATGAATCTATAGAGATGCTGATGTGGCGACGATAAGTTAAGATTGCACCATGTGTCCACATCCTATGGACAGTGCATACCCACAATTTGAAGATGCGAGGAGGTTAGAGATTGAGAGAATGTGGGAAGCTGCCACATGGTAGCAGGTCCCACGAGTGCAATCAGGTGGTGAGATATGCAGGTTCAAATTAGAAGTGCTTAGATCATGCCACATGGCAGATCAAGCAGTCAATGCAAATTCGCAAAACCAAAGTGCTCAGGATTTAAGGAATGTGAGATAGTGGGATTCTACCATGTGTCATCAGGTCCCACTCAGATGCTAATGTGGTGATGATGAGGTAGGTGTTGTCTGAGCGATGATGTGGTAATTAAGAAACCAATATGAGACTACCACATGGTAGTTGGTCAAACATGGGTTGACCCAGAATGTAGTATGAGGCCAAAAAAATTGAGTATAAAAAGTAACTTTTAATTCTTTTTCAAAAGAGTGATATGTGCAAGGTTTTTAAATCCAAAAATTCATCTTCTAAAGTTTAGACTTTAGAATTTTTTTTATTTTTGAAAAATTCAAGTGCAGACAAGGTTTTATAGTAGAGGGACTATTTTTCAAACTGACTTTCAAGGGATTTCTGAGAGGCTAGATATGTGATATTATATATTGTCGAAATCGAGAGAATGTGAAATTTCCAATTCTGAGGTTAGTTTTCGCACAGGAAGTAGTCTGTTCATGTTATGGGAGGTTTTCTTCCAAATTCCAAATATGCGACTAGACTCGGGTATTGATGTTCAATTATGATTTCTAGTAGGGTAATGACCTGAATATGGGTAAAAGGTAGGGAAAATGTAGTTTGGGAAAAATTCAAATCAGATTCACTCAGTAAAACTCAATTTCACTAGCATCTTCATGAAGCTTTCAAATATTTTTGATAACTCAAGAGTTTTCATCATTTCATCAAAGATATTCACAAATCAATTAGAGTGTAATGATGAAAACAAATCAGATCAAATGGATATAGAAAGGAAAGAGGTTTTGCAACTAAACAAGATGAAATTCCAAGTGAACACATGTCATGTTTTGATCAGATCTAGGAATCAACTCTTCTCTTAGATCTTTCTTTTCTTTCTTTATTGTTGTGGTTGGCAGTTTTCTTTGGGTAATACCAATAGGGTTCTAGTGTTTTACTATGAAACCACATTCTTTCAGCACATTCTTTCTTGTATGAATAACATTAAGAAGGTTAATGCAGATAGTTCAAATCTGTTAGGTGTTTTCATGTTTTCATTTCATGCATATGGTTGTATTGTTTCAAAGAAATTAATACAGAAAACAACAGGTTGAGTTTCATCTTGAATCTTGTCTCCTATCTTAGTGAGCTTCAATGTTTTATGATCTTTGAACAAAGAGGCTAGATCATAGTTGCAGTCCCTTAAGGATGTATGTTGTCTTATTGCTTCTTGTAACTCAAGGGGTTATGTAAATGCTTCAGTGAATCAACAAGGTTTGAAGTTTATTGAGAAGGATATCATGTAAGAATGAGATTTAGATTGAACACAGATGTCTATTTACAAGTGAAATGGATAGATCATATATCTAAAGATAAAAATAGGTATCAGATATCCATATGTATGCATTTGATTCATGGATTCTCCTAATGGTTAAGGCAATGATCAGCTACAGGATTACTTAGCTCTTGTTGTTCCATATTAGGGGTTTTATTGAATTCAATATTATTAATCAAACGTTATTTCCCTTTCATGTTGAAGGATCTAAATGTTTAACCCTCATTCATCTTATGGGATTCATAGCTTTGCATTTAGCTACTGTAGATCTGTGTCATTTCATGAGTCATTAGGAGAAATAAGAGTAAAATTTGCTTAATAGATTCAGGGATATGTTTTTGCACTGGTATGGTATCATTTGAATCTAAGGTCTACCCGCCTAGGTTTAGTAGAGCCTGAAGTAGAAGAAGGGTCATGCCTTATAGTTGGCCTATTGTTAGAAATGGCATGTTGAGAGTGGGAGTTAGTTGCCCCTAGATATGTCAGTTTCTCAGTGGGATAATTAAAAACCCTCCATCATTTTCAAACACCAACACAATCATATGTAAATCCTTTAATCAAGGTGACATTCTAATTGAATGTTCTTAAGCCCTCTAACAAGGCCACTCTTAGTAGAATTAGTAAATCATTTAATAAGGTCACATTTAACAATGTGTTTTGTAACCTTTAATAGGGTTGGATCCTAACAAAGCTCACCTCAAAAGAGTGAAAAATTGGTGACATGTTACTAGTGGTTTTTCCAAAATTAGGTTTCCACATTAAATCCTAGTGTCGTACTTGGTGACATGTTACTGGTGGTTTTTCCCAAATTGGATGTCATTTGAGATGTTTTACTGTTAATGTTTTACATTCAGCAAGTTTTTTACTATTATAACAATGGAGTGTAAGTATATACCACTGATTATCTGCTATGGAGACTGAGCTACTAAATGTTTACATCTAAAGTGTTGGAAGTATTCAAAAAAATTGATTGGTAAATCTCAAACTAAGGATAATTTATTCACCCCCCTCTTAGTTATTCTAAATTGTTCTAGCATCATGTTTAGGCTTGATATTAGGTCTATTTAACTACCCAAAGGCTTAGGTTGATGTTTTCCATCTATTTTTTTATTTCTTTAGATGTTTTTTCATCTTCTAAGATCATTTCTTTTCTTTGACTTCATAAGGTTTAAAAATAATGAAGTGGGTATCTCTAAAATTACAATCATAATCTTAAATGTTTTCTTATATAATATATTTAATTTTTTGATAAGATTAGCATTGTGAAGTTGAGTTTTCTATATCAGTGTCTTGAGAGTCATCTCAGACATATGTCTACAATTGCTTTAATAAATTTTGATCTATTTAAGCAAATAGATAATATATTACCAATTATTGTTCTACACTTGATTCTATACACTTTTTTTTTAAAACAGTGTTGATTTTAAATTATTTTGATCTGCATTATGCCCAACACTCGAAGAGGTACTAGAATTTCAAAATGTAGTCACTTCAATAAATCATAGGGAAAAACTAACCATCTAGAAAATTATGAAAAAATAAACTTCTAGATATCACTCTTACCTATCATCATACCAAAGGGTTTTGTAAAATACTAAATGGAACTATATGTTTTGTTGATTGCATGAAAAGATCTATGTTTTTTAGCAAAAAAAATGAAAAATTTTCATGTTTTTGGGGTTTTTCCTTCTTAATATTTTCAATTTTTTAAAAACCTTACTATTTTAGAAACTAGATTTAAAGTACTACAATTTTTGTGTTTTGCACATTTTCTCATTTTGAGTGCATGACCCTCAAATGAGTCTTTCAAGATGAGGTTTATGTGATTTTAGAAAAAAGGTGTCCACTTATACCCCTCTATTTTCACACCATCTTGATGAACATACCCTTAACTTAAATTAAGCTATTAACATTTCCTATAGTCAGGAGTAGAATGAAATAATAGACCTGCACTTGTGGCCTATGACCTGGTTTGTAGACCCAAAAATAGTGGGGGCATAGGTCTCATATCTATAAATAATCATGAATCTTACTCTTCTATCTAAGAAAAATTGGAGGATTATGGTGGAAAAAAATAATGGAATAGTTTAATGAGAAGTAAATGCTTAAAATATTATATTGTATTAGTTAAATTTCTCAATAATCAAGAAATCATGTTTGGATCTACCTTTTGGAAGGGTATCCAACAAGCCAAAGTGATTTCCAATCTTAAAGCCAGATGGAAACTAGGAGATGGTCATACTATTGAGTTCTAGAAAGTCTATTCAATTTTGGCTAAACCTATGGCTTCAATTTTGCTAATAATGTATTCATAGAGAGGTGTTCAAATTCTAGGTTATAAGGTCATTAACTTCTAGAGAGGTGGGTAGTGAGTGAGATTTTATGATACATATTGTGATCTAAATTTTTTTCAAGCCAATCTTAATGCCTTCATTTTTTGGCCAAGTTTTGTTGACTCTTTGATTTGGGATGGATTTCCCTTAGGGTTCTTTACTATTTCTTTGGTAGTTCAATCTATGAAAGTGAGTGATAGTACACCTCCTTTCTGGGCCATGGTATGGAATAAAAAACTTATACCAAAATTTGACATTTTTTAGTGCATTTCCTTAGAAGAAAAAATCACAAGTCTAGACAACCTTAGTAAAAATGGTATGTGTTTTCTTAATAAGTGTTTTCTTTGTGCAACCTAGGCTGAATTGATAATACCACATTTTTATTACTTTCCCTTTTGCAAGGAATACTTGCATGATTTTTTTTTTATGTCCTAGTACCTGAGAAGGATAATACTAGAGAATATATTGGATCTTTGGAGGATGTGGAAGGATTTTAAAGGGACCATTGAAAAAATCCTCTAGATGTTTATGTTCCCTCACATCATATGGTATCTCTAGAAGAAAAGGAAAAATAGGGTCTTCAAGGATAAATCCCAACCCTTCCCTCTTCTAGCTAACTACATAATGCATAGTATTATAGAAAATTACAATACTATGTACAAGGAGAAGGTGGTTTTTGACATTGGAGGTAACTTAAATCGAAAGTTAGGCTAGATCAAAATCAACTTCGATGGTGCAAAAAGGGAAACCCATTCAATAATGGGTGTGGTTTTATAATTAGAGATGAAGAGGTTAATATGCTCAAAGCTATTACATTTTCACTAGTTACCCAATCCAATCATATGGTGAAAGCGATGGGTCTTCTCTATGGGATTACAATGGTGAACAATATTAAAACTAAGGGAATATGGATTGACAAAGATTCTCTTAATATCCTAGATTTCCTTTTTAAGGGAGTGGTCCCTTCATGGATAATTAAAAATATTATTAAGGAATCCAAATATCTTCTAATGAACTTTGAGAAAGTGTATGTCTCTCACTTGTATAAAGAAGCAAATAAAATAGCTAACTTATTTGCTAATGTGATAATAACTAAGGGCATAATGACATTTTGCAGTCACAAGGATAATATTAATTATGAAACTAAGCTACTTATTAACTATGACAAGACATATAGAAAATGAGGATTCATTATATTTACTTTTGTCTAGGACAAACAATTTTTGGGAAATTAAATGTAATAACTTTGGGAAATATTTGAGACAGAGTGGTGCAGTAATTATTTATTCTCATGTTTATGGGTAGTTTTAGAATTATTCTTTCTTGCTGAATTTTCATTTTTTTGTGAAATTCAAAGAGAACTGGGCTCTACAACTTGTTAATATAGGTGGTAAAATGAGTAAAAGGGAACCTAACAATTGTGAGAAATGGAGAAAGGAGAAAGAAGTGTGGAAAAAATTAGGAGGGCTTACACCTTATATGGAAAGGATGAAAATAGTGAAACATGAGGTGAAAAACATGTTCTTAAATGGATGGAATTATGACAAATTCAATTTGGGAGGGAGAAAATTAAAGCTTGACATTGTAGTAATGGCAAAAATTAAAGGGCTCTATACCCAAGGTAAGCTCTTTATATAGGATCTTAAGTATTTTGAATTGGCTGTTAAGAAATTCCCTAAAGGTACTGATGGTCAACTAGTTAAAGGGGAGGGTAGTTATTTTGTTACTTCTTCTAATAAACTACTATGGTGATGTGTTCTTACTATGGTAGTGGAGTGCATTTCCCTTGATGAGAGATATGATAGGGCCCATATGTACTACTTTGTGTTGTTCAACCACTGTAGATATAAGAAAAAGTTGTGTTTCCCCTTTCATTTTTTGTGCTTGCTATCTCACAAGATTAATGCATTGAGGTCTAATTTTAAAAAACCCATTATGTATGAGGGTTTGATGAGAATGATTTACAATTATGTGAAAAAGTTTATTTTTGACCCGATTTTGAAGAAAAATGAAGAACAAAGTGCTAAGAAGTTGAGCTTGGGGGAGAGTTTTGGGAAGGGTGAAATAATTTTAGGGGAATTAGGATTTCAAATCCCTAGCTCTAGCCAAAAGAAGAAGGAAAATGTCAATAACACTGAACTAGTCTTAGATAATGAGAAGACAATGATTATGAAGAAGAGAAAGAGGAGAAAGTACCTCAAGGGAAAAAGGAGATGGAAACAAACAATTTGGAAGAAGATGAAAAATTTGAATCTATTGAAAGACTTTTTGGAGGTGGTATAAAGTCCGCTCCCTTGCTAGCCACTGGGTGGAATGAAATCATTTTTTTGGTGGTTAAATATAAAGAAAATTAGGTGAACCAAGATTATACAAGCACCCCTTCTACCACCAAGAAAAATAATAATGTGTCTCCAAAGAAAAATGTCAATGAGGAATAAGCTAGAGAAGCCATCAGGCTTGTGGATTATGAGGAGTTGATATTCCATGATGTGTATATCTCTCTAACTATTGTAGAAAGGAAGGGAACTGAGTGTTAGTCTATGAAAAGGGATAAAGTTTTCTCAGAAGAGAAAGAAAATATGAAGGCAAGAATCCCTATGTTACAAGTTGTAGACAAGGATCAATTCAATGTTAAACTTACTGAGGATGATATTAGAGATTTGATTGTTCATCCTCACCATGGGGTTTTTGAAATTACTAAAGCCATCACCATGTATTATCTTAGGTTGGATAAATAGACCTTTCAATCCCTCAAGATGTTAAACCTAGAATTTAGAGCTTTAGAGGGGAGAATTGAGGAGATGTAGAATAATGTTAGGATTGGGTAGAAGGAGAGTTCCTATAAGCAATAGGGAACCAATAGGTAATAGAAGATTTGAAGAAGTTTGATAAAATAGAAAAGGTCACAAAGGATGTGTTAGGATTAACCTTAGATAGAAATAACAATTACATGCAAATATAAACAATATCAGGAAATAATAAATCACATAAAAGAGAACAAAGACATCAAGATTTAATGTGGTTCACCCAGACCCTAGGCTACATCCACCAAACATCAAGTCCAAGATTATTACAATCCAATGATTACAACTTGACCACAATTTGTACTCCCTTATAGCTCAATACCAATACAAGAAGAAATTTCCACATCACACATTATGAAAGATACCTAACCCTAAGCTCTTCTATACAAGTATTTTTGCTGCTTTAGGGTTATAATTAATTATTACATATCAGCCCAAAATATTGATAAAATTATGAAGTATGTATAGCACTTCCCTAATCAGTCACCACAAACTAACAATCTCCCACTTGGGGACTGATTAGGTTCCATGCTAGACAACAATCTCCCACTCGAAGAGTTATCTTGTACCTATGTCACTACTCCATGGGGCTCCTACTAGATCAAACCACCCTATATTTTGTTGTTCTTTTATTTTTTTTAGTCTAGAAAACCACCCAAAGCTGAAGAGGAGTTAAGCTTCTCCCTTGTCACTACCTTTGTAAACATATCCACTAGATAGTTATCTGTATGTATCTTGTCCAGCTTTAATTGCCCATCATCCAAAACTAACTGAATGAAATGGTACCACAACTATATGTGTTTTGTCTTTTTAATGTAGCATAGAATTCTTTGCAAGATGAATGGCACTTTGATTATATGTAACAAATAATCATCCCTTTGAGGGTGTCTTGATTCTTCCAAGAAGAACTAAAGCCATATCATCTCCTTCACTTCCTCTATAGTAACAACATACTCAACCTTTGTAGTGGATAAAGCATTAATCTTCTGCAATTGAGAAATCTAGCTCACTACTGCCCCACCAATAGTAAATACATAACTTCTAGTACTCCGCCTAGTATCAATATCCCCTACCAAGTCTAAGTCAACATAGCCCTAAAAATCAATATTAGAGCTTTGAAAATGTAAACACTTACTAGATGTTCCTCTCAAATATCTAAGAATCTATTTGAATGCATTCCGATGCTCAATTCTTCGATGACTCATATATTTGCTAACAACTCCCACTACATGTGTAATATCTGGCCTTGTACATAACATAGCACACATCAATTTTCTTATAGTTGAAGCATAAGGTATCTTGGACATATTATCCTTCTCTTCTTATGTCTTTGGGAACATCTTCTTAGTCAACTTCAAATGACCAAGTAAAGGTGTGCTAATAGCTTTAGCATTCTCCATAGAGAACTGTAGCAACACCTTTGCAATATAATCAACCTTAGATAATGTCAATTTCCTATTCTTCCTATCTCTACAAATTTTTATACCAAGGATTTATTTTTCTACCCCTAAATCCTTCATAGAAAAAGCATGTTCTAACTAGTTTTTTAGCTCCTTAATGTGATCCATGTTAGACCCAACTACAAGCATAACATCAAAATATAAACATAAAATAATGTAGTTGTCATTATCCAACCTCTTAAAATAAACACAATGATATGAATGAAACCTACTATATCCATGCTCATGCATAAAACTATCAAATTTTAGATACCATTTTCGAGGTGCTTACTTCAAGCTATATAAACTTTTCTTCAATCTATGCACTAAGTTCTTCTTACCTTTCACCTCAAATCCCTATGGTTGTACCATATATATCTCTTCACCCAAGTCACCATGAAGGAAGAATATTTTAACATCAAGCTCTCCAAATGCAAATCTTTAATAGCCATAAAACTTAAGGGTAAAAGCACAAACCCATGTCACCCTTTTATAAAGGAAAAGGCTAACAAAAGTACAATTGTTCACCTTCAATGACATAAAACTAGTATTATTATTTAGAATTTGACAATGAAGTAAACTAATGACATGTGTAGAAATGGATAAATTTTATGATAATAATTTTTAAAAAATGTTTAGAATAAGAATTGATATATTTTTCTATTTTTTATAGATAATTTTTAGTTGTTGAAAATTAGAGGTTTAGTTCCCACCACAAAACTATATGGAAATAAAATTATTTTTATTAGAACTCAGACTATGTAATAGATAACATATATATAGCTAGAATTATCAAAAATAAAAAATTGACTTTAGAGATATATTTTCTCTTTTATAATGATTCAAATTTCAACTCGCATAAAATTGATAGGTTTCATCTCCCACCACATTTAAAATAAATCTATTCTCACCAAAACAAAAATTATACATTATGAAAGAGGACTCTCTCCTCTAGAACATCATATAATTTTAAATTTTTTTATATAATTTAATATTTTTTTCTTTCTCAAAATCAACATATTTTCAAGTGTTAAAATACATGCTTGTAGAATTTTTTAATTACAATATATAATATCTAACTAGAACACTATAAATCCTATATGAGAATATTCTTGACTTTCAACTCTATAAAATGATATTTATAAGTTACTAAAAAAATAAGATTAAAAATAGTCAAAGTTATTCAAATGCCAATTTTTTGAAATAATCTATTTCTTTAGTAATTGAATGCAAACTAGTTCAAAACATGCATTTAATAAACATTTCAAATTGAAAAAGTGTGAGACCATATATAGCTTAGCTAGAATGAATTTATTTAGATCATATGTTTGAGAAAATTTGGTTTTTTGATAGAAATACTCAAATTTGGTCATTCTAATAAGTCAGCCTAAAAGGTGACATAGGTTCAAGTACTTTTACCCTTAAAATTGTGTGAATAGAAGTCATTTTTACAATAGGAAAGAATATCTCATCAAAATCAATTCTTTTTTTTCTATGCAAATCCTTTTACCACTAACCTGGCTTTAAATCTTTTATTACTACAATCCTCTTCTTTCAACCTATAAATCCATTTATTTTGTAAATCTAGTTTACCTACAAGCAACTTGCATAAATCCCAAGTCTTATTTTTCAGCAAGGAGTTCATTTCATCTACCATTGTAGATTTTCACTGAATCTTAGTATCCACCAGCACAACTTCATCATAACATGCAAGTTCACCAACATTAGTAAGTAAAATATAATACAACGAGAGAGAAAATCTTTCTAAAGGTCTAATTAGCTTTGTGGACCATCTAAGATTTACTAGTGTGTGGTAGTTGTTGTGGTTATCGCAGATCATGAGGAATTGTTGAAACATCGTCTTTTGGAGTATCATCTAACACTATATAATCATCTTCTTTCTTCTCATGTTGCTACAATAGATCTTTGTACAATACTTTCCCATTGACTATGACATCCCTACTTCTTATAATTTTATGATTTTCAAATTGCAAAGCCTGTAACCAAATTTATCAATGTTATATACAACAAATACACATTTCTTTGACTTAGCTTGTAGCTTGGTTCTATTTTCAGAATCTATATGGGAAAATGCTTCGCAACTAAAGAATTTGAGAAAAGAATAACTCACCTTCTTACCAGTCCATGCCTCTTCTAGAATACCACAGTCCAAAGGAGTAGAGGGACCTATATTAATTAAATATACAATATTATTGATTGTCTCTTCCCACATGTTTAAGGGAAACCCAACATGTAACCTCATGCTCCTTGCACACTCCATTATAGTCTTGCTCATGTGTTCAACCACTCCATTTTCTTGTAGAGTCCTTGGAACAATTTTCTCTCTATGAATACCATTAGTGGAGCAATAATCTTCAAATTCATGACTACAATACTCACCACCATTATGAGATCTGAGACATTCTAATTTCTTACCAATCTCATTTTCAACCAAGCATTTCTATTTCTTAAAAGTTTAAAATAGATTAGATTTTTGTCTAAGAAAATAAACTCATACTTTTCTAGTTGCATCATCAATAAATGTAACATAATAATGAGAGCCACCAAGGGAAGATACCTTAGCTGGTCCCCATACATATATATGCATAAGCTCTAATCTCTCACTTTTCTTTTCCTTCCCACTCTTCACAAAACTCACTCTATTTTGTTTTCCATACACACAACTTTCACAAAAATCCATATTAACACATTTTAGACCTAGTAAATTTTCTTTGAATGAAGTACTTTCATATTTTTTTCACTCATGTGCCCAAGTCTGTTGTGCCATAGCATTGTATCAGAAACTATAGAAACTGTTTGTTCTCCTTGCTCAACTGCAACAACTATTCTCGAACATTCATTTTTCTCTGAAACAATCAAAGTAGAAGAAAAAGTATGACTTGTACAAAGATATAAGGTGCCTACTTTCACAACTTTTTCTACTACAAAGGAACCTTTTGAAAACTTCCAATTTTTATCATTAAAAGTAACTACACAACCCTCATCACCAAGTTGCCCTATTGAAATTAAATTCCTACTCAGATTTGGAATATGTCTTACCTCATGTAGTAGCCAATGATTCTCATTCTGCAACTTAATCTTAAATTTTTCATTTCCAATAATCTGATAGCGTTCATTATCCCCCAAATAAACAAGCACAAAATTTCTTGTAACATAATCAATAAAATAACCTCTATGAGGTGTAGCATGAAATGAAGCACCAGAATCTAAAACTCATGAACCATTAACACTTTCTAAAGAAAGAAGTAAAACATCCTCTTTAGATTTGTTACCACATTTGCCTCCTTGTTCCCTAGTCCTGGTTTATCTCCATTTTTCTTTCGAGTCCAACAATCCTTCTTCTTATGCCCTAGTTTATCATAGTACCAAAAATCTCTTGGTCCTCTAGATTGAGACCTCTTTCCCTTTGACTTTCCTCTTGATTTCCCATGATTTCTAGAATTCTTAATCTTTCTCATTCATTCTACCTCTACTTTGTGCATTCAAAGAGATTCATAATGTAGATCCACCTGAGGTTTTTCTACAAGTTTCCTCACTCAGAATAACACCAATCACATCATCAAATTTTAGGGTATTAGATCTAGAAATAGTATTACTCACAACTATTACCAAGCCATTCTAGCTTTCAAGAAAAGAACACAAAATTAAGAGTGCCCTAATTTCTTCATCAAAATTAATAACCAGAGAAGATAAATGAATAGTAACAATAATAAACTCATTTAAATGATCTACAATAGATCCACCTTCTACCATCTTCATATTAAATAAGCACTTCATGAGAAATACCTTATTTAAAGCAGAGGGCTTTTTATACAATTTTGTTAGGGTTTGCATCAACTCTTTCATTGTCTTTGCTTTTGTAATGTTAAATGTCACTAATGGTGCCAGGCATAATTGAAAGCTTCCAAGTGCCTTTCTATCTAAAATCTCCAAATCCTTATCTATCATAGTTCCCTAATTCTTGGATTTTCCTTCCAATGGCTTCCATAAATCCTTTTGATAAAGATAGTCTTCCATTTGCATCTTCCATAACTGACATTTCTTCCCATTAAAATTTTCAACCTTTAGCTTACCCTCATTTTCCATCACTCCCACTCAACCATGAGACTTTCTTGTAGAGGATAACTAAGAAAAAACAACCTCGCTCTAATACTGCTAGTTAGAATTAACCCCAGACATAAATACAATTACATGCAAATATAAAAAATATCATGAAACAATAAATCACACAAAAGAGAACACAAGACACCAAGATTTAACTTGGTTCACCCAAACCCTAGGCTACCTCCACCAAACAACAAGTTCAATATTATTATGATCTAGTGACTACAACTTGATTACAATCCATAATCCCTTACAGCTCAATACTGCCACAAAAAGCAATTTTTTCATCACACATTATGAAAGATACCTAACCCTAAGAACTTTTATACAAGCATTTTCATTGCTTTAGGGTTATATTTAATTATTACATGTTGGCCCAAAATCCTGATAAAATTATGAAGTATGTCCAATACTTCCATGATTAGTCACCACAAACTAATAGGATGTGTTGACTAAATGCCAGGAAATGTTGGATTCTTTAGTAGAGTGTTTGAACAGGGTGTTGAGGCATTCAGACCTGTGAAAGGAGGCGAAGCTGCTGTTTGACTTAACGGATGTTGAAAAGGATGATGTGGAGGCTGGACCTGGGAAGCAAACTTTGTCAAACACAAAGAAGAAACAAAAGAGACTTAGACTGACCAACAAGACATCAAATAGGTCACCAAGAAGATACAAAGTATTTAGTAGGAGCTGGCAGACAAGGTGTAATCTTTAGCCTACTTCAATCTGCATTTTTGTTCTCTTTTTTGGTTTCATTTTCTCTTGTTAGGTAGTTTGTTGTGTCTCTCTAATTACTGGTTTTGGTGCTAGATTTACCCTATTTTTGTTGAAAATTATTGTGAGTATGTCTACTAGTCAGATTATTATTTTTCTTTGGGACTTTCAATTTATTATCTTTTTTGATAAAACAATTGGGGTTTCAGATCCCTTGTAAAAAACTTGTTTTAGCCATTATCAAAAAATTAAATAAAAGTAATCTAAACTAAAATTAAATAATTCTAAGTAAATAATATGATTAAATTTGATATTCGCACATTTAAGATATTTATATTGTTATTATTGTTATTATTGTGTTGAATTAATTTTCACCAATCAATAATAAATGTTTTTGAATAATTACAATATTTATAAAGTTTGATTATTTATTTATTAGTTTTATATATTATATAAATTACCTCATTTGCTCATTTGATTTTGTGTTATAGGAGCCTTTTCTTAAGGGTACTTCATATTATATTTTTTTCGACTAAATATTAGATAAATTGTATTTATGAATTGCTAAATAATAATCTATTTTACTATGAAATAATAAATATATAATTATATCACATAAAATTATATAATTATGTAAATATTCCTATTAACAATTTATAGATTACAACAAATTTTATCAAATTTCAATAAATATAAATTATATATATTATTATTATATTTTTAAAATATAAATATATATATATATATATATATATAAACATTTTATGTATAGTTATTATTATTTGTGTTTTAAATATATTATTATATAATATATAGAATACTATGTTATATGTCATTTATTATTGTTATATTTTAAACAATGTCAAAATATCTAAAATATTTACTTTATTAAATTATATATATATATTCTTAAATAAATATTATAGTTTCATATATTTAAAATATATTATTTATAATATATCTACAATCTTGTCATTTATAATACATATAACTTACAATTATAAATTTCATTTAAAACTTGTTATTAGAATTGATATTTTTAAATTTTATTATCAAATTAATACTTTGATTAAAATTACAATTATAAATTTCATTAAAAACTTGTTATTAGGAATTAATATTTTTAAACTTTCTTATCAAATTAATACTTTGTGCATAGTATCGATGTCAAATTTTTTAATTTCTGAAAAATATTTTTCTATAATTTAATTGGATAATCCATTTAAGTCTTATATTGGCTAGATTTGATGAACATTTCTAAGAATTATTTTTTATTAGTTGATTTGTTGGTGTTTAGTATTTGTTGAATATAAGTACATTGGTTTAGATTTTTAAAATTTTAATATTGTATTTTTTCCTAATATATTTTTGTCATTCATTTAATTGTTAAAAAAATAATATATGCTTATATTATGTAATCTTTTTTTTGAATTATAAATCAATTGATCAGAAAAAAAAAAAGGTTACAAAAACGAGAGAGGGGAAAGCATCACCCCGCCAAGACCACTAAAACAAGTAACCACTAACTATATACAACCATTGTAATATAGTAGTTTTCAAATGCATAATACAAAAAAAAGAAGAAGGAACAATCAATGAAGAACATCATTGTGATCATCAACCCAGGAGGTCCATCCTTGATCCCCCTCCATCTAGACAACTTTTTTCCTTTCCAAGACATGTGTGAAGAGTTGTAGCTGATAAAAAAAAGGGCCTCTAGTTTCTATGATTTCATTAATGAGCTTTTTAAGGGCATTGTCAAAAGCATCCTAGTTATCAACTATATTGGCCCATTGGAGACCATTCTTTATTTCATAAATAAACATGGTAGCATGGCCATCATGAAGTATTCTTTTCAACTTTTCTCTTTCAAGCCGAATCACACAACAATCCTGCTAGATGATTTTAAAACATATGAGTTTTTTAGAAAACCCCATAAGAACTCTTCCATCACCTTGAAATTTTTCCTTGTTTCTGAACTTCCAAATGAACCAAAGGATGTATGATGAGAGAATATTCCAAAAAAGGTTAGCATATTTTTTAAGACCAAGAATAGACCTATAATAATCTCAAACATAAAAACATGTTGAGTTAAAGATAAACCAAAAAGCCACCAAATTTCCCTAGCAAAAGAACATTCAAAGAAAATATATCTCATACTTTTAGGCATGTTACAAATATTGCAAGTACCACAAGCACCAAGATTAGTTTTAATAGGCAATCTATCCAACATCAACTGCCACCTAAAACATTTAATTTTGTGAGGGATAGGAGATTTCTAGCATTTGCTAAAGATTTTTTGCCATATGGGGGTATCAAAATTAACATACAATAAGGAGTTCAAATTATCCAGGATTTGAAGATTTTTATTGAGAATCTTATATATATGTCTTTGGACTTAACTCTAGGAAGGAGGGAACCATCATCCCAACGAAAGGTGAGGTATCTATGAGAGTCCACATCTGTGAACTGAGGAAGATTAAGAGAGGAATATGCACTTTTAATTATATTGAAAGTCCTTTTATGAGAAATAGGGATATCAAAATTACTACTGAGCATTTGCCAACTAATAAGATTATCATTATCGAGAACATCCATAAAACACTTGATACCTTTATTCTACTAATATCTAATAGAACATCCTTGAGTCAAGGCAAGAGGTTTTCCGTTGTGGTGAAGGTTCCACCAAATTGATTGTTCACCATGAAGAGAATTATAATTATCAAATCTAAAGTCATAGATGAATCCATGAACATGCTCCCAAGCCTTCCAAATAGATTTGAAGACCAAAGTACCCTTAATAGAAACTAAGAAGGAACCAACCACAAGATCACTAAAGGGGAGATTCTTCCAAGTTTTGGCCTGCTTAGGGACACCTCCTTGAATATCATTTCTAATGAGAACTTTCCATGGTTCCTGACCACCAAGGGCTTGGAAGATCCATTTGGCCACCAGGGAGATCTCTTGAAGCCTGGGTTCCTTCAAACTCAACCCACCAAGGTCTTTATCCACATGGCACCAACTTCATTTAACGTTATGAGCCTTTCTTTTCCCTCTCCCATTAGACTAGAGAAAGCTTTTGATAGCTTTTTGAATTCCATGAATCTGATCTAATTACTAAACATCAGAGTAGAAGAGTAGTATATGCTAAAAGAGGAGAGGATTTTTTGATAGACTTGGATCCTTCCACTAATGGAGACTACTCTATTATCACATATATTGAGTTTCTTAGTGATTCTCTCCTTGACCCAAGCCCACATTTCTTTAAGAGAGGGGGAAATAGAGAAGGGAATTCCTAAAAATCTCACAATTTTATGAGGACCCCCCCAAGAGAAGCCAAAGTGTTGAATCTAGATAGGGGGGTCATCATTCCAACCAAGAAGGATGGACTTAGATTTAGAAATATGAGCACTTGAGACCTTCTCAAAGAAATCAAGTTTAAGTGTAAGGTTATGAATATTGTGATCAAATAGCTCCAAAACAAGAGAAGTATCATCAGCAAATTGGATAGTAAGCAACTCAGAATCATCAAGAAGAGTGATACCATGAACCTTTGGAGAAAGGGTGTTGTACTTAAGAAGATAGAAGAGAGAATCAAAGGCAATAACAAAGAGGGACAGAGCCAGAGGGAAACCTTGCCTAATGGATCAGGAAAGGGGGATGGAGTGGGATAAGTTACCGTTAAATTCAATAAGAGAAAAAGCATCTTTTAAAAGGACTTGGATAAATCAACAAAATTCCTCAACAAATCAATAAGCCCTTAGCATAGTAAGAATGAACTCCCATTCAACTCTCTCATATGCTTTTTCAAAGTCAAGGAGAAACATAGCAGCATGCTGGTTAGATTCCTTAGCCCATTCCATAGCCTCCCAGCTAGTAATAAGGTTTCCAGGATATACCTCCCTTTAATGAAACTAGTCTGGGTAGAGCAAATAAACTTGGGAAGAATATTGACAAGTCTAGAAGCAAGGACTTAAGCAAGGATTTTATAGAAGACATTAAGGAGAGTGATGGGATGCCAGTTTTTTATAAGAGCTTTGTCACCATCCTTGGAAATTAGCTTAATGATTCCCATGTTGATGGAGTTTCCAAGAGTGCCCAAATCGAAAGCCTCTAAATAAAGTTCATGAAGATCTTTAGCAATCCACTCAATATTAGCCTTAAAGAATTATGTGGGAAGACCATCAGGGCCAAGAGCCTTGTCATCTTTAAGAGAATTAATGGCGTTGATGATTTCTTGAAGGGAAATTTCACATTTAAGAATAAGGGCATCATCCTCCGAGACTCTCTTAGGAATAATGGTTTTCCATTTTTCACAAATTTCTCTAGAGGCATTATAATCTTCTAATGAAAAGATATTCTTATAGAATTCCTCAAAGGCATGAATGATACCATTAATTTTAGTGATATCCTTGTTATCAACACAAATTCTATCAATCTTCTCTTTATCCTGCTTTTGCTTCAAAACATTGAAGAAGAATTTTGAACCTTTGTTATCATACTATAACTAGTTCTTCCTAGCTCTAACACAAGCACCCTTGACTTTGTATTGTTGGTGTTATCTTACAGCATTTCTAGCAAGCAAAATTTTTTTAGAGAGAGTCAGGGAGGTGGGATTAAGCTAGATTTCATGTTCAACAACCTAAAGTTTTTCATTTAGGAAATTTTTTTGGGCCCTTTAATCCTTGGTCTTCTTTTGACCAAGAGTTTGAAGAACTTTTTTCCAAGTGTTGACATTCAAATTCCATCGAGCATTATGGGAGGAAATTTTATTAAGTAAATTGAAGGATCTAACCATCTTAATGGCAATAAGAGAATCTTGGTCATGAGGAATGAAGGAGTTAAGAATGAACTTTTTATTCAAGGGATTACAATGATCGATAGAATTCCTAAAAGAGATAGAATAAATGATAGGAAGGTGATCAGACAGGGTGGTAGGGATGATAGTAATAGGCAAGCTCAGATGATTAGGGGAGAAGGAGAAGTGATTAGCATTAACATAAAATCTATCAAATCTTGAGTATATCTAGTTGTGTCCTTTCTAAATTTACACCAAGTATACGAAAGATCTGAATTCCCAGATTTCTTACCTTCTAGAGGGTCATAGAGGTTCATTTTCTGCTTGAGTTGATCCCAATACACCTTTTGTAGGGATTTCCATTGGAATGGCAAACCCCTTGATTTATCTTCCTGGTTCTCAATCATATTAAAGTCTCTAGCCAATATCTAGGGGATATTAGGGAGACCACATAACCATTTCCACATAAGCAACCTATCATTGGAATCATTAGGAGCATACAAAGAACAAACACCAAATTGGGAACCTTTAAGGTCAAAGGTAGCCCAAACACCATGGTTACAAGTAGAGGTGTGAATTTGAGATGTGTCTAGCCCAATAGGGATTAATAAGAAGAGCTACATCACCTTTACCCTTTTGGTGATTAGTGGAAATGTTGATAGCATCTCTCCAAATACAATCTAGAGCGACATTGAGGAGAAAGTCAATTGCCTTAATCTCTTGAAGCATCATAAAGTCAGTTTTCTTTTGACTCATCAAAACTCTTTTGACTATAGATTTTCTATCAGGAAACTCAAGTCCCCTTATATTCCATGATATGCACTTCATGATTAATGGTGATTAATAGCACTACTAGAGGAAGCAATAGGCTCTCCATTCTTCTTTTTGTTTTTAGAACCAAGAGGTCTACCTTTCTTTTTGGAAGAGTTAGGTCCCATTAGAAGGTCCTCATCATCCTCCAAATATTCGAGTTGAATATCTCTAGATTGAGAGTAATTTATACCACATATATCATCATTAATAAAGGATCCTGAAGGATTTGGATTAATTTATCTACAAGATTTGGTCTGGCATAAATCACCTCAATATAGGAGCTATCATCTAATTCATTTAAAATAGAGATAGTACGATTGGGGGTGTTATTATCAAGGGGGGTCCTTGTATCTGGAATAAGGTCAGGTGGTAATCTAACCATCTTTGAATTATTATTTCCATTAACAACGGAATCACACATAATAACATCCCCAATCCTACTGTTAAGATCAACTTGTTTCCTCTAAACTAAAATTGACTAAATTGAATTATTTTCAATCATAATATTGGAGTGCTCTAAGTTAATACTATCATTATCAATAGCAGGAACATTTTCAATTAGCAAAGCAGGTGAAGCCAATGTTGAGGAAGTGTTTGAGTTGTGATTCCTAGACTGAATTAGGTCTAAGATGAGTTGTTGAGCATTCTTACTTATGCTTTTTATTGTTAACAGTTTGGAAACCATCATTATCAGTTGGAGGAACAATTTTAGTAAGGGCATTGCAAATAATAGGATTATTTTTCTGGACATTGGCAACCTTAGGAGGGAAGGAAGTAGAGGTAGAGGACGACCTCAAAAAAGAGCCAAGGGGTGACCCACTATTTTCCTTACTCTTTCCAGGGCTGTCGATAGATTTTTTCTTATTAGGGTTATCAAACACATCAATAGCATTAAGTGTGTTCTAAATAGGAGGAACAACTTCATTGCTGGGAGTAATAGGATTAGTTTCCCCTGAATTGGGTTTATGTTTGTCTTTAGAAATAATAGGGAAATTCCTCCTAAGGTGCCCTTCCTTTTTGCAAAGAAAACATGTGTTCAACCCTCCAAGGATCTCAACAGCACAAGAGAAGTTATCACCATAGATATTAAGGTTTAGCCTTTGAGGGATATCAACTCCTAGCTTGATGTAGACAAGCATTCTAGCATCCAAGTTTGAAACCAATCTAGTAGTTTCATCCGTTTGAATAACGCTACCAAAAGGTTCCATTAATTAGGGAAGAAATCACCACAGAAAGGGGGGAACATCCTTAAGGATGACCCATCTTGGGTTGGATAAAGCAAGAACTTCTTCACAGATAAACTCCTAAGACCAAACAAGTGCCTGGAATGAGGATTTTCTAATCACCTAGTACTACCCTTTTAGGACTTCTAATTAAGATTCGTGGTTGTTGAAGAAAATAACATACAACCCTTTTTAAATTTGACGACAGAATGAGATCTTAAGCCCTAATTTAAGGTTCCATAAATTATGGAACTAGTCATCCAAGAATTTTCTAGATGGACATTTATCAACATCCACACAAGCAAAAAATATTGCAGTATCACTTAACCTAGTTTTCTCTAGGATAATTTCCTTCATCGTATCATCATTGGGCAAAAAGACAAAATCTTCCAAGGCAATGTAGGATTTCTTACCTTGTTTTCTTGATCCTTCTCCTCCAACCACTTGAAGAAACCTCACATTAGAGGAGATTCCATTGTTGGCGAGGGCTACGGTTTCCGTGAAAGTCTTAGTAGGTGGTCAATTTTCTAAAGGGTTATTAGCAATAGAGGTTGGATTAGCCCCTCCAAACACCATGCCAGTAGATGTCGGAGGCAAGATACAGGTAGCCAAAGCCAAATTAGCGTTTAAAGAAGGCATTCCCACATTAGGTCTGTTGGATTTGGACTCCATAAAAGAAAACAATACAAAATAAGCAGAGAGTCTTTAATTAAGGGGAGAGAAAAGAAAACCATGTGGAGGAGAGATCTCCACAAAATTGCCTTTCTGCCCGAGTCTGTCACATCAAGGGGTTCGCAACTATCTTCCACATTCGTTGCAAAAATTTGCTAATTCGCTCCAAAATTCGCTAATCACTAAGAAATATTATTATATATTGTTATTATAGACTTTTTGTTAATTATAATTTATTTACATATATATAATAGAAAAAATAATTATAAATTTATAAATAAAATTAAAATTAAAATTAATTATACTTTATAATTAATATAATTATAAAAATAAACTCTTTATTATTACAATTATCAATATAAAAAATTATAACTATATAATACTTTTATTAATTAAAATATATTATATATTATAATAAATTTATTAAATTAAATCTTGATTTATAAAAAGGGAGGCACTAAGCCATTATGTGGTACAATTATAAATATTATTAATAATTACATAATAAAGCTCATTTTGAGCTAACGCAAATACTGACCATTATGTGACAGTTGTTATATATATAGACATTGTTTGTAATAGCTTAGATGATGATATCATATGAGCAACAAGCACACGTTATTATGAATGTCATTATTGTTGACTATTGTCCCTCACCACTCATTCTGTTTCTGTAATTATGCATGACCACTCGATAAGTGGGTGGGCAGCTCTGTTTGTTTTATGCAATTCTGATCAAACTGAAATTACACTCAACGTTGATTTCTAAGTTTTCAGAAGATAGAACAGATAAAAAATTGATACCATATTCTGGTATTTAGCTCTGAGTCCAAACAATAAAACTGAGAATTTGTTTATTGGAAATCCCTAAGACATATCAGAAAAAAGAAGCACATAAAAAAAATTAATTGCCTTATCTGAAATTGAAGAATCGATTCAAGCAACAGAGCTGAGAATACATTGAAGGAGAAAAAAATCTCAAAACCATACCAGAAGAGCGTACAAAACTGATACCATATTCCAAAATTGAGGCTATTTTTCAATATATATATCCAGGTATCAGAGTCCATAATTGCATTAAAAAAATCCCATATATGAAGTTAATCGATTCTACCCAACAACTAGTGATAATATTCAAACAATCTACTCAAACCCCCAAAAGAATAAAGAATTCACAGCTGTGTATCTATCTACGGGGAAGACAAATCTCCATCAAGAAAGTTCAACAAGAAGGAACCCTTACACTTTGGACAACTATCATCTCTCCTACATACCATATAATACATCAAGCATCTTACACACCCAACAAGCCTCATGCCAGACTCTACTTCTGATGCACTACTATCACTGCAACAATTATTGATATAGTTGCCACTGCTTTCACTACCACATTTGGAGGAATGAGTGGTGGACAAATTCAATTTAAGGTCTAGTCTTTTATCTTCTTCTTCACTTGAATTGAACCCCAACCTTTTCTTTCTTTGATAGTTCATAGAGCTTACACCAGCTCCTTCTACTGAATTCAGATAATACGCTGTTCCAGCCTGCGCCATGACACACACAATCAAGAAATTATTATTTGTTACTAATATATTGATTTATTAATAGAAAAGGACTATTCATCAAAAAAAAGTAATTTGAAGGACAGATATATTCTAACCTAAATATTAGAAAGATTTGAACAATGTTTTACCTTTAAATCTAGACACTTGTCTATGCCAAGGTGAAGGCATTGGCTTGGACCCAAATTAAGCGGATCGCCTTCTATTGACTCCAATTCAATGGATTCTAATCCACATGAAGATGAAGAAGATGGCGAATTTCTTGGACTGCTTCCCAAAAGATTTAAAGTTACTGGGTTCCTTTCCTTATTAAAATATACCACTTTCTGCTTCTCTTCACTCCATGTTTTAAGCCTTTTGCTTGCTTTCTCAACAGCCATCCTTCATTAAATTATCACAGAGAATGAATGAGTTACAATGGTGCAAAGGGTATTTATAAATAATAATAAAATTCACACCACATGTTGTAGGTGAACTCTAAAATTCAGAGGAGATTGCAATGCTGGTTCTTGTGTGTGGTTGTTTTAGGGTCTACACATGCCATTAAATTTTGGAATGTGATTGATGGGACTAGACGGTAGAGATAATGAATATTTCAAGTTTCTTATTGACGGGTTATTCATTACTTCCCACGCATTGCTTTTCAAACTTGTTAGTATGTCTTTATCATTAGCTGGGTGCCATTTATGACAAGTTGATACCAAAACTATAACATTAAATAGTTTCATGGGAAAATTGTGTGCTCTTCAATTTCAAATTAACTACCCAACCTGTAAGATTGGCTTCACATCACTGTGACAGCTCAACCAACCTTTAAAGTTCATGACTTTTTCTTCCCAAATATCAAAGGTTCTCGAAGCCATACACACATTTATGCTAAACAAAGAATTATAATTGATGGACTGATTATAGAACTATTACATTCATGTACTTCACTCAAAATCATAAATTAGTTCTATAATATTGATATTGAACGTTTATATGGTATCAAATTGAAATGACAAATGTTACACCACCATCTAAGATGTTGCTCCACATCAACGTTGATAAGTAGGTAAATTAGTTTATAATACTGACACTGAACGTTTATACGGTAACTAATTGAAATGACAAATGCTACAGCACCATCTAAGATGATGCCCCACATCAACGTTGCGATGTAGGACATGGGCAGCAACTCCTCTCTTTTTAGAAAATTTAAACGCGAAAATATCCCTTTTTCATGAAATGCTTAGGTTAAGATAGAAGTTGTGCATATGTGGGTGGCCAGTAAATACTCCGTAGCATCTATATTTTTAAAGGGACGTGGATAATTGTCACACAATTAGAAGAGTTGTTAGACTTAATGTGTTATTTAAGTAGAAGAGTTGTTAATGTGTACTTGCGTAATAATGTTATGACCTAAGTATAAATTGGAATTGATAAAGGGATGTGCATAATTTTGACACAATTTAATTATTTCCGTACAATAGCTGTTGGACTTAATGTGTAGTTAGGTAACAATGTTATGAGGTGAGTATACATTGGAATTGATAAATAGTATACAATTTGACTTGTGGAAATTATCTCCTATTTATCACTTGATAAGCTTAAGGGGCTTTCTAATCAATGGTTCATAAGGCACAACACTTGGTGAAAGTTTTGCAAATGGGGTTGCAAGCTTTGGGTTTAACTATGGAGGAAACTCTATAGTTAAGCACGCTCAGGCTGGAGTAGTATTGGGATGGGTGACCTCTCGGGAAGTCCCGGTGCTTCACCCCTGTGAGCATCACCTAGATCCAATGAGTGCTAAGTGTTCCATTTATTCTCGTGAGAAATGGATTCATGTTGAATCACTACTCATGAAACATGGGTCAATGAGTTTGACTCAAAATCACACAGTTAAATGCTGATATTCACATCACAATTTGACTTGCTGTGGAAATTATCTCCTACTTATCAATACCTTTTTTACTTCTTTTTTTCTTTAATGAATAGACCTTTTCCATTAATTAAAATTTAAAGATACATATTCACAAAAAAAGGGCCAGGGGATACAAGATCACCCTGCAAGTTCAAATGGTCCAAGGTCGGAGATCAACTATTCATCAAAAAATATATATATAAGCAAAAACATAAAGGCTTTAGGCTACAAGAGCAGTGCCAGCCAAAGGAGGGTCTTTATTGTCAGAACCCCATAGATCCTTCAGGTTAGTGGTTGGCTTAGGGGGAGCCCAACCATTAGCATCAACAACATCATTATCATCATCATTTTCTTTATCTTCCTCATCCCTGTGAGGAGAAATGGCTAAATCTAGATGAGGGAAAGCCCACTTGAGGTCACGGTGAGCCGACGACCAACCCACATCAACAGCAATAGGAGGAGCCACCAAAGACCAACCCAAGACCAGCCCACAAGGAGGCGATGTCAAGTGGCGATGGCCATGAAAACCACTCTGGGAGAGTGGCGATGAGGCTGCGACCTGGGGGTTTGTGAGCAGCGAGCAGATCTGCTCCGGCCTCACTAGTGACCATGAGAAGGAGTGCGGTCACTGGGAAAAACATCTGGAGGTACTTGAGAAACTGTACAAGGGGCATTTCTTTAGCGAGCAAGTATCTCCTGCAAGTGAGCCACCTCCAATGCAACTTTTTCAGTTTGTACGTGTATCTACAATATGACATTATTAAATATACGTGCTTTAGAGTATATAGCAACATGAATATCCAGAAATTTGAGAGAAAATAAAACAACATTGTGATCTTTCCAAATTGTAAACAAAATCTCCATTCTGAAGGCATGCCAAATCTAGGCATATCTAAAAGGGAGTCTAGGAGCATCACCCAAAACCACCATATGCTAAGTGAAAACCTCTAGATGAAAAGGTCTGGAAAAATCATAAATCTAGAGCCAATAATTTTAGGCTCATTTGCAAAACCAAATAATATGTAGGAAGCTTTCAGTTTGACCACAAAAGGGCATCTAGGATCTAGAACTCCCAGATGTCAGAGTCAAGGACCCAACGGTAAGCCCTGGAAAAGGAGACACTAGGTGAAGTGAGTAATCTTTGGCTCTGTAATGGTATGCCAGATAATGGAAAATCTAAGACTCCAAGTCTTATGAGAAGAATGCAAATGTCAATGCTGAGCTTGAGAGTATCAACCATCAGAAGATGGGAGCAGCCACCAATACTCCAACCTAGGTTTGTAACTAGTCATTGGAGTGGCAGGATACCACTTCCAATCTTTCCACCAAGGGTTAGATGAGTGAATTCCAAGCTTGTGTAACAAATTGGGAGGGATCGCATCTGAACGGAGAATCTTATACTGCACCTGCAGATCCTCCCATGACTAAAGGCTCATAGTAATCGTGGAGAATAATTGTTTAGGTGTTTTAATACTGCTACAAAATAAATGCAAAGCACTAGCTCCTTGAATCTTGGCTAAAGGCACACCTTGAGTGGCAAACAAGGGTGACCACCAAAGGTTTTGTTGATTCATTGAAAGGCCATCTCTGAGCCCATTACCAGCCTAGCAAAATCATGGCTTGATGGATTCCCAGGATTTCCAAATGCTCTTAGCAACAAAAGTGCCCTAAATCTAAATAGGTTTAGAAGTCACAGGAAGGGTTTGAAAGCCAATCCCCTTCCAGGTCGGCTAGTTAACTAGAAAGCCTGAAGAAATGTAGTGCCATAACAAAATTTTCTAGCCCTCATTTCTAGTGAGAGCTTGTGTGACCCACTTGGCACAGAGGGCTATCCTCTATTTGCGAGTGGAAAAAAATCCAAGGCCACTAGAATCTTTGGGAAAACAACAGAAATCTTAGGCAACTCTATGAAATCCACGATGCATAGTATCAGAGGCCCAGAGAAAGTCCTAGAGAAGACATTCAAGCTTAAGGTACGAGGCTTTGGAGGGAGCCCAACATGAAGAATAGTACACATGTGTAATAGCAAGCACTTTGGAACAAATTTGGAACTTCCCCACAAGTGAAAGAGGATTAGTGATCCAATATTCTAGCTTCTTCTCAATTCAGGCAAGCATAGTGTTCCATAACTCCATAAGAGATGCTTGAAAAGAAAGGGAATGCCGAAGAATTAAAATATTTCACCATTTTGGATCCATTTCCACCCATACCGCTGTAACCACTAAGGGCTTGACAGGAAGGATTATCAATAGAAAAGGGGTTTGTGCCATTGAATAGCATACCCTAAAGCAAGGCAAAAGGTATCCAAGCACTGCAAAGCATTGACAATGTTCTCCTCATCCTCAATCAAAGTGAGGATAGAGTCATCTACAAAATGACCATTAAGCAATGAAGTGGTTGACTCTAGTAGAGAAATGCCACACACTAGACCTTGTGATATGGCATTGGAAAGAAGATAACCAAAGCCCTTGGTTGCCAAAACATAGAGAGAAGGTGAAAGAGGAAAACCTTGACAAATAGACCTAAAGAGCCCGAAAGCTTTAGACTATCATCCATTGATGGTGATGCAAGCAGAGGCATCCCCAAAAAGCATCTATATTGACTGTCGAAAGACTATGCCAAAACCCAGAGCTTGAAACATAGCTAAAATAAAAGGCCATTCAAGTTGATCATATGCTTTGGAAAAATCAATCTTGAGGAATAAGGTATGTTGTTTGAATTGCCTTCCCATTCCATACCTTGCCAGACATCAATAATGTTGTCCAAGATATCGTGGGATTTGATAAAACTAGTTTGTTCAGGGTAAGCAATTTGAGGGAGAAAATGCCAAATTTTAAGAGAGAAGGCTTTGGCAATGATCTTGTAGGAGACATTCAACAAAATGATGGGCCTCTAGTTGCAAATTTCTTCAGGATCACCATCTTTAGGTATGAATTTAATATTCCCTTTATTAAGATGTTGCTTAATGAATTAGAGTTGTATGCTTCATGATAAACATGAAGCAAATCAAGGCCAATGTCATCCCAAAGCATATTATAAAACTCACACAGGAAGCCATCACATCTAAGGGCTTTTTCATCATCCATGGAAAGAATAGCTTCCTTCATGTCCACAAGCATTAGCTTTTTCTTACAAAAGGCATATTGCTCAAGAGAAAGCCTATTGGGAGTAATAGCAAGGCAGGATTGTAATGCTTGATCACATGCAATAGAGGGCCTCTAAGCCATAAAAATATACTCATAATAATGTAAAAATTCCTAGAGGATGTTTTGCAGGTCGATGAGAACCTGTTGATCTTCTTGGATGCATTTAATATCCACCACAAAATGACGAGCCCTCATAGCATTAAAAAAATCCTTGGAAGCCTGATCACCGACCTCCAACAAATGGAGATGGACCTTGATCTAAATTCCTTGATCGGTGTAGTTGTTTGCAACCTATTTCTAGTGTCGAAGGTTGGCAAGCTAAACTTGGAGATCCGTATCAAATGGATTCATGGCAAGAGCCTCTAAGGCCATACACAAATCTTGAGTAATGGCTTCATAAGATCTCTTATAATACATAGCCAACTGTCTAGCATAAATGCAAAGAAATATCTCAATACAAAGGATAGCATCATTCCAGCATTAAAACCATCCAAAATGAGTGTGGGGCTGAGGCTCAAGATTCAAAACACCTAGGATGTCTGCAATAGTTCACGGATGGGACAACAAGGAAGTGTTGAGGTAAAACTAGGTTGTACACAAACGTGGATGAGCTATTTTCCAGGTGATAGAAAATAGAATGGGGGAGTGATTTGACATCATCACATCTGGCAAGAGAGTGATAGGTAGTGCATGCTTTTGAGAGAAGGGAAAAATGGACTACGCATAAATCATATCCCTATCAAGTCACTTGAAGACTCTGCCAGACCTAGCTCAAAAATTGGACCAAGTATGCCAAATCCCATTTGGGTGGCGACAGCTAGCATTAGGATAAAAAAGGTTTAGCTTGTTCCACATGTAAAACCAAGCCTCCCATTCACTAGCTACCCATCAAAAATTGAGAAGAGTTTCCTTGTCAGAGACCAGCTCAAACATGTTAAAATTACCACAAAAAACCTAGGTCATAGGTGGCAAATGATCTGCCAACCAATACCACAAGTGTGAGTGATCAACAACATCATTAGGGGCATAATTGTTAACAATACCAAAAGAGTGATTCTGAAAAGACAAAAAAGTCCAAATCATCCTGTGTAGAGGGTCAAAACCATGCAAAATAACAGAGGAAATTAAACAAGGGGAGAGAAGAGTAAAAACACCACCTCGACCAACTTTATGTTGAGAAGCAAACATGATAGCATTTGGCCAACTAGAACAACAAGCTGAGGTGAGAAGAAACCCAACAACTTTAATTCCTAAAGATAAAGCACACCAAGATCAAATCAATGCTTGGTATCGTGAACAAAATATTTTGTATGGAGGTCTGTCAACCCCTGCACATTCCATGAAAGGTAATTCATGATAACCCAACTTGCATGTCATCCTTGTCCCCAAGAGAGGAGAATCTATTGTGCAAAAATGAGGGAGCCTCAAATGAGTAGTCATCAAGAGCAATGATCCTCTGAATCTTCTCCCCATTATCAACAAACTCATCATGGCCATTTAGGCTGCAAGACTGACGTAGCATTTGTTGAGCAATCATCAATGTCACTTGCGGTGCTCAAGTCCTAAGAGGGTGGAGATCTAGGGTATGTATGCCCATTTTCCCCTATCCTATAGGGTTTGAAATAGGAGGTGGAGGGAGCTATGGAATTGAAGATTATATTGTTATCTGGCTTGAGGTAGATCTACCTTTATCCATACGCAAAGTGCTCGCTTTAGCCATAGCTGAACCCTTCCCTTTTTTCACCACCATAGTCCATTCATCTTTCTTGATAGTTGTAGCAGGCTTAGCTTTCAAAATAGGGGGCAATTATAGTCCAACAAGGGACAATCCCTAATCTTATGCTCAGCTAACTGGCACTGATAGTAGGTATTCAGATGGTTAAGGTAAAGCACCTTCTGATAAAGGTGGTACCACCTACCTTGATTTTCATTGTATCTTTGAGGTCCCCAAATAGGTAGAACTCAACACAAACCCTATGCTATGGTCGAGCTTGAAAAAATTATCCAGTTCAAGGCACACAACCTTGCCGATGATTTTCACAATAGTGGTTAAAGAGGACCAGCAAGGAGTGGGAAGCCCAGGGAACTCTACCCTAATTAGCACCTTAAGCTTTCGATCATTAAAAACAACAAAATCTCATGACCAACATTGAAAAACTAAGAGGGACAACTTGACAGTCTAGGGACCTCACACAAAAGAATGTTCATCATGGCCTGCATTGCCAAAGTGAAAAAGAAAAAAGCCTTTGGTAAGGTTTGGGACACCTTCAAGGTGAACACTTTGAGGTGTCCAAACCTTGGAAACCCATTCTTGTAGCATGCTTTCAAAAGGAGTACGACCCACAAAATTCCCAATGAGGGTTTGTTATTCTAGCCATGTGCATGTACTATCAAAATCCTTGACATTCAAAATAATATCAGGAGAGGAATTACCTCATGAAAAACCTTGGGTACGAACTTGCATGGGTGCTTGGTCGGTGGAGCCATTCTCTCCAGTAGAAACAACAACTCTAGCTCCAGCATCAACTGTTGGGCTAGAGAAGGCCAAGCTCATTATAAATGAAAGCTTGTTCCTATAGTAAATGCAGTTTGAGAGATGACAGAAACTGGCAAGCATTTAGATAGAGGCCATACAAACCCTAGTAGAGCTCATCTCTCTCTTTTTAAAATTTTTGCAAGTGATTTTTCATAATTAGTTTTTGTACTTCAAAATATATTAAGATATTGATATGGAGGGGAAAATGATATAAATAATTGGTTACAAAGAATAAAGGAGTGTGGACAATAATCAATTACAAATTAAAAATTAAATTATCTTGCTTCAAACTTTCTGTTGAAGTTCCACATTTAATGGCACAATACAAAGAAAAGAATAAAATTTATAAATAGAGTAAACATTAGTAACTTAGAGTGTTAGATAACATATTTGAGAAGAGTTACAATAATGAAAATTGAGAAATGCATAAATAGATTTCCCCCACTTTTTTGAGTTATAGTCATAATATAGTAAAGTTGGTAGAAAGCATGTAACTTACATAAAGAAATTGAAGGGACAGTGCAATACAAGAGTATAGCATAAGGAAGCAAATGTACATGAACAAGCTTCCTGCACTAATGTAAGAAAATAATAGTAATAAACTCATGGCATAGTGATTATCATAGGGAATGTTGGAATTACAAGTGGGAAGAGAGTAAATTTTTGAGGGGTGGAGGGGTGAATCAAGAGTTTAAAATTGGACCTATAAAACTTTCACCATTCATTCATCACATGCATTAATATACTGAAATAACATGTAAAGCATATCCATCAATTATGCAAACATGTAATCAAACACAGACATAACACCATATATGATTACCCAAAATCCCTCCAAGTAAGAAGGCAAAATTGGGGTGGGGATGACACCCACAATTTTTCACTATTGTAGCAATAAAGTGTATCCAATGAAAGTTACAATGATTTGACCATGAATTATAGTCTTCCCTATGAAAGGCTTGCCATATTAAATTGCTTACAAAGATTGTTAAGTCCCACCTTGTTAGAGGATTTCAACACCCTATTAAAAGTGTGCTTGGTTAGAGGCCTTCAACTTACAATTAAGTAAGCACCCTGTTAAAGGATTTCATACAGCTTGTTAGGACTACTCTATGAAGAGATTTAACTAAAATCACCTATCAAAATGTCTTAGCATAGATCTTATGGTTGGCAATTGCTTGCCTGATAACAGATCACCTCTACACAATCTCTAATTGATCCTTCTTGATCTAACATGTCAATGTTGTATCCTTCTATCCTTTGTTCTTCTTTAACTAATTCTACAAACTATCTTGTTCACTCTTCCAATTTGATCATTCACCCATCATACATTGTCATTTCATTGTTAAGAGTTTAGGGTTTCATCCTCCTTAAGAAGACTTTGGTGGCTTAGGGTTAGGTATGAATCTATGGCTGAGATTTATCCATTTTGCTGCTTAAACCTTCCCATTTTCTGATTAGCTGGATGTAATTACATAGGGAATCCAAATATAGATTCATCCTTATCTCCAAGAGATCGTAATCTATCCTTAAGTTAGCTCAGAAATGGTTTACATAGTTGTTTGTGCCATTTGAAACAAATATGTCAAAACTGTATCACTCAACATATGAAGTCACTGATGCTCGGCATGCACTGTATTGTTGCTTCTGACTCGGCCTGCATTACTTGACATCCATTGTTTATTGGACACTTGAATCACTTGGCATGGTCTATCTTCTCAACACCTGAGCGACTTAGCACACAAGTGACTCGACACTCATTGCAACTCAACATGGTCTAATATTTACATGTTGTGCTCAACATGTATTACTCATTCAACATGAACTGAATAAATGGCTTAAGTGTGTTGACACCCACTTGTCAAAACCAATCTGAGATCAACAATCTCCCCCTTTAACATGAGTGTCAAAAAAACTTAAATATACAATATTATCCTTGACTTCTCAACCATAACATATCCATGACTTAGCTTATACACAAGACTTTCCAAATTTCCAAATTCTATAATAACCTATATACCTCAAAATTGATAACTTCCCCTAGAAGTTAATGTGTCTAATTTGTATCAAAAATTTGTTCTTCTCTCTGACTTCAATGTACTGTATCTAATACTCTTTCATCTGATATGCTCTATCTTAGCTGATATCTCTGTCTTAGCTAATATCTCTGTCTATTTATTTCTTTCCTCTTCAAAAATGAATCTCCAAAAATGTATATCACCCCAATGATATAACTTTGCTATATGCTCCCCCTTTTTTCATTCTCTCCCATACTTTATCTTTCTTTGTTTCTATCTCCTCTTTATTCTTCCCATTTATTGTATCTCCCTTTGTTCATACTCTTCCCCATGGTTTATTTCTCCCACTTTTTGACACTTATGTCAAATGGGCTATACACTTATAGTGTGTCTATCGAAAAAGGATTTATGGATTTCCATTATGATTTTGAGACCTGCATCCCAGTTGTCACATGCAACATCCAATGACTTGATTTGGGTTGCAAGCTCGACAACAACGTGCACTAGGCCATCTAAGATAGAAAGATTGGGGTCTTTCTTCAGTAGGGTCTCAGTATAACCTAGTTCCTTGTACAATATTTCCATGTGTGGGGTAAGGGATGCCTGTATGCATGTCAATTTGGCTCTTGTACTATCCTCATTAACTATTAATATAGCTAATTGACTTTTTGTCTGAAGCAATGTTCTAAAGTGCTTCTCAGTTTGAGCTAGGTTCTATGGTAGGCTAGTACATGATATGTTAAGGTTTCTCTCTAGACTCAAAATATGGTTCTTGGTCTCTTGAGTGAAGAGTGTAGGATCACAAAACTTTGTGTACAATGAGAATATGTTCTCAAGTACCTTCTTGACCTCTTCAACTTTAGTTGCCAATGCAATTTGAGTAAATGCTATTTTAGTTGATATTTTCTCATTCACCTTTCCTTGGAACTTTTTCTCAAACCATTTTAAGAGTTTTGTAGCTATATCAAGGTCTTCATTACTAATATTTTCCACTATATCTATCAGTTGTTCTATTAGTGGCTTGGTCTTTTTGGGAGTTGGTAGGATGAATGAATCTAAAAAGATGTCTTGAAGTTCTTTGTTCTACCCATGTTCTCTCTTGAGCATTTCTTGATGCTTTTTCTTCTCTAAGGCTTGTTGTAATATGTCTATTTGTTCCAATTCCATTGTATCATATTCAAACTTTAGAATTACAATTTTTTCATCAAGGCTTATGTCTTCATGGTGAATTACCTTCCCAACCTTTGATGAACTAGGGCTTGCCACTGAAATTGGAAATGGTATGGCTTTTGTGCTCGGCTTCTAAAGAACCTGTGTAGAAGGACTGCCAGATGTTGGTAGAGTTACTAATGCTTGGATGGCTTCTTGTTCCTTCACCTTAGGTGTTTTCTCATGTTCTTCAGGCTTGCCCTAATATGACACTATGACTTGAATATCACCTTGTTCTCGTGCTTTAGGTAAAAATGAATCTATTTCTCCTATTTTCTATTGTCCTATACTATCTTTTTCTTCTACTTACTTCTTCTTAATAGTATCAACTTTGACATGTATATCAACCTTAGTAGATGTGTCTATTGTTGTTTGAATTGAAGGTTGTAAATTAAAGGGATGATAGAAGGTGGTTCTTATGTGTTTACCTTTTCCCTTGTGAGCCTAGTTACTGCCTTTTTCAATTCTTCTACAATGACCCTTGGAGTGTAGATTGGTCTAGAATCTATTTCAAATCTTCTACAGTAAGTGGATTGATATTCTGAGCTAAAGTATCAAAAACATCCTTTATAGTTATGGTCTTAGTAGTTGTACTTGTGACATGTGGGGGACTGACACTCAACACTAGTGTGTCTTGCACACTCTGTTCATTTTGCTGTTGTTTAGTTGTTGCCTTGTCATCAGTTTGTTTTTCAGTTTCCTCCCCAATTGTATCATCTTTCTTATCATCATCTTTTCTTTTTAATCACCATTTTTATCATCTTTATCATCTTGTTTACCCTCTAAAGGGTGAAATTCTCCTTGTTTCACAGTGGTCAATCCATAGATAAGTTTCCATATTTGGGTTGATTTCTTGATCACATCTTTAATATTATTTTGAAGAATGTTGAAGGCTCTATATTTGGGTGTAAACCTAACAACATATATTTTGACATCCTTAGAAATTTTTCCCTTTGTTAGCTCTGGCATCACTTGAGCTAACGTGCTTTCTCTAATCTACATTTCTAAATTCAAATAGTAATACCATTTTTGCTCAACAATACCATATAAACCTTTTAGTATTGTGTTGGAAAACTCTAGTGGAGTGTTCTTAAACTTAGACATCATGGCATACAATGCCTCTTCCACTTGATTCTTCTCTTCTTTCCCAAGTTGATCAAAATGAATATGCTTTAGACTAGATAAATCTACATTGCTTTTGATATTTTTACATAAATTTTCAAGATCGAACAGGGGATTATGACTTACCACTTTAAATTGATTATTTTCATCTGATTTTGTCCTTTCGTCATCTGAATCTGGCTATGCAACATATTTTCTTCTTCTTTTTTTTGCACTTGGCCACCTTGCTCTATTTTCTTGGTCTTTTCCTTGGCCTTTTGAGTTGTTGCTCATGTTTTGGCCTTAGTGGTAGGAGGTGTTGGCTTGGCTAGGCTTGGTTTGACAATTTTCTTGCATGAGTAAGTGCTTCCTCAACTTCTTCTCCCTCAGCACCTTTTCTTTCCTTCTCTTCCTTATCCTCTCCCATGCCTTGAGTCAATGCAAGACGTTCTTGTTCTTTTTTGTCCTCTTCATCCTCTTCTTCTTCTTCCTCTTCCTCAGCTTCTTGACCAACTTATCTTTCTTTTTGAGTGTGGAGGCATTTTTCAACTCCATGGTAATATTTGATTTCACCATTTCATAGTTGCCAAATATCTTTGCACTTTTATCAATTTCTTCTGCTAGGAGATTTGCGATGGGTATTGAAGCTTCATCAACATTAATTTCCTACCCAAGTGGTCTTAACCATCTAACCCTTGGTGTGATAACTTGCACAAAAGTGTAATCAGCATCAACAAGAAAATATATGTCATTATAATGTTATTCAATGAAAGAAATTGGTATCCTTATTCTTTCTTTCATTGATTTCTTAAAGTCTTCAAAATACCTTGTCATCGATGTTTCAAAATTTTCTCCCATCTGTTCGATATACTCATTGATCTGCACTACAATTGACCTATTGGTCTTCCATCCTATAGTACCAAAAGAGGGAAATATATTATGTACATAAAAGAATATGCAAACTAGAATTGAACCAAATTTACATTATACAATCTTTTTTTTCCTGATAGATCCAAGATTTTACATAAATTGTTGTAGTTGTAGCTCTGCTAGATCATAAGTATGATCTTTTTTTAAAATTTTGTAGCCAACATCCTTAGCTATGTAGGGTACACTATTCAATCTACTAGATTGATAGAATTTATGAGAGATTACCCTTACAAAAAATTTTAGTAGTGGATCAATGATGGTTTCTATGGTCATGCCTCTTTTATTCCAAACTACTCCAGTGTTCTTCTCAATTACTTCCTTGTAGTCACTTATGAGTGTCTTTGGCTGATCTAGGGTTGGATAACTAGTAACCCCATGAATTATTTTCTTTGTGATCTTGATAGGTCCTCCTTCTAGCCATAAAGAACCGTCATGAATTTGGCTTAGAACAATTTGTATCCACTCAATTTTAAACACATTTGGAAATTATATGGCTCATGTCAAACCCCTTTTCTCCATGATTTTATATTCCTCCTTCAAAACACCATTCTCACACAATCTATCATATGCATCTCTAATTTCCATATCTCCTATACCTCCTATTTTGCATTTATAAAACTTCCTTACATCTTGTACCATAATAAAATTTGGCTGGATCATTAAAAAAGTGCAAGGATCTTGTTTATAGGCTATGTTAGGAATGGCCTTAAATATGGGTTGTTTCACTTCATTATTGACAAGCTAAACATTCAAAACTTCCTCCCCTTCTACATTTTTTGAACTAGATGCCATTTTTTCAAACTAGGGTTTATACAAAAGTAAACTACATAGCTCAGCTTATGATAAATACCTTGTGAAATCTACTTGCTCTTACTTGAATTCAAAATGATGAATAATGAGTAGAAATCAATCATATACCCTTTGAAAACCTTGTATTTAATTCTTAGTTCTTATACAACTATAAACTCAACATCAACCAATTTTTGGGTTCACTCGGCATCTATTAGATGTTTCCATCACCTAGCAGCTACTACAAGTCTGACATCAACCAAATAGTCTAGCAGCTCGGCATCAACTAGCATTCCACTCGACATACATATGAAACTTTTCATACTTGACAACAACATGAAAAATTTGAAGATTTAACTTGATTTTTCAACAACATCTTGCATCTTTATTCATGCTAATGTATTCTTTTTAGTACTATCTCCTTTTGAAACTCATGTATGATATAACGATTGAATATCAATCCCACATACCTCTTGATTGCCTAGTTTGATGAGGTGTGATCACTTGACCCTTTGGGTGAAGTGATCCCTTCTCCATTTGATGTGCTGCAAACATCTTTCTTTTTCCATGTGTTTCTCATCTCATCTCTGATGTGTTCAACATCTACTTGCCTTTTCCTTTATCAAATCCACAACTTGGTGCTTTTGACCTAGTTGGACAATGCTTGCTGATGTGACCTATCTTCAAACAGCTAAAACATGTAATTTGACTCAACCACCTTTTTTAGTTACCTCTAATGTGTGTCATAATGCAATTCTCAGCAATATGTCCATATTCTTGACAATAGTGATAGCTATATCTTGTATTATAATCCCAATTATAGAAGTTTCCATTGTTTCTTACCTTTGTTGGCCTGTTTGATGACCACATGGATTTGGATCTACATTCAAAAGCTCTATGTCCATACTTTTGATAGTTGTAGCAATATCCTTCAAATCTTTTATGCATGGTCCCAATTTTGCATTCATGTGCCTAATGACCTTGCTTGTTGCACTTATGACAATGAGTCATGTCCTTAGGCTTGACATTTTGATTTGTATTCTTGATCCTACACACATTAGTAGTACGTCCTTTCTTACCATACTTATGAAAATTAGGTTTTGAGTTCTTACCTTTGATGTTCCTTTCTTCAACAACTTTGGATGATTCTCCTTCTTTAGTGCTTGTGTAGCCTAATCTTGATGTATCTTTGTTGGATCTAGGGGATCTCAGTAATTTCTCAAAGTATTTGATGGCTTTATTTGGCTTGTTGAGACTTTCAAAAAATTCCTTTTCTCTTTTCAAATCACTATGCAATTATTCATTCTACAACTTCAATGTAGTTATCTCAATGTCCTTGATATTCAGTTCATAGTTGGCATTCATTATTTGACTTAGAGTATCCAATTACATGTTGGAAATCTTGGTTAGCTATATTGACTTTTCTTCCAATATGTTTGCTAGAATTATTTTGTCTTCTTCAATCATGGCTTTGTCTTCTATCATTTTCTTCTTTTGTTCAGTCACCTCACATAGTAGTATGGCTTGTGATTCTTGCTCTAGCTTGAGATTTTTGATTTGCTCATCTTGGATTCTATTCTTTTCCATTAGATCTGCAACTATTGTATCAAAATCATTGGAGGTACCATCTATAAATAGCTTGGTAGTGTCTATATCTTTGTATAGTGTGTCATTCTCTACAATAGCAATCTCTTTCCTTCTCTTCAAGGATTTCTTTAGTTCCTCTCTTACCTGACTCAATTGATGTATTATGAGATGTATTTCAATCTCCTAGTTCTCAATAATATTTTCTAGCTTGTAGACTTCCATTTCAAGATCTTTCCTCAAAGCTACAAAGCTTCTCTTAAAGAGAGCTTGGCTCTAATACTAATTGTTGGAATTACAAGTGGGAAGAGAGTAAACTTCTAGGGGGGGGGGGGGGGGGGTGGTCATGTATCAGGAGTTTAAACTTGGACCAATTAAACTTTTACCATTCATTCATCACACATATTAATATACTAAAATAAAATTTAACACATATGCATCAATCATGTAAACATGTAATCAGATAGACACATAATACCAAAGATGATTACCCAAAAATCCTCCAAGCGAGAAGGTAAAATTGGGGTGGGAATGACACCCACAAATCTTCACTACTGTAGCAATAAAGTGTATCCAATGAAGGTTACAATAATTTTACCATGAATCATGGTCTACCTTGTGAAAAGCCTACCCTATTAAAGGCTTACAAAGACTGTTAAGTCCCACCTTGTTAGAGGATTTCAAAACCTTGTTAGAAGTGTGCTTAGTTAGAGGACTACAACATACAATTAAGAACCCTATTAAAGGATTTCATAAAGCCTACTATGACTACTCTATTAAGAGATTTATCTAAAATAACCTATCAAAATGTTTCAACATAGATCCTGCAGTTGGCACTTGCTTGCTGATAATAGATCTCCTCTACACAATCTCTAATTGATCCTTCTTGATCTAATGCATCAATGTTGTATCCTTCTATCTTGTGTTCTTATATAACTGATTTTGCAATTCACTTTTACTTCTAAGTCACCTTGAATGCTCTACAAACTATCTTGTTTGCTCTTCCAATTCGATCATTCACCCATCATACACTATCATTTCTTTATTAAGAGTTTAGGGTTTCATCCTCCTTAAGAGGACTCTAGTGGCTTAGGGTTAGGTATGAATCTACAACTGAGATTCATCCATTTTTCCACTTAAACCTTCCCATTTTCTGATTGGCTCCATGTAATTACATAGGGAATCAAAATATAGATTCATCCTTATCTTCAAAATATCATAGTCTATCATTAGGTCAGCTCAAAAATAGTTTACATAGTTGTTTGTGCCATTTCAAACAAATATGTCAAAATAGTGTCACTCAGCATATGAAGTCACTGATGCTTGACATGAACTATATTTCTACTTCTGACTTGGCACTTGCATTACTTGGCATCCACTATTTACTTGACACTTAAATTACTTGACATGGTCTATCTCCTTGTCACTAGAGTGACTTGGAACTTGAGTGACTCGACATATGAGTGATTTAACACTCATTGTAACTTGGCATGGTCTAATAATTACATGTTGTGCTTAGCATGTACTACTAGTTCAGCATGAACTAAGTAAGTGGCTTAAGTGTGTTGACACTCACTTGTCAAAACCAATCTGAGATCAATAGATAAAATTCTGAGAAGAAGTTAATTTATGAGTTAATTTTTATGTTGGATATGTCTACAAAGTGATTGGATGTATTGAATTTTTTGTTGTAATGTTTGTGTTTCTTTGTTGCTGATGAAATGTTGAAGGGACTATGAGATAACTACACACAACTAACTCACTCACTTCCCTTCCCCCCTCACCCCCCAGTTATCTAACACTACCACATATGTCATTATACATTTGTCCCTCTTCATTACAAGGGACCTCATTTCGATTATAATAAGGAGATGTATAAGGTTCATAATTTGCAACATTATCACTATCATTCTCCATCGCTAAGTTCTCATTTTCAAGCTCTATGTTATCCTCTTTGATGAATACATTATCATTCACAACATTAACTTGATTCACATTTTCAAATTCAATTTTTTTTGCACTGGAAACTATTGTTATAGGCTGATATTCTTTCAAATTGAACATACCTTGTCCCTTTTTATGGTGTCTTTCCCTATCCTTTTCCCTATATTCTTCATTTGTCACCTTCCTCTTCTATTTAGACTTTCACTGACTACTACTCCCCAAACTGTCATAAATTCCATGACCCCTAATTAACTAATTTTACCATTTTTTGAATGTTTGGACCCAAAAAATTTCTTTCGCTTGCAAAAAATCTTAAATCCCATGAAAATCATTTTAGATAATTGTAATTGTCAAGTTTGAGGAAACAGTCATTTTTCATTGAGTTCACCACTAAAATATGGTATACTTGATATATTAGGTACCTGATACATCAAGTTTCTGAAATATTTTGATACCCAATACTTGATACTTGATATATTGGGTACTTGATACATTGTGTATTTAAAAAATCTGATACCTGATACCTTGGTGTAAAACTAGTAACAAGGATAGGTCAATAGAATTTAATAGCATGGATTTAAATTTAAGGAGAGGTCTATATTCTCCTATGCATGATCCATGTGATTATAATTTTATTGGTCAATTATTTGTCTCTTTGTTTGTTATAAATGAGAGAAGCCAACATTACTATATAGTCTTTTAATTCTCTTTTTTGGCCTATAATTATATAGTAAGAATCTTTTTTAAAAAGAAATTTGAAGTACATTTTTAACTATAAAAATAAATATATGCTTGAATCATGTTTTTATGCTCTGATTTGAAAAATTTATTAATGGTGACATGTATAAACAAGGCACAAAAAAAATGGTTGCAGGTGTTGGGTTATTATCTTCAATGATATTAGCTTTTTATTGCATGGATTTTGGGTCATTTTTGTCATTCTCCTCTTGGTTCTATGTGAGACTCTTTTTGTCACATTCATTTGGGAGTTTTAGACGAAGAAGAACTGGGTTTTTGCAGACAGGAAAATGGGAGGTAAGAGGAAAGGGGTGGAACCAGTGAGTTGTTTAGAGTGGATGAAGAAGGAGGAGGTGTGGGATATTTTGAGGCAGGGTAATTTCACTAAGTATATGGAGAGGCTTAATGGTAATAACCTGACCATTACACAATAGTTATTAAAACATTGAAGGAGGGCTCAATTATGGTGGGTAATCAGTGTATGGTGATTTTGGAGGAGGTGATTGCTAAGGCCACAGGCTTGGAGTTGGATGGCATTAATTTCTATAGGGAGCAAAAACTCTCAGACAGAGCTATCAAGGATTTTGTTGAGTCTGAGCACGAGAAGAGCCATCTGATCAAAATAGGTAATTCCTATATCAATCCGACCTCTATTTCTCACCCATGGTGTTTTTTTTTGTTTGTGATAATGGAGTACTTAACCCTTGATAGGAGATTCACAAATTTTATGGTTATCATTTCATACTGACCAACCACTTTTGGCACAATGTTAAGATCAATTTTCCTTACTATTTGAGGCAATCTCTTAGCATTTCTATCCCTGCTATTTAGAATGACCTGAATGGCGAACATGTCTACCATGAGGGTCTCATGTTTCTCATCATGAATGTTTTAAAATCTAAGAAGATTGCGAGGACTAGAGGCCATCCGAAGGATGCTAATTATGATACAGAAGGGAGCATTCTAGAGAAGGGTTATGATTCTAAAACCTAGGATGAAGCCAAGGGGGGTGAGGAGAATTTGAATAAGGGCATTGGGGGTGGTTCAAAGAAGAAGAAGAAAGTGTTGGTTCTCTCTGATTCAGAAAAGGAAAGTGATTTTATGGAGGATTTGGTGAGGGATTATAAAAGGAAAAGATAGAGTAAGGGAAAGAGAAATAAGGGAATCGCTAGTATGAGGGCTTCTTCCCCTTTGGATGATGAGCCCCTAGCCTAAAGGTTGGAAAGAAAAAGATATCCTTCAAGACATCATTAGAAGCAATTAAGGTATAAAGGGGAGTTGGATAATGAGAAATTTGAGGAACAGGGGATACACCCTGATTTTGGTGAAAAGTTTGAAGGTATGCCAAGTTCTACTAAAGGGATGCATGGTAACCTAGGCACAATTCTAAAAGAGATTGGGGTTATGAAAAATCAAATACAGATTCTTGGAAGGGACATGCAAACTTTAAGGAACGAAGTTGGGCATGCCAGCAAAATAGCTTGTGGTGAACACACACTTGGACAACACATTAATAGATTACTGGAGGTGTTAGGGAGTGCAAAAGAAGTTAAAAACCTAATGTAGAAAATCCTATAGCTAGAGGCAAAAAATAAGGCAATGGACAAAGAGTTGAATGCCAAATAGGGGAAGATAAAAAAATTGGAAGCCAAGATGAGAAATCTGGAAAAAATGGTCAAACAAATTGCTGAGAACATTAGCACTCTGCTAAAGAAAGTGGATATTGAGAAAGGTCAAGACTCCCCTCAGTTTGTGGAGTGTTAGGGTCCTAATAAGCATACTCGGGCTCACCCAAAGAAGATTGAGGACACTAAAAAAAAGGACGGTGAAGGTAGTGGCTGAAAACATGCACATCCTTGCGGACTAGGCGCTATACTGGATCAAGTTTTCTTAGCTAAGTTTTTTTTGTTTCTTTTTCTATCTTTCTGCTATCCTTTTCAGCAGTTCTCTCAGTGACCTCTCTACTGTTCTTTTTGGAGGTTTTTTCCATGCATGCTCTAAGTTTCTCTCTATGATGCTTTATTCTTTGTTTCTCTCTAGATTTTATGTAAAAAGATTTTGGGTCCTTTAAAACCTTCTTTTACTTAATCAAAACAAGGCACAAAAAAATACTGATGTATATTCTATTTGTTATAAGTACTCGAGGTCAACCTTATCACAAACCAAAAAAAATTCCCTCCCATCTAACCTTCCCTATCAAATTGACACCTTTTATAAATATAATTATATATTCTTGAAGAGGACTCGTTCCTCTAGGGCTAACTAATTTTTCTAATTTTTTTGTTATGACTTACTATTTTTTTTCCTTTTTTTGAGGGAACAACTTTTCAAATCTTCAAATTCCTACTTATAATATTTTGAAATTATAGCATATTTTAACTAATCAAAACACTATGGAATCTATATAATTATGATATTGGCACTAAGATCTACAAAAGGGTATTTTTAGTGTTTGAAAAAAATAGAGTTTTGATAGAGAAATGAGATTTGACAAAAATAGTTTAGAGGTCCTAGAAGGTGACATAGTTCTATGCTTTTACCCATATTAAATTGCATTATATTATATAACTTATGTTATCATATGTTATCATGGAATGGGTTGAAAGGGTCAAAGGATACCTTATGGCCCCTTTCGACAAATTAGAATAAATATAATATGTACCTAAAGGTCCTATGACCCCTAGGGACATATGTTATCATAGATTGTGTTGAAAGGGGTTACAAAATACCCTATGACCCTTTTTGACCAATTCAATGACAACATATGAAATCCTTGTGGTCATAGGATGCCTAGGACCCTTAGGGACATATGTTGTCATATAATGGGTCAAAAGACGTCATATGCTACTCTATGAGCATTTTTGAATGATTAGAATAAATATAATATGTACCTAGGGGTCCTACAACACCTAGGGACATATGTAATAATATAATGGGTTGAAAGGGGTCATAGAGTACCCTACATGACCCCTTTCAACCCATTCAATGACAACAGATGAACCCCTAGAGGTCCAAGGATTCCTGACAAAATATGTTATCATGGAATGGGTCGAAAGGGGTCATAAGAGACCCTATGAGCCCTTCAACTCATTAGAATAAACATAATATGTTGTTAGGAGCCCTATGACAACTGGGGACATATGTGACGATAGAATGGGCTGAAAGGGGTTATAGGATACCCTATGACCCATTTCAATGGATTAGAATAAATATAATATATCCCTAGGCCTCTATGACCCCTAGAGACATATGTTATCATAGAATGGGTCAAAAGGGCCATAGTATATCTTATGGCCCCTTTCAACTCATCCGATGTTAATATATGAAGAGGACTATCTCCTCTAGGGTTAGATATAATTTTATTTTTTTTGATATGTCATACTATTTCTTTTTTCTTTTTTGAGGGAACATCTTTTCAAATCTTAAAATATGCAGTTGTAATATTTTAAAACTATTAAATATTTTAACTGATCAAAACACTATGAAATTTATCTAATTATGATAATGACTCCAATATCTACAAAAGGGTATTTTTAGTTTTTGAAAAAAATTATGTTTTGATAAAGAAATAATATTTGACCAAAATAGGTGTAGAGGTCCTAAAAGGTGGCATGGGTTTGTGATGTTACCCATATTACATAGCATTATATTTGTGAGTGCTAATTATGGCCTATAAATTAACCACACTTCAACATGATTATTATATGTTAGAATCATCCTAGAATGAATATGAGATTGTTTGTCCAAAATAACCCAACAAACCAATATGTTGCCTTCTAACTAATTGGGTTTTGTTGTCCATGTTGGGACTGAAAATTGCATGGTCCATTTTCAGTCACATTTTGAAAATTTTGAAGAATCAATGCCCTAAAGTGCTTTTTATATGTAGTCAGTTGTCAGTTTGAGGCCTAGATGGCGTTTGAGTGGCTTAACACTTTTGATTTGACATATGCATGTGATCCACAATATTATTTTGCCATCCCAAATCATTCGGTGAAGTCCCATTTTGAGCTAGTGTCAAAATTTGTAATTCTGCCTGAGTGTCAAATAGTGACAAGAGGCCCAATTTGTCTTTGAATATCTTTTACCTAGGAATGTGTCATGACCTGCTACTTTGGGGATGTTTAGTATGCATATTAGAGAACCTATGTTCCAAGTGTCAATTCATTTGAATCCGTTTGACTAGGTTTCGAACCCCTCAAAGTTGGTCATTTACTGTTTTGTACATTTGTGTAGTTGTTCACAATTCTGGGAAGCCCTGTTCAACTAATGATATCTTTGACCCAGTTGACCCAAATGAAGAAATTATTTTTGTACTGTGTTCTAGGGGTCAGATATTTCATATTTTCCAATTTTCAGATCATGACGAATCCATTTGATCAATTTGCTAACATGATTAAAAACCCAGTTTACATTGTTTTGTTATGACTAAGGTATCCAGATTGATTCGTACCCCTGTTTGAAACGTTATAACTTTGATCCCATGATTAGTAAGCCTAAACTAATTGTACCATCATGTTGTGTCCTAGAAATACTTGAAGTATGCCGATTCTCATGTCATGACGAATCCATCTACATACTTTCTTATGTCCATCCGTTTACCAAAAACTACTTTTTGACATATTTGCCAGTTTAAAATTACCAAGTGCCTATTTTCGAAAATTTGCCAAATGCATCTTGTGATTCGTCATGAGCTCAAAACATATAATTATTTTCTCCTCATGGCAAAGAACCTATATCTTGGTTTTCAAAACCTTAAATGATCAATAACCCAGTTTATAGTGTCAAACCCGAGCCCAGTTTATGTTTTTTAACACTGTTTGCCTACATGATGATTAAAGTATGGATGTTTGGCAATTAAAATCTTTTGACTAGGAATTCGTCATGGGATGAGAATTTTTAGTATGGTAGATCAGGTAGGATTGAACACTCATGCCAATTTTTGTGGCCTAGTTACTTGATTGAATTAGTTTTTAAGGCCAGCTAGCAGGCCTCTAGACACAAATTCATAGTTTGCAGACAAGAAGTGATAAAATGAGTTTTAATGATCAAATAGAATTCAAAATTGATTCCAGTCAATATCATATGTTCTATGGATCAGTTTGGAGTATTAGTTGTCCGAAAGGGAAATTTTTTTTTTAACTGGACACATTCTAGGCCCGGCTAAATTCATCATATTATTATGGATCATACAGTGATAATTTAATAATCAAATTAGATACATGGGATGTTAAGGAACATGAGCAAGTATTTTGAAGCTTCTAATATCCTCAAACATCATCTTCACTTCTTTCATGGGTGAGCATCAATGAATGGCACGGAAAAGATTACAAGCTACAATGAAAGACTAATTTCCTATGCTCTATATTGAGGTTTTTCGTATCATTTGCAAAAATTGGAAACTTTATTGAAAGTTGAAGTTACATGCAAAGAAGAAATTCACAAGAGAGAGTTCTAAAGCTGCAGAAAAAAGAGGAGGTGGTTACCATAGTTTTTTTTTCTGACTTATATTGAAAATTATAGATAACCTCTTACATTTTTAAATAATTTGGAAAAATCTTTTTCAAAGTTCCCACTATCCAATTTGACATATGCTCTAAGAAGAAAGCTGAACCATCTTGTATCTTATTAATTTCCTCCTCCTCGACTCTTCCAGTTATTTTATAATGATACAAAATAGGTTTTGAGTACCCAAATGATTTGTTAACTCAACTAAAGATTGATGAGTTAGAAGCAATGGTAGGCTTGGTTGTAACTATAACAAAAGCAATGGGAGAAACAATGACCAAGTCCTAGAGAATGAAGTCTTGCTAGAAATACACATGCAAGAAATAGGTCAAAACAACAAATTAAAAGATTTATTATTATGGATCCATACCTGTAACTCTAATTGTGTCTTTTGGACGGTGATGGAATAGTTTCTTTCTTTTTTAAACCTGTTAAATGCTCAAATGGGAAAGAATTCCATGATAAAGAAGAGTGGAGGAGAATTGTTTAAAAAAAATAAAAAAATAAGACAAATTTAAGGAAGGCAGTCAATGGCAAGGGAACTCAGGGCAATTTTTTTATAGTAGTAGAGGAAAGCTTGTGACAAATTCAACATACTTCATGATTGACATCCTTGTGGTGTTCCCTCTTCCTCAGGCCATTATCTTGATTTTTGTTCCAAATTTGCCAAGATTCTTCCACATGTTTCCACTTAATGCAAAAGTGGTAAGGACCAGTGCACGATGTTATCAAACAGCTTGGCCAAGAGTTGTTTATAATTTACTTCTATTTATTCTGGTGGGTCATGTTGTTGGAGTTTGCTAATTTTTATTTGCATTGGATCAGATGGTTACGTGTTGGAAAGAAGCATGTGAACCTGATAATAATTGTATTATGGACTATGTATATTGTGGAAATAAACTTGTTGATGGCTTCAACATTTGGCGTGAAGGAGGCTGAGCTATTTGAAGAGGAAGTGGTGGTTCACAGTGGAAGCTAAAATAGAACTAGGGCAAAAAAGGTTCAAAATCTAATATCCCACATTGAGTAGGAGACCGCCCCTCAATGTGTTTAAATATTTTTGCATAGCATAAGCTTAATGTAAATAAGAAAATGCTTTTGTGAAGCCATGCAATGCACGGTGGTGGGTCCTAATCGGCCGAAAGAATAGGTAATAAATTTTGAACGATTGTACATGCAAATCAACACCATCAAAAAAGTAAAAATCTAGCTAGTCACTATGTTGCTAGCTAGAAAATCCAAGGATTTCCAGCTAGCAAGGTAGTGCCTAGCCGAAAAAACTCAAAAATCTGGCAAGAGCCAAATGAGCACCATGGGTCTTGCCTGTAGGTGTATCAGTGAACCAAAAATTGACACGTGGGACCAGTTGAGTGATGATGTGGCAAAATGAGGTGGTGCTAGTATGGATAGAGGAGGTTGGCCGAAAAAGGTTGCCAGAATCCGGGGGGTCGCCAAGTCGCCACCAAAAAAGTTTGAGAAATTATGGCAAGCAACTTGGTGACTTGCCAGAAAATTTGAAGAATCTGACAGCATATGAGGTGGGTCTTGCCAAGTCATCCAATGGCTAGTCCAAATATGACATGTGGCATCAGTACAGATCAGAGCCAATGCCGATAAGACAAGTGGTGTTGCCTGATTGGTTGAGGGAATATGAAGAGAATATTTTAAAATAAAATATCTATGTGCACGTTCATTCAAATTTGAAAAATTTAATGTTAAAATTTTGATATTCTATAGTTGGAACTATAGAGCTGGTTTAAATTTTTCAAATTTTTGATTTTTAATGTAAACTTGCCACAGAGCTATGAATAAGACTTAGAACTTCAAATGGCCATAACAAGGACATTTTTTTATTGAAAATGGTCGCTCCAATATACCACGAGAACCAGGAAGAGCTGAATTTTCCAAATCTAAAGTCAATTTTTGCACAGGTCTTCACTAGTTCATGTTATAGGTCAATTTGTGCTTCCTGGGGCATTGGTGACAGTATGAGCAGATTTGATCATGGAGCATCAGAATCGGTTAGAGGGCAGTTCTTAAGGCTTGCTAGGATCTGAATGTTGAGAAAATAATCCTTAAGCCATTTTCTTGCATTCTTGAAGTCACTTTGTAACTGGTTTTTCACTTTTACTATGGTTTTAGTTTAACACCAAAATCAATTATATTCTTTCATCATGAAATTTCTCAGATATTTCTGTCTGGTAGAGGCCAAATGATAAGATTTGATTCACCTATTGAGGAGAGAGGGTAGAAAGAGGTTTTTTCATCTTCTTGGGAATAAATTTTGAGTGGACACATGTTAGATGCAGAGCATATCCGAGAATTCACTTCTTCCTATATCATTCCCTTTCTTTCTCATTTTTTTGGTTCTAGTTTTTGGAGAAAAATCCACTCATTGCTGTGATACCAGGTTCCGGTTCCAGTTTTTGATGTGTTCCCATGACTGTGACACCATTCTTTCAGCACATTCTCTCTTGTATGAACAACATTAAGAAGGTTAATACAGATAGTTCAAATCTATTAGGTATTTCCATGTTTTCATTTTCATGCATATGACTATATAATTTCAAGGAAATAATACAAAGGGCAGAGGAATTTCATTTGTTTCATTCTAATTCTTGTCTCTAGTCTCAGTGAACCTTCAATGTTTTATGATCTTTGAACAAAGAGCTTAGGTCATAGTTGCAGTCCCTCAAGGTGTATGTTGTTTTATTGTCACTTATGACTCAAGGAGTTATGTAAATGCTTTAGGGAATCAAAAGGGTTGCAAGTTTATTGAGAAGGATATCATGTAAGAATGAGATTCAGATTGAACATGGATGCCTATTTACAAGTTGAATGGATCGATCGTATATCTGAAGATACAAATATGTCTCAGATATCCATATGTGTGTATTTGATTCATGGATTTTCCCAATAGTTAAGGCACTGATCAGCTACAGGGTCACTTAGTTCTTATTGCTGCATATTAGGGGTTTTTCTGAATTCAACATTATTAATCAAACATTCTTTCCCTTTCATGTTGAAGGACCTAACTGTTTAACCCTCACTCAACTTATGAGATTCATAGCTTTGCATTTAGCTACTATAGATCTATGTCATTTCATGAGTCATTAGGAGAAATAAGGGTAAAATCTTCTTAATAGATTATGGGATATTTTTTGCATTGGTACGGTATCATTTCAATCTGAGGTCCACCTACCTAGGTTTAGTAGAGCCTGAAGTAGAAGAAGTGTCAAGCCTTATAGTTGGCTCTGTGTCTAAAATGATATGTTGAGAATGGGAGTTAGTTGCCCCTAGATATGTCATATTCTCATGGGTATAATTGAAAACCCTCTAGCATTTTCAAACACCAACAGTCCACTCTCAAATTTGAGAGATCAACAACTAGACCATCTAGTATAAAGGATTTTTATTCTAAATTATATGCAATGTTAAGGTAAGATGTCTACAAGTTCTTCTAAGAATATTAAAAAAATTAAAGTTAATCTAAATGTACATGCATGATTAGTCTATATGAGAAAGAAATATGAAAGTAAATAAGATAGAAATGCAAATGTAATTGAGTCAAGAATTTGGCATTAGTTTGATACTATTCACATGCATATGTCAAATGAGAGATTAAGGGTTTCCTAAATAGAACCCTGAGATTTGATCAATGGTAAAGATCAAATAGAATGAATGGTTGAGATCAAAGACGAGATTCAATCAGAATAAAAGATTCCCTTGTGAAAAGGGAGTTAACTGGTTACTTTTGAGTGTGATGAGGAGTTAACTGATCTCATTCCCTTTCTAATTCCAGGTCACTCAAAGTTTCCATTTTTGAACTGAAGAGAGAATTTGGAAATGGTATTTAGTTTAAAAAGATTAAATATGAACTCATAAATGAATAATCTAATTAATTGAATAATTAAATTCAATAATTAGAATGAGGATATTTAATTAAATCAAATACATTTAATCCCTTATGTGTATTAGCTAGAGGGGTGATTTTAATTTAATTAAAACACTAGGCGTTATAATTAAATTAAACTCAATTAATAGGTTTAACTTAGCTAATTCAATTTTGATTTAGGAATTAAATAAAGTATGCGATTTGACACTTAGGCCAAGTAGAGATTGTCAAAATCATCATTTCCTAGTACAATAGGACTTTGAGTAAGATTGATAAACTGAAATTGGTTTAGCATACCAATGTGTCAATTTTGGGGTATTACATTTGCCCCTCTTTGAATGAATGTGTGAGTTGCACAATGATTCAAAGAAATTAGAAGTCTATGAATGGAGACCAAATTGATTCCAAGATCAATGACATAGAGATCAATTAATGAGATTTTTAAGGTTATCTCCAAAATGAAGCTTAGCCTTAGGGAATCTAAATAGAAAACCTAGATACCAATATGAAAGAAAAAAATATTATCAATCTTCAAAGAATTGTTCCTAGAATGAGACTCAATTCTCAGGAGTCAGGGTTAGATTGTCTTGATACTTGTCCATTAGAAGATGACAAGATTAATCATGATTCATAGAATTATCGCTAGAATGAGGCTTAATCCTTAGGAGTTAGGGTTATATTGCCCCAATACCTATCCATTAAATAATGATTGAAAGCAAGAGTTTACAATTATCTCCAAAATGAACCTTAATTCTTAGCAAGAATTAAGATTATCTTTAGAACGAAGCTTAATCCTGAGCCAGAATTTAGAAATCTCTCTAGAATGGAGCTTAATTCTCTAGAGTCTAGATAGAACAATTGAATATTGGTCCATAAAAGATAAAATGATCCAATCATGAGTCATAGGATCATCCCTAGAATGAGGCTTGATCCTCAAGAATTAGGGTTAGACTGTCCTGGTACCTATCCATCAGAATATGATATGTACTATTATAAATGTGATCGGTTGATCAAAACATGAGATAGAAGACATAGATGCCGAATAGAGGGAAGAAAGATGCCCCAAATGATGAGATGCCCCTAGTGATTAGAACATAATGTTCAGATTGAGTTGAAGCCAATTTTGAAAGATTCAATGATGCAATCATTCTACTCCCTTCGAAGAAAAATCCAAAGCTGACACACCAGAACAATGATGTAGAGAAATATATTCGAATATAAAGATGTGATCAAAGATTTAGAAGAACATAGATCTGATTAAAAGAGTTTGAAGAAAATTAGAAGTTGAGTCAAAGTGATTTCGAGGTCCATAAACACCAAGTTTGATCAAAATTGACTATAGTTGATTTGATTTGAATTTTCCAGAAAAGTTGGAAACTTTTGAAGAAATATGTAATTTTAAAATATTTCGAGATTAACTAGCATACAATCGTGTTGTTCCCAATAAAAATAATTGTGAATTTGAGGTGTTTAAGTGTGTTAGATTTTGTATTTGATCTCAAAAATGGTTTCAAAGTAGCCAAAATAGCCAGGGGGTGAAGAAGATAAATCTGAGGAGAAAGATGGTGGTCCCCTTGCATCATCTATAATTGAAGCATTCAAGGCAACACAACTAGTTAACAGACTATGAAGCTCTAGTGATTGATCAATCAAGCTCTTTTTCATTGAAAAATTTATGTATTTTGTTGATTTTTTAGCAATTTTAGGTCATTTAAAAGTTTTTTGTCATTGTGTCTCACACGGAAATGTTGCTTTTCACACGAACTTGTAGGCTTCCTCACGCGAGGAAGTACCAAGATGGTACTTCTTCACATAAGGTACTGGGTTTTCTCACAAAAGAGGAACCCATCTCTCTTGAGAAAGACCCTAAAAATGTTCATTTTTCACTTGTACTATTGATTTTTCATTGGCGATGAAACAAAATCTTGCATGAGAAATTAAAAGTTCATGTGAGGAAGTGAAAGTTCATGTGAGAAAATAAAAGGTCGCATGAAAATCTAGTATTGTGCGCAAATTTTTTGTCAAAAAATTGATATTTTTCATTGTTGTTTCACACTTTTGTTAGTCATTTTCTCATGTCTTTAGTATGTCGTAGCATATTTACAGATAGTATTATGTTTCACATGTCTGATATTGATTGTGTTCATGTTGCTTTTGTGTTTGCAAGTTAACTTTCCAAATGTCTTATTTAGATCACACTATCCCCCTTTTGGAGCACTAATTCACTAAATGGATGTTGCAAACACAGCACATATTGACTCCCTCAGCCTTTCACATCTTTGTGGTATCCTCGATCTACGGGTGAACCATGGGTTACTAACTATACTTGTAGAGTGTTTTGGAGATGAACACTTTCCACTTGCCATTGGGAAAGATGACCATCATAGTAGAGGACATCTACTCGATTCTACAGATATCATTCCATGAACCATGGGTTGAGTATGATGTTTAGCTAAGCCTAGGTACATTGGTATTGAGAGCCATTTTCCAGGAGGAACTCATCATGGGTAGAGCTATTCCATAGGAGGAGCTAGTGTAGGCATATAGTCTAACCCACAGGTTGGCAGCCATACTTGGCATATTCATTAGCTTCTTTTTGGTGCCTAAAAGAGGTTAGCATGGATTAGAGTGTGGTTGGGGGTAGATGTTACTAAGGATGTTGGAGCAGCTTATATGTTTTGGATGGGATCAATTTTTGCTAGTTGACATGTACCATGAGATGCATGAGGTGGTGTATCATTAGAAGAAGAGCATGGCTGTAGGAGTGTATGTTCTACAATTGTGGACATGGGAGCACTTGCCCATCATGAGGCCTATTTGTACAGACATGAATTAGGACCATGATCCCTGAGAGACTGAGGCCTGGGGTGATGTATGTGTGGAGTTAAGACACATGTTTACCTCTCAACCACTGATTGGTTGCTTGATCTAGGTGATCAAGAGATCTTTGCTAACTCATGTGTGGCGACAATATGGTTGACCATAGGATATCTTGTAGGATTATTGCACATACACATGATTTTCCTCATATGTGGAGAGAGGTTGGTTAGTTAGACTAGACCTTGGGAGGTATATGATTGATGTGTGTTCCATTGCTATGACTCAATGGGATTATAAGGCAATAGTTGTAGATGGGGGGATGATTCCAGCATAAAGGGAGCACTTTATGACTCATCCCTTCCCTTAGTTCATAGGTTTAGTGGAGATGGTAGTACTTGTACAATTAGTAAAGGTATCATAGTAGCTAGCACAGTAAAGACCAAGAAAATTCACAACACAAATGTATATTCCATCCCAATAGATGGGAGATGATCTAGGTGTTGGTGACAGTGTGTTTGGCTAGAGGAGATATTGAGGAGAGATGTGAACTTTGTGCACCATTGGAGGAGATGCGTAGAGGTAGCAGGTAGATGAGTAACTAGTAAAGTAGATGAAGGATCAGTTTGCACAAAATCCACACTAGGATGGCCTAAGGAGGACTTGGGAGTGACCAAGAGTAGCTTAATGATGGCTAGTAGAGATACATATATAGTTGGAAGTGTGAGATATGCACTTAGAAGATCAAGAGTGGGAGATTCAAGATCTTTGCATAGAGTTAGAGAAACAACAAGAGGAGACTCAACTGTAGAGTGCCTAAGCAACTTACTATTATTTTGGGTATATCATGGTAGTACCTAAGGTTCTAGAGAAAATGCCTATATCTTTTAAGTATGCTAGAGCATCAGATGGCATACATTGTTCAGTGAGATTGGATGCTCCTCCTCCTCCTCCTCCACTTGGGGATGAGGGAGAAATAAATAGTTAGATTTATTTTTTCTGATCTTGTTCTAGCTATGTATCTATTGGTGTGCCAGCATCATTTTGTACCATTTTGAGATTGATAGTGCTCAAGTAGTGCTCATTGTTGTATTCTTATACACTTGACCCTATATATATATATATATATATATATATATATATATATATATATATATATATATATATATATATATATATATATATATATATATGAGATCTTCAATTCAAGTATCTTTACATGTGTCATCTTTTCTCTTACAGTTTGTCATACATGAGATGTTAATGCTATGATTGATTGAACGCAAAATCATATGATTTATGAATGTAGTGTAGATGAGATGAATGTAAAATGTGAATAAACTAAAATCTCATATAGGTTTCAAGGTTTTTTGTAATGATCAGTATCCCATGAAAGTCAAGAGGATGAACCTAGGAGTGGAACGCTTATGCAGTCATGAAGAAATATGATACTTTGAAGAAACCAACAACCTCTCATGTCAAAAGATTCAAGTAAAGAAGTGATCAAACTATGCCCTTATGCAAGTGGAGTATGCAATGCAACCTTATGCTAGATCAAGGTTTCAAGGTTTTTTGTAATGATCAGTATCCCATGAAATTCAAGAGGATGAACCTAGGAGTGGAACGCTTATGCAGTCATGAAGAAATATGATACTTTGAAGAAACCAACAACCTCTCATGTCAAAAGATTCAAGTAAAGAAGTGATCAAACTATGCCCTTATGCAAGTGGAGTATGCAATGCAACCTTATGCATTGCATACTCCACTTTCATAAGGGCATAGTTTGATCACTTCTTTACTTGAATCTTTTGACATGAGAGGTTGTTGGTTTCTGCAAAGTATCATATTTTTTCATGACTGCATAAGCGTTCCACTCCTAGGTTCATCCTCTTGACTTTCATGGGATACTGATCATTACAAAAAACCTTGAAACCTATATGAGATTTTAGTTTATTCACAGTTTACATTCATCTCATCTACACTACATTCATAAATCATATGATTTTGTGTTCAATCAATCATAGCATTAACATCTCATGTATGAAAAACTGTAAGAGAAAAGATGACACATGTAAAGATACTTGAATTGAAGATCTCATATACCCTATATATATATATATAGGGTCAAGTGTGTATATATATATATATATATATATATAGGGTCAAGTATATATATATATACACTTGACCCTATATATATATATATATATGAGATCTTCAATTCAAGTATCTTTACATGTGTCATCTTTTCTCTTACAGTTTTTCATACATGAGATGTTAATGCTATGATTGATTGAACGCAAAATCATATGATTTATGAATGTAGTGTAGATGAGATGAATGTAAAATGTGAATAAACTAAAATCTCATATAGGTTTCAAGGTTTTTTGTAATGATCAGTATCCCATGAAAGTCAAGAGGATGAACCTAGGAGTGGAACGCTTATGCAGTCATGAAGAAATATGATACTTTGAAGAAACCAACAACCTCTCATGTCAAAAGATTCAAGTAAAGAAGTGATCAAACTATGTCCTTATGCAAGTGGAGTATGCAATGCAACCTTATGCTAGATGCAACCCTAGGTCTAGTTACTGAACTCATAAAATTATCATCACTGAGTGTTTCATTAAATCCAAAAATTTCATACAATTCACCCTAACATTACAATCATGGGAATATGAATATGACATGTTTCTTAGTTTCGTCAAGATGAAATGTAAGAATTAAGGCACAAGAAGCTAGAATGATCAAAAAAATTGTCTCTTTTAATGTAACAAGCTAACATAAGCATCAAAGCATAAATGCTAGTATGACCAAGATGTTTCTTTTGCATAGATAGACTAGACACACGAGAGATCCTTCTTATGCTAAGTATTTATTAAAGGTTCTATCTAAAATCACCTTTACATTCATGACCTAAGAAAGAACTATTTTAGGTATACTCACAGTGACCCATACATTCACTTAGCAGGTCAAGTATCAGTATTTACTGTAGCATAGAGAATTCACTCAAACAAGCAAGGAGAAGGACCAACCTCAACAAAGAGTCCATAGAAAATAAGGCAAGGTACACACAACCATCTAATACAAAATAGAGGCTCTTATAGCAGACACCCTTTTTACATGGATGCTTCAGATCATTGGAACTAAACCATCAAAAAGGAAGCAAAGAAAAGATCATTCCCCTAGTCGTCACTTCTCTAGTCAAAAGAGACATCCTTGAGTTTCTGAAAGGGAAATTATAAGGTGAAAAAAAAAAAAACAAATAAAATCTTAGCATATTTCAAATAGATTCAACATTTTTATTTTAGGTTCTATCTTATAGGATTCATGTCTAGTGTCAATATTTAAAACATGTGTGTAAGAAATCTATTTAGTAGGATGACAATAATAGATAGACTCAGTGAGGACAACTAGTGACTAATGTGAAAGAGTTATCATTGAGAGAAATCTTTGTACTAAAATAAGTAATAGTAGGAAGATGCAATTAGAACAACTGGTTTCTGATGCTAAAGAGATCTTCTTTGAGAGGAATATTTGTAGTGAAGCAAATGATAGTAGGTAGACATAGTTAGAAAACATAGTTACTGACATGAAAGAAATCTTCTTTGAAAGGAATCTCTATAGTGAAGCAAGCAATAGTAGATAGATGTAGTTAGAACAACTAGTGACTATTGCGAGAGATATTTCCCTCAAGAAGGATCTTTGTAGTAAAGCATGAGACAATAGACAAATGTAGTTAGAAAAACTAATGACTAACACAAAAGAGATGTTATTCGAGAGGAATCACTATAGTAAAGCATGTGATAGTAGGAAGATGTAGTTGGAAAAACTTGTGATTGACATTAAAGAGATTTTCTATAACACTGTAGGATGTTGCCCCCAAGACAATGACCAAATTCAGTCCATGGATCAATGAGAAAAAGTAGCAAACTAAAGTAGGAAAACATTTGTACAAAAGCTAGAAGATGCACTGCAAGATGTAGCATTTGAAAACAGAGGTTCTTGTTTACTAGGTTTTCAACTTCTTGGAAAAGATTCTTTTATTTGCTACCATGACACCTATTTTCTAGGTTTTCATCAATGACACTTTTCTTGGTTTTCAATTTTTTTTTTCTTTTTCTATTTTTTGATTTTTGTTGTATTTTTTCATTTTTCCACTTTTTTGGTATTACCGAGGCTCCTATTGCTAGGTTTTCACGAAGATATTGATTATTTTAGGACTTTTAAGTAAATACAAAGATTTTTTCAAAGCATGTCAGCTGTAGAAACTCTTTAGATGAAGAGTGTTGATCAACTCCTTGAGTGGTTCTCCCTCAATTCTTGAAAGTTGATAAGCACTAGATCCAAACATTGTAGTAACTATATATGGACCAAGCTAGTTGGATTCAAACTTCCTTTTTTGTATCCACTATTGTTGATTCTTATGGTTTTCCCTTAGAACAAGATCACCAAGTTGGAGGTCACATGGCTTAACTTTCTTGTTGTAGCTTCCAGACATATGTTGTTGATAACCTCGAAGATGATCACACACCACTTGTTGATGTTCATCTAAAAATTCTAGCTCTTAAAGCCAAGATATTTTGTAATCATCATCAGTGATGAGACCTTTCACAGAGATTCTTAAGTAAGAATCTTGACCTTAATTGCAAGCACAACATCTACTCCATAAATACCAAAGCCAAGGTCATTTTTCATGTTGAAGTCTTGATCCTTGTTCTGTAAGCCCATAAAGCTAGATTAATCTAAAGGTGCTAGCCAATTCTAGATTTTTGATTGTCATGTAAAATCTTAAGGATATCCTTGTTGGATGCTTCTGCTTGACTATTTACCTGGGGACAATAAATAGAATACCAATGTTGCATGATTCTAAACTTTTTGCACAACTCTTTAAGATCCTTATTTTTAAACTATCTTCCATTGTTATCAATGATGGATGATGGTACAACATACCTACATATGATGTAATTCATAATGGACAAAGTTACAAATTTTCCATTTGTTGTAGAGAGAGGGATTGCCTCTACCTATTTAGTGAAGTAGTTTGTGGCTATAATAATGAACATATGTCCATTTGAAGAAGATGGATTAAAATAACTCACTAGATCAAAGGCCCATTGTTGGAATGGCCACAACATGATAGATTGAATTAACTCCCTGTCTAGAGTATGAATTAGATTTCCATGGAGTTGGCATTGTTTGTAGGACTTGGTGTATTTGATTGCCTCTTGCTCCATATTTGACCAATAGTAACTAGCTCTAATAAGTTTACAAGCTAGTATCAAGCCATTAGAGTGAGATTTGAAAATGACCTTATGTACATCAATTAATGCATGCTTGGACTCATTGGGTTCTAGATACCTAAGGAGTATTTCATTAAGACCTCTCCTAAAAAAGTCATCAAGAATAATAACATACCATGAAGCAATGTGGATAAGGTGATATTTTTTGTTCCATGTTACATTGTCCAAAATTATCTGGTCACACAGTTAAGAGTAGAATTGATGTTAGTAGGATGTGTCATGTCATATAATAGAATATATCATCTAGGATTCAAGTGAATTATAAGTAAGGCAGAGTAACATCTCCACCAGGAATTTGTGTCATAAATAATTCTCAAGCATCTATAGCATGGAAGCAAGTCTAGCCATTGCATCAGCTGCCTTGTTGTTTGCAAGAGGAATTTTTTGAAAAGTGATATCTAAAAACTATTTCTTTAGATCATCAACCATTCATTTATGAGGTATCAAATTCTCATCCTTTGTTTGATACACATCATTGACTTGATTAATTATCCATTGGGAATCACCAAAGATATTCAATTCATCTACTCTCCATTCAACTACAATCTTTATGCCATTGATTAGGGCTTCATATTCTATAAAATTATATATACAAGGAAATAGAATCTTGTGTGCCTTAGGCAATGAATACTTCTATAGTGTTATAAGAGCCCAACACCAGATCCTTGTGTGAAGGAACCATTAAAGAACATCAGCCAAGCTTGATGTGTCAACATTAAGATAGATTCATTGGGGAATTTGATATTCAATGGTATCAGAGTTTGCATTGGTTCTTCTGTGAACTAATCAGCAATTTCCTATCCTTTGATGGCCTTTCATTCAAGATACTAAATACCAAACTCACTTAGTATCATAACCCACTTAGCTAACATTCCTTTTAGAGTTGCCTTGTTGAGTAAGTACTTCAGTGGATTAATTTTAGCAACCAATCATGTACTATGAGTGAGCATATAGTATCTCAACTTTTGAGAAGCAAAGACAATTGCCAAGAAGTCTTTTTCAATGATGCTATAGTTCATTCCATAAGAAATCAATGTGCAAATAAGATAATAGATAGCTCATTCCTGGTTATCATTGTCCTCTTTAGCTAGAAAGATACCAAGAGATTACTCTATTGCTGAGATATATAGAATGAGAGGCTTCCCAAAAGTAGGAGGCATCAAGATCGATGGATTAGTAAGATATTTTTTTATCTGTGTTAAGCTCTAATCACAATCTTTTTTCCAGTCATATTTTACACCTTTATCTAGAGTCTTTGTAAAAGGCTATGACTTGTCTACCAACTATGTAATGAACCTATGAATGGATTGAAGTCTTCCTTGCAAGCCTCTCATTTGACTAATATTATAGGGTGAAGGCATTTCCATGACTTCTTGAACTTTCTTAGGATCCACCTCAATTCCTCTTGTAAAGGAAATATAGCTAAGTAATTTCCTAAAAGTTACACCAAATGAACATTTCATGGGGTTTAGTCTGAGATTGAACTTCTCCATGTGATCTAAGATGGGACCCAAATCTTGTAGATGAGTGTTGTATTGTGTACTCTTGACAAAAGTTTCATTGACGTAGTCCTCCATTATCTTATGCATCAGATCATGGAAGATTGTTAAAACTACTCTTTGATACATGGCACTAGCATTTTTCAAACCAAATGGCATCACATTCTAACAAAAGCTCCCCATGCACAAGCGAAAGCAATTTTCTTCTAATTTTCTAGTGTAATTTTACTCTGATTATAACTAGAAAAACCTTCCACAAGTGAGTACATTTCATATCTTGTTGGCATATCCACTATCATATCAATTTTGTGGAGTGGAAAATCATCCTTTGGACATTTAGAGTTCAGATCTCAGAAATTTGTATAGACTCGAGTAGATTTGTCATGTTTGGAGACTAGAACAATGTTTGAAATTCATCCAGCATGGTCGATAGAATAGATGAAACCATCTTTTAGAATCTTTTCTAATTCATCTTTAACAAGTAATGCCACATGAGGATACATCTTTCTAAGATTTTGTTTGACCAATTTTACCCTTGGTGCAATAAATAATGATGCCTTATGAGATTAGGATCCAAGCCTGGCATATTTGAGTAGGTCCATGCAAAATTTATCTTATCCTCTTGGAGGAAGGCAATGATTTCCTCCTTTTCTTTTATAGATAAAGCCTATGCAATGTGTATCATATGAGGCTCTTCCTTTATTCCCAAGTTGATTGTTTCTGTTGACTCTATTAACACTAATGATCTTTCTTGAAAATGACTAGGAAGTGCATCAAATATCTCATCCTTAGGTGCCTAAGAGAGGTTTTCACTTTTTGATATGTCTTTCATTTTCACTATTTTGGGTTTTGATACTACCACAATGTGGTTTTCACCATTAGAACTTCTATTTCTTTTCTTTTTAATGTATGATTGAGATATTTCATGTCATCTTCAGTCATATTGATGCTCTATTCATTGGTCAAAGACATCATCGATTTGATAATATTTAGATAGCAGGCGAGAGCATAACCATTATGGAATGTAGGGAGTTCACTAGATGTATTGGAATTCCATTCTATGAGCTTGGGATAGGTGAGTGAGATAGATGTGGTAGGTTCAATGACATTCATGGTATAGTCATCAAATGCTTGGACAAGTATGATGTAGGAGCATCCTGGGTTACCTTGTTATCCTACACATTTTTTGCTCATTCTACAATTTGGTGCTGAATTACTGTAGCTATTTCTTCATGTGCCTAGTTACTATAGAAATTCCTTAATGTGCCTAGCAATTCTTTTATGTGTCTAGCAATTCCTTCATGTGTCTAGTTACTGTAGCAATTCCTTCATGTGCCTAGTTATTGTGCAATTCCTTCATGTGCCAAGTTATTGTAGCAATTTCTTCATGTGCCGAGTTACCCAATGTATGCCAAGTGACTCTTCATGTGCTGAGTTACCCAGTGTTTGCCGAGTGACCCTTCATGTGTTGAGTTTTCCTGCTTATGTCGAGTGTCAGCATTTGGATGTAATTTCTAGAAGACAACTTGTGGGATTTATTTTGACCACGAAATTTATGTTTAGATCTTTTCTTGGGATGTGTCTAGACTATTGTTGGGTTGGCCTTCCTCTTATATATTATTCTAGAATGATCTATAAGCCATTTTGGCAAGTATATATAGAGCATTTAGGCTTAGAGTTAGGCAAGTTTGGAAGAGGATTAGAGAGTAGAACTAGAAAGTGCAAATTTTTTGTTGGATCTTTGAATGTGAATGTATTTGTATTTGTCCATAACCTAGAAGGCCTTATAGATGGGTATGTATGAAGATATTTTGATGAATCAATAAAAGTACTTCATTCTTCTTCCTCCTTTGGTTTATGTTCTTTGTGTTTTCTTCTATCATGTTAACTCTTGCAAGGTGGTTTGGATAGCTGGGTGAGCCTTTGGCCCTAGTCATTCTTCCTTTTCCTATGTTAGTTGGTATCAAAGCTTGAGGTTCATCCTTCTGTAGATTGGATTGTATACAACCTTGATTTGGATTTGGTTTTAGGGTTGCAGATCTATGGATTTAACCTATAACTTGTAGAGGGTTACGATCTTGTAGGAACCTGATTTGTGAAAATGGTTCATCGTAGAGTAAATAATGTTGATAATGTTATATTGGATCAATTGAGACAAATTATTGCCATATTAGATGCTATGGAAACAACCTAGAGGAGAGGAGCACATCTTGATGATGTAAGTGATGATGAAGCAGTAACACCAAACCATAATCTAGAACCTAAAAAAAATCAACATGAGGAAAGATTGTTGCAAGTGTTGTCTAGGGAAAATTCAAAGCCTAATGTAGAAGTTGTTCCTTATGATAGAAAATTGGATACCAATGTTGTGTTGAATTAGATCTCTGATATGGAGAAGTTGTTTGAGTATGAAAACACTCTTGATAATAGAAAGGTGAAGATTGTAGTTACTAGGTTGAAAGGTCACACATCACTATGGTGGGAGCACTTGCAAATTAATAGACAAAGGAGAGGAAAGGAGAAGATTAAAACCTAATCAAAGATGGTGAATAAGGTGAAGAAAAAATTTCTTCCTACTAATTACCAAGTTATCTTGTTGAGAAAGATGTAAAATTTGAAACAAAAGGACATGGCTATGAAAGAGTATATCGAGGAATTCTATAGATTGATGATGTTGAGAAAATTGAAAGGTACATAAATGGATTGAGATTTGGAATTCAAGAAGAAATAAGTTTTGTGAAGTTGGAAAGTGTTGAAGAAGCATATCAATGTGCCTTGAAAGTTGAGGAGATCTTGACAAAGAAGCACGAACAAAGACAAAGAGGTAAAGGTGGTAGATTCCAGAGAGGTAGAGGTAGATCTGAAAGTTTTGTGCAGGATAAAGGCAAATTTGAATGGAAGAATGATTGCAAAGGCAAGACCAAATGGAAAATTGGTAATTCTTACCAAGGAGGTACTAATTCTTATTGAGGAAGAGGTAATTATTACTCTAGAGGTCGATTTCATGGTAATTATTTAAGATGTGGTAAAGAGGGATATAGATATTTTGAATGTAGATCCTCTAAAAGTGGGCAAGGTAGCCAAAATGTTGTGATTCAAGGAGATGACGAGGATTCACCAAGTGGACCTAAGGCTAGAGAAAATCTGATGGTGAGAAGAACCTTATGTAATAAGGGAAGTAATGAGGAACCTATTTTAAGGAGATGTCTTTTCAAGACAAGATGTAAGATGGCTAGAAAATGTTGTAAAGTGATCATTAATAGTAGAAGTTCTACAAATTTGGTATCAGAAGAGCTAGTTATAAAGTTACAACTGTAGAGGTAGAATCATCTTTAACCATATCATGTTTCATGGATCAAAGATGAGCATAAGATATTGGTAAGTGAGAAATGCCTTGTGAAGTTCAAGATTGGACATTATTTTGATGAAGTTTTGTGTGATATTATGCCTATGGATTGTTGTCATATTCTGTTGGGTAGACCTTGACAATATGATAGATATGTTGTACATAATGGAAGATTGAATCAATATACTCTTTGGGTGAATGGGAAGAAACAGATATTTTTGCCTTTGATTGAGAGTCTAGATGAGGTCAATTGTACTACAATAAAAGTTTGCATGGTTAATGGAAAGCAAATTGAAAAGGAAGTAAAAAAGAATCAAGTTTGTTTTGCTATAGTTCCTAGAGGACCGAGTGTTGGTAGTAATGACTGAGCAATAGAAGCCAGTAATGACCGAGTGATAGCAGATAGTGATAGCCAAGTACCAGTAGAAATTATAGAATTGTTGAATGAGTATAAGGATATTGTTGTTGAGGATATTCCTGATGGTTTACTACCAGTGAGAAGTATAAGTCATTGTATGGGTCTGATTCCTAGAGCTAGTTTTTCGAACAAAGCACCATATAGATTGACATCTACAGAGAATGAAGAACTTAATAGACAAGTGCATGAGTTGTTGTAGAAAGGTTTGATCAGAGAAAACTTGAGTCCATGTGTTGTACCTACTATATTAGCACCTAAAAATAATGGAGAATGGTGAATGTGTACTAATTCTAGAGCTATTAACAAGATAATAGTGAAATATAGGTTTCTTATGCCAAGAATGGATGACATAATGGATTATTTGAGTGGAGCAAAGTATTTCACCAAGATTGATTTGAAGAGTGGCTATCATCAGATCAAAATCAGAGAAGGCAATGAATGGAAAACTACTTTCAAGACAAAAGATGGTTTGTATGAATGGTTGGTTATGCCTTTTGGTTTGACTAATGCACATAGTACTTTCATGAGATTGATGAATGAAGTTTTGAAAGGATTTTTGGGTAAGTTCGTGATTGTTTATTTGGATGATATTCTGATATTCAATAAAACTAATGAAGAACATCTTGAGCATATTAGACATGTATTGCAAAGGTTGAAAGATAAAAAGTTGTTGATTAATCTAAAAAAGTGTTCTTTCATGCAAGAGGAGATTTTATATTTAAGATGTGTGATTTTAGCTGATGGATTGAAGATGGATCCTAAGAAGGTTAAAGAAACTTTGGAATGGCCTACACCTAAGAATGTGGGTGAAGTAAGATCATTTCATGGTTTGACTAGTTTTTATAAAAAATTTATAAAAAAATTTAGTGTTGTTTGTAATGCTATGATTGAGACAATGAGGGGAGATAAAAAGGAATTCAAGTGGACACATGAAGCTGATAAGAGTTTTGAGAATTTGAAACAAAAGGTTGTTGAATTACGTATATTATCTTTGCCTAATTTCAACAAATTATTTCAATTTGAATGTGATTCAAGTTGTAATGAAATAGGAGCTGTATTAAGTCAAGAAGATAAACCTATTACTTTCTTTAGTGAAAAGTTGAATGATGCTAAAAGGAAGTATTCTATGTATGATCAAGAGTTTTATGCTATTGTTCAAGCATTGAAGAAGTGGAGACATTATTTAATTCTTACGAAGTTTGTGATGTATACTAATCATAAAGCTTTACAATACTTGGAAAGTCAACATAAATTAAATCAAAGAGATATGAAATGAGTTGAGTACTTGCAGAGTTTCAGATTTTTTATTAAGCATAAGAGTGGAGTTACTAATAGAGTTTTTGATGCATTGAGTAGAAGACATTCTTTGTTGACTGAAATGAAGGTTGAAATTCTTGGTTTTGATGAAATGAAAGAGATGTATGCTATTGATCCTAATTTTTTTGAGGTGTGGAGAGCATGTAGAGCACCAAATATGAAAGATCACATAAGTAAGTATGATGAACATTTCATTCAAGAAGATATGTTGTTCAAAGGAATTCAGTTGTGTATTCCTAGAAGTTCTATAAGGTTAAATTTGATTAAGCAAAAGCATAGTGGTGGATTGGCTGGACATTTTGGAATTGATAAGACATGGAATTTGTTGAACGAGAAATATTATTCATTAAAATATTTGTAAAGAGTTTTGGAGTTTGTGAAGTTGCAAAAGGAATGCGTCAAAATACTAGTTTGTATACACTTATTACTATTCCTGAGAAACCTTGGAGTGACATCAATATGGATTTTGTTCTTGGATTGCCTAAAACAATGAAGGGGTATGATTCCATATTTGTTGTAGTGGAGAAATTTTCTAAGATGGCTCATTTCATACTATGTAAGAAGACATCAAATGTTGAACATGTTCCTGAACTTTTCTTTAAAGAGATTATGAGATTGCATGGATTACCAAGAAGCATTATTTCTGATAGAGACAGTAAGTTTGTTGGTTATTTTTGGAAGACTTTGTGGAAGAAGATGGGTACTAAGTTAAAGTTTAGTTCTACATTCCATTCACAAATAGATGGACAAACAAAGGTTGTGAATAGAAGCTTAGGTAATTTTCTAAGATGTTTAGTTGGGAATAAGCCAAGTAATTAGGAGATGGTATTGGCACAAGATGAATTTGCATATAATAATTTTGTGAATAAGAGTATAGGGAAGACACCTTTTGAGATTGTTACTGGAAGGCATCCTAGAGGTATATCAAATTTGAGAGATCTTGTTGGTGAAGAAAAAAGAAGTACTGGAGGAGAAGAATTTGCTAATTTTATGGAGTCTTTGCATAAGGAAGTCAAGTTGAGTTTGAAACAAAGTAATCAGAAGTATAAGGAGCATGCTAATAAGACTAGAAGACATCATGATTTTGAAGTTGGTGATGAGGTGATGATTCATTTAAGGAAACAAATATTTCTTGTTGGAACATATAGTAAGCTGAAGATGAAGAAATTTGGACCTTATAAGATCTTGAAGAAATTTGATAGTGGTAATGCTTATGAGGTTGAGTTATCTGATGACATGGATATATCTCCTATATTCAATATTTCTAATTTGTATAAGTATCATGAGTGAGATAATGAAGTTGTTGTATCAGATGATTATCCTAAGAAGTAGATTGAAGAAGTTGAACATATATTGGATCAGAGAGTCGACAAGAGCACTAGAGGAAAAGATTACTTTGAATATTTAGTGATGTGGAAGAGCAAACCTATTGAAGATGCTTCATGGATTTCTCAATTTGAGTTGGATTCAGCTCAAGTTGTGACATCTCAATCATTTAGGAGAATCATTTCTTTCAACCCCAATTGTCTAATGCAGGAGCATCTTGGGTTGCCTTGTTATCCTACTCATTTTTTGTTCATTTTGTACGTTGGTGTTGAGTTACTATAGCAATTCCATCATGTGCCTAGTTACTATAGAAATTCTTTCATGTGCCTAGCAATTCCTTCATGTGCCTAGTTACTATAGCAATTCCTTCATGTGCCTAGTTACTATAACAATTCCTTCATGTGCTAAGTTACTATAGCAATTCCTTTATGTGCCAAGTTATTGCAACAATTCCTTCATGTGTTGATTTAGCCAGTGTATTCCAAGTGACTCTTCATGTGTTGAGTTACCTAGTGTATGCCAAATGACCCTTTATGTGCCAAGTTTTCCTACTTATGTCGAGTGTCAACATTCAGACATAATTTTTGCAAGTTGACTTGCAGGATTTATTTCGATTGTAATATTTATGTTAAGGTCTTTTCTTGGGATGTGTCTAGACTATTATTGGGTCAGCCTTCCTCTTATGTATTGTTTTAGAATGATCTATAACCTATTTTGACATGTATATATAGATTTTTTAGGCTTAGAGTTAGGCAAGTTTGGAAGAGTATTGGAGAGTAGAATTGGAAAGTGTGAATTCGTTGTTGGATCTTTGAATGTGAATTTGTTTGTATTTGACTATAATCCAAAAGGCCTTATAGCTAGGCATGTATGAAGATATTTTGATGTATCAATAAAAGTATTTGACTCTTCTTCCTCCTTTGGTTGTTGTTCTTTGTGTTTTCTTCCATTGTGTTAGCTCTTACAGGGTGGTTTGGATAGCTAGGTGAGCCTTTGGCCCTAGTTATTCTTCCTTTTCCTATGTCAAAGTAATTTGAGAACTAGAGAAACTTCATCCAAAGGTGTGTTTGAATGTCTTTGAGTTCTAGCAACATTAATCAAAGACTCATTGAAACTAGTTGGATGAGACTCATCTAACCTTACCCTAGATGGTCCACCTATTTCAAGTTGATTTTCATATATGTGAACTTGATCTAGATCCTTTTTTATAGTTTCTTTTGAGAGAGAGTCAATTTCATACTCTTAATAATCTGTGCTACATGGAGATAGACTATAGAACCCCCCAATAGTGGTGGGAACCAATTCTCCACTCTTGTTATCATCTTGATTTGTGCAAAGGTGTTCAACAACTATAGTATGACTAGACTATCCTTGTTCCTCAGTATTGATGTCAAAAGAATCACTAAAAACATCCATAGTGCTAGCATGTGGTACAAAGTCATCTAGTTCTACAAAGAACTTAGCAAGATCAAAAGGAATTGAATAAGTATAAGTATCCTCATCATCATCATCATCCTCATGATTATCTGACTCAATTTGTGACTCGTGTTCAAACAAAATTTTAGATTTTGGCATTAATTTATTAATGCCTAGATGGAAGGGAATCTTTTTGAAACCTAGACCTATTGTGTCTCAAGACCATCTAGATACTTCTTGAATAGGATTGACTAAACCATTTTTGTTATGCCCAATTGGACCATTTCCTTTTTAACCAAAGTGTTCCTTGAGCTTAAGACCTAGACCATACTTTTCGAGAATAATCTCATGAGATTGTTCTATAAGATCAGCTAGAGTTTCCTCTCTATATATCCATGTTGTGATGGATTTGTCTTTGTCTTCATCTTCCAAAGGTACAATAGCTTTGAGAAAGGTACCATTGAACTTATTTTGAGGTGATAGCACAAGAGGTCTCTTCGGTTCAAATGGTCTCCCATAATGATGGGGAGACTTAGGAAGAGATATCAAAGATAGAATAGGTTCAATGTGATATTCATCCATCCCATTTTTTGTCAACTTGAGTGAATTTTTCATTTCCTTCAGTTTATTAGCATGATAATCCATAGATTCCCTATTAGCAGGTAAAAAGCTTTTAACAAATTTTAGCATGTTATAGGTGTAACTAGTATTAGCAAGTATGGTAACTTCAGAGCCTTGGAATGGAAACTTGATGCATTGATGGTAAGTTGAAGGAACAACTTGCATTTCATGTATCCATGGTCTCTCTAGCAAGATATTATATGCTAATGGAATGCAAAGGACTTGACAAATGACATTTATTTCTACTAGACCAACTCAAAGAGGCAACACCACAAGACCTGGGGGTTTATGCTTGACTTCATAATATTCCTTAGTGGTAATTTTGTGACGAGGATCAATAGACTCTTTAAAATAACCCAATTTTTTGAGAAAAGTAGTAGAACATATGTTTAAACTAGCTCTATTGTCAATGAGAACACAATGAACACACTTTTTATGTATCATAACTTCAATATGCAATGGTTGATTATGAGGATGACTCAATGAATTATCATCCTCTTTAGAATAAGAAAAATAGCAAGGTGAGGTTCGAAGACCCACCATAGATTGGAACCTGTCAAGCTCAAGATATTGAGGTACATTTTTCTCATTGATGGCTTTGTTAAGAATCTACATATGAGTAGGTGAGATTTTAAGTAATTCAAATACTATTATTTGAGCATTTTTCTATTGTAATTGGTCAAGAATACTGTAGTTTGTAGCCATGGAAGATGTTGTGATTTTTGTACCTTTGCCAGATGGACCAGCAAGGGTTTGTCTTTATGTTGATCTACCTCAGGAATAGAAGTCATAGGGCCTTTAAGTACTATCTTGGCATGAGAACATGTAACAACATTGGTAGAAGATTGTGACGGTTCTTTATCACATGTAGTAGATGTAACACCTCTTAAGATAAGTGGTGACTTAGGTTTTGTATTGTCATATTTTCCTTTAATCATGATAACATCACAATGTTCAAAGTCCATAGGTTCCAACATGTTGATCACATCATCGTCATTAGTGTATGTATAATTGACCTTGTAATGGGCTTTCTATTTAGAGTTTTCTCCTAATGTGGAAATGACTCCTTAAGAGCCTTGTGGTCTAAATTCTTTTTATGTCCATCCATAATGATTTCACCATTGTCAATCATGGCTTGGTTCTTATGATGTAGGTTGATACAATTGTTCATTTTGTGACCCTTATTTTGATAATATTCACAAAATGCATTCTCATTCCACCATGTGGGTCATGGTTGTGGATCATAAGGAAAAGAATTATCCAATGGAGTAAAGATCTTGTTTTTAAGCAAGGTCTTATAGACCACATCTAGAGGTTCACCCAAAGGTGTGTATTCTCATTTTTGTCATGTAACCCAAGACAAGTTCTTTCTTTTGTTTCAAAATATTTTGTTATCAAGAGGATATTTGTCAACATTTTTAGATGCATTGATATTGTCTATGATATTGAAAATCATTTTAGGAGGTTTTGGAGAAATGTTATCAACTACTCCATCTTGTGCTACCTCTCAAATCTTGTTCACATACTTGGATTTATCCTTACTAGAGGTAGATCATTGCTTAATTTCCTTTTGAAAGGTTATTTTCCTATTTTTGACCATGAACTCCTCTATATAGATAGCTTGTGCAATCATATCTTCAAAGATGTGTAGACCTTAAAGTTGTATCTTATATCCAAAGTCAGGCAAAATATTTTCTATGAAGATATCAAGTTTTTCTGTTTTAGTAATTTTTCATGAATACTTGGTATATAATTATCACCACCTTTGAAGAAACATGAGGAAATGTTCTCCAACATTTTGTTTGAGGTTACACAAATCACATATGTTAAATGGATGTTGTATGTCATGTGATTATTGCTAGACAAATAGATTGGCAATTCATCAAATGTTTTAATACTAGTAGGCAACCTTGAATACCATTCCATCACTTGACCACCTAGGCTTCATGGGAACAAATACATGAGATATGTTTGATTATGCATGAATTTTATAGGCAAGGCGCCAAATTTCCTCAAATGATCTTGGGGATCAGATGTTTTGAAGTATTTTTTATACTTGGCCAACTCAACTCCTTTTGGAAAAGGAGGCATGTCTAAGGTATATGTTTTTGTTGGTTTATCCTTGTCATGCATGATTTGGGCCAATTTCTCTTGCATGGTCTTCAATTTTTTTTGTAACTTGGATGTTTTAGTTTCTTCTTCTTGTGTGACAATTTGTTTCAATATTGAAGTCTTGAGGTAGTTTTTCTCCTTCTTGAGCAAGTTTGAGAAAGTATTTCTCTTTCTCTTCATTAAGTATGATCTCCATCACTTTTTGAATTTTTTAATCCTTATGATACTTCTCTATCTTTTGAAGGTACATCATCATTATCCTTGTACTCATTTGTGTAGTTGTAAGGTTCTTTCAATCTTTCATTTCTTTGGTGATCGTATCTCCTACTATGGTCTCTTGTTTCTTGATCTTGATAAGCCATTTTAGGAGTGTATAAGATTTCAGTATGTGTTTGTTGAAAAGGTGTTTTGAGAAAGAAATTAGTTGTTTTGTTTGAAGGTGTAGGTGTTCTATTAATTTAAGGATTCTCTTGATATAAGGGATTCCTAGCTTGCTGAAAGTATATGGAAAACCTTCTTCAAAGACTAGGTGGACTAATACGTGAAAGATATCATGAGGACCTTTCACTAGATTTAGAATATGTGTAAACTTGGGAGTGACCTCTTCCGAAATTCCTACCTCTAGCTCTACCACATTGCGGTCTGTAGGGAGTAAAGAAGTTTCCACTCCTTGTGGCAACAATCATAGACAATGACTATAAACCAAGTTTTAAAAAGGATCACACTAGAACATTGTCTCAAAGTAAGTAGGCATGTTGTATATCTAGGTATGAATAGTCAAAGAAATGGCTACAACAGTCAAGAGTTATGAATATTGTGATGTAAGGTGTAATGAACACAAGGGAACAAAATAGGACAACCAAGTAAGGAGACTAGTTCATATGTAAATCACAAGTTGTCAACTAAGCAAGTAATCAGAGTTTGACATTGTTATAGATAGAGAAATGATGAAATATTTTAGAGATTGATAAGACTTGGATCAAGTTTTAACAAGGGAGCTTAGAATAGCTTACTATTTTGGACAAATTTAGATAGACCCACGCAAGAAAATGACTTCTAGGAAAGGAAATTGCAGATAGCAAGGTGAGAAAACACCTCTGGTAGAGCAATACTGATAGTTTTAGGAAAAAGGCTTACATACAGATTCATAGAGAACCATACAAGAGAACACAATGAACCAAGTGAGAACTTAGTCCTTGAATCAATAATTTTTTACCATTTTCTCACATGAGAGTTTGCATGAAGCCACGTAAGGAAAGGAAAATTTGATTGAAAAGACAAGTTTTTATGACTCAAAAATGCAACATTTTGGAAAAATTTCATGTGAGTATTCATAGAAAACTACATGAGGAACTCCAGAGGACCTCATGAGGAAATGAAAACTGATACTTTTCTTGCAAGAAGATTTGTAGAACTGCAAGTGAGAAAAGGACCAAACTAGCTGGTTGGACTATACTATTTATATCTAATTGAAAAGATCATTGGAAAAGAGATTGCTAAGATGAATATTGTTAAAGAAGATTATGTGTTTCAATCATTTTTTTATCACTAATGTCAAACCTTCTATTTTCTAGTAAGACAATTCCTTATAAGATTCAAGTACTATCACTTAGTTGATTGATGAAGAGGATTTGATCAAGAAGATGTAACAAAAGTACCTAGCAAAAAGGTTGAGTTATGATTATGTAATGAATTACAAGGATTAGTTAAGATAGTGATGACATGATGTATTGATGATATACTTAATGTTACAAAATGGCTAGCTACACTTAGAAAGTTAGAAGAATAAGTTAAATTAAGTTTGTCTACCAAGCTTGACCAAGTAGATAGTAAGTGCTAAGAAAAGTTGGTGTAGGCCAAGCAAAAGGTCAGTTGGAGTCGAGTGAAAGTAAATTCTAGTGGATGTCGAGCTAGATAGTTGATGCCAAGTAAATTTCAATTGATGTTGAGCACCAGTAAAATATAGTTGATGCCAAGTGATTTTACAATTAATGCCTAGTAATGCAATATGTGTTAAGTATTAGAAGATTAATAATTCCAAGATGTTTCATTATGATAAAGATCAAAGATTCACCAAATCTAATTCAAAAAGTTTGTTTTCTTGGAACTTATGAACTAGGAGGAAGATAAGATTGATGAGCTAGTGGCACAAAATTTGATATGAACCATTTTTAGGTGAATTCAAATGGATTCTAGGAGAAGTTTCTAGAATAGACAAGATATGGGGTAGATACATTGTATCCTATCTAATCTACCCAAAACCCTAATTTAGATGATGGATAATGAACAAGAAAATATTCTAATTTCCTTTAAATAGGAATGTCTAGTCGTGAGGCAAGGGGGTTAGAGAGGTTGGTTTCATGTCTAAGAACCTAAGGAGGAGAAGGAATTAAGGGTTTTAACTCATCAAGTGACCCAAGAGAAGAGTCTGCAATGACATACCAAGAAAGAAGGTGTAAGGAGATGAATGCTTGAAGGGTAAACAAGCTATAAGAGCAACAAAGTATGAATGCCAAGTAGAATTGAGGACTAGATAGAGATCTATAATCTACAAGTGAAGTTGTACATTGTATCACATCAAAGCTCTACTATTACTCTCTAACAATTTTATTAGTCTAGGGAAAATCCTTTGGATTAAGGTTGACCTAATAGTCATTGGAAAATCCTTTAACAAGATGGCATTCCAAATGAATGGCCTAAAGTCCTCCAACAAGGCTTTCTTTTAACAAGGTGATTGAAATCCCTTAACTGGGTCACATTTAATAGTGTGCATTGTAACCTTTAACAAGGTTGGATTTTCATAGGGCATCACTTCAGAAGAGTGAAAAGGAGTAGCATGTTACTGGTGGTTTTTCCCAAATTGGGTTTTTCATGTAAATCATTGTGTCAAGTGTGTTAATGAATGTGTTGTGTTTCATACTTTACATTTCTGCAAGTTGATTTGATAGTAGCATATAAGTTTTAGTAAATACACAACGAATGCATGCATGGGTATGAATGTTTAATGGGTTCACTGAATTGTGAAAAGTTTTATTTTGTACATCTAGACATTGAATAACTGATTCACCCCCCCTCTTAGTTTTAAAATTCTTTAGAATAACTAAGAGGGGGGATGAATTAGTTATTCAAGGTCCAATAATGTCCAATTCAAACTTTCTAATAAAACAGAGGTAAATTAGAAGTACTATCCTTTTTACTTTCTTATCATGCAGGCAATTAAACATTAAACAATCATGAAATGTAAAATTGCATCACACCATAACACAATGGATTTTGATGATGTAGAAATCCTCCAAGAATAAAAGGTAAAATTAGGGTGGGGATGACACCCACAAAATAACTACGCAATTTTTTTCAACCACTTCTGATGATCTGCCCTATTAAAGGCCTACCCTGTTAAAGGCTTTACACACTATAAGATGTGACCCTGTTAAAGGATTTCTACACCCTGTTACAAGTGTGCCCTGTTAGAGGACTTAAGAACATTCAACTTAGAATGCCACCCTATTAAAGGATTTACATAGAGTTGTTAGGCTCACCCAAGTCCATGGGATTTATAGTCACCTTCTCAAAAGAATCTTTTATCCCTCTCTAAGGATCTCCTATCCTTCTCCTAAAAATCCCTTTATCCTTCTCTTGAGGATCTCTTTATCCTTCTCCTAGGGATCTTCTATCCTTTTCCTGAGGCTTATCCACCTAGCTAATAAGCTAACCTAGCAATGTAGTATTTCAATATCTAATACAATGGTAAGAAAGTATTAGAAGGGTTTTAACCTGATAAAGATTGCAACTCTATCCTTGTAGATTTCATATCACTCTTCAGTTCTTTTCTTTGCTTGGTTTTTCTTCCTTGTAGTGTTGATAGCTTGTTCAACCTTCAAGATCTATCTCCTTGAGTTCTTCCACTCATAATGCCAATGCACTCTATGTTCACTTGATCAACTCAGAGTCCTGATGCTCTGTCCTTACTCCTCTCTGTGTCTTCTTCTTGACACTTCACACTAGCCTTCTCTTGGCTTCTTTGCACGACCACTCTTCTGACCAACTCCCTCTCTCACACACTTGATCTTTGACCTATAACTCCTTATAAAGAAGTTTTTCTCTTCATTTCCTACTCAAATCTTGATTTGATCTTGAGAAAATAGTATTGTTTTCCCTCCAAATTGCTTCTTCTAGAAAATTCATGATAATTCATTAGCATTCACCTTGAATTGATTTGCATGGTTAACATAAAATTTTGTGACATCTACTCATCATCCTTATCATCCAACTAATTCACAAAATTTGATGTAACAAACTTATCGTTGCCGATCTGGAAAATCTCTTGTCTTAAAAAATAATGTAGCAACTCGACATTATTGGTTTACTGATGCTCGACACCTTCTGTGTTACTTGGCTCCTTCTATTGTTTTAGTGGTGCTCAGCACCTATAGCATTTCTAATTTTCTTGGCACTTGAAGACCTACTTGGCATCCATTACCTTTTTCTGATACTCGGCACCTGAAGGATTCTATGTTACTCAGCACTTGAATAATCACTCGGCTCACACTGAAGTTGAACTTTCTTGGCTCTCTCTAATGAACTTAGTCAGGCTTTACAAATGACTTAATTAAACCTTACATTTTTTATGTGTCTTAGTGTGTCCATTCTCTATGTCTTAGAGTATGTCATCAATACACTATTTCATCAATGGCTTAGCTGATCCTTATACTTCATTACAATATCATAAATTCAACCTTTCTCTAGGTGCTCTAGTTACATCTTATTGATTGCCTCCTCTTTGTCAATCAACCAATTGATAGTACTTGGATCACTTAAGGAATTTTCATTCCTACAAGTAGAAAGTTTGACATCAATGACAAAACAATGATTGAAAACATTCTTTACCAGTTCCATTCTTCATTCATGATCTTTTCAATCATTTCCAAAAATCTCCCTCTTTGGCATTTATGACAAACCAAACTAACAAACTTAGTTACCACCAAAATTACATACATTTTCTGTTTGGTATATAACTCCCTCTTTTGCTTATACAAATTGAATCCTTTGTTCTGCTTCTCCCTCTTGATTACTGTGTTCTTACTCTGTATTCTTGATCCTTCCTTCATAGTTTCTTGCCTCTTAGTTTCTTATCTCATCAAAATCTCCCTCATTCATCTATCCTTTCATACATTCTCATACTTCTCCACATTTTTATCTTTCATTGATCAGTTTCTCATAAATCTCCCTCTTTGACATAAATGCCAAAGATGTAGCATCTTCAACATGCTAAATATAAGCTTTACATCTCATGTTTTCTCTCTTTGTCACCATGCTTGTGACTAATCTGGAATTTCTGTTCCTGTTGTCATCCTTTGCATCATTCTTTTGATATTTCAATGATCTAGTCTTGTTGATGTAGGGCAACTTCTTTGTTCCTTTAGACTACTTGAGTTAGGGGCGTTACCCCCAACTTGCCTCTAAGATATTCATAAGGATACTTGGGCAATGGTTTGGTGAAGATATCTGCAATTTGTTCCTTTGTGTGAATGTACTCCATCTTCACTTTTTTTTCTTCCACCAATTCTCTAACATAGTCATACTTGATTGCAATATGCTTGGTTTTTGCATGCATTACTGGATTCTTGGATATGTTTATAGCACTTTTATTATCACAATACAGTATCACAGGTTTGATTACCTCTTCTTTCATTCCTTTCAATAGATGTTTGAGCCATACAATGTTTGTACAAGTGACTGTTGCTGCCACATATTCTACTTCTACAGTGGACTGAGATGTGTAGGTTTGCTTCTTGCTAGTCCAAGTAACTAGCCTTCTTCCTAAGAATAATGCTCCTCCACTTGGGCTTTTCCTGTCATCAATGTTTCCTCCCTAATCTACATCTATGTATTCATTGAGCTCAAACTTCTCATTCTTTTTGTAATATAGGCCAAAATCATCAGTTCCTTTGAGATACCTCATTATCCTTTTTACTGCCATGAGATGATTTTCTCTAGGATTAGCAAAGAATCTAACCACTATCCCAATTGCTAGTGCTATGTCTGGTCTACTATGTACAACATATTGTAGTTTTCCAATCATGGATATGTACATTATTTGATTAACTTTAGCTGATTCATCATTTTTGGATAGCTTATGTCTTGTAGCCATTGCTGTGTTTACAGGTTTGGAGTCTTCCAATCAAAATGTCTTGAGTATCTCTTTGATGTACTTTGATTGTGTCACAAATATACCATGTTTTAGTTGATGTACTTGCAATCCAAAAAAGAACTTGATTTCTCCAAACATAGACATTTCAAACTCATGTTTCATTTTGTCAGCAAAGCATTTCCTTTCCTCCAAAAACAATGTCATCCACAAAGATTTTAGATACAAGAATATCCTTACCTTCTTCTAATTTGATGTACATGTTGCTATTATCATCAGTTCTTTCAAATCCTAATTGCACTAGATACTTGTGAAGTCTCTCATACCAAGCTCTAGGATCTTGCTTTAATGCATATAGAGCCTTGTGTAATTTGCATACCTTCTTTTTGTTTTTTTCATTAACAAAATCTTCTAGTTGCTCTATGTAGACTTCCTCTTCAAGTATACAATTCAAAAATGCTAACTTAACATCCATTTGATAGACTTTAAATCCTTTGAAGGCTGCATATGCTAGTAAGGTCCTTACTCCTTCCATTTTGGCAACTGGAGCAAAAGTTTCTCCATAGTCTAGTCCTTCTTCTTGTGCATACCCTTTGCAGACTAGTCTTGCCTTGTTCCTTGTGATTTCACGATTCTCATCTTACTTGTTTCTAAACACCCACTTGGTTCCAATTACATTCTTGTCACCTGGTCTTGAGACTAAGGTCCATGTCTTGTTCTTCTCAATTTGTTCTATTTCTTCTTTCATAGCATTGTACTAGTCATCATCTTTTATGGCTTCACTTACTATTTTTCATTCCATTTTGTTAAGTAGACACATCTCACTTCTGAGTCTATTCCTTGTTAGTGGTCTTACTTCTTTGTTTCTAATAATTTGATCTGCAAGATGATGTCTTCTTACATACTTTGCCAATATTGGTTCTTTCCTTGTTTGCATGTTGTCTCTTTCAGAATTTGAACCTTCTTGTGTATTTTCATTAGATATTTCTTCATTTTCTTCTTGTTGATAGTTCTCAGAATCTGAATGAACATTCTCTGTATTCTGCAGCTTGACTTCTGAATGTGTCTGCTGCTTGGCATTCACTATCTGTGATTCGGCAGATGCTAGATTTTGTTGCTAATTGTCATTCTTTGTTGCAAGTTCACCATTATTAGGTATACCTTCATAAAAGTATACAAAGGTCTTGTATTCTTCTTCTTTCTTGGTGTTCTCAACACTTTGAACTTCTACAAGCTCATCAAATTTCACATTTGTGCTTTCTACTGCTTTATTAGTATTTATATTCAAGCACTTATAAGCTTTGCTTCTAGTAGAATAACCAAGAAATGTGCCTTCCTCACTCTTTGTAACAAACTTTCCATTTCTAGACTCTTTATATATATAGCATTTGAATCCAAATATTTTGAAATGTTTTACATTAGGAGAATGCCCATACGATAATTAAAAATGTGTTGCATTTGTACCTTTCTTGACTTGAACTCTGTTGAGTGTGTAGACTGCAATACTTATAGCTTCTCTCCAGTACTTAAGTACAACATTTTTCTCCATCATTAAGGTCTTGGCATGGTCAATAACTGATATATTCCTTCTTTTTGCTATACCATTCTGAGGTGGAGTCCTAGGTACTGATGTCTACCTTTTGATTCCTCTTTCATTGCAGAAGTCTTCAAATTCTCTTGATTTGAATTCACCTCCTCTATTAGCTCTGAGACATTTTATGCTCTTCCCAGTCTCTTTCTCAACTCTGGCCAAGCACCATTTGAACATTTGGAATGCATTTGATTTTTGTTTTAGGAACATGACTATCATCATCCTCGAATAGTCATCTACAAATAGCATTATGTATCTATCACCTTTGTAACTTTGTACTTCAATAGGACCACACAAGTCAGTATGAACTAGCTCTAATACTTCATTAGAAGTATAAGTTTTTCTTTTGAAGGTTGACTTGGTTATCTTTCCTAGTTGGAATTGTTTGCACATGGTGTTATCAGGCTTTTTCAACTTTGGTAGACCTCTGACTTTCTTCATTTTGTTGATGCTTATCAGATTGTCAAAATTTACATGACATAGCCTCTTATACCATAACCATACATCATCAGTTTGAACAATGAGACAAGAAGCATCTTCAATGTCTAGGTAGAACAAACTACTCCTAGTCTAGTCACCTTTTCCTAATAGACTTCCTCGAGAATCATAGATCCCGGCAACTCTATTTTCAAATTCAACCTTGCATCCTTTGTTTCCTAACTGTGAGACACTTATCAAGTTATAATTCAGGCCTTCAACATAGTATGTATTATCACATGTTATCTTTCCAGTAAGCTTGATACTACCTTTCCCTTTGATCTAACATGGTGCATTGTTACCAAATCTAACATTATTTCCTTCATATTGAGTACAGGAAATGATCTTACTTTTATCTCCAGTCATGTGATGAGAGCATCCACTATTTATGATCCATTTATCATTCTTGTTCATGCCTAGGGTAGTGATGAGAGCATCTACTATCTAAGGATCTCCTATCCTCCTCCTAAGGATCTCTTATCCTTCTCCTGAGGATCTCTTTATCCTTCTCCTGAGGATCTCTTTATCGTTCTCTTGCAGATCTTCTATCCTTTTCCTAAGGCTTATCCACCTAGCTATTAAGCCAACCTAGCAAAGTAGGATTTCAATATCTAATAAACTGGTAAGAAAGTATTAGAAGGATTTTGACCTGATAAAGATTACAACCCTATCCTTGTAGATTTCAGATCACTCTTCAGTTCTTTTCTTTGTTTGGCTTTTCTTCCTTGTAGTGCTGACAGCTTGTTCACCCTTCAAGATCTGTCTCCTTGAGTTATTCCACTCCTAATGCCAATGCACTTTATGGTCATTTGATCAACTCAAAGTCTTGATGCTCTGTCCTTAATCCTCACTGTGTCTTCTTCTTAACACTTCACACTAGCCTTCTATTTGCTTCTTCGCATGACCACTCTTCTAACCAACTCCCTCTCACACATGCTTGATCTTTGACCTATAAATCCTTATAAAGAAGTTCTATTCTTCATTTCCCGTTCAAATCTTAATTTGATCTTGAGAAAATGGTATTATTTTCCCTCCAAATGGCTTCTTCTAGAAACTTCATGATAATTCATTAGCATTCACATTGAATTGGTTTGCATGGTTTACATAAAATTCGGTGACATCTACTCATCATCCTTATCATCCAACTAATTCACAAAATTTGATGTAACAAACTTATCGTCACTAATCTGACGAATCTCTTGTCTTAACAAATAATGTAGCAACTTTGTATTATTGGTTTACTGATGCTCGCTACCTTTTGTGTTTCTTGGCTTCTTATATTGTTTTACTAGCACTTGGCACCTATAGCATTTCTACTTTTCTCAGCACTTGAAGACTTACTCAGCATCCATTACCTTTTTCTAATACTCGGCACCTAAAGGATTCTATGTTACTCAACACTTGAATAATCACTTGGCTCACATTGAAGTTGAACTTGCTCGGCTCTCTCCAATGAACTTAGTTAGGCTTTACAAATGACTTAGTTAAACCTTACATATTTGATGTGTCTTAGTATGTCCATTCTCTGTGTCTTATAGTATGTCATCAATACACTATTTCATCAATGGCTTAGCCAATCCTTATACTTCATTACAAAATCATAAATTCAACCTTTCTCTAAGTTCTCTAGTTACATCTTATTGATTGCCTCCTCTTTGTCAATCAACCAATTGATAATACTTGGATCACTTAAGCAATTGTCATTCCTGCAAGTAGAAAGTTTGACATCAATGACAAAACAATGATTGAAAACATTCTTTACCAGTTCCATTCTTCATTCATGATCTTTTCAATCATTCCCAATACTTAGTTATTCTAAAGTAATTCCAACATGTACTTGAAGAGATTTTTAGTGACTTTAACAATTTCTAAATAGAGGACTAACAATGTTTACAAGTTTCAAGTAGATATCAACATTTTTAAAAGATTTTGGACATCATTTTGGTTTGATAGTAGACTGTTGTTTTTCAGACACGGGAAGCAAGCAATAGTTGCAAACAATCCAGCTGAGGAAAAACAACTCAGAAGGATAGGAGAATCTTGACCTTTTTTTTTTTTTTGATGACTTGGAGAGTTTATAGACTTGAAAAAGACACTCTTTATCCCTATAACCAAAAATGGTAGAAATAGAAAAACCTTTTTCTCACAACTTATGTGCATGTGTTCAACTCACATAGCTGTGTCACCCCACTAGATGTCACCTATGTTTTTGGTGTATTCTAAGGACTCAATAACATTTACCCTTAATGAACAACCTTGTGGCAGGGATCAAGGGTGTATACCACCTTCCAATGTCCAAGTACATGCCTATGGTGAGGATCTACATGAGAGATTCTTCCCCCTCCTTGCATAAAGATTATACCCCCTTTTAGAGATGAACTAGGTAGAAACTATTTAAACATTTTTTCTTGGATTCCATTCACATTATTCCCTGGTGGCTTCATGAATGAAATTGAAGGAAACAACCCACACTAGCATCTAAAAGTGCACACACTTGACTAGAAAGACTGGGGGTAGTGTCACCTAGTGCAACAAAGAGAGCATGTCCTCAGTATGTGATATTAGAATCAAGAAGAAGAAATTAACATGGCTTTGGAGTCTTTCACTCCATAAATCTTCTTTATTATAGTGAGTTGGAATCACCATAAAAAGGTGTGTGCTCACTTGGGTCATTCCTAGAGGTTGGATGGTTCCAGAAGGCCCTCTAAAGGTTGACTCAAACTGGTGGTTCAGATTCAAGGGTCAAAGTTTCTAATTTTCCCAAAGGGAAAAAAGCATACTCCTCTACCTTGTCGCCTTAACCAAACACACAAAACATGTTCATTGGTGAGTGATTTTATCAATCCCAACTTGTCTTTTCTCAAGATTTTGATTTTCCTAAAAGGAAGTCATCATCTCTTCATAAAAAGTATTTGTATAGGAGAACTGCTAACTTTCATGCCTCCCTCGGCTACCATATTCCAAAGGTGTCTAGGTTTCTAATTTACTCTTGGGCATCACTTCTAAGTAGCAAAGAGCATACTCCCCTATTCCTTTTCCTAGAGCCCTATGAAGTTTACAAGCCCTATTAAAATATGTGTAAGAAAGCATTAAAAAGACACACATTTGAGTGCATTTGAATTCATTCTTTGACATGTGAATCATTGACCAAGCATCGTACAATTAGACTATCAGTGTTGTTTGTGAGTTCATGATTAGGTATCTTTGACAAATGATTTGCAAACCACTGTTAGGTTGCTAGAAATCAGAAACCAAAAATCAAATGCATCAAAAGAAAATGTGAGATTAAACATTATCAAAATAGAATCTGAAAACTAAAATTTACATTTATTGGTGTTGAGTTTTGCATGAAATTCTACATAGACTTGCACGAGAATATGTTGTCTACCGCACAAGAAATTTTTCAATTATACACTATTTTGGACAAGAAAGTGCAACATGGTAAGTGAAACTTTAGTTTCTTTGTGCAAAAATTGTATGGAAAGAAATGAAATCACATCAAAATATTGAAAAATAATCGACAAATGATGCCAAAAAATTGAATTCTCGGCCCCATGGTGGGTGCTAGAAATGTGAGTGCTAATTATGGCCTATAAATTAACCACACTTCAACATGATCATTATATGTTAGAATAATCTTAGAATGAACATGAGATTGTCCATCCAAAATAACCCAACAAACCAATTTGTTTCCTTCTAAATAATTGGGTTTTGTTATCCACTCTCAGATTTGAGAGATCAGCAAGCAAACCATCTAGTACGAACGATTTTTATTCTAAATGATATGCAATTTCAAGCTAAGATGTATGCAAGTTATTCTAAGAATATAAAGAACAAATTAATCTAAATTGACACATGATTAGTCTATATGAGAAAACCATATGAAAGTAAATATGATAGAAATGCAAATGTAATTGAGTCAATAATTTGGCATTCGTTTGACACTATTCATGTGCATATGTCAAATGAGAGATTAAGGGTTTCTTAAAAATATAACCCTGAGATTTGATCAATGGTAAAGATCAAATAGAATGAACTGTTGAGATTGAAGATGAGATTTAGTCACAATAGAAGATTCCCTTGCAAAAAGGGAGTTAACTAGTCACTTTTGAGTTTGATAAGGAGTTAATTGATCTCATTCCCTTTCTAATTCTGGTCCAGTCAGAGTTTCCATTTCTAAACTAAAGAGAGAATTTGGAGAAGGTATTTAATTTAAAAAGGTTAAATATGACCCCATAAATGAATAATCTAATTAATTGAATAATTAAATTTAATAATTAGAGTAAGGATATTTAATTAAATCAAATACATTTAATTACTCATATATATTAGCTAAGGGGGTGATTTTAATTACTTAAAGCAATAGGCCTTATAATTAAATTAAATTAAATTAATAGGTTTAAATTAATTAAATTTTGATTTAGGAATTAAATAAAGTATGTGATTAATGCAAGTTAATGATTTTCTATATTTGACACTTAGATCAAGTAGAGATTTCCAAAATCAACATTGCCTAGTACAATAGGACTTTGAGTAAGATTGATAGCCCAAAATTGGTCTAGCATACCAATGTGTCAATTTTGGGCTATTACAATATTGTATTAAATTGTATAACTTTTATTATCATATGTTGTCATGGAATGGGTCAAAGGGGTAACAAGATACCCTATGGCCTCTTTCTACCAATTAGAATAAATATAATATGTACTTGAGGGTCCTATGATCCCTAGGGACATATGTTATCATGGAATGGGTCAAAAGGGGTCATAGAGTGCCCTTTCAACCCTTTTGACTGATTAGAATAAATATATGTTTCTTGGGTTTCTACAAAACCTATGGACATATGTTATCATAGAATGAGTTGAAAGGTTTAATAGCTTATCCTATGATCCTTTTGACCCATTGAATGGAAACAAATGAGCTTGTAGGGGTTTTGGACCCCTAAGAAAATATATTATCATGGAATGGGTCAAAAGGAGCCATATGATACCCTATGGGCCCTTTTAACTGATTAGAATAAATAGAATTTGTCACTAGGAGTCCTATGACAACTAGAGACATTTGTTATCATAAAATGGACCAAAAGGGGTCATATGATACCCTATGACCCATTCTAACTGATTAAAAAAAATATAATATATACAACAACCCATACGACCCCTACAAACATATGTTATCATAGAATGGGTCAAGGGAGGGCATAATATATCTTATGGCCTCTTATAACCCATTTGATGATGATTTATGAAATCCTAAGGGACTTAGGAAGAGTATGGATGTATGTTAGTATGGAATAGGTTAAAAGAGGTAATAGGATACCCTATAACTCCTGTCAATCCATTCCATGATAATATATGAACTCTTAGGGGTCCTACGACACCTTCACATATATTATTATATAATAGGTTAAAGGGGGCCATAAGATATCCTATGGCCCCTTTCATCTCATTAGATGATAACATATGAACATCTTGGGGTCCTAAGACCCATATGGACATATATTATTATATAATTGGTTGAAAAAGGTCATAGGGTATCTGATGACATGTTTCAACCTATTCAATGACAATATATGAATCCATAGGGGTCCTAAGACCACTAGGGACATATATTATTATGGAATGGGTCAAAAGGGGTCATACGATATGCTATGAACTCTTTCAATGATTATAATAAATATAATATGTCCCTAGGGTTTCTAAGACCACTAAGGACATATGTTTTCATAGAATGGGTTGAAAGGGGTCATTAGATACCCTATGACCCCTTTTCACCCATACAATGACAACATATGAACTCCTAAGAGACCTAGGACCACTAGGGAAATATGTTATCATAGAATGGGTAAAAATTGGCCACAAGATATCCTATGGCCCTTTTTGACCCATGAAAACATATGAACTCCTAGAGGTCCTAGGACCCCTAGGGTCATATTTATCATAGAATGGGCTAAAATGGGTCATATGATACCCTATGGTCCATTTTTACCCATTTGACGATAATATATGAATTCCTAGGAATCCAATGACCATTAGGGACATATGTTATCATAAATGGGTCAAAAGGGGTCATAGGATATCCTCTAACCCCTTTTGACCCATTCGATGACACCATATTAATTCCTAAGGGTCCTATGAGCCCTAGAGACATATGCTATCATAGAATGGGTTAAAATGGGTCATAGGCTATCCTATGGCTCCTTTCAACCCATTTGATGACAACATATGAGATTCTAGTGGTCATGGGACCACTATGGACATTTGTTATCATGGAATATGTCTAAAGGGATCATAGGATAACATGTGACCCCTTTCAACCCATTTCATGACAATATATGAACTCCTGGGGTCCTTAGACCATGATGAACATATTTTATTGTGGAATGGTTCTCAAAGGGTCATAGGATTCCCTATGACTCATTTTGACCCATTCAATGCTAACATGTGAAATCGTAGATGTCCTAGGACCCTTAGGGACACATGGTATCATATTACGGGTCAAATAAAACTTTATAGTACTTCAACTTATACTTGTGCACGCATTGATCATTCAATATCTTAAACTCTTTCACATTGATGTCCTAGGTCAAGATAACATTGCAGAAATGTAAACATGAAATACCACAAAATCAATCACACATTTTGACACAAGGATTTTATGTGGAAACCCAATTTGGGAAAAACCACTAGTAACATGCTACCAATTTTGATTCTTCTGAAGTGATTCATACGAGGAGCCAACCCTATTAAAGGTTACAATGCACATTGTTAAATGTGACCTTATTAAAGGACTTCAATCACCCTAGTATGAGTGAGCCTTGTTAGAGGACTTTAGAATATTCCATTAGAATGTCACCATGTTAAAGGATTTACTTATAAATGTTAGGTCAACCTTAGTAGAAAGGATTTATCTAGACTGATATAGTTGTTAGAAAGTAACAGGAGGACTTGATTTGATTACAAAAACAACTCACTTGTAGATTATAGATCACTTGTTTAGTCCTTTATACTTCTTGGCATTCATCCTCTTCATTTTTAATAAATTTTTCACCCTTCAAACCTTTTTCTCCTTAAGCCTTCTTTCTTAGTATGCCAACTATAGACTCTTTCATTCAACCACCATATAAAGAAACACCCTAGACTTCTTGTCTTTATTATGTTTATGGACTTGATAAATTCCTTCTGGCCTATTATCTCTTTATATAGAGAATTTAGATCTTTTGTCGCTTAACAACAATAGACCATTTTAGGGTTAGGTTAGCTTCATTGAATCTTCCCATCTTTTCATTTTATTCCCTTCTAGAAACTTCCTTTACAATCCTCTTTGAATTCTTCTCAAAATGGTTTATCTCAAATTTTGTGCCACCACCTTATCATACTTATATTCCACATGTTGTACACAATTCAAGAAATCAACTTTGTCATCTCAAATTTGTCAAATCTTTGATCAAACTCATTTTACTATTAGTCATCAATAATATGCTATTTTCTTGGCAAACACTATCTTTTGATGCTCATTCAACATGGGGTTGCCCAACATACACTTAAGCCTTTAGTGGTTTTTGGCACATATTAAACTTTCTTCACTTGGAACCTATAGAATTTTTCTTTACTCAACACACACTGAACTTACTTCACTCAACTTCAAGTAACTTTCTACTCAATGTGCATTGACTTTCTCTACTTCCACTATTTTTTCAGTCAAGCTTGGCAAACACATTTCTTTACTTAGACTTCTTCTTGTCTTTTCTCAAATATCCTTTCATTATAGCTTTAAGTAGATAAATAATACACTAGATCATCAAAGTCTTTGTTGGTCTCAGTGCTCCTTTTATACACCATATAACTCAACCTTTCTTTAGGTTCTCTTGTTATCCTTTTCAAATCCTCTCCATCAATCAATCAAATGATAGCATTCAAACCAAAGTAAAAAATTGTCTCACAGCCAAGTAGCAGGTGTGACATCAAAGACAAAATAATGATTGGTCCATGATAGGTTTCATCAATCTTCTTCATTTCAACAATCTTCTTTTCAACAATCTCCCTCTTTGGCATTAATGGAAAACCAATACCAACAACAAAACGAAAAGAAACTTAATTATACCTTTTACTAAAATTTCTCCTATCAATATGTGTGTCTTCCTCTATATACTCTAATCTCTCTTCCTTAGATTTCTCCCTCATTTGGTCTTGTGCCTCTTTGACAATATTTCTTCTTCCATCTTTGATCTCTCTGATATCTCCCTAATTTTTTTGATATCTCCCTCTTTGACAACAATGCCAAAGACTTGTCATCTATACATGCAGATATAATAAATTCATGTTCTCCCTCTATCACCTTGCATGTGAGTATAAATCTTATGTTTTTAGCTCCTTCCTTACTTCAACCAAGTCCTAAAGTAAGATCCACTACATCAAGTTGTAAAATATGCCATTCAATTCAGTTGATGTAGTGCACTAATACTACTTATTAAGTAGCTTTGGATAGGGTTATCACCCCTAGTTTACCTCTAAGATATTCATGTGCATCCTTAGATAAAGCCTTTTTGAATATATTATATATTTGTTCCTTTGTATTTACATATTCCATTCTCTCTTCTTTGTCTTCAACAAATTTAGATATTTGATACTTGATTGCAATGTGCTTTGTCTTTGTGTGCATCGCAGGATTCTTAGATATGTTTATAGTACTTGTATTTTCATAGTAGAGTACCATAGGTTGAGTGATTTCTTCCTCCATTCCTTTAAGAAATTGTTTGATCCATACCACATTTGTGCAATTCACTAGAGTAGCCACATATTCAGCTTCAACAGTAGATTGTGAAGTACAATTTTGTTTCTTGCTAGTCCAAGAGACTAATATTTTTCCTAAGAAAATGCTCCTCCACTTTTACTTTTCCTATCATAAATGATTCCTACCCAATCTGCATTTGTATAGGCTCTCAATTTAAGCTTCTTTAAATAAAGACCATAGTCTTTTGTACCTTTCAAGTATCTCATAATCCTTGTAATGACCATTAAGTGATTCTCCTTAGGATTTGGAGAAAACCTTTCAACAATCCCAACAACTAGTACACTATCAGGTCTTTTATGAACTACATATTACAATTTGTCAATCATAGATTTGTACAATTTTTTACTTACTTCAGCAAAATCATCAATTTTGGATAGTTTGTGTCATGTCAACATAGGAGTGCTAACTAGTTTTGAATTCACCATACCAAAAATTTTCAATATTTCCTTCACATACTAGAACTGAGTGATGTAAATACCACATTTCATCTGATATACTTGCAATCCAACAAAGAAATTTATTTCTTGAAACATAGACATCTCAAACTCTTTCATCATTTCATTTGAAAATGCCTTACACAATGCATTTTGTCCTCCAAATATGATATTATCAACAAATATTTCAGCTACTAAAATTCATTTACCTCCTTCTATCTTCAAGTGCATATTACTATTGTCATTGGGCTTCTCAAAACCAATCTTCACAAGATAGTTGTGTAGTCTTTCATACCATGCTCTGGGAGCTTGCTTCAAACTAGATCAAACTTTGTGTAGTCTACACACCATGTTCTTATTTTTTGGATCAACAAATCCTTTAGGTTGTTCTTTGTAAACCTCCTCTTCTAGTATGTCATTCACAAACGCTGATATAACATCCATTTGATAAAATTTTAATCCTTTATAGGAAGAATAAGCAAGTAGAGTTTTTACTCCTTCCGATCTTGCAACTAGGGAAATGTCTCTCCATAGTCAATTCCCTCTTCTTGTGCATATCCTTTGCAAATTGACCTTTCCTTATTCCTTGTAACTTTACAATTCTCATCCATTTTGTTTTTGTACACCTACTTGGTTCTAATAGCATTCTTGTTCTTAGGTTTGGGTACTAGTGTTTAGGGATTATTCTTCTCAATCTGATCAATTTCTTCTTACATGGCTTGATTCTAGTCTTCATTTTCTAATGCATCCTTCACTGATTTAGTCTTGTGTATGCTTAATAAACATGTGTCATTTCTCAACCTATTCCTTATCATTGGACTCTCTTCTTTATCTCTAATGACTTTTTCAACAAGGTGATGTCTTCTGACATACTTTGACAACAATGGCTTGGTTCTCCTTTCTACAATAGGTCTTTCATGAAGTTCAATTTCAGCTTCAATGTGCTCTTCTCTATTAGGTAACTTGACATTTCTTTCATGTAAATCAGTCTTAGTATCAAAATGTACCATGATTTTTTATTGTAACTCAGTTCTTGAATACAACTCAGAATCCATTACATGTGACTCAAACATTACTTATTCTTGTTGATTAGCAACTCGGTTTGCAAAATTATTAGTATTATTAGAAATGTCTTCATAGTAGTACATAAAGGTTCTAAAATTTCACACTCCTTTGGTTCATCTTCATGTACTTCTATATATTCATCATACTTTACATTTTCACTCTCCACAATTTTTTTAGTGTTAGTGTTTAAAAACTTATAAGCTTTACTTCTTGTGGAATATCCTAGGAATATACCTTCTCCACCTTTTGCATCAAGTTTACCATTTATGTTGTCCTTGAGAATGTAATGCTTGCTTCCAAATACCTTAATATTTAGCATTGGGTGAGTATCCATACCATAATCCAAAAGTTGTGAAATTTGTGCCTTTCTTGATTTGTACCTAGTTCAAGGTATAGGCAACTATAGTGACAATTTCTCTCCAATATTTCAAAGCAATATTCTTCCCCATCGTCAATTTTCTAGCACAATCCATTACAAACTTATTCCTCCTTTCAATAATCCTATTTCTTATAGGGGTCCTAGGTTTAGAATTTTGTCTTTTGATTCCTCTATCATTGCAAAAAATTTTGAACTCATTTCATGTAAAGTCTCCACCTCTATTAGATCTTAAATATTTCAAGCTTTTACCAGTTTCCTTTTAAAATCTTGCTAGATACCATTTAAATATTTGAAAAGCATAAAATTTTTCTCTTAAAAACATTACCATCATCATTCTCAAGTAATCATCAACAAATAGGATAATGTACTTGCCACCTTTGTAGCTTTGCACATCAATTGGTCCACATAAATCATTATGAACTAATTCAAGAATTTATTTTGAAATATGAGTCTTACTTTTAAAACTAGACTTTGTCATCTTTCCTAACTAACATTGTTTGCAAATAAGATTATCAGGTTTCTTTAGTTTTGGCAAATCTCTTAGACTCTTTTCATCTTACTGATACTGACCAAATTGTTAAAATTTACATGACATAATCTTTTGTGCCATAGCTACACATCATCAAATTCTACAACAAGACAAGTAGCATCATTCATGTCAAGATAAAATAGATTACCTCTAGTCTGATCCCTACTTCCATTTAGTTTTCCATCAGTGTCATAGATCTTAGCCTTCCTAAGTATACACTTGCAGTAAACTTAGAATGACCTTAGAAAGAAACACAAAGATCATTCTATATTAATGTATTCTCAGAAAACTTGCAGAGAAGATACATCACAGAACTTGCTCAAATTACTAGACTAAAAACAATCTAAGTGTATCACTAAAAGCATTAGAAATCAGACCCTTCTCTAGCCCTAGAATCTCACTTATATAATGTGAGATGTAACAAGATTTAGGCTAAGAGAATTGATAAGTGTCTTTTACAAGAGATATTTATATACACCTATCACAAAATGACAAAAATGTGAGCAACAGAAATATTTCTAGATCAAACATTCCTTTTGGTGGGTCCCCTTCTATTACATCCTCTGATGTCATTGATTTGGTTGCTATTCTGATTTGTCTATGTCTATGTATGCAACCACTAAGATAGCCAATAATGAAGTTTATTTTGATGATTGTAGGTTAATCTCCACCTATGGGTTTTCACCATCTTCATCCTTTACTACAGGAGTAACTTCTATCTTTCCCTCTTCTTTGGTTATGTCAGCATCCTATGGGTTTGGACCTGCAACTAAAATTGACTTATCATTCTTATCTTCTTCTTCTTGTTGGCCTTGTGTAGTAATAGTGTCAATAATTTGGATCTCATCACCCTATACCTCATCACTGTCAATTTCAACTTCCTCAAACTGTTCATCAGGAGCTATTTCTGCAATCCACTTGTCATATAGTGTGTCATCTAGCCAATCAAACTCCATAATATCCTGTTGCCTCTTGATAACAAACTCTACCTTATTCTCAATATTAACAAATTCTTGTTTCAAAGAACAAAATAATAGTTGAAACTTTACCATTTCTTCAGTAGTTGTAGCCCACCATGCATGCCCCTTTTTCATTGATAACTTTATTTATTCTAAGACAAAATAAATCACCTAACTACTTGGTCCTTTCATCTTTACTTTTCAATTTATTTTTTCTATCTAAGGCATGAGGGAATAAGATTAACCTTTGGCTCTTATATTTATCTAAGTAGTCAACAATTATTCTCTATAAATGAATTCTCTTTTCATCAAACTCTAGGAGATCAATAACCATGTCATAGGTTCTCTTAATTTGATCATGTGATGACCGTATAATAGAGTAACACAAAAAGGTCACCTCTCTCCTCCTCTATTTCTTTACCCATTTGTTCACAATAGGCTTTAAAGCCTCATCATTTTCTTTCAATTCATTCCAAATGTTTACCACCTAGAAAATTGGTCATAGACTAGTTGCCATTCAATTTTTTCCCCCAAATATATGAGATCCTTTCTTAATTTATCTTCATATTTCACCTCCAACTCTATATGTAAAGCCCACAGCTTGCTTTTTTCTTCTTCAAAGTCTTCTGTTGTGTAGTATTTCGCCCTTTGGGGTGTATTTGGTACATCTATGAGGGGGGTAGATTTGAAAGGTTTATCTAGCAGGTGAGGGTATGTTATTCTTGGCCTCGTGGACCTCCCTAATAAATTATTTTCAAGTTCAATTCTCCTCTTTACCTCATTATTGTAGGCATCCACAACTAGCTCATACTTGCTCTACAACTCAATCATTTCCTTTTCCTCCCTTTCTATAGTAGCCAAGGAAAATTGAGAATAATCCACATTCATATGGCTTGCTTGTACATGTCACATGTCAGCAACTCTCCTTACAATGATATTCCTTGCCAATCCTGAATCATCAGGCTATGATGAAACAACCCTGGATCCTCTTCTTAGTGACCAAATGACAAGACCAACTTGGTCATTACTAAATGTAGTTCCCAAGAACTCCTTTTTATTTGGATCTTGCAATCCCAGATTATTTGACACAGAATTGAAAATTAATGCATCAACAATGTCCCAATTGGGCAATAATAAAATATTTGTAGCTTTTACCATCTATCTCCCTTCTTTAGGGGTTATACTTTGGAACTCTTGAATCATCTATTCCTTTTTTTGATTTTGAATGGAGGCTTTATCCATGTCTAGATGCTCTATTTTCAAATTCTTACATCTTTCCTTAAAACTATTCATGTTTGCCCTCCAAGAAAACTGGTGGAAAGCCCTAGACTTTACAAAACTATCATGAGACAAAACTTTTTGATTGAGTTGTTCCTAAAGAGGATCAAATTCCCTTCCCATGTAATCTACTACAATCAACTCAAAACTTGGCATAGGAGGCTCCTGGGGGTTCCCTTCATCAATCTCTGCTTTGGTAACAAAAACTTCCCCTTGTGATCCAACTTGCTCAATTTGATCATCAGTGAGATGCTCCTCATGAATTCTCATGGGGGTTTGGGAAGGTGAGCACTCCTCAACATGAGGTTCCTATTCCCTAATTATCTTTCTCCTCTTTAGAGAAGGTTTAGGAGGCCTTTCTTCAAGAACAACACTAGTAGATTCAACTATATGTTTTAATTTATCTATAATGGGCCTTTGATTTTGAATGATAGTATATCCTAGCCTCCTTTGGAAAATAAATGGTCCTACCCATATATTAGGAGTGAAACCCAATCTCCTCATTATTTCCCTGGCCTTAGCTGGAAGAGAATTAATGAGATATTGCTTCTTCTCATTCATTGCCTCCATTATTTCAGAGAATGTATTCATAAGCTTATTAACTTTATCTCTAGTAGTTATAGAATTACTTAGAGGGCTGTAATCTTTATAAAAATAATTAATAAAACTCAAAACTTTTCAATAGACTCTCCATTTTTCTTTTGTTGTCTCTTGCTCCTATAGAGATTATTCATTCCTTATTACATCTTCAAGGAAATAAAATTCATGTTCAACTGGACCAAGCTTCATCTTATGCCTAAGATCCAAGTGAAAGAAACCCTCTGCATCACAAAAATGAGGGCAAGAGACTACCATCTTATATTGATCCAAAAAATTGTAAAGGAAAACCCGCCTTTCCTTGGTTATTACAAACTGGTGGGCTATTGTGCAATTGGGAAAAATTGATCCCATCCCCCTCTTGTGTAAAAAATCTTCTCTACTCCTCCCAACTACCACAAGAATTTAGCTACTCCTACCTCTAAGCACACTTGGTAAAGTAATACATGGGGTGTTCCTTTGAATCCATAAATTCTGATAATAATTGAAATTGAATATGGGATGATGTCTCCCCAATTATGTGAAACTTTCAAATTATGGGGTTTATCCAAAGGCCTAACAAGGTGCATTAGTGCCTTATGGATCTTTGGATTGTCACTTAATATGAGGCATCTCATCTTGGAGGCAAAGCACCCATCAAATCTAACAAAACTAGCATTTTTTGCTTCCCTAGTCATGTCTGCACTGCACAACTAAATTGGTAGTGCTTTCCCCTCTTGTTCTTTATTCAAAACCATATCTTTACCAAAGTATGTCACTCCCTTAAATAGAAACATGTGCATCAACAAAGAGTAATGGCCACAAAACTTCTCCACGTTGATGTTAGCAATCCCAACCAATCCAGTGTGAATCTCATCAGCTAAGTAGGAAGCAAAATAAAAAATTATTTCCACAACAAAAGAGGAGATTTGAGTAATCATATATGTAAAACTCACAAGCATAAAATCTTCTTCATCCTCTCCAAAAACTTTGTATAGGGTCCTATATATCTCTACTGCCCTGGCATTGAAGTATGCTTTCTTGAAAGGTTCTTTAGAGGATGATGTTATTGTTGGTAGGGTTCCAATTTTCCCAATGTGGGCCTTCAGTGCACCTTGTCTAACTATATCCTTCTTAGATATATATTTCTTTTCTAAATGTTTCAAATTAATGCACACATGATACCCAGTGAGAGGTTGCAAATGAAAAACTTCTCTAATTTCCTCTGGGTTGATGGTGATTAGAATTTCACCAACTATTCTCCTTACTACCGTAGTGGCTAGATCATAACTTTTTTCCATGGCCTCAAGGAGAACATAATTCATAAAATCACTAGGGACCACTAGCTTTCCTAGATAAAAATTCCATATATTGGCATGTGAGGCAAACAATTTCCTCTCTGCAAACCATTTCTTGAACAAGTTTAAACCAATTTGTGAGGTATGAGCATCTTGTACCCAGTTACCCTTATCAAAAAATCCATCTGCTATCCTCAACCTAGGGTTTAATGAGGTCAATTTCTTAACTTGTACTATCTCAATAGTAGACTTAAGAAGCAACTCAAGTAAAACATCATGTACATTTCTATCCAAATAATCTTCCTAACCTAAAAATTCCTTCTTTGGAGGCATCTTCAATTATGCTTTGCAGAGCTGAAACACTTACAAAGATTATAGTATAATTACTTACTTGAATTCCATTCTCATTCCTCTCTATATTTTTGCAATTTCTCCATGAACAAGTTGCTTCACAATCTCGCCAAATTTAGCACAATCTTCTCAGTAATTGCATCTACTCAGAAAAGGCTCAGAATCTTTTTTCACATTAGGTGGAACTAAGAAAATCTTTTGTTATACTCTATTTTTTCTCACACGCAAAGCTTTCATGTTTAATTAATACACAAAGTGGCACCACCTTCTTTGTTTAAATCTGCGTCATTGATCTTTAAAAATCCTACGATCAAGGGATGCAAAAAAAGATGACTAGCATTCCACTTGACAAGTTGGCCAGTCAATCCAATGAGAACTAACCACATATTCAACTCCTTCTTTGATAGCATTTCCATTTAGAACCACCGATGACTAAGGACATGTGTCAACAGGTCACTACCTTGCTATACATAATCTTCATGCAACTCTTCATAGTGAGATAGCAATGGCCATAGATTTGAAGTTGATTTGAGGGTATGGAAACTACATGAATCTTTTAAGTTCTAGTGGGTCCCTAATTTGATCTGTTGCATAGATTAAACAACACACATCTTTATATAGCAAGATAGTGAGAATCATTGATCCCATCTTGATCTGACAATCATAATACCTCATTTTTTTATAAATGGGGTGTGGGTCCAAGATACTGATGACATGAGAAATCCTACACAATTGGCATAAAAAAAAAATACTATTAACCTGGTCACCTTTCCATGTTGCTTGAGGTCCCACCAAATGTTCATTTCATGGTAACTTGCTATGTCTCTAATGGTGAGATGCCTAATTTTTTTGATAGCAAAGTAGTGAGCTCTGATGTCTTAACAAAAACTTAGCACTGAAAGAATAAAGGCAAGTGAAGTCAACATTGCTCTTATTAAATACTTCTGACAGTAATAGTTATTACACACCATGCCACTTGGAAAATTTTATGGTCACTAGGGAGTTTGGAGACCATCGTGTAATACATTTCTTAGCTACTCAGTATGTCACTAACGGCGAGACGTTTAGCTTTCTTGATAGTGAAGTAGCAAATCATCAGAAAAAATCAATATTTTAGTGATATCTTCTTCCTGCCTTTTACTAGGTTCCTTTTCCTTATTTGACAACTTTGAAAAAAGGCACGTGACTGAAACCTTGGCCACAACACATTTTTTGATTATTGCATATCCATTTTATAGCACCGTTCTTTAGTTTTGTGACATTTGCTACCTCGCTATACATGAGAAGTGCACAACTCACATAGCAAAGTAGTGATTGCAATAGATCTCATCAGAATTAGATGGTGAGATACATAAGAGAACTAGACTATTTTGGGGCATGGAAAATTTAAAATGAAAATAGAATGTTCACCAAAGTTGTAAAAGATTTCACTCCCAAGACTTTAAAAGGGAAGAGACAAAGGGTTTAACAAGATTTTCAAAGGAAAACAAAATCTGGAAGACTAAACAAGAAACCCTATTCACCAATGATGGATTCAATCTAATTTTTTTTAGTACCTATGTTACGAAAATTTCATCATGCAAAAAATTAGACCAACAGTGGCTCTATCTGTGGACATTGAAATATGTAGATTCAAATGAGGGCTTAGAATTTATGGGAGAAGCAGACCAACCCAAATCCCTACAAACTAACCACTACATGGGAACAACAAAACACAAGAGGACTATATACAAGAAACTAAACAAAGGCCAAGAATTTACAAAATGCACAAGAAACCCTAAACTATTGTTCATTGAAGAAATAAGTATTTCAGTAGAAATACTTCTTCAAGAACTGTCCATGAACTAGCAATTCTAGAATGTTGTTTGATAAATCCTTGATAACATATGAATCACCTCCCCATGTATTTTCAATCAAATAGGGCCCTAACCATATGGGATCAAACTTACCATGTTTTCCTTTATTCTCAATTCTAGCATGCCACAATAGGACTAAATCTCCATTTTTAAACTTTTAACTCACTATCCTTTTATGATATAATGTCTTAATTTGTAGTTGCAGCTTCTAATTCCTTAAAGATGCTTCTTTTCTAGATTTTGTTAACCCTACACATTCATCCAGTCTTTCTTTCACATTATCTGTAATATCCTCATCATACAACTAGGTGTAATTATAGAGTCCTACTAGGTTATTCTGAGGCATCCTTGCCTGAATTCTATGTACTATATCAAATGGGACTACTCCAATGGCTTTATTCATAGTTACTCTATTAGCCCATATTGCAAGTTGCAACTTAGAGTCACATGCCTTCTTGTTATCATCCAAGGCCCTCTTAATGACCTTTAACAAGCTCTTATTTGTTGATTCAGCCTATCCATTCCCTTGTGGATGATATGGGGAAGATGTTGATCTGGTTATTCCATATTTGTCACAAAATTTTATAAATTCCTCAAACCTAAAATACATGGCATTATCTATCACAATTCTTTGAGGGCAACCAAATTTGGAAATAACATTACCAAGCAACAAATTGTTGACAACTTTACTCATTGCATTTCTTATGCGGATAGCTTCTACCCACATTGTAAATTAGTCAGTAGCAACTAGAGTCCAAGAATAGCCAAAACTAGATTTAGGAGAGATCTCACCTATGAAATCCATACCCCACTGTTGAAATGGTGCTTGAACCTCAACTAGCCTCAAAGGAGTTTTAAGTGAAAATTTTAGTTTCCTAGTAAACCTTTGACAAGAGTCACACTTCCTAATCATGATTTGAGCATCTTTAAAAAGGGATGGCCACCAAAAGCTAGCTCTCATTACATTATGTGCAGTGGTTTTAGCCATATAATGTCCTCCACACACTCCAGTATGCATCTCATTCAAAATTCCTTGGGCTCTTTCTTGATCAACACATTTAAGTAATATCCCTTCAAAATTTCTCCACCACAAGCTACCTTGGATAATTATGTATCTGGTAGCTTGTAACTTAGTGCTCCTTTTCTCATTTTCAGTCAAATGATGTGGGGCTTCCATATGTTGCAGGTAGTGGATAACATTATCATACCAGTCAGAGTGATCCATGTCACATAAATTAGATCTAAGGTCATTTGTAGCCATATTTATTTGATTAGCATCCAAATTATATTGAGCCATGAGTTTAGCTAAACCTTGACCTCTTACCAACTTTGTTATCTATATCTCAATGTTGAACTCCTAGATCCTATTGATCCACCTACACCTTCTTCCTAATACTTCTTGTTGAGAAAAAATATCCTTTACAATAGCACTAGGCACAAATGCAATAACAATAGCCCTTACCAAGTAGCATCTAAAAGCCTTTATAACTTTTATCAAAGCATATGCTTCTTTTTCATTTATTTCATATTTTAACTCAGCTGGCTGTAATGACTTACTAAAGAATGCAATTGTTTGCTCATATCCTTCATTATTTTTCTGCAACAAGATTGTAACTACAGTATGAAAATAAGCAAAAGAAAATATGTGCATGGGCTTTGTGTAATTAGGAGTCCTCAACACTAGAGCATTTTTTATTGTAGTTTTAATATCCTAGAATGCTTGTAAAGGCTCACCATTCCAATCTACAGTAGCTCCTTTCTTGAGCACCTTTGAAATAGATCTACTAATTTCAGCAAAGTTGGTAAAAAACCTTCTTAGAAAATTAACTTGCCCAAAGAAGGATTGAATTCCTTTTACAATCTTTGGTTTAGGGACCTTCTCAATAGCTACTACTCTCTCAGGATCTATCTTTACTCCATCCTTTGATACTATATGCCCCAATAACTTACCTTTAGTTAACCCAAATGCACATTTCTTAGGGTTTAATGACACTCCATATTCCAATTCTTTGATAAAAATATTTACCAAATTCCTACAATGGTCCTCAAATATTTTGGAATAAGTTGGGAGGTCATCTTGATATACCACCATAAACTTATTTATATATTCATCAAAAGCCACATCCATGGCTCTTTAGAATGTGGCACCTATGTTAATAAACCCAAATGGAATTCTTACATACACATAGGTTCCCCAAGGAGTTGTAAATGTTGTTTTGAATTGCTCTTCTTCCTTCACCAGTACTTGGTTATACCCTAAGAATCCATCCATCATAGACATGAGTTCAGATCTAGTTACTTGTTGTAACATGGCTTCCATGTTTGGCAATCTGTAATTATCTTTTAAGGAAGCAATATTCAAATTTCTGAAATCTACACACACTATGATGTGTCCATTCTTCTTTCTAATAGGAACTAAGTTTGAAACCAAAGTGGAATGCCTAATCGGCTTGATTATTCCCCCATCTCTTAACTTCATCAATATCTCCTACATTTTGGGGCGTAGGGTTGGGTTGACTGGCCTCTGCTTTTGCCTAAAAGGTTTTTCATTATCTTTCAATGGTATAACATGTTGAAAGAGATCTTCTCTATAGGCATTCAAGTCATCATATGACTAGGCAAAAAAATGCTTGTATTTTCTTAATAGGTCAATCAAAGGTTTCTTAATTTTAGTTGACAAATTCTAGCCAATGTAGACTTTCTTTGGGGGCTCATTAGTACCCAAATTTATCTCTTCTAGCTCCTAAGGTTTACAATCCTTAGATCCATGTCTTACCCTATCTTGGTTATCAAACATATTTTCCAAGACAACTAGACCTTTAGGTACTTTGTTAGTTTTTAACTTTATAACCTCTTGGCCAAATTTTTTCCCCTTCCATCTATGGTCTCAACCAAGTCATTGCAATCCATCCCCTGACCATGATATTTATCTTCATTTAACAATAAATTGGTAATGTCCTTATCATATTCAAATACCTACCAATGTTCAATATTATCAAGTACTAAGGGTCTGCTCTAAATCTCAATCTATGAGATTCTTGCAAATGACATTTCCTGTGGCTTAATTGCTACATTTTCCAATAAGTTAGCCATCTTATTCTATGTCCTATCTCTTCATGATATACCAAATGCATCAAAGAATACTATCTGGTCCAAAATAACATTTCTATACTATTTTAATCTTCTATTTTTAGATGTATAGGTTCCCTTTATTTGAGAGACAATCAATTTAGAATCACTTATGACATGAAACTTCTTGATCCAGTGATGGGTAACAACTTTCAATCCTAACAACAAGGCTTCATACTCAGCTATATTATTAGTACATGAAAAATTTAAGGTAAAGGAATATCTGAAAGTGTGTTTCTCTAGAGAAAAAAAAACTACCTTGACCCCTACACCTTCTTTAGAACTAGCCCCATTAAAGAACATTGTCCATAATATTGGTGAGTCCGTACAACACTCAATTTCATTTTCAATAATAGAAAGAAAATTCTCAACTTCTTAGATGATCAATTCAACTCTGAATGCATTCACAATATTATCTAAAAAGCAAGTAGTATCTTTGTCAATTTCTTCACCCAAGATATGACTAACCCTTGGTTCTCTATCTACTTTAAAAACCTTATCACCTACGTGAAAAGTTGCATAATAGTCAAATTGCAAGCTACCTCCCATAGCAGCACTCCATTTTCTAGAAAGTGACATTCCATAGTGTGGAGGTATGTCAACCACAAGGACTAACATGTTCAATTCTACCTCAAGATATGCAACTAGCATTAATGGAAAAGCATTTATAGTACCTATTATTGGGACTTCCCTAGCATCCATACCCCTGCATCTACCTTGTGTGGTGTCTACTTTCAATCGTAAGGCTTCCATTACTTTCAAAGGCATTATGGTGTTAGAGGATCCTGAGTCTATCATGCAATTTTTAAGGGTCTTCCCTTTTATAATTAGACTAAGAAAGAATGGGTCAATATCTTCTATGTATGCTATTGATGAGTCATCCAAGAACATTTGGGGAATTTGGGACATGATACCACTATCTCCTATTACTAAGGGGATCTGTTGGGTAACATTTTGTTCTACATTGTTATTACTTTTTCCTATCCCTCCCAACCATGACAAAGCTTTACTCGTATGCTCTTCAATTCTAAAGAGTTTAGACAAGCATACCTTAATAGTGATTTGGGACAACATGGTAATCATATCAATTGGCTCAGACACAATGGGTTTAACAATCATACTTGGAGTAGGAGCCTTCTAAGTAGTAGAAATTATTATTTGCTTGGAATTATCAGATCTTGATCCCTTCTCTTGCATGATTTCTTTTGTTGTCTCACTAGCTTGTAATTGCACTTTCTTCTTGGGTTCCCACTTCTTAGTTTTAACATCTTTAAACTTGACTGTCTCTGCGCTAGCCTTCTTGTCTTCATCTTTCATCTTATGGGTGATATCTTTTATGAATATACCAGAAGGCTTCCCAATTTCATTGTTAACTATTCTATTTCTCAAATTATAATTGCTATGTACTTGGGAGATCATTTTAGGATTGATTCTATCAATTTCTTCATTGGAAGGCATTCTTAAACTTACATGACCCACTTCAGAAGATGTAACACACACCTGATCTTCATCATAGCTTTCATTATCTAAATAAACTTGTTGATGATGTAATTGATAAGCAATTTTCTTATTCTCCAAATCACTTTTTGTTTCTTTTAAATTAGAAGAAAATGACTGAGAAACTACACAATATTCTATAGAGTGAGGTGATTGGAAAATCATACACCATGACACATTATCATTCATATTTACTGAACATCTTTGCACAGGATCTAGTCTATCCTTATCTTTCACATTTTGAGTTTGGTTAGGAATTGGCTTACTATCCTTCCATTGGGTGGTATAAGGGTAATTCTGCATTCTAGGTTGTCTATTGAAATTGCTATTGTTCACAGGGGTTTTCTCGGAAACATTTGTCTTATGGGCATTGAAACTAGGAGGATTCATCTTTTTTAGCAATTTCAATACTTGGCCTATTATAGGTTCTTCTAGATTTTTTCCTGCAGAAGTTTTATCAACCTCTCTTTTGTTGTTATTCTTCGGATTGAAAAGCTTTGGATCATCTCTCCTACCTAATTTTCCATATGCCTTTCTATTATTCTCTATATTTACTGCAACCTTATAGGCATCCCTTAAATTCTTAGGATCCTTATCCTTAAACTAATAAGCCATTTTCTATCAAAAGCATTAAAATATGTTGTGAGATAAACATCCTCATTCAGCCTCATAACTTGAAACAATTTGTACATACCTTTCTGAAATTGTACATTGAAATCAAATGTAGACTCATTAGGATTCTTCTTGATATTGTTGAATTCATTTAACATGAATCCAACATTAGTGCTATCTCCATATTGCTCTTTGAATAACTTCTCTAAATCACTCCATGAACTAATACTATCATTAGGTAGCATTCTGAACCAATCTCTTGCATCCTCAGTTAGTGAATGCACAAACAACTTCATGACCAGATCTTCATGTTCAACTTCATAATCATTTAACATGTCTATGAAAAATTCTCAAATTTTCTTAACCAGTAACAACATTATTTCCAAAAAACTTAACCACTTTATCTCTTAAATCAAAAGATATGTGTTGCGGAGCACTAGGGATACCTACAAATGGTAATTTTCTATACTTTTCCATGTATACAGGTTTCTTTTGAAAACTAGGAACATTTGAGGTGCTTGCTATATTGGCTTGGTTTAGAGGAACACTTTGGGATTGTAGAGGTTCGACAATAGGGGCTTGAGTATAAGTGGTGGATAATGAGGTAGGACCAGACTAAAATATTCCTTGAACTAAAACTACTGGTCCACTAGGAGGTACAAAAATTGAAGTTAGGGTGGATTAATTTTTCCATGAGGCTAATGTAGAATTAGACTTAATGAACTAAATTTTTCTCCTAGTTTCTACAACTTGAGCTTCATTCTCCACCTTCTCAAGTTCTTTTGCGAGATCTTCTTTCTCCTTTCTAGCATTCTCTAAATCTAAATCTAATTTTTACATGAAAGGCTTTAAGGATTTTCTTGGTAAGACTTGGGGTTCATTTATTTGGAACCCTGTGGCTTTGTCCTTTCCCTTATTTGTATGTTTCACAGTGGGTTCTAGAGGATCTACTTGGACAGGCTTGTAAGCTTGGACTTGAGTAATGACTGGCTCTTGCTTTAGATTCAGGCATTTTTCTTGTTCTTGAACTTTAGCTCTTAGATTTTCTACATCTCCAAAAACATTAGTATGGAGAGTTGTAGTTTTCTCTTCTAACTTTTTATTCTATTCTTTCAAGGTAGCCATTCTTCTCAGCAAAGAATCCCTTTCTATTATAGTATCCAAGGTGGCTTGCTCCTTCTCCTTTTCAAGATGAATGCACTTAGCTTCTTCCTCAACAAGCCATTTCTTTAGAAATCTTATCTCTTATTGTACTTCTACAACATCTATAGAAGTAGCTTCCGAATCGGTAGGGTCATCCAGATCTATGAGATTTGGTTCAGTATATAGGATTGTTCTAGTATTAGAAGGATCTCCAAAAGAACTCTTGAGTCATAACTTATAATGCATTTTAGCTATGAGATCTGGTTTAGGGGATATATTCCCTACTAGTGATATATCCTTATCTTGATATGTTCTTTCATCCGGTATTGGGGTAGTAAATATCCTTCCTAGGAGTCTAGTGGTTTCTAATTTAGAACTAAGTTAAGAATACTCCCTCCTATTATTGGTTGATATTGGGAATTGACTGATATACCACCTCTGGTTTTCTAGGTGGGATTTGGATCTGTCCTTTTCTTATTTAGGTACTTCCTACCACCTTTAGGTAAATCAGTATACATTGTTTTATCAAGATTGGCTCTCATGCAAGCTCTTGTGTTTTTTTCTTTTATCATCCATTTCAATATATATACTAAATAAGCACCAGCTTCAAAACCTTGACTGAGTTTCCACCCTTTTCTTGGGAAAATAAACAATTATAATTATTCCTAACTTCAAAGAAAAACACAAATAGAAATATAAATATATGACACAGATGGACCAATCACCAATATTATAAGAGTACAACTCTTGCTTTGTTAGATAAGACACTTGGAAAGGCTAGATACGTCAGTGTATCTTTGTGGTATTTGGGTTTTCCTTTCTTTCTTTTTAAATTCTCAAGGTTTTTCACTAAAACACCCTCTTAGAACCATGGGTAAAAACTAAACAATCTAACACCCATGTACACAACAGTTCCAAAGAAACTGTAGTATTTTTTATAGATGTGTTGGACAAATCCCCAACATAGTCATCAGTTTGTTGGTGTTTTAAAACTATTGAACAACAAAGATTCAATAACAAATGGATAGTACTCACATAACCTAAGGATTAGCCAATTCCTATAAGAAATTACATGTGTAAACCATTCAGACCCAACTTCAACAAAACCAAGGGTGGTTTTCTACTCTTTAGGCTTTGCAAAACCAGGGTGGGTATACTTAGGGATAATTCATGATTGGAAGATATTGTATGAGAATTATATTAGTTTCATTCTGATTTTCATCTCAAATCCTCAAATGCATGCATGGTTCTGACATTTCAAACAAAATACATCCCATATAGCAGATTTGGTCATAAAGTCTTTTGTAGATTTGCAAGCACTATCAGCAATAGTGGCTAGCTAAGGCCAAAGTGTTCCAAGCAAACAAGTATTGACTAACTTTGAAAATATTCAGGAAAGAAAAGTAAAATTGATTATAATTTTACATTTGATACCCATTTATGATCAATTTCTCTTCCAATTGAATTATATTGACTAGTGCCTAATCCATTGGGGTTCAGAGTCTACTGCAATTCCATAGATCTAATTTGTTGCCTTACAACAAATATCATCAGCAATTCTTACTCGACTTTATCATTCAAAACATCCTCCCCATTCCTACAACAATCTTATCAAATTCATCAAAGCTTTTACTTAATTCATTGAACTAATAATAGTGATGAAAAGATATACAACCTAAATGGATTTGCATTCAATTGCACAAGCTTTTAATCACACAACATCAAGATAACTAAGTAATTAAAAGGAGATAAAATTTAGAAAGAACTAATATGGGGACAGCTCATAAGTTGTATTCAATTTCTTTGAAAATTGTATACACTTGTAGTAAACTTAGAATGAACTTAGAAACAAACATAGAGATCATTCTATATTAATGTTTTCTCAAAAAACTTGCAGAGACGATACATCATAAAACTTGCTCAAATTACTAGACCAAAAACAAACTAAGTGTATCACTAAAAACATTAGAAATCAGACCCTTCTCTAGCCTTGGAATCTCACTTATATAATGTAGGTGCAACAAGCTTCAGGCTAAGAGAATTGATAGGTGTCTTTTACAAGAGATATTTACATACACCTATGACAATATGGCAAAAATGTGAGTAACAAAAAGATTTCTAGATCAAATATTCCTTTTGGTGGGTCCCCTTCTATTACATTCTTTGATGTCGTTGATTTGACTACTATTCTAATTCCTCTATGTATGCAACTATGAATCTGCCCAATGATGAAGTTTGTTCTGATGATTGTAGGTTAATCTCCACTAGTGGGTTTTCACCATCTTCATCCTGTACTATGGGAGTAACTTCTATCTTTCCCTCTTCTTTGGTTATGTCAACATCTTGTGGGTCTAGGCCTACAACTGAAATTGACTAATCATTCTTGTCTTCTTCTTCCTATTGTCCTTGTGTAGTAATAGTGTCAATGATTTGGATCTCATCACCCTGCACCTCATCAATGTCAATTTCAACTTCCTCAAACTATTTATCAAGAGCTATTTCTACCACCCACTTGTCATACAATGTGTCATATGGCCAATCAAACTGTAAAATATCCTGTTACCTCTTCATAAAAAACTCTACCTTATTGTCAATATTAACAAATTATTGTTTCAAAGAATCAAAGAATAGTTGAACCTTAACCATTTCTTTAGTAGTTGTAGCCCACCATATATACCCCTTTTCATTGATAACTTTATTTATTCTGAGACAAAATAAATCACCTAACTACTTGGTCCATTCATCTTTACTTTTCAATTTATTTTTTTCTATCTAAGGTATGAGGGAATAAGTTAAACCTTTGGTTCTTATATTTATCTAAGTAGCCAATAATTATTCTCTGTAAATGATTTATTTTTTCATCAAACTCTGGGAGATCAAAAACCATGTCATAGGTTCTCTAAAGTTGATCATGTGATGACCTTATAACAAAGTAACACAAAAAGATCTCCTCTCTCTTCCTCTATTTCTTTCCCCATTTGTTCACAATAGGCTTTAAAGCCTCATCATTTTCTTTCAATTCATTCTAGATGTTTACCACCCTAGCCAATTGGTCATAAACTAGTAGCCATTTAATTTTTCCCCCAAATATAAGAGAGCCTTTCATAATTTATCTTCATATTTCACCTCCAACTCCACATGTAATGCCCACAGCTTGCTTTCTTTTTCTTCAAAGTCTTTTGCTGTATAGTATTCTGGCCTTTGGGGTGTATCTGGTACTTCTATGAGGGGGGTGGATTTGAAAGGTTCAATTGGGTGGTGAGGGTATGTTATTCTTGGCCTTGTGGACCTCCCCAATAACTTGTTTTCAAGTTCAATTCTCCTCTTTATGATGCAAGAGCATCTTGGATTTACTTGGTGACTACTTTGGGGTTCATGGGAGGAGGCTCAGTAGTTGCTTTGGAGGGTGTTTGGACTGGTACTCAGTCAAAGAAGGATTGGAGCTCAACATGGTCTTTGGAACTTGGCATGGTCTATGGAGCTTGGCATGGTCTAGGGAGCTTGGCATGGTCTATGGAGCTCGACATGGTCTTGGAACGCGGCATGGTCTTGGTTGCTCGGCATGGTCTTCGGTTGCTCGGTATGGTCTATGGGACTCAGCATGGTCTTTGGAGCTTAGCATGGTCTTGGAGCTCAGCATGGTCTTTGGAGCTCAGCATGGTCTTCAAGCTCGGCATCGTCTTGGTTACTCGGCATGGTCTTTGGTTGCTCGGCATGGTTTGGGAAGAGTTTGGCCTTGCCTAGGAATTTGGTGCTTGTTGTAGGACAAATAAATAATTTTCTATAATGAATTAAAGGATGAAAATTTTAGGGATTGAAAAGGCCTAGATTTCTAACTATGGTTTGAAGTACGAGTTCTAATTCATTCAGAGCTAGGAGATATCATGATTTTACTTAGATATTGATTTTGGAAATTTAATTGTTATAGGAGGCCGACTTTGGCATTTAATTTATGTATTTGCATTTAATTTGTGTTTTGGGCCAAATTGTGGCTTAGATTGGTATAAGTAGGGGTTGTGGGGAAGTCTTTAGTCATTATTCATTCTCTCAGAAGAGGAGGGGGTGTTGGAAGTAGCTAAAGAGTGAGTTTTCCTGAGTCTATAAGTAGAAGGGCCAAATGTGAGGCAGTTTACAATAGGATTGTGATTAGGTTGTGAATGTGTGGATAAAGCACCGAATGTGAGGTAGTCTATACTTGAATTATTCATCCATCATGGAGAAGTAGAGGAGCTTGAAAGAGAAAATTTGGAGAAGAGCTAGTAGTTGCAGCTTGGAAAACAAGGAGATTGCTTAGTGGGCTTGCGAGCACAAGTTGAGATCTCCCTTGTGGGTTTCTACCAGAGTGTGGATCTAGACTAGCTAGGATTTGGGATTGGATCTTGATGGATCTTACAGAACTATTAATTGCTTTGTATTTGGCCATAACTAAGAAGGCCTTACAACATGGCACATTGCATGTAATCAGTTATATTTATGAATCAAGAATTGTAATTTGGCATCTAACCTAGCATTATTTCTTCTTGTTCTAGTGTTTCCACTTCATGATTGTATCTTACTGCATCACTTTACCTCTTTATTGTAGGCATCCACAACTACCTCATAATAGCTCTACAATTCAATCATTTCCTTTTCCTCCCTTTCTGTAGTAGCCAAGGAAAATTGACAATAATCCACATTCATATGGGTTGCTTGTACATGTGAGGTGTCAACAACTCTCCTTATAATGATATTCCCTATCAGTCCTAAATCATTAGGCTATGATGAAACAACTTGGATCCTCTTCTCAGTGACCACATGACAAGAGCATCTTGTTCATTACTAAATGTAGTTCCCAAGAACTCCTTTTTATTTGGATCTTGAAATCCCAAATTATTTGAAATAGAATTAAAAATTAATGCGTCAGCAGTGTCCCAATTGGGCAATAATAAAATATTTGTAGCTTTTACCATCTATCTCTCCTCTTTAGGGGTTATACTTTGGAACTCTTGAATCATCTATTCCTTTATTTGATTTTGAATGGAGGCTTTGTCCATTTCTGGATGCTCTATTTTCAAATTCTTACATCTTTCCTCAAAATTGTTTATGTTTTCCCTCCAAGAAAACTAGTGGAAAGCCCTAGACTTTACAAAAACTATCTTCAAACAAAAATTGCTAACTGGCTTGTTCAAAAATAGGATCCAATTCCTTTCCCCTATAATCTACTACAGTCAACTCAAAACTTGGCACAGGAGGCTCCTAGGGGTTCCCTTCATCAATCTTTTCTTGGGTAACAAAATTTCCCCCTTGTGATCCAATTTGCTCAATTTGATCATTAGTGAGCTCCTCCTCCTCAATTCTCATGGGGGTTTGGGTAGGTGAGTACTCCTCAACATGAGATTCCTCTTCCCTTATTACCTTTTTCCTCTTAGGAGAAGGTTCAAGAGGCCTTTTTTCAAGAACAACACTAGTAGATTCTGTTAGGATAAACCACGGACAAAAATAAAAAACTACATGCAAATATAACCAATAACAAAAAATAATAGAACACATAGAAATGAATGCACAGCACCAAGATTTAATGTGGTTCACCCAATCCCTGGGCTACGTCCACCAAACAACAAGTCCGATCTTATTACAATCTAGTGATTACAACCTGATTACAATCCGTAATCCCTTACAGCTCAATACCGCCACAAGAACCAATTTCGTATCACCACATATAAAAGTACCCAACCCTAAGCCCTTTTTATACAAGTATTAAACTGCTTTAGGGTTATAACATGTCGGCCATATGTCGGCCATAATATGTCGGCCACCATGTCAGCTACTTTTCGAACCCCACTATTTATGAAGTATGTACAGTACTTTCCTGATTAGTCACCATAATCTAACAATCTCCCACTTGGGGACTGATCAGGCTCCACACTAAACAACAATCTCCCACTTGGAGACTGATCCTGTAGCAACACAACTACCGCATGGGGCTCCCACTGGATCAAACCACCCTGGACTCTACTGTTCTTTTATTCACATTTAGTCTAAAAGACCAACTGAAGCTGAAGAGGAGTTCAGCTTCTCCCTTGTTACAACCTTTGTCAACATATCTGCTAGATTTTCATTGGTATGTATCTTCTCTAGCTTTAACTGTCCATCCTCCAAAACTGACCAAATGAAATGGTACCGAAACTATATGTGTTTGGTCTTAGAATGCAGAGCTGAATTCTTAGCAAGATGAATGGCACTCTGACTATCTGTGAAAAAATAATTATCCTTCTGAGGATGTCCCAATTCTTCCAAGAAGAACTAAAGCCATATCATCTCTTTGGCTGCCTCTGTAGCAACAACATACTCTACCTCTGTAGTGGAGAGAGCATTAATCTTCTGTAGCCTAGAAACCTAGCTCATGGCTACCTCACCAACAGTAAAGACATAACCTGTAGTACTCCGCCTGGTATCAATATCCCCAGCCAAATTTGAGTCAACATAGCCCTGTAAATCAGTAGTAGAGCCCCCAAAGTGTAAACACTTATTGGATGTTCCTCTCAAATATCTGAGAATCCACTTGACAGCATTCCAATGCTCAAATCTTGGATGACTCATATACCTGCTAACGACTCCCACTGCATGTGCAATATCTGGCCTAGTGCATACCATAGCATACATCAAACTTCCTATAGCTGAAGCATAGGGTACCTTGGACATCTTATCCTCCTCTTCCTGTGTCTTGGGACACATCTCCTTAGTCAATTTCAAATGACCAGGTAAAGGTGTGCTGACAACTTTAGCATTCTCCATAGAGAAACGTTGCAACACCTTCTCAACATAATCAGCTTGAGATAGCGTCAATGTTCTATTCTTCCTATCTCTGCAAATCTTCATACCAAGGATTTGTTTTGCGGCCCCCAAATCCTTCATAGCAAATGCATGTGCTAATTGGCATTTCGGCCCCTTAATATGATCCATGTTAGACCCAACTATAAGCATATCATCAACATATAAACATAAAATAATGTAGCTATCATCATCCAACCTCTTAAAATAAACACAATAATCTGAATCACACCTATTATATCCATGTTCATGCATAAAACTATCAAATTTCAGATACCATTGCCGAGGTGCTTGCTTCAAGCCATATAAACTTTTCTTCAATTTGCACACTAAGTTCTCCTTACCTTTGACCTCAAAACCTTGTGGATGAGTCATATATATTTCTTCATCCAAATCACCATGAAGAAAGGTTGTTTTAACATCCATCTACTCTAAATGCAAATCTTCAGTAGCCACAAGACTTAAAATAGTACGAATAGAAGTCATTTTAACAACAGGAGAAAATATCTCATCAAAATCAATTCCCTTTTTCTGTGCAAATCCTTTTACAACTAACCTGGCCTTAAATATTTTCTTACCTCCTTCCTCTTCTTTCAACCTGTAAACCCATTTATTCTGTAAAGCCTTTTTACCTGCAGCCAACTTGCACAAACCCCAGGTCTTATTTTTCAGCAAAGAGTCCATTTCATCTTTCATTGCAGACTCCGACTGAATCTTAGTATCCACCTGCATAGCTTCATCATAACTTTCAGGTTCACCAGCATCAGTAAGTAAAATAGAGTACAAAGAGGGAGAAAACCTTTGTGGAGGTCTAATTGGCCTTGTTGACCGTCTAACATTTACTGGTGTGTGTGGTATTTGTTGTTGCAGTTGTTGCACATCATGAGGAATGGCTGGAACATCAGCTTTTGGAGTATCATCCAACACTACATAATCATCTTCTTTCTTCTCATGTTGCTGCAACAAATCTTTGTACAACACTTTTTCATTGAATATGACATCGCGGCTTCTTATAATTTTATGATTTTCAAAATCCCAAAGCCTATAGCCAAATTCATTAATGCCATATCCAACAAAGACACATTTCTTTGATTTAGCTTCTAGCTTGGTTCTATTTTCAGAGTCTATATGAGCAAAAGCTTCACAACCGAAGGTCTTGAGAAAAGAATAACTCACCTTCTTACCAGTCCATGCTTCCTCTGGAATACCACAGCCCAAAGGAGTAGAGGGACCTCTATTAATCAAATATACTATAGTATTGACAGCCTCCACCCACATGTGTAAGGGCAACCCAGCATGCAACCTCATGCTCCTTGCGCACTCCATTATAGTCCTGTTCATGCGTTCAGCCACTCCATTTTCCTGTGGAGTCCTTGGAACAGTTTTTTGTCTACGAATACCATTAGTGGAGCAATAATCTTCAAATTCATGACTGCAATACCCACCACCATTATCAGATCTGAGCCATTTTAATTTCTTACCAGTCTCATTTTCAACCAAGCATTTCCATTTCTTAAAAGTTTGAAATACATCAGATTTCTGTCTAAGGAAATAAACCCATACTTTTCTAGTTGCGTCATCAATAAATGTAACATAATAATGAGAGCCACCAAGGGAAGATACCTGAGCCGGTCCCCATACATCTGTATGCACAAGCTCTAATTTCTCCTTTTTGTTTTCCTTCCCTGTCTTTACAAAAATCACTCTCTTTTGTTTTCCATACACACAACTTTCACAAAAATCCATATTCACACATTTTAGACCTGGTAAAACTTTTCTTGAATGAAGTACTTTCATACCTTTCTCACTCATGTGCCCAAGTCTATTGTACCACAATGCTGTATCAGAATCTACAGCAGCTATTTGTTCTCCCTGCTCAACTACAGTAATTGTTCCTGAATATTCATTTTTCTCTTAAACAATCAAAGTAGAAGGAACAATATGACCTGTACAAAGATATAAGGTGCCTACTTTCACACCTTTTGCTACTACAAGGGAACCTTTTGAAACCTTCCAATTTTTATCATTAAAAGTAACTACACAACCCTCATCACCGAGTTGCCCTGCTGAAATTAAATTTCTACTTAGTTTTGGAACAAGTCTTACCTCATGTAGTAGCCAATGATTCCCATTTTGCAACTTAATCTTAATTTTTCCCTTTCCAACAATCTGATAGGGTTCATTATCCCCCAAATAAACAAGCCCAAAATCCCCTTGGACATAATCAATGAAATAACCTCTATGAGGTGTAGCATGAAAAGAAGCACCAGAATCTAAAACCCATGAATCATCAACACTCTCTAAAGACAGAAGAAAAGCATCCTCTTCGGATTTGTTACTTACCACATTTGCCTCTTTGTCTCCATCTGATTTATCTCCTTCATTTTTCTTTCGAGTCCAGCAATCTTTCTTTTTGTGCCCTGGTTTCCCACAGTACCAGCAATCATTTGGTCCTCTCGATTAAGACCTCCTCCCCTTTGACTTTCCTCTTGATTTCCCACGATTTCCAGAGTTATTTCCTCTTTCAGTCGTTCTACCCCTGCTTTGTGCATTTAAAGCACTTCCTGATGTAGATCCACCTGAGTATTTTCTATGAGTTTCCTCACTTAAAATAACACCGATCACAGCATCATATTTTAGGGTACTAGATCCAGGAACATAATTACTCACCGCCATTACCAAGCCATTCCAGCTTTCAGGCAAAGAACACAAAATCAAGAGAGCCCTAATTTCTTCATCAAAATTGATACCCACAGAAGATAATTGACTAGTAATAGTATTAAACTCATTTAAATGATCTGCAATAGATCCACCTTCTGCCATTTTCATATTAAATAAATGCTTCATGAGAAATACCTTATTTGAAGCAGAGGGCTTTTCATACAGTGTCGCTAGGGTTTTCATCAAATCTTTTGTCGTCTTTGCTTTTGTAATAATAAATGCCACCGATGGTGCCAAGCATAATCGAATGCTTCCGAGTGCCTTTCTATCCAAAAGATCCCATTCAGCCTCTAACATAGTTCCCTAATTCTTGGCTTTTCCTTCCAACGGCTTCCATAAATCCTTCTGATATAAATAGTCTTCCATTTGAATCTTCCATAACTGGAAGTTCTGCCCATTAAACCTGTCAACCCTCAACTTACCCTCATCTGCCATCGCTCCAACTCAACTTTGAGACTCCCACTTAACAGTGAGACTTTCCTGCAGAAGATAACTGAAAGACAACCTTGCTCTGATACCACTTGTAGGGCCCATTTGCCATTGCACCAAAACCATGACTGTTAGTGAACATGGAACACCACATAATTAACCACCTGTGGATAGGGGAGCACGTCGCATCACCCAACAATCTCCCCCTCGACGCACATACTAGGTGCTTACGCGGGTTGGGAAGGCACCGGGGAGATTTGAACCCATGACCAAGCCAAAACCAGGCTCTAATACCACTTGTTAGGATAAACCACGGACAGAAATAAAAAACTACATGCAAATATAACCAATAACAGAAAATAATAGAGCACACAGAAATGAACGCAAGGCACCAAGATTTAACGGGGTTCACCCAATCCCTGGGCTACGTCCACCAAACAACAAGTTCGATCTTATTACAATCCAGTGATTACAACCTGATTACAATTCGTAATCCCTTACAGCTCAATACCGCCACAAGAACCAATTTCGTATCACCACATATAAAAGTACCCAACCCTAAGCCCTTTTTATACAAGTATTAAACCGCTTTAGGGTTATAACATGTCGGCCATATGTCGGCCATATGAGTACTTTCCTAATCAGTCACCACAATCTAACAATCTCCCACTTGGGGACTGATCAGGCTCCACACTAAACAACAGATTCAACTATCTATTTTCCTTTATCTATAATGGGACTTTGATTTTGAATGATAGTATATCCTAGCCTCCTTTGAACAATTTATGGAGCTACCCCTATATTGGGAGTGAAATCCAATCTCCTCATTATTTCCCTGGCCTTATCTAGAAAAGAATTAATGAGATATTGCTTCTTCTCATTCATTGCCTCCATTATTTCAGGGAATGTTTTCATAAGCTTATTAATTTTATCTGCAATAGTTACAGCATTACTTAGAGGGCTGTAATCTTTATAAAAACAATTAACAAAACTCAAAAATTTTGAGTAGACTCTCCATTTTTCTTTCTTTGTCTCTTGCTCCTACAGAGAGTACTCATTCCTTATTACATCTTTGGGGAAATAAAATTCATGTTCAACTGGACCAAGCTTGATCCTATGCCTAAGAGCCAAATGAAAGAAACCCTCTGCATCACAAAAATGAGGGTGAGAGACATCCCTCTTATACTGATCCAAAAATTTGTAAAGGAAAACCCACCCTTCCTTAGTTATTACAAACGGGTGCCCTATTGTGGCAGTGGGAAAAATTGATCCCGTCCCACTCCTATGCAAAAAAGCTTCTTCTAATCCTCCCAACTACCATAAGAATTGATCTACTCTACCTTTAAGGGCACCTAGTAAGGTAATACATGGGTTGTTCCTTTGAATCCATAAATTCTGATAACAGGTTAAACTAAATATGGGATGATGTCTCCCCAATTATGTGAAACTTTCAAATTATGGGGTTTATCCATAGGCCTAATGAGGTGCATTAGTACCTTAGGGATCTTGGGATTGTCACTTAATATGATAAATCTCAGCTTGGAGGCAAAGTACCCATCAAATCTAACAAAACTAGCATTTTATGCTTCTCCAGTCATGTCTGTGCTCCACAACTGAACTTGCAGTGCTTCCCCCTCTTGTTCTCTATGCAAAACCATATCTTTACCAAATTATGTCATCCCCTTAAAAATAAACATGTGCATCAATAGAGAGTAATGGCCCCAAACCTTCTCCAACTTGCCCTTAGCAATCCCAAAAAATCCACTATGAATCTCATCAACTAAGTAAGAAGCAAAATCAAAAATTATTTCTAGATTGAAAGAGCATATTTGAGTAATCATATACATGAAACTCACATGCATAAAATCTTCTTCATCCTCTCCAAAAACTCTACACAGGGTCCTATGTATCTCTACTGCCCTGGCATTGAAGTATGCTTTCTTGAAGGGTTCTTTAGAGGATGATGTTATTGCTAGTAGGGTTCCAATTTTTCCAATGTGGGCCTTCAGTGCACCTTGTCTAACTATATTTCTCTTAGATATATATTTCTTTTCTAACTCTTTCAAATTAATAGGCACATGATACTAAGTGAGAGGTCCCAAATGAAAATTTTCTCTAATTTCCTCTGGGCTGATGGTGAAAAGAATTTCACCATCTGTTCTCCTTACTACCCTAGTGGATTGATCATAGCATTTTGCCATGACCTCAAGGAGATCATAAACCATAAAAACACTGGGGACCACTAGCTTTCCTAGATCAAAATTTGATATATTGGCATGTGGGGCAAATGATTTCCTCTCTGCAAACCATTTTTTGAACAAGTTTAAACCAGTTTGTGAGGTATGAGAATTTCGGACCCAGTTACCCTTATCAAACAATCCATCTACTATCCTCAACCTAGGGTTTAATGAAGTCAATTTCTTAACTTGTACTATCTCAATAGTGGACTCAAGAAGCAACTCAAGTAAATCATCATGTACATTTCTATCCAAATAATTTTCTTGACCTAAAAATTCCTTCTTTGGTGACATCTTCAATTATGCTTTGTAGAGCTGAAACACTTAAAGAGATTATAGTGTAATTACTTACTTGAATTTTGTTCTCATTCCTCTCTATATTTCTGCAATTTCTCCATGAACAAGCTACTTCACAATCTCGCCGAATTTAGCATGATCTTCTCAGTAATTGCTTCTACACAGAAAAGGCTTCAAATCTTTGTTTGTGTAAGGTGGAATTGAGAAAATCTTCTATATTATACTCTATTTTTTCTCACATGCAAAGCTTTCATGTCTAATTAATACATAGAGTGGCACCACCTTCTTCATTTAAATCTATACTGTCAATCTTTAAAAATCTTACGATCAAGGGATGCAGAAAAAGATGGCTAGCATTCCACTTGACAAGTTGGCCAGTCAATCCAATGAGCACTGACCATGTGTACAGCTCCTTCTTTGATGGCATTTCTATCTAGACCCATTGGCGACTGAGGACACATGTCAATAGCTCGCTACTTTACTATACATAATCTTTGTGGAACTCTTCATAGCAAGATAACGACGGTCATAGATTTGAAGTTGATCTGAGGGCATAGAAACTGCATGAATATTTTATGTTTGGTGAGTCCCTCATTTGCTATGTCACATAGAGTAAATAGTGCACATCTTTATAAGGTGAGATAGTGAGAATCGTTGATCCCATCTTGATCTAACAATCATAATACCTCATGTGTTTAATAAATGGGACATGGGTCTAGGATACTAATGACGTGAGAAATCCTGCACAATTGGCACAACAAAACCGTACTTTAATATTATTCACCTTTCTTTGTTTCTTGAGGTCCCACCAAATGTTCATTTCATGGTAACTCGTTATGTCATTAATGGTGAGATGCCTAAATTTTTTGATAGCAAAGTAACAAGCTCCGGTGTCTTAACAAAAACTTGGTGCCTGAAGAATAAAGGCAAGTCAGGTCACCATCACTCTTATTAAATGCTTATGATAGTAATAGTTATTATGCACCATGTCACTTGGAAAATTTTATGGTCACCAGGAAGTTTGGAGACCATCATGTAATACATTTGTCAGCTACTCACTATGTTGCTAATGGTAAGATGTTTAGCTTGTCCGATAGTGAAGTAGTGAATCATTAGAAAAAATGAATATTCCGGTGATATCTTCTACCTACCTTTTACTGGGTTCCCTTTCCTACTCTAACAACTCTAACAAAAGGCACGTGACTAGAACCTTGGCCACAACACATTTTCCAATTACCACATCTCCATTTTACAACACTGTTCTTTAGTTTCGTGACATTTGCTACCTCGCTATACATAAGAAGAGAACAACTGACCATAGCGAAGTAGCAATTGCCATAAATCTCATCAAAATTGGATGGTGAGAGACATAAGAGAACAAGACCGCTTGGGGGTGTGGAAAATTTAAAATGAAAATAGAATATTCACCAAATTTTTAAAAGATTTCATGCCCAAGACTTTAAAAGGGAAGAGACAAAGGGTTTAACAAGATTTTCAAAGGCAAACAAAATTTGGAAGACTAAATAAGAAACCCTATTCACCAACAATGGGTTCAATCTAATTTTTTAAGAACCTATGTTAGGGAAATTTCATCATGTGAAAAATCAGATCAACATTTTCCTATCCTTATAGCCTTTGTTACTATCATCTTTTCTACCTCTGTATTTTTCTTCATTCTTGTTGTTTGACTTTTGAACACATCTTGCTACAATGACCAACCTCATTACAATTAAAACATATGATAGGTAACTTACCTCTGTATTTTTCTTTGCCTTTTTTATATTTCCTAGACAATAGTGCTTCTAATTCTTCTAGCTCTTCATCATCTGCATCATTGTCACTAGCAGCATGTTTGATCTTTTTTTTCCTTGTCTTTTGATTCTTTTAGCATCAACTTAGCTTTGAAAGAACATTAAACATTCTTAGATTTGAAATTATAAAAATTTGAAAGCTTAAAAGAATGAGACTACAAACCAGTCCTTCAAGGGTCAAATTACTACTAGGAGTACAACTGATTTCTTGTGTAGAAGAGACTCTAATAGCATAGATAGGTAGTAGGTTTCTCAATACTTTGTTGATCATAGTCTTATCTTCAATCTTTCCATCAGATCCTCGAATTTCATTAACAACATCTTTGATTCTTGCGCAAAACTAGACTATAGTCTCAACTTCTTGCATTCTTATTTCATCACATTTTCCTCTAAGACTTTTAGCTTTGGCTCTTAGCACATTCTTGTCTCCTCCATAGATCTTCTATTGGGCATCCCACATCTTCTTAGGAGAATCACATACTCTAATGTCATCAAACTTTGAATAGCTTAGGGAAGATACAATCTCTAACATTGCCTAATTATGTTCCTTCTCCTATTTCAATTGTTCAGTAGTTGGGGCTCCAATTGCATCAACATTTTTAGTGGTAACAGTTAATGATGCATGATCTCCAAGTCCTCCTAAATGTAGTTTCATCAAACTTTTCAATTTAGGAAATTTTTCCTTGTTTAACTCTGGTACCTCCTTTATATATATCTTGATCTTTAGCTTTAAGTACCTTCAAAATTTTCTTTTCATAAGCACTTGATGCTCTAATACCAATTTTTGAAATGTTTAGAATAACTAAGACGGGGGAGGGGGTGAATCAATTATCCAAGGTCCAAATGTAGAAATAAAACTTTTTAGTACTTCAATTTATATTTGTGTATGCATTGATCATTCAATATCTTAAACTTTTGCTTATTATTATCCTAGGTCAAAATAGCTTCACAAAAATGTAAACATGAAATACCATAAAATCAATCACACATTTTGAAAGAAGGATTTTATGTGGAAACCCAATGTGGAAAAAACCACTAGTAACATGCAACCAATTTTTACTCTTCTGAAGTGAGCCCTATGAAGAGACAAACTTGTTAAAGGTTACAACGCACATTGTTAAATGTAACCTTAATTAAAGGATTTTAATCATCCTATTAGGAGTGAGCCTTGTTAGAGGACTTTAGAACATTCCATTAGAATGTCATCCTATTAAAGGATTTACTTATGATTTTTAGGTCAACCTTAGTCCAAAGGATTTATCCAGACTGATATAGTTGTTAGAAAGTAATAGCATGACTTGATCTGACAACAAAAACAACTCAGTTGTAGATTATAGATCACTTGTTCAATCCTCCATATTTCTTGGCATCCATCCTCTTCATCTCTAATAGCTTTTTCACGCTTCAATCCTTCATCTCCTTAAGGCTTCTTTCTTAGTATGCCAACTTCAACCTCTTTCATTCAGCACCATATAAAGTAACAACCTACATTTCTTGTCTTTCTCAGGTTTGTGCACTTGGAAAAATTACTTCAGGCATGTTGTATCTTTATAGAGATAATTTAGATCTTTTTGCACTTAACCACAATCATCCATTTTAGGGTTGGGTCAGATTCAGTGAATCTTTCCATCTCTCCATTTTATTCCCTTCTAGAAATTTCCTTTACAATCCTCTTTGAGTTCATCTCAAAAAGGTTTATCTTGAATTTTTTTCCACCATCTCATCACACTCATCTTTTATGTTCTTCACATAATTCAAGAAAATAACTTTGTCATCTTAGATTCATCATATCTTTGATCAAACTCATTTTACTATTACTCTGCAATAACATGTTTTCTTGGCAAACATTATCTTTTGATGCTTGCTCAACGTTGGGTTGCTCGGCATATACTAAGCCTTTATTGGTGCTCACCACATCTAATTTTTCTTCACTTGATACTTACTAAATTTCTCTTTTCTTAGCATATACTAAACTTACTTTGCTCGGCTTCAACTAACTTTCTACTTGGCCTGCACTAACTTTCTTGGTTTCTATTATTTTCTTAGTTAGGCTTGGAAAACACATTTCTTTACTTATCCTTCTTCTTGTCTTTGCTAAAGTATTCTTTCGTTATAGCCTTAACTAGATAAAAAATACACTATATCATCAAAGTCTTGCTTGGTCATGATGCTCCATTTATAGACCATATAATTCAACCTTTCTCTAGGTTCTCTTGTTATCCTTTCTTTTCAAATCCTCTTCATCAATCAATCAAATGATAGCATTTAGACCAAAGTAAGCAGTTACCTCACCAACAAGTAATAGGTTTGACATCAGTGACAAAATAATGATTGTTCCATGAAAGGTTTCATCAATCTTCTTCATTTTAACAAATATAATATAATATAATATATCCTATAAATCATATGCATTGATTATATACAACAATTTTTAATTAAAAGAGAACTAAAAGAAAATATAGTTATGTGATTTATCTCATTTGTAACAACCAAAGAGACACATAATTGACCAAGAGAATTAAAAGCACACAGATCATGCATAGGAGAATCTATACCTCTCATTAAATTTGAGTCCACACCCTCCAATTTTATTTTTGTCCTTTTCACTAGTTATAGTACCATGGTATCAAGTATCAAATATTTAGGATAACCGATGTATCAGGTACTTGATACATTGGGTATCTGATTAGGTTGGCTAATGACCACATGTATATGGTCAACTCTGAAAACATGATTTTGTAGTGTTTAGGTGACTTCCAATCATGGATGAGGTACCTAATGAATTTATCTTACCAAATTTACTAAAACAAAAATGATTTCTTGAGGATGCTATCAATTTTCTAGTGATATAATTACTATCAAAATATAAGTTCGATAAGTAATTATTACTTATTTTTAAATGAAGATACCTTTAAAGTGTTGTTTGACATACTAATTAAAAAATAGCTATAACTTCCAAACTATAAAACATTTTTGAAATCTAAAAGATGTGTCACATTCTATGCTTCACCTAATGTAATGAAAAACAAAATAAAGTTAATAATTTATTGAATTTGTTAAGGTGGTCAGACATAAGCCTTTATTTTCTAAAACTGTTTCAGCAGAAAATTCAAAATTAGTTATTTTCTTGGAATAATATTACCCAAAAATATAGGTCATATCATAGCACAAGTCTACTTCTTATATGTAAAATCTTATATAAAATATTAATATCTAATTGTGATTAAGGTGGTTAGACATACACCTAATTCTTTTTTTTGTCCTAAAATTTTGTAATAAGCATTAAAACATGGCTTTTTGAGGGATCAAATTACATTATTTTCATATAATACCTAGTAGCATTGAAACTATATTCAATTTTCTACATATTCCATTTTACAAAATTTTAATATAAAATTCATAACTAGTTCAAAATTGCATGTCAATTTACCAAAACCTAATTTGTTGATGTTACACTTTCATTTAAGGGTATAGTTGGTACACCATGATCATGCACATACCCATAAGAGACATAAATAATTATACCTAGCTAAAGAGGGTGTTACTAATGAAGATTTTTATTAAGCATATGAAGCATAAAATCTATTCATCATTATTAAAGATGATCCCTCTTAATATGGTGAGAAAGTGTTTACTTTAAGTATGAATCACAATGGAGATTGGATAATTAATAGTAACTACTCTCATTCTATAATTAGTGACAAAATAAAATTCATAAAAATGGAGGAATGTGATGGAGGATTAGTAACATTTGGTAATCTTTCTCCTTATATAGTAAAAGGTAAACAATCTATTATTTTGAAAAATAAAATAAATTTTGATGATTTTTACTTGGTTGATGATATGAAATAAACTTCATAAATATTTTTCATTTGAGTAACAAAGGAAATGAAGTGGATTTAAATGAATTTTTATCTACGATTATTGGGAGAACAAGAGATCTGATTGCTATCAATGAGAAAATCAAGGGTATCTTGTTCAATTTAAATTCTACTAATAAAAGTTGTCTGATTTGTAAGGTAGAAGATTGTTGGTTATTGAATAATATTTTGTCATGTTAATTTTTATAACTTGATCAAATTGAGTAAGAAGAAGATAGTGGGATTTCTACCTACCCAAATAAAACCTAAAAATTTAATGTACAAATAATGTCATATTGTAAAGTTAAATAGTGATAATTAAATTTATAAAACCATTTTAGTTAAAGTATCATAGATATAAGTTCATATTGATCTATGTGTTCCTATAGGAACTTAGAATTTTTATGGTCATAAATACTTCACATTTCTTGTTGATGAATTTTTAAGAGTGACATGGGATGTACTTTTACAAGAAAAATATGAAAATTATCACATGTTTAAGATCTTCAAAGTTAGAGTATAGAAGATTGGTAAGAACATAAAATTCCAAAGATCAAGTAGAGGAGGTGAGTTCACTTCACATGAATTTATTATATATATATATATATGAAGAAAATAGAATTAAAAGGTAGATGTCTTCACCTAGAAAACATCAATAGAATGGAATTTTTGAAAGAAGAAATAGGTCTACCACTAGTTGTGCTAGAAAATGAATAATTTAGAAGGTTGTTTATTAGACATTTTTTAGAGATGCAATGATCATCATAGTTCATATACTGAATAGAGTTAAGTTGAAGAAAGGTAAATACATAACTCGCTATGACCTATGTCATCTTCATTTACCATGTGTGAGTTATTTTAAAGTTCTTAGGAGATGATGCTAAATAAATAGAAATGAATGTATAGGAAATTTCTGTAAATTTCAGATTGGTTATGACATATGAGTGACAATATAATTAAGTTATTTACTTAGTTCATGCCAAACAAGTAATACATGCCAAGAATAAGTTGTCTGATAGTATATGCCGAGCGATAGATATTTAGTGTGAGTCGAGTAACTAGTAAGTGTCGAGTCACTCATGTGCCAAGCAAATGGTATGTGATGAGCTATTTAGATGCTGAGTGGTTAATGGATGCCAAGTCATTCATAGGCTGAGTTACAAAATTCAAGTTGTAGTTGATGGTGAGCATCAGGGACTTCAAGTGCCAAGTTGCACAATTCTAACATAGTTGTTTGTAATGGCACAAACTTCTATGTAAACCATTTTTGGGCTAACTTAAGGATTGTTTCATGACCTTTGTTGATAAAGATGAATCATAATTGTGAATCCATATGTATTGTATGAATCCAATCAAAAAAAGGGAAGGTTTAAGTGGTAATATTGGTGAATCACTACCGTTAATTCATACCTAACCCTAAGTCACCTAGGTCTTCTTAAGGAAGATAAACCCTAAACTTTCAATAGAATACTAAGGAGAATTGAAGATATTTTGCATGTGCAAATAGAGAATTCATGGTGATTAAGGTGTTATGGATTGAGTTACATTGAAAAATTAGTTAAAAGAAAATAGAGGAAACGAATCAGAAGAAAACAAAGATACATTTGATCAGAAAGGATCAAGTATACATCAGTATAGAGGTAATCTAACATCAAGTAATAGAGTGCTAATCGAAGGATCATTACTGAGACATTCTAATAGGTGAATTAGTTAAATCTCTTAACAAAGTAGTCTTAACAAGCTGTTGTAAATCCTTTAATAGGGTTCTTACTTCATTGTAAGTTAAAGTCCTTTTACAAGGCACACTTTTAGCATGGTGTTTAAATATTTTAATAGGATAATACCTAACAATCTTGTAAGCCTTTAACAAGGCAAACCTTTCACAAGGTATATCATGGTTCATGGTCAAACATTGTAACCTTCATTGGATATACTTTATTACTACAATAGTGAAGATTTGTGGGTGTCATCCCCACCCCAATTTTACCTTCTCATTGGAGGGTTTCTAGGTAACCAAATATCTTGTGTCATACATGTGTTGAATATTTTACTTTCATGCTATGGATGTATATGCTTAATTTGGTATTTTAGTTTATATGAATAGATTGTGAGATGGATGTGTGGTGAATAGTTTTAGAGGTTGAAAATTGTAAGTGCTAATTCACCCACCTCCCCACTCTTAGAGTTTACTTCCCTATTGTATTTCCAACAAGTTTGACCCAAAAAGTTATAAGAGTATATTATTACAATATTCTACAAAAATCAAAGCCTACAAATATCTATACAAGAGAGCCAACAAAATAACAGATCAATAAATATGATCCAATTAAAGTGGTTAAATGAACTCCTAAAAATGAATTTGTATTTCTAAGGTATGTAAAGTTGAATTATTCCTGTGATCAAATGAATGGTGAAAATAATGTTAGTGTGCTAACAAGAAGGAAGGTAAGAGAAGGTAACAATTTGGTAATTGAATTTAAACCAAAACTAGTGAAAGATGCATTGAACGATGAACATTGGGTGAAATCTATGGAAAAAGAGATGGAATAAGTTAAGAAAAAAAAAACTATTGTTGGAAGTCTTATTGGGAAACAAGATACTAAGAGGAGGGGAGGTGAATCAAGATGTATAAGAAACTTATCCTTCAAAATGACTTCTCTGTGTTCACCATATTAACAATCTCAAATCTAGTTTATGCATAGCATAACTTCAAATATAAAATTTTGAAATAAATATAGCTAAGCATCACATCCATGAAATGTAAACAGAACACAAAAGATTTGGTGACCCAGAAACCCTCCAAGGTGATGGTAAAATTGGGGTGGGGATGATACCCATAAATCTTCACTACAACAATAAATGGGTCATAAGGTACAGCACTTGGTGGAGATTTTGCAAATGGGGTTGCAAGCTTTGGGTTTAACCATTGAGGAAACTTTGTAGTTAAGTGCACTCAAGCTAGAGTAGTACTAAGATGGGTGACCTCTCAAGAAGTCTCGATGCTTCACCCTTGTGAGCATCACCTAGATCTGATGAGTGCTAAATTTTCAATTTATTCTCATGAGAGATGGATTCATGTTGAATCACTACTCATGAAACATGGGTCAATGAGTTTGACTCAAAATCACATAGTTGAATTTTAATAGCAATATCAGAATTTGAGTTGCTATGGAAATTATGTCCTTCTTATCAATTGATGATTGTAAGGGGCTTTCTGATAAATGGTTCATAAGTCAAAACACTTGGTGAAGGTTTTGAAAATAGGGTTACAAGTTTTGGGTCCCATGGAGGAAACTTCGTAGTTAAGCATGCTCAAGCTGGAGTAGTACTGGAATGGGTGACCTACCAAGAAGTCTCGATGCTTCACTTTTGTGAGCATCACCTAGATCCAATGAGTGATAATTATTCCATTTATTCTAATTAGAGATGGATTCATGTTTAATCACTACTCATGAAACATGGTTCAATGATTTTGAATCAAAATCACATAGTTAAATCCTGATAGAAATATTACAATTTGACTTGCTATGGAAATTATCTCCTACTTATCAATTGATGAGCTTAAGGGGCTTTCTAATGAATGGTTCATAAGGTACAATACTTGGTGAAGGTTTTATAAATGGCATTTTAAGCTTTGGGTTTAACCATGGAGGAAACTCCATAGTTAAGTGCACTCAGGCTAGAGTAGTGCTAGGATGGGTGACCTCCTAGGAAGTCTCGGTCCTTCACCCCTATGAGAATCACCTAGATCCAATGAGTGCTAAGTGCTCCATTTATTCTCATGAGAGATGGATTCATGTTAAATCACTACTCATGAAACATGGGTCAATGAGTTTGACTCAAAATCACACAGTTAAATCCTAATAGCAATATCACAATTTGACTTGTTGTGAAAATTATCTCCTACTTATCAACAAAGTTATCATGTTAGGACTGCAATTTTGATCACTTGTGATGATATACCTAATGAGGCATCTTCTTTTTTAAAATATTTATAGGAATATTAGCTCTTACCTTGATTAAGTGATACTACACTTACAATGAAGTGAGGACATAGTTAAGAAATCTACAAAGGTCTATTCAAACCACTCTATAAAGATATTTTCCCTAATTTAATCTGTCAAAATTGATTTGGTACCTAATCCTTCAGTTTGAACTCACAATGTTGATAATAGATCTTCCCCTTCAAATATCTAATATAATATATTATTTGATATATCTTTACTTTTTCTAGCACTGCCTCACTAAGTAGCTAACTCTGATTTCTTCACAATTTCTCTTATAGCATCCAAAAATTAACTCCTTTGCATCATTTGCATCATTCACACCATTCACACCATTCACACTATTCACTGTGTTACCTCACTCTTTATATGTGAAATAAAGTTTGGATCTACCTATTTAAAGACATCTATAGAGTCTTCTAGATATTTCCCTTTTTTCCTCTTCATCTAAATGGTTGTCCACTCTTCATAGGGATTGGTTATCTACATCAAAATGTGTAACAACCTTTGTAACAAACTCTACAATCATTAAATGTTATTTACATGCTGTCTCAAAATGGTTTACCTAAATTTTTTTACTATTCTATAATTTTTTTCAATTTGTGTTACTTGGCACACACTATCTCTAACACTCGGTCATAACTATTATTTCTATTGTTTCTCAATCCTAACTTACTCGACACCTTCTATATGATTAAGCATCTATGTGCTTTGTCTTCTTGGCATTAATTGTACTTGACTTATACTAAAAGTAATAAAAGACCAAAGACATTCTTGGCTCCTATAGAGCTCAGCTTATACATGATTATTTACAAGTCTTTACAAGATTTAGCCTATATAGAGTGGCTCAATCGTAGTGATGACCAAATAACTCTTTTGTATTTATAAGTAAGTGTTTGACACTAATAGACAACAAAAATTAGAGAGATCAATAATTGGGACTTTAATGCCCAAACTGATGGATAAGAATTTTATAGGTAACAAGTGGGCTTTTGTAAACAATATGAATGATATTAGTGAAGTAATAAGGAACAAAGAAAGATTGGTATAAAAAAAGTATGCACAAGAGAAAGGCCTAGAATATGGAGAGACATTTTCATCTATGGAAAAAATTGGAGTAAGAATATTTCTTGCATGTGCTTCTTTTAAGTGATAAAAGGTATATAAAATAGATGTTAAGTCATTTTTTCTTGATGGCATATTAGAAGAGGATGTATACATTAAATAGACTAAGAATTTGCTAATTCAAAAGGTAAGAACATAGTGTGTAAATAATAGAAATCTTTATATGGATCGAAGAAGGTACCACAAGCATTGTATGAAAAGATGCATTAATACTTGATCAATATTGGCTTCATCAGGACAACTCACAAGAGTAATGTATTTCTAAAAATGAGAAAGATGATAGGCTATTGATTGTAGAAATATATTATTTTTGGAGAAAATGATGAGTTGAGTAAGATGAGACAAAAAAGGAGTTTAGAATATCTATTACTAGAGAGATCAATTTATTCATTGAATTATAGGTATCCCAAATTCAATATGGAATATACACAAGATAAATCAAGTATCTGAGAGAGATATGTTATAAAAATTTGGGTTAGAAGATTCAAAACCAATTGATACCCATATGGTAACTGATTGAAAACTATCAAAGGAAGACAAGTTTAAAGTGACATGCAATACTATACCATTCTAGGATGGGTAAGATACAATATGTGATATACATTAGATCAAATTTAGCATAGGTAGTTGGATTAGTGGCCCTTGATTCTCTTCTAATACTAAAGAGTCTCACTTGGTTGCATGAAATAGAATCTTTACATAATAAAGAGAACTGAAGTTTTTCGTATGGACATAAAGGTGATTTTTCATTTAAGATGCTTACTGATGTTGATTAGGAAGGTAATGTTAATTATGAGAAGAGAAAAAATGGTGGTATATTCTTTCTTGGTGATAGTTTTGTATTACAGAAAAGCAAAAATAAAAATTGTGTATCTCAATCTATAACTGAAGCTATGTATGTTTCCATGCTAATTAATTATATGTAGGTCATTTGGATCAAGAAGATTCCACAAGGAATCTAGCCTAAGGTAACCAAGTTAGTGGTTATCTATTGTGACAATACAAGTATCATTAAAAATACAACCTAGTAATGCCACCTAGATGAAGCATATAGCTATAAAATATCATTTTATTGGAAATGAATCTTAGGAAAATGAAGTGAGGTTGGATTATGTTCCAAGTAAGGAATAGGTAGAAGATATATTCACAAAACCATTTCCTAAGGATGCATTTAAGTATCTAAGAACTAGGATAGGGGTCATTCCCCTACTTGAAATAGACTAAGTGAATATGTAGTTGCATCAATTCAAATGCATTTATTGAATATTTTTTTTTTGAGTTTATATTATGTGACTACTCCTTAGGGGGAGCTATAGCAATATGCTCTAGTTGGTCATGATCAATAGAGAAAATATCAAGTGTGTTTGATGTCTTTAGAATTATTTTCAAAGGGGGCTAATGTATTGATATAGTGGTAGAATGTGTATTATGAAGTATAAATGAGTGAGATTCAATGAACAAGGTGGAAGGAAACTGAAAAAGTGGTGAAAGATAGAAGTTGAAAAGATTTGTGGTTCTTAGTGTTGATTGATATTGGGCAAGCTTGTACATAAAGTATCACTTTAGTAGAAAAGAAAAGAGTGTGCAAAGTGCTCCCATTAATGACAAAGGAGGATATTTTTAGCATATTTGATGTTGTGATGGAAGATGATGTTCAATGTTTTCATCATATAGATTTTATTTCATGATGATCATTTATTATGATTTTATCGATGTCAACGATTGAACTAGTATCCCTAGTATCTTTCTAAGCATAAACATGATGAGAAAGGTGTTGTAGAAAGTTTTATAGGTAGAAATATTTACAAGATAATTTAGGATATCTCCAAATGTCTATGGTATGACCTCTATTGTTGAAGTGATTCTATGTGAAATCTACAATGAAAAGAATGTTGACAGTGCATCTACAAGAATAATTAGTGACAAGAGTAGATGATTTGACTTGTCTTTCAAATATATGATGAGTTAAGTAGAGAAATAGTAGAAGATAATAATCAACATAGTTTAAATTATATAGTAATGACCTCACCTTATTAGTGTGAATACTATGAAGGATATGTGAATGGGTAGTGACAAAGTTCTTAAATAGGTTAAAGTGTTTTGTGTTCTTGAATGATAGTCAATAAACTAATGAGTAGTAATTGGTTTTGAGGTTGTAATAGACTTAGTTAAATCAGTCATGATCTAGCTACATTTATTCATTATTGGAGGTGATAATTTGACATTAGATTGATTGATGAAAGCATATAAAAAAATATTCTAGAGAAAATGACCATTTCATCAAAATGTGTTTGGCTTCCTTACTCAAAATTCTATGTAAATTAGCATAGTTGTTGGAGTGGTGTTAGAAACATATTTTTCATTTTGAAAGTTTTATTGTGGAACTTTGGATTTGAGAAAGATATTTGAAATTCAAAACTATTTCAAATTTAAGGCTTTAGTGAGGAAGTTGACTTGAAAATCTAATATATAATAGTTAAAGATGATTTTTTTTGTTGATGGTGGTTAGACGTGCGATTGAACGATGTAGTTGAAATAAAGAAAGGGTAGAGTTTGAGTATGTTATGAAGAGTGTTTGAAATTCAATAGATCTAATCAAGTAGAGGTAGTGTTATTCTATAATAATTCTTTTTGTTGTTCCCTAATAGTTGCAACAATAAAACCCCTTAACTGGGTGAAAATTAATAGGTTGTATATTATAATTCCTTTAATAGGGTGGGACTTTAATTAGTGTTTGAATTATTTAAACAAGGATACTCCTAATAGGATAAAGCTCCTAATAGGACTACAAATAAATCCTTTAACCATGTAGCACCTAGCAGTGTCTTTGAAAACTCCTAATAGTGTTAAGCTCCTCATATAATGTACTTAATAAAAGTGCACAATTTGTGGGTATTAATCCCTACCTTGGTTCTCACCCAAATTAGATTTCCATGATACCAAATCTATGTTAGCATGAATGTTGATGATAGGTATTCTAGAATTGTTGGAGTGGTTGAGAGAAAGTGAGCATGACCATGTCTTGTATGCATGACTATATTTGTAATTGATGCCAACATACTGTGAAGATTGAGAGAGTAGTAGACAAAAAATGAGATCATAAGTATCAATTATTCATGATGTGGTGAAGCATAGTTATGGATATGTTCTACATTGTGTCCTAATGTTATTGTTAACAGTGTGTGTAGGAAGTCAAAGATATGTAAAAGTTATTTGTGATTTATAGAAGATAGTGGGAAGACATAATACCTAAGAAGTTGATTTTGGTGTTCGGATTGTATCTCCTAATAAGCATTGAATATGGATGAGAGAAGTTAGAAATAGATAGTAGACAGTTTGATGATGATGTCAACAAGTGTGTGAGCTTGATGGTGCATGTGCATGAAAAAAAATTCATACTATGAACTAACAGTATTTTGTAATTATAAAAAGATATAATGAGTTGTATTATCTTAATAAGGTCCTATTGTAATTAATTAGGAAATCCTCAAGGCCAACTAAGTGAATTATTTTTAGGATGTGGTATAAAGGAAAGTTATTTTCCTTATGATGAAGTAAAAAGTGTATGAATTGGAAGTGAATTGTATTAGATTCATGAAGATTAGTAAATCCAAGTAAGAAATCAAAGGGATACCTATGATGTGAACTTGAAGATCTAGTATTAAGATCTAAAAGGGATTTGGTGTGATATTGGCATAGTAAGAGGAAAAAGAAAGAGTTTGAGTTGTAGAGACCAACTATATTTCTATTATTTTGAAAGGAATAATAAAGAGGCCAATTGGATAGTGAGTCTAGTGGTCTTTTCCCCAAATTTGTTTGGACAGTTGGTCTGTCTACCTTTTACAATGCCTAATAGGGTTGACACAACTCCTAATAGGGTTGGAATTTCCTCGTAGGGATTAAAATTATCCTAATAGGGACTGATATGTACTAAATTTATTTCATTTACTCCTAATAGGGTCCATCCTCTTACAAGGAACTTATATATTAGTACATCATTTTGTGGGTACCATCCCCACTAGAGTTTTCCCTCTAATCAAGTGTTTCCCTAGGTAACATATCTAGTGTATAGTGTATGTGTATCTTCTTATGGTTGATGATTATATTGATCATGTATTTAGGTTTCAAAAAGGTTGATAAAATTTATATTGATCTAATAAATGATTCAACACCCTACATTTATATTGATCCAATAAATGATTCAATGCCCTACACCCCCCAACCTCTTAGTTATCTTGGTGGACTTTACTTTCTAACAATTGGTATCAAAGCATCAGGACCTTGAAGGAAAAGCTTAACAACTTAAGGAGATCAATCAAGGGTCATTTCAAAAAAAAAAAAAATTCCTAAGTTTGATGGAGGTAATGATGAGAAATGGAAAGAGAAGATGAAAACACAACTTCTATGCATGGGTCCAAAATATTAGTTGTTGACAAAGAATGGAAGTCCATTGTGCGAGAAAGAAAAATTCAAGAATGTAGTGAAGTTAAAAGAGATCTATTCATGTGTAACTTACTTGCAAGAGAAGTACTTATGTTAGATCTTCCTAAAAATGAATACAGTCAGGTAAAATCATTAGCAACATTTCAAAATGATTGGACAAATTTGGAATCTACTTTTGAAGGTGATAAGGTTGCTAAGTGAATCTAATTACAAAATTTTATATGATTTTTCCAAGGGGCTAAAATGATGGAAGATGAATTTTTGAAAATTTATATTGGTAGAATATCAAAAATTATTGCAGGAACAAGGACTTCTAATGGAATTAAGATGAAAATGACATCATATCGAAGATCTTGAAGACTTTGACACCACCATTCAAGTAGATAGTGCAAATGTTTGAGAAATTGATACCTAGTAAGTTGAGTAGTTTACCAGAGAGATTTTTCTTGGAAGATTGGAAGCAACAAAATTAAGTTTGAAATAGTCTAGAGATTTTCCTAGAGTGGAAACTACTTTTAGTGCATTAAGTGTTCATTGTTCCTTTTCAAGAAGTGCAAGCACTAGTGGAGATTATACTAGTATTAGTAGATCTAGATCTAAGTAAGATTAAAGGATTGAAGAAGGAATCACCTTGCTTGTAAGGAGAGAACCAGATGGTAAGAAAATCTTTAAGTGTTGGACTTGTGATGAGTTTGGTCATTATGCTTGTAAATGTCCTAAAAGAGTGAAAAAGTACAAAGATAATTTTAAGTCTAGAATAACTAGAGATTGTATGCAAATAAAGATGATAAGTTTGATATGAGAGTTTAGAATTAAAGTGATGATGAGTTAAGATTTTTATCTATAAAAATTAGAGAATCGTGAAAAAGAAGTTAGAGAAGAGAAAGATCTAGAATTACAAGTTGAGAAGAAATCTTAAAAAATCATAAAAAGTTGTTGTTCACATCATATGTATGGTAATATGAATAATTTTTTAAATTTCCATAGTTGCAATGGAGGAATTGTCAGAGTTGATAACAATGTGGCTTATCATATCAAAGGAAAATGATCTATTACTCTCAATGGGAAAACTAATATAGATGATGTTTACTTTGTCGATGGATTAAAACATAACCTATTGCGCATTAGATAGTTGGTTAATAAGGGATATCAGTTAATTCATAAAAAAGACATGCATTATTAAGGACAAAGATGGTAAGCTGATTGACACTAATACAAGATCCAAAGGTAATGTTTTTCAGTTGAACCCCATAGAGATGACATGTTTGGTTCTAAATTTGATAACAATTGGTTGTGTCATAGATAATTTTGTCATATAAATTTTGATTATATTGTGAAAGAAAGTAGTAGATTTGTTGTTAGAGATTTACCAAAAAATATAACTCATACTAATGATGCGTGCAAGGAATGTGTTATGGCTAAGTAGAAGAAACATTATATTCCTAGCAAGAAGTTCACTATAGTAGAAAAATTAGAGATTGTTTATATAGATCTAAGTGGTCCCACCAAGACAAGAGGATTTAATTGTGAAAGGTACTTCATGATTATTTTTTATGACTTTACTAGGATGATGTGGGTACCATTCCTTAAAGAAAAGTATGAAGAATTTGAGAAGTTTAAGTTGTATAAGAATAGAGTTAAGAATGAGTTTGGATTAAAGATTAAACATTTATGATTTGATAGAGGTGGAGAATTTACCTTAAATGAGTTTAACATGTATTGTCAAGTGAGTGAGATTAAGAGGCAACTATCAACTCCTAAGACTCATGAGAAAAATGGGATTATTGAGAGAAGAAATAGGCTTGTAATAGAAGCAACAAGAGATATGATGTTTGAGAATGATGCATCTAAGAATTTTTGGAGACAAGCAATTAATAAAATAGTATATGTAATAAATACAATGCATATCATAAAGGTACAAACAAGACAACTTATGAACTATGGTTTGGACATGCACCATCAATGAAGTATTTAAGAATTTTTGAATGTAAATGTTATATCAAGAGAGATGATGACATTGCTAAGTTTGATGAAAGAAGCGATGAAGGTATGTTCCTTGGTTATTCATTGAAAATAAAATCTTGTAGATGTTTTAATTAGAGGACTACTACTATTGTTGAGAGTGAAAATGTAAAAGTGCATGAGAATTTTGGATTTAAAGAAAGAACGCTTAATTATAACTATGATGATAAAGAAGCTAATCCTTAGACCATCCAACAAAATAATGAGACTTTCTATGACACTAACAATGATTTTTAGAAAGACATTTGAGTTGTTGAACAAAGAGACGAACTAAGATCTGAACCTAAAGAAGAAATAAGAATTGAGTGAGTGACACCAACACCAAACAAGAATTTGACAATGAATCACCAAGCTGATTAGATTATTCCAGAAGGAAAGACAAAGGAGTTATGACAAGAAATGAAGTACATGAAGAATTATGTTTGATTTCTCAAGTTGAACCATAGAATGTAGATGAAGCATGCAAGGATGATAATTGGATTCAAGCAATGAAAGTAGAACTAGACCAGATTGTGAAGAATGAGACATAGGAATTGGTCCTTAGACCTAAAGATACAAATTTTATAGGAACTAAGTGGGTTTTTAGAAACAAGATGAATAAAAAAGTTTAGGTTGTGAGAATCAAATAAATATTGGTGTGTAAAGGATAATCACAGTAATAAGGTATATACTATGAAGAGACACTTGCATCTATTTCTAGAATTGAAGCAATAAGGATATTCTTGGCTTATGCAACAAATAAGAAGTTCAAAGTGTATTAGACGAATGTGAAGTAAGCATTTTTTAATGGAGAACTTGAAGAAGTCTACATTGAGAAGCCTAAGTGATTTCCTTTGACAAAAGGAGGAGATTTGGTATGCAAATTCGAGAAAGCATTATATGGATTAAAGTAAGCACCTAAAACTTGGTATGTGAGGTTGGATAAGTATTTAGTAAAATTGGAATTTTTTAAGGGTATTGTAAATAGAAACTTATATTTGAAAGAAATTGAGAATGGTTGTTTATTATAGTGATATCTGCGGATTATAAAATCTTTGGATGTGATGATGAAGAAACTAAAAAATTTGCTAATGAAATGAAGATTAAATTTGAGATGAGCATGATTGCTTAGATGAAATATTTATTAGGTTCAAAAATTGTGCAAAATAGTGATGGTATTTTCTATGGTTTGTTGATTATACTAATATTCGTGGATGATATAATCTTTGGATGCGATGATGAAGAAACTAAAAAATTTGCTAATGAAATGAAGATTGAATTTGAGATGAACATGATTGCTTCGATGAAATATTTATTTAGGTTCATAGATTGTGAAAAATAATGATGGTATTTTCTTATCACAGGCTAAGTATATTAAAGACTTGTTGAAGAGATTTGGCTTGGAAAGTACTAAGCCTGTTGGTACACCTATGATAACCACTCATAAGTTATCCAGAAAAGATGAGACACCTATAATTGAGTAGAAGATGTACATATCCATGATTGGAGGTTTGCAATATCTCACTCATGGGTAAAAGCACATATCTGTGTCACCATTTGTGATACAAAAACCTATTTTGGTCAAATCTCATTTCTCTATCAAAACTCAATTTTTTTCAAAAACTAAAAATACCCTTTAATAGATCTCAGATTCAATATCATCATTATATAATTTTTTGAGTGTTTTGATTAGTTATAATATGTTATAATCTCAAAATATTATAAGTCGATATTTCAACATTTCAAAAGATGCTCTCTCAAAAAATGAAAAAAAATAGTAAATCATATCAAAAAAATAAAAAAATTATATTTATCACTAGAGGAGAGAATCCTCTTCATGAATATGTAATTTTTTTTCAAGAAGGTATAGATTTTATAGGAAAGTTTTGACAGGAGGAAAAAACTATTGGATTCTGACAAGGTCGAACTTGAGTACTTATAACAAAGAAAATATACATCAAAAATTATTATTTCTTTTCTTTTTCACTAGCTATACATGTCATCTATAAAAAAATTTCAAATTAGAACAAAAAAAGATGATTTGCACATACTCGTTTGACGGGAACTACATCCTATTTTTTTTATAGTTAAAAAAGGGACTTCAAAATAAAATAAAATGAATAAATTCTTAGTCAAAAAAATTATAAAAATTATAGGCATAAAATTCATACAATTCTACACATTTCATCAATTTACATCATCTTCATATTTTAAACACAAATACCATTTTTTTTGTCATTAATGTTGAACTATCACATTCTGATATCACATTTCTTTATAAAAGGTGACACAATTTGTGTTTTTACCCTCATAGAAGACTAGCTATAGAAAATGGAATTGGTATAGTAGCAAGGTTTCAAGCATCTATCCAAAGGAATCACACTATGCAATAGTAAAAAGAATATTCAGATATTTGAAGGGTACATTTGATTTTGGGTTGTGATATGATAAATCAAATCTCTTTACTCTATGTGCATATATTGATGCATATTGGGCAAGTAGTATGGATGATAGAAAGAGTACAAGTGGTGGAGCATTTTTCCTTAGAGGAAGATTGGTTTCTTGGCTAAGAAAGAAACAAGATTGCATTTCTCATATTACAATAGAAGAAGAGTATGTAGCAGCAAAAAAAATTGCAATCAAATCATGTCGATGAAACATATCAATATAGAGTTTATAAAACTTGTTATCATACATTGTGATAACACTAGTACAGTGACAATGTCTAAGAATCCATGTTACATTCTAAGCCTAAGCATATATCGATTATGTTATAGTGATAAATTATTTCCTGATTAATTAAATCATTTTGATTTAATTATTAAGTCACTTGCTACCTCTAGTTCACTTAAGCTAAACTTTGGGCATATAATAATTAATTCTTTTATTAATTATTATCATGCAACCTAGGGTTCACCTTTTAGGGCTTTGATCTTATTTTTAAGGATGATATCTCTTTGTAATCTTATTTACTCACTTTTGATTATAGAAATCTCTTTTTTCCCTTTAAGAATGTCTCATCTACGTATTTGGGTATACCAACCTCCATAGCTTTTTATTCTCTCTTTCTGTGATAGGTGTTTGCATGTAGGTGATTCTAGGGAGCTCTAGGGTTGAACTTTCATCAACTTCAACATGGTATTAAAGCTCCACATCTTCATTCCCCTATTTTGTTCTTGAGAGTTTTTGTATCAATTTTCAGATGTGTGGCTTTCAATGGATTTTGTATTGGATCTAAGGGTACCTATTTTTTCAAGGCACTTTGAGCAAAAACAAACATCATTGTTGAGCTCAAAGCACTCAAAAACCCCATTTCTATATAAAATATGTCTAGTTTGGATGTTGTTGAAATCTAAGAAAAAAATTGGACCTAGGCCATATTACCCTAGACACGAAAAAATGATGCAACAATTTTTTGATTTTATTCATCAAAAATAGGTATTACAATTCTTATATATATCAAACTTGATACAATTTTTTTGAAAAGAATAATTATAAGGAAGATATCATATTCACATCCAATTTAGTGGATGCTTGCATTTTTGGGGGCTTTGTTATTTGGTAGAACACTTGTCTAGGGAGGTGTGGCATGTTTTTTGGAAGATATGAATGCATGCATTTTCTAGCCACCTCCATTATTAGGCTCTCTATCCTCCTAAGGCCACATGTTTTCTTTGGCCTATGGCTAAACAATAGAAAATATGCAATAGATGTGATAGTTTCTAAAATTTATTATTAATTTATAAATCACAAAACTACTGATACTTGATTTTTAAATTAACTAATAAATTGCATATATTGTCACATCTAGTGCATATTTTTTGCTAGATAGATGCCACCTTTTCTTTGGGCCTGAGCACTTTCTTTAATGAGATTGTACCTCTTGTATGCGTGAATATGCGGCCTCTGCTAACACACACACTTCAACACGGTCATTGTATGCAGATTCATCCCGAAATGAACATTGGATTGTTCATCCGAAAATCAACCTGCAAAGCGACCTGTTGCCTTCTATCTCAAGGGAATTGCTTGTCAGATATCCTCATATTCGAGGTGTTTAAGCAACTAGACCCTGTAAGAACAAAGGATTTGAAATAAAATTTAAGCTATATGAATGTGCAAGTAATCTAGATGAAGTACAAGAAATTAATATAAGAAATAAAAGACATTAAGCTAAAAATGTATGCATATTATGCTAAATGAATTTAAACTAAGAATGCAAGATGTATGTAAAAATATGAGCAAATGTGAGTATGAATATTAGCAGCGATTCGATCCAAATTCTCCAAATTCATCCTCCTAAAATGAAGAGATGAGGGTCTCTTAAATAGACTTTCTTGGAATCCATCAACGATTGAGATCGATTTCAATCAACGGTTAAGATTCAAGGTGAAGTTCAGTCATAAAAGGAGATTCCCAAATTAAAGGGAGTTAACAGATTTAATTTGAGAAAAATAAGGAGTTAACTGATTCAATTTGAGTAGAAAAAGGAGTTAACTGATTTAACTCATTTTTGATCAATAGTGAACTGGAAATTTCCCCTTTTTGAACTGAAGAGAGATTTTGGTGAAATATTTAATTTAATAAAATGAGATATGCTCTCATAATTACTTTTTCTATTTAATTAAATAATCTTTAATTAATTAGAGACACTTTTCTTATTTAATTAAATAACTTCATTTAATTAATCAGGAATGGCTTCCCATTTAATTAAATAAATTTGTTTAATTAATTAGAAGTAAGTACTCCATTTAATTAAATAATTTTTTTTAATTAATTAGAAATACCTTTCCCATTTAATTAAATAATTACATTTAATTAATCAAGATAGGTGTATTTATTAAATTAAATCAATTTAATTCCATAGTACATTAGCCTTAGGATATAATTATAATTTAATTAAAGTATAAATACTTAATAATTAAATTATAATTAAATCAAGTAGGTTTAATGCGACTAATATGAGTGCATACTATAGGAATTAAATAAGAAATATGATGAATGCAGATTAGGGTTTTTTGCATCTGACAATTAGGTCAAGTAGTGAATAGCAGAATGAGAATTGCCTATTAGAATAGGACTTAGAAATTATCAGAAATAGACCAGAATTGGTATAATGGCAATGAGCCAATTTTGGGGTATTACACCTCTGACTATGACTTGAACCCCAACCTCTTCACCTCTTAGAAATTGCTAAATTTTTTGGCCTCACATGAAGGCGAGCTCTACGAGTTAATCTCAAACCCCATGTACTTTTACTGGCACTATTTATTTTTGTCCACTCCAATAGCTACCTCAGGCTTTGTGATGCAATCTCCCACATGCTACTGATCTGTATATTTTTCCTTGGAGGTGTTGATTATTTGTATAGGTAATGCTTCTAGAAAAAAACACATTTGGCTCATCCTCGTGCCCATCTTTTGTCAACACCAGTGTTTTTAAGGGGAATAACTCTAGTTCTTATCCTTCTTGAATGTTTTGAGTATGCATGTGCTAATGAGGGTGCAAATTTTGAAGTGTTATTGGGGTTATTATTGTCCATGCATCTCTTTTGGGGATTTGTGTTTTAATTGCGCAATCACTGGGTGCATGGATTTTGGGACCTATTGCTATCTATGCAATGGTCAAAAGGTGTTTGTGGTTGTTATTACAGTAGTGGGTGGCCTTCATTTTTCCCAAACAATGCCTTGAATTTTGTGCTTCCTCCACGAGACTCCAAACTCCTGCCTTAACTCTTTGCATGCACCCAATCCATGCCACTACATCTACTCACATTGGGCTCTTTCTTCACAAATTGATTTTCAATTGAGTTTATTTTATGGAATCACTTCTTCTCATGTGACATTATTGGCCTGTGTTCCTTAATCCACATGGATTTTTTTAGCCTTTTATTGGTTCACACATGGTCAACTATGGCCCCCACATGGTTTTTGAATTGATGGTTTTTTCATTGACATGGAGTTGGTTTTCAAGGTTCTTGTGGAGATTTCTCAAGTAGGTAGCTGGTTTGAGTTTTTGGGGTGGTTATTAAAGGTCATTTTTGCGTTTAGTAAAGTAGTTTTTTTCCTTTTTTGACAACCTTCTTTGGTCAGTCCTTGGTGGTTTACAAATTTTTTTAATGCATCATTTTCATAATTTTTTGTTGATACTTCACAGATTTCCATGCACGGTGGATTTTCTCGATTTGGAGTTTTATTTATCTATAGGTGGGTTATGGTGTTAATTTTTTTTATAACTTTTTTCCATATGTCTTTTGTTGGCCACCAATTTTTTCTTCTAGCACCAACCCTTTGTTCCAGCTCTTGTTTCCAATGACTAGAATTTTTCTTCGATAGGGGTCATTTTTCAGGCATGTTTTTACCTTGAGGACCATTTGACTATCAAATTTAAACTTGTCACTTGATGATATCAGCATTGCATCAGCACTCCTATCACTTCTTCTGGCTCTATTTGGACCTACCTACATATTTCTACTCATATCTCAGGCATACAGACTCCATTTTTTGTAAACAAGATATCATCAAAAAGATGGTTCTGATCCCATCATAGTGCTATAGTTCATTTTTAGTTTTGGTTCAATATTTTATATTTTTCTTTAGTCAAAGTCAAGGGTTCTATTCTATAATTTAGGTGACATATCTTGAGCATCTGATTTCTAATTTGGGAGCTCTTTATATCATTGAAAAGTTCTTTAGAGATTAGCTCTAGGCACATCCTAATCAATTTTTTTCATTTTTTCATTCTAGTTAATATCTTGGTTGTTTCAGGTTTGGGGATCAATTTTTTTGTTTCAAACGATTTGTGATGGGTTGTACCATATATTATATCAGCCTTATGTCTCTTTCTAGTCTATTTAGACATCATTTGTATTCATTCTTGCAAATGCACTAAGATAAAGTGACATATTGCATTTATATTTTTTGTTTTATTTGTTTTTCCTTGTTTTTCCTTCTAATTCTAGTAGTGTCATCCGAGGACACTCATGTAGATTACTGTATTCTTGGGATTCACCATTTCTTGTGCCTTATTATACATGCAGACTACTCTCATTAAAGTCCCAAGGGAGGTTGATGTTTGTCATTGTTTTCCATCTTCCTTTTTCAGTGAGTATATAATCCTTGACATTAGCCTCATGGTGTGTTTGATATTGATCATCTTACTACTACACACATATGTATTCTTTTGTGCATCTTGATCATGGTTCCTTGGCATGCAGTTCTTTTGGCCCACTTTTCCAATTTCCTATCACCTCACCCTTGTCTACATTAGGGGTGGTTCTTCTATTGTTTCTCATGCTTCTCTAGTTCGAAGGAGTGAGCTCTGTATTCAATATTTGTTTCTATGTACCAGGCAAATGTAGTGGTTGGGTACCTATAAAAATCAGTGAGATGGATCATTTACCATCTAAACACTATTTTTTTGTTTCTACTTTGGTTGTAACATTCCATGTTTGATTGGTCATCTCTTCAAGCTTTAGTTCTTTATGTCATATGCATCCTCGATTTTAGTTTTTTTCCTTTGTGTCCCTCCTAATTCAAGTAGTGTCTTTTGAGAGCACTCATACAAATTATAGTCTTCTCTATCTATTTAGGTTCTATTTCAATTAAGGTTCTTTAGATCAATAGTTACTTTTGACAGAGTTTTGGAACTTCTACATGCTTCAGTGGTGTTCTTCATGATCATCTTTGTTCATATCTTCTATGACATTTCCTATTTTGGAGGTTTCTTCAGTCCTTCACTAGTTATTTTCACCATTATTTTTATCTCTTTTTGGAGTGAGTTTTCTCCCATGTGATTTTCTCTATTTCTCCTCTTTTCAGAGATTTGGTTGTGCTTGGGTACCACATTAGGCCTTGTTGATAGGACCCAAATTTACTTTTAGTAGTAGTTTCTAGGTTTTTAACTACTCCCTAAGTTTATCTTAAGGGGGGATGTTAGAGTAATAAAGTATTTCCTTATTAATTAAGTCATTTTGATTTACTTATTAAGTCACTTATTACCTATAGTTTACTTAAGCTAAACTTTGGGCATGTAATAATAATTCTTTTATTAATTATTATTATCATTCAATCTAGGTTTTACCTTTGAGGGTTTTGATCTCCTTTATAAGGATGATCTCTCTTTGTAATCTTATTCATTAACTTTTTGATTATATCAATCTCTTTTTTTTCTCATCAAGAATGTCTCATCAATGGATTTGGGTATTCTAGCCTCCATAGATATTTCTTCTCTCTTAGTGTGATAGGTGTTTGCATACTGGGGATTCCTAAAAGATGTAGGGTTGATCTTTCATCAACTTCAATAGATTAAGTATCATGTTCTAAGAGAGGGAAAGTTCTAGAGAAAGAGATCAGATTAGAGTATACTAGTACTTGCTTAATGATACATTTAAGTATTTCCAAGGTATGTCTAGGTTATGCCCCCACCTACTTGAGAGTAGAAGATGTAGAGATTGCATTAGTCTAGTGGTACATAACACTATTATTTATCTAGACTGAATGATGATGCTTCCTCTATGGGGGAGTATATCTAATTAGGTAGAGTCGTGAAGGACTCTTGGTAGCTGGTATTGAGTAGTGCCTTTGGATACTTGAGTTGGTTGACAATGTTGAGGAGTTGATTGACATAATGTTACCTTTGACATTCATGTTAATGGGGAAGAAGTAGCACATGAAAAACATCTCCTAAATATTGAGGAGAGAATGCATGGAATGATAAGTATACAAAATGGGGGAGAATTATGAAGAAAAGATAGATTTGATGTCAATGGGGAGAAGACAAGTTTATCAATGAGGGAAAAACATTTCTTCCTAAGTAGTAGAAGTAGTAGAGTTGGATTTGGTATTCTTGGATCTTAGATATTTTTAATCTATGTTTCCATCAATGCCAAAGGGGGAGATTGTTAGCATGAATGTACTGATATTCCTATGGGGGAGTATTCTAGCATTGATAGAGTTGTTGATAGATAGTTAGCATGAATGTGTGTTGGATTCATGACTATGTTTGTCATTGATGTCAACATACTATGAAGATTGATAGAGTAATAAATAGAGAATGAGATCATATAGATGGATTATTGTTGATGAGGTTAAGCATAGTTATTGATATATTCTATAGAGTTTCTTGATGTTGTGGTTAAGAGCACATATAGTAAGTCAAAGCTATGTGAAGTTTATTTGCGATTTATAGAAGATAGCATACATATAGAGTACCTGAGAAGTGGATTCTAGTGTTTGGATTATATCTCTTAATAGGAATAGAATATAGTTAAGAAATATTAGATAGAGATAGTAGACAACCTGATGATGATGTTAGCTAGTGTACGAGGCTCAAAGTTGCACGTGTGAGAAGTTATGTATACTATGAGCCGACAAATTTTTTAATTGTGAAAAGATGTAGAGAATGGTATAATCTTAATGAGGTCCTATTGTAATTAATTGTGAAGGCCTTAACATCAACTCAATGAATTATTTTGAGGACATGGTATAAAGGAAAATTATTTTCCTTGTGATGAAGTAAAAAGTGTATGATATGGAAGTGAATTGTATTGGATTTATGAAGATTGGTAAATGTGAGTAAACGATCAAAGGGATACTTGTGATATAAAATTGGAGACATAGTATTGAGATCTTAAAGGTATTTGATGTGATGTTGGTACAATAAGAGGACATAGAAAGAGTTCCAGTTGATGAGATTAGTTGCATTTCTATTATTCTAAAAGGAAGTATATAGAGGTTAGTCAGACAGTGAGTTTTATGCTCTTGTCCCTCAAGCTATTTGGATAGCAGGTCCATCTACCTTGTACAAATCCTAACAAGGTTGGAACAACTCTTAATAGGGTTGAAATCTCCTCATAGGGATTCAAAGGCCCCTAACAGGGACTTATATGTACTGAATGTATTTCATTAACTCCTAATAGGGCTCATTCTCTTACAAGAAAGTTATACATTAGTAAATCATTTTGTGGTTACCATCCCCACCAGGGTTTTCCCTCTAATCATGGGTTTCCCTAGCTAACATATCTGGTGTTATTGTGTATGTGTATATTCTTATGGTTGTTGATTATATTGATCACATGCTAAAGGTTTAATAAGTTTGATAAAAGTTATATTGATCTAACAGTTGATTCACCCCTTGCTCCCACCACCCTAACCCCCTTTAAGTTATCTTGGTGGACTTTAATTTCTAACAATCTATGTGTCAACCTTTTGGATGTGTTTACATGTTTGAATTTTTCATTTGTCTCTATTAATTTATTCAAGTAAGGATTTAAATGTTGATTTTTTTTTTAAAGCAATAGGTTTTAAAACTATTCATCCACTCACCCCTTAGCATTTGACCCCTTAGGACTAACAACATAGAGAGAGAGAGAGAGAGTATTATTAAAATATAATTAAACATAATATAATATGATATGATATGATATATATCATTAAATATCATATATTATATATCATTAGATATAATAAATCACATAATCTAAAAGAGAATATCTAATTTAAAAAATGTATTTTAATTTTTTTAAATAATTTTATAAAGACAATATATTAATTAATAATATAATAAACAAAATATAAAATAAAATATAAATACATAAAAACCCACCAATGAAAAAATATTAAAAACCATAAAAAATCATGCTTTACAAATTGAAAATCCTTTACAAGTTAGATAATTGAAATCTAATTGATTACCCAAAATTATTGGAAGTCTTATTGACTTTTGAATAGCTAAATTATCTTTGGTTACCCAGGTTTTGGTTTTGAAATTCCAAACATTGATGGTCAATGCAAAAAATATATGCTTTATATTTCCTCTGATCGTCAAACATTGACCATGTAGATAAGTAGGAGATAATTTCCACAGTAAGTCAAACTGTGATATTGCTATTAGGATTTAACTATGTGATTTTTGAGTCAAACTCATTGACCCATGTTTCATGAGTAGTGATTCAACATGAATCCATCTCTCATGAGAATAAATAAAACACTTAAAACTCATTGGATCTACGTGATGGTCATAGGGGTGAAGCACTTAGACTTCCCAAGACTCAACAATCACACAATTAAATCCTGATAGTAATATCACAATTTGACTTACTGTGGAAATTGTCTCCTACTTATCAATTGATGAGATTAAGGGGCTTTCTAATTAATGGTTCATAAGGCACAACACTTGGTGAAGGTTTTGCAAATGGGGTTGCAAGCTTTGGGTATAGCCATGGAGGAAACCCTATAGTTAAGTGTGCTTAGGCTGGAGTAGTACTGGGATGGGTGACCTAATAGGAAGTCTTGGTGCTTCACCCCTGTGAGCATCACCTAGATCTAATGAGTGCTAAGTGTTCTATTTATTCTCATGAGAGATAGATTAATGTTGAATCACTACTAATGAAACATGGGTCAATGAGTTTGATGCAAAAATCACACAGTTAAATCCTTATAGCAATATCAAAAATTGACCATGTAGCTGGAAACCATTTTGTTCACCCCAAATTCATAAAATGAAAAAGGTTTCTTAAAGATACTATCAACTTTCCATCAATATAATTATTGTCAAATTTTGATTTTGTAAGCAATTATTACTTATTTCCTATTTGAGTTGCCTCTAATGTCCCCAATTGATAGAATAATTGTAAAGAAACTATAACTTTCAAATAATTTAACCCTTTTGAAATCCAAAACATGCATCACATCTTATGTTTTGTATAGTATAAGAAAAAAATAGGTTTTCAAGTTAAATGCAAAGTGTAGAATTAGTTTATGTGGTCAAAAATAAGAATTTTTCAATTCTAAAATAGTTATAGCAAAATATTCATAAATAATTATTTAGTTGGAAACTCTTGTGCATAAATAAATAAATATATATATATATATATATATATATATATATATATATATATATATATATATATATATATATATATATATATATATATATATATATATATATATATATATATATATATATATATATATATATATATAAAGTCTTGGTATTTGATTGTGATTATGTCTATCAATCATACACATACTTATTATCTTTTTCTTAAAATTTCATAGTATTACATCAAATCTATTTTTTTAAATAATAGATTATTCTAGTTTTAGAAAAGACTAAGAGTTTAGAAACTAGATTAAATTTCCTATAGATTCTATTCTTGCAACTTTTTGACATAAGGTTGATCAGATGTAAACCTTTTTACATTTAGTTAAGTAACTCTCATTACCTAATATTTCGTTGTCACATAAAAAGCCATAGCTTGGTATGCCATGATCGTGAACATACCCTTCATTAAATGAGATTTTCAATAGACTCAATTCAATGTTATTAACATTCAGGACATAGATTCAATAGAACATCATCATAAGGGACAAGGTTAGGTTTACCCTTAATGAATTTGGCATAATGGATACTTTGTAGTCTTTGGCTCTTAATTGAAGAAGTTCGAGCTAATACTCATACTCTAGAGCTGAAGCTAGTTCAATGATGAAAAATCCTTTACCAATGAATAATGCGACAAATTCTATAATTTATTACTAATCTTTACATTCTTTTTCTTAGAATATTTTGAAGAATAAAATGGTTCATGATATATATATCCTCCTTGTCTAATATCTAAATCAATTAGGAAGTCTTATGAAGAGAAAATGCTATGCAAAAATTATCAGCGTAGCTCATCAAATACATCTTCTTGCAAAGAAAATGATGGTTTTCCTATTTTCTTTGTCTAAGAGATAAAGAGTGGTATTAAGTCTTAAATTGTTAATGGATTTTCATTTTTTGAATGATGGATAATTGAATTCTTCCTTCGTAATGTCTTACCAAAATAAGTATAACCAATTTTGGAAACTATCTTACCCTAGAATTTTTGACCCACTCTTGCCCTTAGTATTATGTGGGGATGGCGATAGTTTTTTTTTTCCTCAATTTTACTTGAAAAAAATGGGCAAATCAAGTACCATCCCCTAAAACACCACTCTTACTGTAGTAGAGTATGAGTATTACTAGAAGTCCTTAGGATGACTAGGGTTGCATAGAAGTTTTTTATCCATTATGAGGACTTACTGTTATCCCCTATAGCCCAAGATATTTTTGGATTGCTAATGTTTAAAAAAAGACATTTTTAAATATATAAAAAATGATGGTTTGCCCACAATGACACTCAAACTAGATTTAACAATACCAAAACTTAATCTAATCATAAAATAAACAAAAAGAAGAAAAATAAATTCATTTTCACATTCACAAAGGAGAAGAGATAAAAGAGAAGCAACAATTGGCAAGTGACTAACATCATTTGAAAGATGAATATAGTTAGACCTACCATCTAGTGATTATGATAGTTATATTATTTTAGACTTCTACATTTATTGTTTAGTAGTTTGGGTTCTTATTAGGGAAAATATAGGTTTTGAAGACAACTGAAACCCTTCATGGTGATATATTGAGGGGGATTTGGAACCCCAATTAAGCAATTAGTTGCAAGAGAACAAGCAAAATATAAAACAAAAGCCAACATCCAACAAATGGTTAGCAACCTGGAAACATATATTGTACAAAGAATTATGTGCCTAAAAGAAAACAACATAAGAAGGTTTTGCTTCAATATGCAACGTTTGGAAGGAATCCCAACCTTATTTAAGTGAAATCAAGTATTTTTCTAGGATCCCTTATCCTAATAGTGAAAACAAAAGAACCTTTTGATCAAGAAGTGCTTTGATAGGCTTCATCAATCTTTACAATTAACCTTAAGAAATTGCACATTGAAGAATAAACTAAAAAAATAATGAGCTTTAACATGGTATCCAAAACTATCATGAAATTTTGATAGGCTTCCCAAATCATCCCCCAAAAAACCAAAAGACTAGATAACAAAACACTAGTAAATTTAGCCCTAAATTTTGACATGAAAAGGTCAAAATTGTGACTAGAGTAGGTCGAATAGATGATTAAACTTGTTGTTGGTCTTTTTTAGTTAATTTTTTGACCCAGACATTTTGTGTTGAAATTTTGACTTCATAAATGTGGAGTTACCAATGCAAATTTTGTCGATTTCCTTAGTCTAACCTGAATTGTTATTTTCCCATTTGCGAGCATCACTGGTCAAAATTTCAACATAAACCCCTTGATGTGCAACGAAAAATGACCGACCTGTCATCGAAATTACAACCAACAACCCTTAATTTTCTACACTAATGCCATACATTCAATGTCAAAGGGAAGACATGTGCATCAAAATTGAGACCAGTGCTAGGTAGAAATTTAGATGAGTTGTGCCAATTATTGTAAAAGCTTTGCTCTCATAGGAGCCTTCTAAACTACACAAAATTTGATTCTAAAGCATAATTGCTCAGTGCATGAGACTCAAGGTATCGTGCACATTTCTACCTCCACACCATTGTTTCATTTATCACATGATTTATTTCATACAAAACAATGGGAAGGAGGAAGAAATGTGCATGATATCCTCAGTCTCCACCGAGAAATTATGCTTTACAATCAAATTTTGTGTAGTTTAAAAGGCTCCTATGAGAGCAAAGCCTTGTATATATTTGGCACAACCCATCTAAATTTTGGTTCTTGAGACACCATTGCTTGTGCAGACTATAGGAAAAAATAAAATTAGGAAAGAATTATTTATCAGGAATGAAAGCCAATAACACTAAATAATCTCTATTTTTCAAACGGATAAATGTGACAATAAAACTTACAGTCCCAATCACATCATCATAGGAGCGCATATATAACTATAACTATAACTATGTATAAAACCAACTTAATTTACAAATATCCACAATTCAAATATTATCCCTTTATCTTTTCTTTAATGCAAAGTTTTAAGTCAACTATGTTATCATCCTGGATGTAATACCAAACTATCATTAGGCTAAAGACTATAGAAAGATTTACAAATGCAAGGAGAAGCAGCCAACCAAAGTAGAAAATGACATGAAAAGTTAACAATCTATCAATTGACACCTCTAGATGAAATATTTCTAGCAATTGAACTGTACATTATAGAAACAAAAATTACCTTAAGATTGACACCTCACCAGTTGTAGTTCATTTGCATCCATAATGGCTTCACAAAATTTGAAAGCTTATGATTTGTCAAGAACACAAAAGACACTCGTAGTTCAACTACATCAATAAAAGTAAAGTAGTTCAATTGGATGGTGAGGGCAAGAAACTGTCAATATCGATTGTGGAGTTGTAGATAGGTAAGCGATAAACATAAAAAGGTAGTACAAGGCACCATTTGTCATGTTCTAATATGATGAATTACCTTGGAGTTGGTTCTAAACCTTGATTGCTTAATTTTGGATTTTATCCAATGGTACCATTATCTAGAGGAGGTCCCACACCCCACTTTCCTGCTAATTTTGAAGGCTCAATGACATAAACTCCTCCATCAGTAATTCCAAGAGTGAATTGATTTGAGTCAAATGGATGTGATGCAATTACTAGAGGATAGACATTGCATGAATAATCAAAGGATACATTTTGAGTTAAACCATAAAATACTTAGGGATCCATTTATCCATACATAACATAATTTTTGCCTCCCTAGGCCAACTTACCTATTCATGCCTGCAGCTAAATATGCAGAAGGTGTAATACGATAGCATGGCCTCAAGCTCTCTACATCAAATACTCTAACGACACTATCATAGTAGCCTACAACTATGAGAAGGCTATCACATGAAAATACTGCACTTGAAAAGGGAGCAGATAGAGAATAATGAGGTGTCCACTACAGTACATGAAAATGTGATATTAGTTTACACTCATTTAGGGAAGGTAGCTTATGTCATTATTACTTACTAAATTTGAATTCTAAATTGGTGACAAAGACTTACATAATGCAAACAGTCAAAATTAGAAGCATCATAAAAAGCAAGCTGGATCTTGTGAAAAACCAACAAGTGAACTTTATCATTATGGAACTATACCCTTGTATCCCTAATTGGTCATGATGATCTTCCTATCTACACTTGTAAAAAATTTGACTTTCATGAACTCCCATCTATCAATACTCTAGAAACAGAGCTACCAGAACATTGGCCAAACATTTGGTAATTTGAATTTGTAAACATGTGAATATACAAAATGAGATGGCAATGTATATACAAAAAGAAGAAAAACTTGGGAATTGGCCCCAAAACATTCTTAGATAAATCTATTTAGGTGGTACCAAAGTAAATCAAAGGTTCATCTTGCTATGACACCTAAACAGAATAAGCAATTTGATTACAAGTTCTGAACTATTGGCATCAATCCTTCATAATCAAATCGATCACCAAAGGTTTTTGCACAAAAAGGTTTACTATCATTTTTTATAAGAACCAAGGACCATTTCATGAAAGAGTTTATAGAAGTTTGATTGTTTTATGAATATTGCATTCCTACTATGATATACAACATACTTTGTTATGAGTTTAGACATTTATCAGACAAGAAAGACCATCTATGCATTAACTCATGTATCCCGACATCAAACCAAATGCTACCACATTTCAAAGATAGTAATACAGACAAAAAATTTAAGGGGTTTGTCTATACTTAGCACACATTATGGAATGGTCAATGTACTAGTTCAGTATATCCATGAATATGAAGTTTCAACATATATTATGGTTCAACAATTTATACTAATACAGTCAAACATTGTATATGAAATCCCAATATGTTGAATGATTCATTGGAAGCACATATCTAGTATACCAAGGAATATAAGGATTCCTCAATAATAATTACTCTTTGATATAACATTTCATACAACAATTTCATCTTTAGCAAAACTAATTCAGTTATTAAGTACACAGACTCAACATAACTCTAAATATATCATATTACAAACTCTTACCAAACATAAGAATAAATGAAGTGAATTAGATTATACACTTACACTATGTTCTACCAACCATACTGTTAAACCAATTCCAAACAAAAGATTTGTAATAGTTCAGAGAAGTATTAAAGTGCAGATCTTACTATTCTACATAGGCCCACATACCCAAGTTCAGAAGAGTAAAGATGAAATCAGTAAATTTAGCCCTTGTGTTGGTCTTTGAGTCTAGTAACAATAAATTCATGTAACCAGATTCAACTTAAGTTGTATTATGACACCTATCTGCACATTTAAAATCAACCATTACATTTCATAGTTGCTTCATCCACTACCTCTAAAAACTATGTATTCGTCTTATCCCTATGAGTCCATAGATTTAATTTACCATTCTTTTAAAACATTATCCAACCAAATCTCTTGTTAGTTTGAGGAAGGCAACATCCTTGTTACTATATCATTGTTATGATGTTTTTTGCAGTCGACAATCTTGTGGGTTCAGTATTTATCAATTCAGATTTCTTTAAAAGCTACTCACATTTACCAAGATTTGTTCAGCCTTCAAATCCTTACTTCCATGTACAAACAGGCAGTCAATATGTTCAAAGAAGTCGATATGTCTAAATTTTCTCAAATATAAATAAATGTAGCATGATGCAAGGCACTCAAGGTCATCATGAGGCATTCCACAAGGACCTTGCACTACACCACCTTCCTAGAGAATTCATGAGTAAGATAACAAGGTTTTAGGATGTTAGGAATATTATGAATCTAGACACTAAGTATGAATCTACACATAATGTTCACACTATTCTTATCTAAGAATCTAGACACTAAGTATTTATCTAAGAATAGTATCATAAAATACTATTGAAGATAATAAGGTTTTAGGTTGTGTCTAGACAATGAGTATGAATCTACAGATAATGTTCACCTTTCTCTTTCTCCTTCACAATCAAAACAGTCAATCTTAAATATCAATTCATAACACAATGTATAACTCTTCAAAGTTGTTGTTCAATTTTATAAAAGATATTTCTTATAAATTGAACATAATTCATATTATATATATAAACTAAAAAAAGAAATAAGAAGTAATCTAATTGACTTTACCAGAAAAAACCTAATTCTATACAAATAAAAGAAAATTCTTAACAACTTATAAAATAGATTAAAATATACTAGAAACAAGAATTATGTGAAATTAAGACTTAACTATTAGAAATGGTTATTATGTCTGATGTTGATGGAATTCCTTCACCCATTTCATTCTCTATCCAAAATCTTCCCAGGAGGAACATTTATTTCAACAATATGGAAATCAATTCATAAAATGTACTACAATTAGTCAGAAAGAATATCTCCCAATTACCTATAGATATCATCTAGAACCTCTTTTATCTCATGTTTGAAATGTCTTGCTATACCCAAGCTCTCCAAATGATTTACCATTGAGAGGCCAAGAATCAAATTGATAGGATAAGCACCGAGCACTGCACCAACAAACAAATGTCTCTTACATTTACATGATCATTATAAAAATATCATCAAACTATATAAAAGAATATTTAAAGAAAAACATGTATCATAAGTAGAAAGAGATGAATATCTTCTCTTAATTTCCAAGAACAACATATTTATCCTTGTAATATTATCATCTATGCACATCGAACCAAATCATTTGTTCTCTATGTTCTCTTTCTCAACTTGCCATATAATGAGATGATTGATTATCAAAGAACAACATATATAGTTAAATGTAAAGAGTACAGTAGGTAATATAGTTAAATACATTGGAGGAATCTTCAACACTCATAGATTTGACTTTCTAATGTGTTCTTGTATTGAACTTCTTTCTTTCATTGAAGTTGAAATTAGAGGCCCCTAGATTAAAGATAATATTACAAATCAATTCAAGAAAACTCAATGATAGAATTGATTATGAAATAAATATATGAATGAGTATGAAATTGTAGATTGTGCACTAATCATACCCTTCCAAATTGTAAACAAATTGGACTATGAGTAGGGAAAACACAAATGCTTAACCACAAAATTATTGTAGTATTCAACTATGTTCTTCATTAGCCTATAAAAGCTGACTAAGGTTGCAACATTTATAATGACTATAGACAAAAATATAAATTAAAACAAGCAATAATACTTTAAAATTTATCTAAAGAAGACATTTGCATGATACAACCTATAGATCTTATCAAGACATGGTATTTTGAATCTCTGGACCGCCCTTGAAGATTTGAAGATGGCAGCTTAGGAATTGCATAGTTGGCAATGATCATCTAGAGGTCATTAAAATCAATGTAGAATAAGCCATCGTGTACTCATGTTATGATTTAGATGTCTATGGAAAGAATAATAAGTACAACACATGAAACTTACAAGTCTGAATCTTTTCAAGCTTATAATGATGGCATGTTGAGATCATTAATTCTTCATCTAGAGGTCATTAAAATGAATGTAGAATAAGCCACCGTGTACTCATGTTATGCTTTAGATGTATATGGAAAGAATAACAAGTACAACACATGAAACTTACAATTCTAAATCTTTTCAAGCTTATTATGATGGCATGTTGAGATCAATTGATGTCAAAGTACCAATAATGAGATATTTGGAAGACAATTGGTGAATGAAAGTCTATCTAGAATCTCATTTCATAAGTCAAACAATATAAACATTACAGAGTTATAACCTTTCTACTAAAAAATAGCAGCTTTTGAAGCTTGATTTATATGCTATCAGTTTCTACCACCTGGGAGGTAGAGATGCACCTAACGCAAGCCATAAAACACAAAGTAGAAAACCAAGGGGCAAGAGCTAGTTTCTATTAAAACTTGAAGGTTTAGGGGGGGTCACCTCCCCATATTTAAGTTGTTATATACTTTAGGTCTACCGTTGGATTTTATACAGATCTAACTTGATATTGATTCCCTCTTTGGATGCTGGTCACTGCTCTTTGAACAAGTGCTCATGTTGATTGGATCAATTTATATGCTTCATTTGGAATGATTGCTTGATCATTTGTATGGCTTGTATGGCTTCAACTATCATGATCTTCTTCCCTTTATATCTTCATGTCTCAATGAAAAGAGAAAACCCTAGGTAAGTTACAGCCCTTTTAGCAATGGTTATATTTATTCACTAATAAAAAAACATAAAGGAATCAAGACTTATCGCCTAAACATACTTCCATATGCTTTTAGCACTCTAGGGTAGAAAATCACAAATGTAGCATGCACCACCAGAAAGAAAAGGATATGAATGGGTCATATATTCTTACTACTTGCTTCTGATTTAGCAAATTGAAATAGAAATATCAATCACGTTCTCTCTTACTCCTTCCATGTGGCAATTTAAAATAAAGACATTGATTACATTCTTCTAACTTATTGACAATTAGAAATGAAGAATGGATCATATACTTTCATTTCTTTATTTTAACTCATTTATCAATCTAAAATAAAATAATAGATAGAGAATATGTTCTTGATTTAAATGTAGAATGAAATGGTTGTAAGTATACATTTCTACAACATGCAAATGATTTTGAGATACAAACCTATGCAATCCAATCTCCCAAGGAATAGACAGCACCACTTATCGCCATCTTTTCCAAAACAAGATTTGTCATAAAGCGATGTTAAAATAGTTACTAAAATGGTCATAAATTATGCTATTATAGTAAAAGAATACTTTAACTTAAGAAAAAAACTACACAATATTAAAACATGACATCGTGCTTTGAAAACTAAAAAGGTACCTGTAACAAAGAACTTCATTTGGACTTGCTAATTGGTTGTGACTATTAACTATAAGCTCATCTTTAAAGTTTGAGCTTCACTTGGTTTCAAGGATAGTATAATATTCTATACTAAATAGGGCCAACCACATGAAGGTGGAATCTCATTTGGTCCCTCCCCACACATCCCCCCCTCCCCCCCCGCCACAACATCACTCTAAATTCCCCATCAACATTTAATAACATTTATTCATTCATCCATTTTTGAAATATAACATTGAATCATTATAATCACATGATAACATTCATTAACACATAAAATTCATTAACACACAACATTCAAGAGTAAGTCATTCTTGAATAATTCATTAACACACAACATTCAAGAGTAAGTCATCCATGAATAATTCATTAACACCCAACATTAATGAATAATATTCATTAACAATATTCATTAACACAATATTCATTAACAATATTCAAGAGTAAGTCATTCATGAATAATCATTTCTTTTTGGCTTTCTTGCTGTTTTTTTTTTCATAAAATTTCTAAGAGAAATATCAATGTCCTCGTCATCCCCTTCCTCTACTAGTTCTAATGCATGTCTCCTCCTCATCCATTTAGGAACATCATGAGGCTGCTACACCAAAGGGGGGTCCACTGTAATAACAAGTACTTCATGAGTTAAATTTACACCATTTTATATTAGTGAATTACAAGTTTTTATTTAAGTAAAAGAACTATAAATCAAAAAATAAATTTAAAAGAACAAAACATAGATTTTCTTTACCTGAATGTGTGACATGATCTACCTGTTGATCAGTCTGAACATCCTTCAGCACTCATTCAACACAACATGATTCTATATCCTCTAAAATATACACAAAAAGGTTACACCAAGTTCAATTAAAGATATTAAATTGTATTAATAATTGCATAATTAGTTTTAAATAGAAAATGAGCACCCCCATGGATAGTATGATGCAAATTAGGGGCTTCATGATGCTACATATGATCTATGTCATGATTAACAGGCTGCATTGCAATGTCATGCACATTATTATCAAATAGATTGTTTCTCAAGTATTCAATTTCTAATATATTTTTTGGCATATTTACCTGTGCACATGATGCAAGAGACTATTTGGTTGGGGCAATGGAAGCTTGCCATAGGCATTCAGCCATGGCTGCATAGCCTTGCATGGAGGTAAATTTTTTTTGTTCTTCTATGGCCTCCAGATTAAAATCAATGCCCTGCATTTTTTATTAATTAACAAAATTATTTGCATTTTATAAATAATTTTTCTCTGCAATTCATTTATTGCTACTTGCAACTCATTCTTTGATTTTTGAATATCCCCCAGAGCCAAGTCTATGTTGTCCAACCTTTTCTAGCCTAGACTTTGTTGCCTTTGATTTGTCTTGCAACCTATGAAAAGTTTGAAATATGTTAGATGATATAGATATAAAGATCAATACTAATTAGTGCATTATTACATTAATGTACTATTAGTTAATATTATTGCATACCTTCTCAGATTTTGTGTTTTTTCTTAAAAGGTGGAACTTCCAAGATAAAAAATTAAAAGATGAGCCCATCAAAGATGTAGAGCATGATTTTGGTAGTAATATTTTTTATCACAAGAAATTGTGACAAAAAGCTTCCAAACATCTTAAGGTTGTGAGGGACTCATATAGAAATAGTCTCATCCTAAACCTGAAGTACGAGCATCCTCCCTTTGTTTCAATGAGGGACTGGAATGAGTTCATTTTGGATGCAAAGGAGAAAGGGGAAGGTCAAAGAGAAAGTACACCAGCAAATTCAAGAAGGTATGCAATAGTATTACTACTAGTACATTAATGTAATAATGCACTAATTATTACTAATCTTTATATCTATATCATCTTACATATTTCAAACTTTTCATAGGTTGTAGGACACATCAAAGGAAACAAAGGCCAGGCTAGAAAAGGTTGGGCAGCACAGACTTGGCTCTGGGGGATATTCAAAAATCAAAGCACAAGTTGTAAGTAGTAGTAAATGAATTGCACCAAAAAATTATTTTTAAAATGCAACTAATTTTGTTAATTAATAAAAAAATGTAGGGTGCTGATTTTAATCTGGAGGCCACAGAAGAACACAAAAAAATTGCCTTCAAGCAAGGCTATGCAACCATGGCTGAATTCTTACGGCAATCTTCAATTGCCCTAACTGAATAGTCTCCTGCATTATGTGCACAGGTAAATATGACAAAAAATATATTAGAATTTTAATACTTGAGCAACAATCTATTTGATAATAATGTGCATGACATTGCAATGTAGCTTGTTAATCATGACACAGATCATACGCAACATCATGAAGCCCCTGATGTGCATCGTACTATCCATGGAGGTGCTCATTTTCTATTTAAAACTAATTATGTAATTATTAATACAATTTAACATCTTTAATTGAACTTGATATAACCTTTTTGTGTATATTTTAGAGGATATAGAATCATGTCGTGCTAAACAAGTGCTGGAGGATGTTCAGACTAATCAGTAGGTAGATCATGTCATACATTCCGGTAAAGAAAATCAGGTAACAATTTCTTATGATCAAAAATATTACTACCAAACTCATGCTCTATATCTTTGATGAGCTCATCTTTTAATTTTTTATCTTGGAAGTTCCACCTGTTAAGAGAAAACATAAAATTGTTAGATATAGCTAGTATTAGGAAAGATCCGAATGAAAGGAAAATGTTGCACCAATTAATGATATGAAAAAAAATAGTGGGATAAAATTAGTTCAGTTATGATGTTCCACCTTATACATATGGTGGGCCTGAATCTTCGCAGTGTGAGCTCATAAAGCTTCCTATAAAATGTATCATTTCTTACAAAAAATTTCATGGGATAATTAATAGTAAGAACCATTAAAATGAATCATGGGAAGAATACTTTTCATAGTGAATAACATTATATTAAATATTCCACTCCACTCAAACTATTATTTTATGCAAAAAACTAAGTATACATTACAAGGGAATTGACTTGTACCATAGAAAACTATAGAATCTAAATTGAAAACCATTTTTTCCCCTTTATAGTATACAATTATGTAGTGAAATGCTCAGAATCCTAAAACTTTCCTTCCAAGCAAATAGAAGGGACCAAGTTTGGAAGTGAGCCCCTAGAAATACATGCATAATACATGAAAACTAGCAAACATATAAGCATATTCTCAACAGCTTTCATTTTCACCTGCCAAAGTTTAAAGAAAAGGTTTCTAATCTCTCTATATTACTAGATCACATTGAACTCTAAATTTGAAGTATTTTTTTGCTCCTTAGCTTCAAGAATTTTTTCATTTGTAATAATTATACTCTTTAAATCAAATTTTGGATGCTCAATCTGTTCAACTTCAGAGTTTTCATCCACAGTGATAGATGAGGGATTTTTCTCATTCTTATTAGTACATTTTTCTTCCCTATTCTTGAAATAACCTGAGCCACATCTCTGATGACTAGACGCCTCCTTAACCATCATGTCAAATTAGCCACATATAAGATAATAGGATAATTTTTAAGCATTAGTACTTATCAGAAAATAGGAAAGAAATTCAAATCTCTTGAGGTCCAAATTTGAAGTGTTGGAAAGACTTGTTAATGTTCATATTATTCATCCTATCAGAGGCTTCTTCAGCTTTGCATTGATGAACATTGATGGAATTAAAGGCAGTAATTTTATGATTAGATTATTTACCTATGCTAAAATGATGATGTAAGATTAAAAACAAATCTATTGTAAGTTGAATTAAACAAATTCAAGTTAGTCATAGGATTGTTTAGCAGCTGGCCTCAAGTTCAACACTACTAGGTACATAATTTTATTTGCACTACAAATCTTGTTACTATTCAACTAACATGTAGAAAAAGCTTTAATGGAGCAAACTATTTCCTAGGACATAGTTTGTCTGGTGATCTTACAGAGCCTATGAACTTGTCTGTCAAGTCTGGCCCTTTGGAGCATTCTCTGTCCAGTTCAACCAAGGTGGAGGAATTTTCAAATATATTTTTGGAAGATAATAATTTGCAAGAACTAGTTAGTTCATTGCCTCTTTCAGTAAAACCAAGCCATTCCTCTCTAACATCTACAAGTCACTCTGTTGAAACTAAAAAGGAGATTGAAGCATATACTAGCAATCAAAAAGCAGACAAATTTGTTTTTATGTCCTCAATAGTTTTTATGTTCTCAACAGTTATGCATTACTCAGATATTGCTGAAACATATAGTACTAGTAGAAATATTTAGATCAAATTTGGAACTCACAGATCCAATTCAAAAACATTAAAATGCAAAATAGACTTGTAGAGGGTTGCACCCTAGCATAATAGACATGTTAAATATCAATAGAGGAAATCATGAACTCTAAATTACAAGTGATATAGATGTACATGTTGCTTTTGGTCTCCCATCAATGTACCTACAATATGACCATTTGAGCAATCAAAATTAAAACCACCATGGGTACTGAATCAAATACTTCATAGCTCAAATTGAATTACTAAACTAGAGAATTACTGGTATAGACAAAGGGTTATTGATAATTTAGATGATCCTACCAAACCCCTAATAAAAAAGAATTCCAAAATAATTAAACAACTTGCTCAATATGACATACTAAAGAAGGTCATGAGGCATCACTCCACATGAGAAGCCCTTGCATTCACCACTTTCTATCATGTTTACATCTTACAAGAAAATCCTTATTACAATATAATAAATAATTATTTAAAGTACCTAGAATTTTAGGACATTTTAAAGGCATTGATTCATCATTGTCAATCAACAATGATGTTTGCATAGCTCTCGTGCTAGAAACACGAGTAGCTCCAAGAAATGATGGTGAATTATCACCAATACATGCACTATGATCTACATCTGGTAGCATAGTAGATAGTGCATCTCCTACCACAAAAAAAAATCCACTATGTGATGCACCCAAGATTAAAGTACAAATTATCAACTCATAATTAACACAAAACCAAATATTAAAAAACAAGGATTTACCAGCTGGACATCCCCTTGTTGCCGACATTGTACTTAGCAATCTCGTATGGACATCCATTAGGAGTCTCTTGCACTGGATGATCTGAACAATACATTGTTAGCAAAGACATTCTGAAATAATAAAAGAGTGAGTTAACAATTTTTGAATGTTAAAAATAAAAAATTCCTTCTAACTTGTCAACTAAAAGATTATTTTACCAATTGCAGTTGGAGCTCTGCTACTACCAGCCTCACCATGTTGTCCTTGACCAGGTTGTGTATCAGTTTCCAAAAAATCCTGTATAACAAGAATTTAGTAGTTAAAGTTTCTTACAAATCTTTAAAAAAATTGCATCAATAAAGTATTTTTGCACATGTTACATATTTTACTTCACAACATAAAAGATTATAAAATATAAATCTTTATTGAACTTTTGTTATAACTAAAAATTCATTATTGCTTACTTCATAACAATGAGCTTGCACTCTCAAATCTAATAGCCTCTTCATCATCTCCTTAAATGGAGTATTTGCCTCATCCAAAAATTTTATTATTTCTAAATTTTTTTCCTCAACGTTATTGTTACATTGGGAGTTTCAGCAATATCATCATCAGAAGGTGTAGCTAGTGGCTCGGTACTTATTGCTGGTGCTTTTCCCTTATCTTGAACATCAAATTATGAGAGGAGTATTAGTAAAACTATCATAAAAACTAAAAAACCACAAATAAAATAACATAATAATATAATATTTTTCAACTATCTAATTTGTACAATTTCAATAAGGTTTGCTCTCACTAAAGAAAGGGTGGGAGTAGCATCCTGGTGGCGTCTATCATCTATTGGATCCATATCATCCTGTAACAAAGATTAAACATAAAAAATTCAGCTGACTGAAAGCAATAGACAGCAAAAAAAAACTTATTAACAAAATGGTATATAGTACTTACAACCCTCATGATAGTAACTTTGTTTGTATCTATGTGATTTAAATAGTAATCTATTAGCAATTCTTCCCCTGCACTTATTGATTTTATTGCACAAACAAAAACTCCATTCTCCTCACGTGCCTCAAATATGCAATTGGGTTGCTTACTAGTTGAGGAAGGTCATGTACTATTTATAAAACCTACAATATTACCTATTTCTTTTGGTCTCCCATCAATGTACATAGCAAATCTTTTACTTTGATCATTTTATTTCCGTTGTATATAATTAGCTAATTGTGCATACCTACACATACTTTTTTTATATCGAACAATTTGCATCCAATTACTGTAATTGTAACATGGACCGACATACTTGAACAATTTGACAACTTTTTTGTAACACACCTTATCCCATCCATGGAAAATAGGCTCAAACCATGTAATGAGGATGGAGCAATGCAATATATCCTCTCATTAACACAAAAATCTGTTTTAATTGGAGGTAGCTCATTAGGTACCCATTCTTTCTCAATGTCTGTGTACCAAAAGGGCACCTTGATGTCACCTTTGGTCTCATCATCATAAGAACATGACCCCCCATTTGCAAGGAAAAATTGCATGCATTTATCAAATTTTTTTCTAATCTTTTGACCTCTAGTTGAACTCCCTATTTTAGCCATACTACATGTAGAGCTTTCATCTACCATTTCCTCATTTCCCTCATTCAATGTAGATAGATCTAACAAGTACCTATTTGGTGGGTCATGCAATCCATCAAATGGAAAGTGAAAGTGACAAATATAAAATGTAGTAAGTTGAAAGTGATTATACAATTGTATTTCTATATGGACCTTCTTTGTCTATATATACATTATATGATTGTATAATATGTCTATTTATAACATACGTGCTCAATGATAAACAAGAAGAATATAAGAAAATTATGTCTATTTATTGACTTATACCTACCAATCCATGTCACTATGCACGATCCATGCCAAAGGGGTCAAATTTCCTGCATATGTTAATCATTTATCTTAAGTTAGCTAAAAATTACATGATACACGTAAACATGAACAAATTTTCCTTAGATATTGAATGCAAGATCGTCAAAAGAAGGGATGATGATGTACCTATAGTCAATTGACTGTTTGAAAAAAGGGTGATAATCTGACACAATATAAACATTGGTAATTATAAATAACATATGTTGTAATCATTAGAAATGAACACAATAAATATGTAATCAATTTTTTTGCATATGTTAATCATTTATCTTAAGTTAGCTAAAAATTACATGATACACGTATGCTATAAATAACTTAGAAGAAAACATGAACAATAGACAACATAGTAAACATGAATAAATTTACCTTATATATGGAATGCAAGATCATCCATAGAATGGTTGAAAATGTACCTATAGTCAATTGACTATTTACAAAAAGGGTGATAATCAAACACAATATAAACATTGGTAATTATAAATAACATATGTTGTAATCATTAGAAATGAACACAATAGATATGTAATCAAATTTCCTATATATATTAATCATTTATTTTAAGTTAGCTAAAAATTACACGATATGTGTATGCTACAAATAACTTAGAAGACAACATGAACAATATGCAACATCATAAACATGAACAAATTTACCTTATATATGGAATGCAAGATCATCAATAGAAGGGGTGACAATGTTTGTAGTCATTGATTATCTTCTTCTTCTTCTTCTTCATCATCATCATCATCATCATCATCATCATCATCATCATCACCATCATCATCACCATCATTGCCATCATCATCGCCATCATCACCATCACCATCACCATCATCACCATCACCATCATCACCATCATCACCATCATCATCATCACCATCATCACCATCACCATCATCTACTTCTTCATCATCTTCAATATCTTCTTCTTCCATAACATTATACTTTATCTACCTTCCTCTTGGATTATGTCTAAAAACAAATGACCAACCCTATTTATGTGGAACCTCTAAGTAAAACACTTACTCACATTGGCTTGGAAGAACATAGGGCTCATCTCCAACTGGGTCAAATGACCTTGCATTAATCATTGTAAATCTATTATCATGTTGAATAACCATTCTATCTGGATCATTTTGATTTAGTCGTAAGTTGTACCATTTGACAAAAAATAGAACTACTTTGAAGATGTTAAAGTCACACTCAATTATATCATCCAAGATGCCATAGTATTGATTTTGAGATTGTTGAGGATGTATGTCATTTCTAGATGATATATTGTTGACCTCAAAAATTGCAGTTATCCCAGATTGACAAGTTTTCTTTGTGTCATCCAACTTTTTTATGCAAAATTTGTGGCCATGATAGTACATAGCTTTGTGGTGTTTGACCTGCAATTTTTGAAGTGTGTGTAAATTATTTTCATCGTGAGTTGATATGAAACATAAGTCAAGTTATGATCATTAATTCATTTCTACATACCTCTCCACCTCTTAAACCATTTACTAGATCAACTACCATCGACATAATATTAGAATGTCCATTACAATGAGATTCTATAACTGATGAAGCAACACCTTCCCATGTTAATGAGCAACCATTTTGTGGACATCACTCAATCCATTCTGTCATCCAATGCAATATACAAATGTATTGAATCCCACTCTCAACCACCTGTTTCAAAAAAAATACACCAATTATAAATAACATTTATTGAAGATTTATAAGAATTAATTAACTACAATAACATCTTATATTTACCTCTCACTTTTCTCGATCTACCTTTGCGCATCAAGTACTCCCCTTCGAATTTGTTAATTGAGTTGGGATCCCAAATATGATCTACATGGATCTTTGCTACAAACTTAGGAAGATATTCACTAATGTATACCATGATCTGGTATACCATAGAACCCTCAAGATGTGCTCTCTATCAAACCAAGCCTTTCAAAAATTTCAAATGCGTCTCAACCATCCACATTGACCTGGTTGGTACAGGTCCACACAATTCAATCTCCTCAACTTGATGTATGAGGTAGTGTTCTTGTGCATTGGAAAAACTTGGAGGTAGGCACTTTTGCATTTCACATATAAGAAGAGGAATTTTTCTCTTCCAATATTTCATATCTTCTTTATTGATTTCTTTAGATGACAACCACCTCATGTATTTTTCAAGATCATATATATCATGTTTGACATTGTTGGTGATGTGGTGTGGGAGAGATAGAGGTAGAATGTACTACAATATTTTATAAAAAGAATGCAATTAAAACTACATGCAGTATATAAATATATAGTGAATACAAAATAACATGAATTACCTTAATAAATATATGCCAATTGTGTGTTTTCAAACCTGGCACAAATTCACTTTTCTTTGATATGAGATTGTTTATGTTCGTAGTAAATCCTGTGGGAAATCATATTTTTTTATGACTTCTTTTATAGAATTTCTCTACTGCTCTAACAATAACCAATTAAGGGCACTTGTATCAATTTGGTCTCCATTTTTATTTGATCGAATGCCACTTTTCATTGCATGGTTGGATTCTTCAATGTCACTACAAGTTTTGAAAATCTGGTCTTTGTCATGCCTTCCATCCAAGATTTTCCATAATGTCTCTATTACATTCTTTCCAATATGCATAGGATCAAACAAATGAACAATTGGGAGTTTCTTGTAGTACGAAAACCTAGTAAATTGTGTAGGATTAATTTTTAGTCCTTTTGAAAGTTGGTCATTGATGCCTTGACGACCTTCACAAGCATCAATCACATCATTAGTAAACAAAACACAATATCGAAATATAAATTTGAAACAAAAACCATCAAATGGAATGACATTACCTCAACAATTTATTTTATTGTATGCCAACTTCCATAGATGAGGTGTCATTCTCTGTGGCTTTGACATAGTCTCTTCTTTCCCATTGAAAAGATGTTTTTTGGTAATTTGGTAGTTATGATTTCTATGTAGAAATTGTCTATTCTTATCGAACACCTGCTTTCTTAAACTTTTTGAATGACGAGCTTTCGTCTATGGACCACAAATTGGACACGCAAATTTTCCATTTGTCTGAAGACCTAAAAGATCATGTATAATTGGATTAAATGTGTTAACTTTGACATACCAAAAAAGAGGTGTTAAGAAGAGAACATACTACAAAAATGTGTTAGCTCAGGGGCATCATGTATTGTCCATGAAAGTGTTGCATGAAATTGAAATTGTATTTGTTCTATTGGTCTATGGATGTCATACATAGTAACCCCATTCCATAACACCATCAACTCGTCGATAAGGGGTTCAATATATACAATGATATCTTTAATTTGGTACTTACCTAGTTGAATGAACAAAAACATTGCATAATTATTATGACCATTTTGATGGATTAGTAATAATAAATAAATTTAGATGACCATTAAATTAAAAAGTACCTGGAATAATCAGTGTCAACATTATGTGCTCTCTCTTTATGGACAACCAAAGAGGTATGTTATTGTTGATAACAAAAACAGGCCACATCGAGTAAGTAGATCTCATCTCTCCAAAAGGATTGACACCGTCTGCTACCAATGAAAGCTTGAGATTACAAGGTTCTTCTTTAAAGTGTGGCCATTTTTTCTCTATTTCCTTAAATGCCAAACCATCTACATGCATTTGCATAATGTCATCTTGAATTCTATTGTGTGCATGGTAATCCATAAATTGTGCCAAGCTATTGCACTCGAATAATCATTGCAGACATGGAATAATGAGAATATGCCAAAGAACCTTGTGAGGCACTTTTTTTGTTAATTGATCTTATTGATATCTACTAATATGAAAAATAGGGCATTGTGTTGCAAATTCATCTTGTTTATGATATATAATATGATCATTTGGACATGCATGTATTGTTTGATACTCCATTCCAATATCTTTCATGATGGCAGATAATTCTCGGTACGAGTGAGGTAGAATTTTTGATGGTGGTAACAAACACTCACCTATCAGCCTATGACCAAAAATATAATTTGTTAGTTTAAAGAATATAAAGTGCTACACAAACCTAATGTTAATTGTAAGGGAACTACGAATAAAATAATGAAAGAAGATGACATACCTTAACATACATGTCATTGCTACGTTGGATAAACCATTCATAACCTTCAAGTTCACCAACAACAATACAGAGGCAAGAAGAGTTGTTTTGGAGCCTTCATATGGGGATTTCTGTGCCTTGTCAAGTATAGGTAAATCAAGCTCTATGTCAACATCATCATCATCATCATCATCATCTTGATCATCATGATCATTGTGATCTTCATCATCATGGTCTTCTTCCATGGTATCATTACCTTTTACTTGAATATTCTCACCTCCATGTTCCCTCATTTGGAAATCTGCATTCTCTGAATTGTCATGGTCCATAACATGAAACTCAAGGATGTTGACCTATATGAAAATGATGACCTTATATTAACCATGACCATGATGTCATCATCAAATCATGTCTTATGTAATTTATAAACTACTAAAATACATACCAATGGATGATATTTGTTTCCCCCTTTAATGTGACCATGTTGCCTACAATTTGGCTTAGCTGTTGTGATTAGATATCTTCAAGTCTTTAAGCCCTTACAAATTTTGCAAGGAAAATAACATTTTCCATCCCCTTTTCTTTTTAAGTTAGACCACAGTCTAGCAATTGTGTCCCTATTTTTTTGTGCATTGATATCGTCAGACATGGTTTTTCTTTAATTGAATGACTCGTTGGTGGAAGAAGGATGATTTGTTTGCAACCTGCAGATGGAGTAGTAACAGGAAGACACATATAGAAATGAATACTAAAGAGAGACAGATAGAAAGAGGTATAGATAGAGAGATAGATTGATAAAGAGATAAAGAAATATAAAAAATGAAAAGAAATAAATACTTAGTTAACCTTCCATAACTCTAGCTCTACATATTGCACTTGCTACATACAAGCACTTCTTGAGAAAATGGGCACCAACAGCCAAGAAGGGAATAGGAGAGTCCATTTGGCTCAAGAGGAGGATGCACAAAGTGACCAAGGGGTAAGAGGAAATGCTGATCTAGAGAGAGGAAAGTCTCTAATGTTCAATAGAACCCTATTGAAGACTATCATAGAGCAAGAACCTCTCCAAAGAAATACATTTTTCGAAACTCTCTGCAAGGTAAGAGGTAAGGTCTGCAAAGTTATTGTAGATTTTAGTTCAACTATTAATATAGCCTTAGTAGAAATGGTAGAGAAGTTTGGATTGAAGAAGTTGCTTCATCCTAACCCTTATAAGGTTTGATGGCTAAATAAGGAGCAACAGGTCATAGTAAATGAACAAGTTCATGTTCAATTTCAAATAGGGGAGTACAAAGACAAGATTGTTTATGATGTCGTAGAAATGGATGCTTGTCACCTATTGTTTGGTAGACCCTAGCAATTTGATGTCAATTCTAAGCCAAAAATGCGAAGGAACACACCATAAGACCACTGCCAAAAGATAGGAAGGAGATCCAATATACATCTAGTGTGATGATGGTTTGAGAGAAGGAGTTTTTGAAGACCCTCAAGGTGAAAAACACCCCTTGCTTTGCCATAGTATTAAAGCCAAAACTTGAAGAAAAAGGAAAGGAGTTAGGTTTGTGAACCAAGTAGGAGTTAGGACATGCTGGAGTGGGGTTAGCCCAAGATATTTTGGAATCTTCAAGAACCTGGTAAAGGGTATCTAGAAAGGTGAAAATAAACAAGTATTTTTACAACTACAAAGGAGAAATCGAGAGCATTATAAGTAATGAAGAAGAAACTTAAATCCATATGACTTCACCTCTATTTACAATTTGACCTTTCTGCATGTGAAATATGACAATATACAAAATTTCCAGTCACATTTTCACTTTAAAAAGAACACCAAATATACCTTTGGTACAATATCTTCTTTAGATTCTTCACCATTAGATTCTTTAGAACTGCAAGCTCCTGTGCAGAAAAAAGATGAGATGTACTAAGTAATTTTTGATGGGCAATATTTAAACAAATCAACAATCATAAATTTTTTTTATGAAATTTAGTTGCTTTATTATGTACTAAATACTTGGCAAGATGTTCCCACTTCTATCTATAGAATGCCTATCTGCATGGTTGTTTCCAAATAGTCTAGTATGGTGCCGCTTTTGAACAACAACAAATGTTACTAGGGCTAGTAATTTGGCTCAAGAGATGCACAAGCCTATTGACACCACAAAACTTTTAGTTCATATAGCATTCAACTATCTTCTTTAGAAAAATCCAAAGAGAATACAAATAAACTAATTAGCCATGTCAATCTCAATTGAATAGCAATAGCTATAGTGCGTATTAGGAAACTGACCCTACGAATAGCATCCAGTTCATAAAACAGAACTTGGCAAAATTGTCCTTCACTTACACAATCTTTGAATAAATACCAAAGCTATGACTAAGGAGACATAAGAAATGCAGAACTAAATCTCACCACAAAAACCAATCAAAATGAAATAAATTACCTATAAAATATGATTCACAGAGGCTTTTGTCCTATTGCTCTACGAAAAGAAATCAATAGCTCCTTGCAAAGAATCAAAGTGAAATAATCATTTGAATTTCCTAATATCATACTTCAAATTTTGAGTAGCAAGTGAATTTCCAAAAATCATATTTTTAATTTTGAGAAGTAGTAACTTGTCTAAGAATTTTCAATTTCATTGGTTGATTCAGTGTTAATAAAATGCATAATAATCAAGGCAAAAATTGTGCTCTAGAGGGTTTTCTCCTCTTCATCATTTAGTAATTCAGAACATGTCCCTAATCCATGGTGTGTGAAGTTGTAAGAGTTTTCCACAAGTTAATTCTTTGTGACCTCAAGCTAGTCTTGAGATGTAACCACCTGACATTTGCACCAAACCCAAAATATTAAGATAAGCATTTCTCATATGAATTGTGTGAACCAAAACAACAATATACAATGATCTATATTGAAAACCCACTACTGCTATTGATGGACTAGAATCTTCTCCAAGGTGTGGATTTGTAACATCTACCCCACAAGTGTCTAAAAGACATTGTGAACTTTTTAATCAAGTAATGTTTCTCACTTGTAAGAAAACCTCAAAAACACAAAATTCAACAATCTAAAAAGTTCTCCACAATTGCACATTAAATAAACAACAATAGATCTACAAAATAATAAAAAGGAAACTCAACACCAACTTGTATCAAGAATAATTGATCAAACTCGGATCACCTCAATGTGAAAATTCATTTAAGATATGGTGATTAAAAGTTAGGTTTTTTCTCAAAATCACTACAACTTAGAGGACCAAAGCTTTGCTGATTAGTTTAACATAAATTGGTGAATAGAAAATTCATAATAAAAATATGATGAATAGATGTGAGAGGATAGTTATGTCACCAAAAGAGGACTTGACCATTATTTTAAAGGACTAAAAATACTTAAGTCCAAGCCAGATAAGAGGAATATGCAAAGTAGGGGAAAATGATAAAAAAAGAAAAAGTAAAAGGAAAACTTTATTTGGGGATAAAAAATGATTTCATACATTAGCCCTACAATAGATATTTCAGTGTTTGATAACAAGATTGAGAAGTGTGAAGACAAGAACAATGAGATCGCAAGATTATCCAGGTTAAACACTTGCCACTTATTGAATAAAGGAAGCACCTTGCGATTTGGCAACCCACGTGAAGTACCTAATTAAGAGGAGCCTACTAGGCAGTTGGTCAACACATTCTTTTTCATTGTTGAGATATTTTAGAAACCCAGAACTCCAAATAGAAAAAGCAGACAAACAAATTCAAGACTGTTAAAGCTTTACCCAATAATAATATCCCATGAGTCTAAGAACAACATTTGACTACAAGGGTGGTGATGAGAAGTGTGGGGCAATATCCTTCAAACCATATAAATTCTTCTATAGTTCATGTTTAGTGACACAACTTTTGCATTTCACATATACAAGCATGTTGTCTAGTGTCCTCTTGAATTAACAAAAATCAATACAATCAAAGAAACAACAAGAAGAAAGATGAAGAATCAAACACCTGAAGGATAAAGTGTTGATGCAGCTTCAGAAAGATCATCCGAAGGACATGATATGCTCAGGCTAAAGGAGCTTTGAGATTCATTACTACACTCGGGAATGGGCTCATCTCCAATCTTCTGAAATATCACACACTTGATTTTTTTCCACATCTTGTTCAAACCATATAATGAATGACAAAAAATGAATTGTATACGAGTCACTCCAAATCCTTATCTTTTAATACACTTCATAGATGAGATTGCATTATATGGTTTGAACAAGATGTGGAAAAAAATAAAATGACAAAGTCTCTCCAAATCCTTAGCTTTTAATATGCTTCACAGATGACATTGATCATGACTATGTTGATGATTTGGAGTGATACGGATACAAATAGAGTGTAGTTTCTTTGTAAGCTCATGGTTTTTAAGTCATTTTGAAGGTCACTATGTTGGAACAATCAAACTTGAACCAAAGGAGTGTATGGTAGGGTTGGAATATGTTTTAGTACTTCAAAAAGGGTGTCCATAAATTCTATTACCTTTTCAAGAAATGTGGGAAAATTTCAAGTTATTTAGGCTATTATGTTGCTATTGGGCTGCTAGTTTGTCAAATATGTCTCCTAAGGTGCATTGGAAGAATTGGGCATAGGGAGTTGGGTCTAGCCAAGTGGATGGTTAAATTTGGTTGAATACACATTATATAACTCATAAAAGTCTTATTTAACCCTTGGTTAAGTCTTTTGTATGTTTGGAGTCATTTGGAGTCACTTGCTACTTGAAGAAGTTTGGAAGTGGAGTTAGTCTTGTGAAGTCAAAGGTGTGGAGCTCAGTGTGTTAACCTTTTGAATGATTATCCTCTGATAAAAGATTGAGTGGGTAGGGTCATTGTTTTAGTTACATTTGTGGAATATATAAGGGCATTTTTACAAAACAAAGAGATAGTTAGTTGTCTCATGCATTAAATCAAGGGTTGACAACTGACCTCTGCATCAATTATCTATTTCCTCTAGTATTGAACTTTGAAACAAGGAATCACCATTTGGCCTACAATATACACTAAGCATCATGCACTCCTTGAATTTAACATAGAGTTTAGTAGAGGAGAAGCACTACAAAGGAAAAAAAATTCCATATTAATTGCATAATACTTACTACCTAGTACAGAGGAAGCTCTTTTGGAAAAGTTCCACAAACCTTGATTAAAACTTTGTGAATGGCCCATTTCCTACTACATAGACTCCTTCAAGTTAAAAAGTAATCAGCCAAGTTGATTGGATAAAATGCACCATCGATTATGTACAAATAAATATAAGCATGAGATTTAATATAGAATATATACAAAAGCCAATATAACTCCTATTAATTTAATAGTGATGTATTCCACACTCTAGAGCATTCCATGGCAATCATACTTCATAGACAATATTAATATGAAATTCCATTTAAGCTATGTTGAATATTTGATAAACGACTTGGCATCAGTAATGCCTACCCAAAAATGGAAAAATTCTAAAATTCAATCATAGGCCTACCCCTGCTGGCCATATGGAGCAGAAAATGGAGGAAAGCATTAAATCACTTTAAACGAAAGAGGAAGTGGAAATTTTTTGAATTGTTTTGATAAAATTCATATATGTATTTCTTTACTTCCCTCTTCTGGTTCCCAAGGACTAAAACCAAAATGTGTGCAGGTCCTAAATGTAATATGTTAGTAGAGATGATTGGGCTCCACACTCATGCATCTAACATATTGAAATGCCATTATCACTTGAAAATTTAAATATTCACTAAATATACACGATTTCCATACAACAATATAGAACCAAGATGGAGATCAATTATCGTACAAGTTGATTGATATATACTAAGGAAGTGTTAAAAGAGAAATGGACAATTCTAGCTAGTCAAGATATGAAATGGAATTCAACATATACCATCTGATAATGATCTGTAGTAATTGGCAAGGTGAGGATCTAGAGTTGAGATTTCTTGAAGACAAGCAATTTCAGGGAGGGTGAATTGTAATGTCCCCTTCTGACTAGCACTCAAATTTAATGGAATTTGGCTTATAATTAAACCCTCTTAGGCCAAAGTGTGGAGGAGAGGGTTTTGTAATTAGTTCTTATTGCTATCATAGGCTTCCTATAGCCACAAAATTCTTGCAAATATGAACTTCCTATAATCTATGATATTTACACTTTATATTAATACTATTACTTTATAACACAAAGTGGGTTTCTAGGAACACATTAAAAAAAATTGGTGATGCAATCAAGAAAAAAGAAAGACTAGCATGCAAGGGTTATTCACAAGGTCTGGACTATTGAAAGAATTTTACAACAATTGCAATAATTGAAGGCGTGAGAATACCAGACACTCTCATAAATAATCCTAAAGAGTATACCAAAAGTTAGAAATGACTTTAGCAAGTGAGCTTTAAGTAATATATGAGATCTAAAATCACTTGTAACATCAAACAACCACTTTGATATAGCTTAGAGAACCTAAAAATTGAAACATTATAGGGAAGCATCTAGCACAAACAAATTATTTTTCGCATACTTCGCATGGATGATAATTTTACAAACTTGGAGACAAATAAAGCTCACTTAACCTTGAACAAAACTAATATGTGTTCTTCAAAAGTAATGAAGATAGTAGAATACCCAAAAAACTTAACTTAGATTTGGTTGAATTAAACAAGAAGGTTCTAAATACCATTCATTAGAGAAATCAATTCAAAGGTGATGTCTTGTTGCATATGGTAAGAGAATTTCACTTTCTAAAAGAAATAGAATGCTTACTAGCTCTGTGAGACATTTTGATACAAAGAATTATAGTGACTAGTCAAAATATCAATATGCTCAATTTGGTATTATATGTCAATTATAGTGCAACTTGACTTCGAAAGGCATAGATACTATCTTTAGTTTCTTAGCTCCTATTATTTAAGTAGACTTGGATGCAATGAAGCTTGAACTCTATTTTGAAAATAAAAGAGTTGTTGATTATTTAACTTCCACTAGTGCCACTTATCCAATTTATATAAAAAGAATAATATCAATATTTGATAATAATTTCCACGATAAGTTGATGTAAAAAGAAGTAGAATGAAAGTATAGTAATAGTCCAGATTGAGTTGAAGACAAATTTATGGTATTCATTGATTGTGAAGGATATCAAAATCATATATTATAGTTCAAAATTTTGAAATAGAAGATGTGGATGTTAATTTTAGTTCTAATCCAAGATATAGTTCTAGATATTTTTAATGCTTATATACATAATCTTGTCAAGAAATAAGGTTGTTATTTTTAAAATAGCATTTAATCTTCAAAGCCACCCAAATGAAAACACACAATATTTTGGTCATTTTGTTTCAATAATCCACTTATCCAATGAGCAATCATATCATTAAAAGCTTCATTATAGTATTTATAACTTGGTCTTAAATTTTGTCAATTACAATCTTCCATAGAAAGAAAAGAAGTTACCAATTGCCCAACCTAGATAATTTTGTTGAAGGAGATCTATGTTGTGGAACACTTCCAAGAAATGCAAGTTACACTTCAAAACAAACAAAGAAACACAAAGTTAGATGGTACTTTTTGCTTCTATAAATTCCATTTAATCCTAATATTAACATGAAATAGAACGAGTTTAAATGACCATAAAGAAATTGGCTTTAGAAACTTTCATTAATTCTTGGAAATTTTTGAAACATTTAAATTGAAACCCAAAGTAACATGAATATTTGAACTTAGTTATCAAAACTTATTTTACTAGCTATTTACTAGCAAGACAAACTAAAATAGTTTGCAGAATGGGTTGTTGCACATATGCACTAGTTACAAATTATAGCAAGACAGAAAAAGAAAAATAATGGAAAGTGAACCGAAAAAATCTACAAATTGGTATAGAACCAATGGGAAAAGGATCTACAAAATAGATATTGGTGATAAAAGAAGCTAATTTTATAATGAAGTTCATCATAATACTTTAATTGGAAGTAGAATGTACATATTAGTTAAGGTGAGACAAAATGGCAAAAGTTGTGAAGAAAAGACAACTTATCCCCTTGGTAAATAATTAAAGGAGATCATAAGTTTGGAGGAAATAATTAATCGGATCATTTTATACACATTACATACTGAGGACTTCAAGAGCCTTACAACAACCAAGGAGGGTGGAAGTAATCCACCATTGGTAAGAAATAAAGATTGCATGTGCATATAGCCTCAATCAGAGAGAATGATCTTAACAAGAACATCACATAAGGAATAAGATTAAATATTAGAAACAACAATAAAAAACTTCAGATTGGCCATTATATCAAGCCATCATTTGGATTAAAAAGTAGATCATCACATACACAAAATTGATGAACATCATAAATAGTGATGAGCATATTACTTTCAGATTTATTTAAAGTTCTATATTTGATTGATATAATATAGAAATAATATTCACAACTCATCCATTCTTCTCACATCTTTGAATTATAGCATAGTGATCAAACTTAGATCAATAAAATCTCTCTCTATATATATATTATAAATTCATATCAATCCTTGCCATATCATTGTGTATCTTGCATTGGCTTGATCTAGATTCTGGACGATCTCCATAAATCAATATTTCTACCAAAGTCAAATTAGATATTGCAATTGTTCATTCAATCCATATATTTGCAGATCGATATGTATTTTCCCTTACAGTTGTAGATCAATATCTATTATATTAGCGATCATCTTGAACAAAGCATTTTGGATATAATGTTTAAAAAGTTGATATTTGTCGATCAGAGACTTTCTTATTGATCACCCACATTGTTTATTGATTTTAGATCAGAGGATCGTATTAGAATTATTTTTTGGCAATAAAATCTTGTAGATTAGTCTTCAATATTATCAAGGCAGCAGACATTTCATGTAAGAAGCCTTCAAGGCTCTAACTGCTAAATTGACTATGGTTGTTTTTGGTTTTTATTGTTTTCCATTTTTTTGTGTTTTTGAGATGGTTTGACATAAAAAGCACTACATGTGCTGAATTAAAGCTTCTGAAATTTGTAAACTGAATACTAGGGAACAAAACTAAAGATTTCAACTCTTCTTCTTCATTATTTCATAGAGAAAAAAACATGTTACGATCAAATAGCATACTTGGGGAGTGGAAGAAACCCTTTTAACATTCGTTCCCAAAAAAAGAAAGTCAACAATATAAAGCCCTTTGCCAATCAATAGTAAAAACTTCAAGAGATGATACTAAACCCTGCTATAGCCCTAGGCTTCTTATAAGTTTTGTTGAATTTTTTTGTGCCTCTTTCACCAAAACTGAACTATATATGAAAGAGCAGGTAGGGCAGATGAAGAACCAACAAAAAGAAAAGATTTTGTACCACTGTAAACAAGCAATAGTTTCACAATCTGATGCCCTCAATCTGCCATAAAATAAGCCTTCAATCTATCAATAAATTTGAAAAATTATTTCTCTAATTAGTACCCTAGTGCATCGCAGGTAAAAAGTCACAAACTATAAAATGAAAGCAGAGACAAATTCTTAACACCATAAAATCCCTTACAATATCTAGACACATTAGTGTGCAAGGCATTTTTTCTGTTTGGATGCCATTGTAGAGAATGAGGGTTGGCCCGAGCCAACAATGAATAAATTTTCCTTGTGAATTTAATCTTGGTAGATGGCGATGAGTAAAACCCTCTTCCAATTTTATCAGCTTGAGAAGGAAAAGTGAAGGATGAAGTTAGCCGCACGGGTTGCTAGACCCCAAGCATATGCATCATATTCACATTGCAAGCCATTTACAAATAAACTCTGCGTAACAAGTACTCATCTTGCCACATTATAAATTGAAGCTACATATACCATAGAAATAGTTGCATTTTGCCCATGCCTTTGATGGCGGTAAGTCTTCAAGTGGCCCTATATGCTTGAATGACGCTCCAATCGATGAAGAATGCTAGAAAGCTTCAAATTCTCCGCTCAAGCAAAATGCCCTCAAGCGAAATGTCCTCCAATATGCCCTCCACTATGCGAAATGCTGGAATGGCACTCAAGTGAAATGCCCTCGACATTGACTTGCTAGAAAGCTTCAAATTCTCCACTCAAGCGAAATGCCCTCCACTATGTGAAATTCTAGAATGGCACTCAAGTGAAATGCCCTTGACATTGACTTGCCGCTCTAGTGAAATGTGTTCCATTCTACTTTTTTTTTTTTGTCTCTATGCTACCATCTGCGTCGCAATTGAGACCAACACAAAATACAAATAATTGGCCACAATTGCGACCAACACGGGCATGTTATTAAGAAAAAAACAAAAGTTTCCTTTATAATGCGACCAACCAAGCCATTTAAAAGAGTTGGTCGAAATTCAGGGTTAAATGCACTAGTGAAAAAACAAGTTGAGAGAAAATTGAGGGAACCCAAAAAAATCAAGGAGTTTTGAAAGGCTCCCTAAACATAACATGAGTTTTGATTTTACATCTATAACCGAATAGTTGCTAATTGACAAAACAAGACAGCTTACACATCACACACCAAGCTTCATTCCAAAATTAAAAGTGTTAAATTGTCAAGATTGACTTATTTTTTCGAAACTTAATTTTCTCCTTAGTGTGTGATGTTTATGGGTGGCCAACAAAACACTCGACCTTCCCATAATCTCCATAATAAATCCTCTCCACCTTGAATAGGATAATTAGAGAAGAGAAAAATGATGAAGGAGGTCAAAATGACATTCAACATTGTATTCTAACAATCACAACAAAGATAAGCCCAAAACAAATCTGATTTCACCATAACTCTAGAGCCAAAATTCACCTATATAGGAAGGGAAGCGACAAAATGACCTTGTTTAAAAAAATATTATTTAATTTAAAATTGAAATGGTATTGTTTAACATTTTTAAATGATTAATTAATTTCTAAATACAACCATTTTGTCGATTGTATAGCCATTTCATATAGAAACAATCGTCACCTAAAGAAGACATAAGAAATAATGACACAAAGAAATGAAACAAACCCAATTTCACCCTAACTCTCAAACCAAAATCCACCTATATAGGAACGACCCTCACATAAACAAGACATAAAGAAAGAGTGAGACAAAGAAATAATGAAATGTTGGCATATCAGAACCACACAAAATAACCCAATGAAACAAGAAGGGGCAGGTACATCGGAAGGAACCTCACAGGGATGAATCCGTTCATGGAGAAGTATAGCCCACAAAAGAAAACAAAAGAACGAGGCTCTGAGCACCAACAAGGTCAAACCATGACCTCACACAACAAACCATTAGACGAAACAACTCTTCCAAGAGCTATGAAAAGAGAAAAACAAACAGCCGCCCTCCCCGCCCCCCAAAAAAATCTACGAAAACACCAAGACAAAAATAAAGAAAGAAGGGCCTTCATCTGGAAAACTTTAGCACCATAGATCAGAGAAAGCCCACTCTTCTAGTATAAACTCCTTGAATAAAGGGCCTCGCCAACGGGAAACCAACAAGCGCACACAATTGTTGTTCCAATCAATGGCGCCAGCATCTACCGAACAGGTCATAGAAACAAAGCTGCCTTCGTGTATACAAGAAGCAAATGGGATAAAGAAACAGGACCAAGAAGCCTGCAATGACAAGCTCGGGCCTCTCTCCACAACTCACCAAGACAGACAAAATAAAAATCCACAAAAATCGATGATGGAAGCAGGTCATCATCTGACTAAATAGGTTTTCTTTTTTATGATTGAAATTAGTAGTCTTTACAAAGAAAATATATTTTTAACATATCATATAGTTACAGTTACAGTGAAAGAATGAATTTATTATTTTATATGGAATTTTCAATCATGTTCTTCTAAAATATCTATGATAAATACTTTATCAATATTATGATATGCATATAGGCAAGAGCGGTAACTTGTGAGCTAAGTTGCCCGGTGTAGATTCTGGAATGGATGTGGGTTCTAGATTCGGGTTCCAAATTCGTCTAAACATTTTTGGTCTTAGATTTGGATTTGTTTTGGGTTCATCCATACAAAAATAAATATTTTTTAAAAATGTGTGTGTGTGTGTGTGTGCGCGCGCGGCGTGTGTGCGTGCAACAAAAAATAAATCCATATTTGAATGTGCTTATAGTAAAGGTACATATCAAAATACACCACCAAATCTATGTTTGAGTTCAATAGGACATTAATTGCATCATTTAGCACTGCATACAACTTGATACACTTGCTTGCTCACATGCATGGAATATTTTTCCATATCATGAGGACAGCTTGAGAATGAAAGGAATTGTCAAAAGATAAGTGCAGTTGTCTGTATTTTTATTTTGTATTGGTTAGAGCATTTCTAATCAGGCTATATCAAAAGGTGAGATACAAATTTGAAGCCCTGGATTCAAACATTTCATATCTTTTTAAAGGCATTCCTCTATAATCATCAATTTAGATGTCACCTACTGTCAATTTGTATTTCCTTTATAAGCAAGTTTTCATTTTCATACACAAATGCATAAATGACATATAAACATCTTTTTTGGTCTTTTTAGTGGTCGCAATAGGGTTGAGAGGTTTAAAAAATACTTTAAAAAGTCTAAAAAAATTGTTCCCAGACCAACTTCAGCCCAGGTCTAAACAACAAATTCTTCAAAATTGACTGCAAATTCTAACCAATTTGTAGCTTTGCAAGAGAATTTGGAGAGAATCTGACAAGGACCAGACTTTGTACAGAATTGAACCAGACTCTGAGAGTTGCTGAAAAGAATACAGTAACTTAACTTGGGTTCAAATTCGCATTTTACCGATAAAATAAAAGTAATAATTATCTCCTAAAATTTAAATTTTCCCCATATCTATACACTAAACTGTCCTCATCCCCATCTCTAAATACTCTTTTAAAACGTAGTATAAAACCACTAGCTAACTTCCAACAATTCTCTATCATTCTAGCACGATCCATTGTGAAATATGTGATCATTTAGATAGATAATTAATTCTTTACTTTGAGGTATATTTAAATTATAATTGCTGTTTATGTACATTTATTTACTACTTTTGCCTGCAAAGCTTATTTATATCAGTCAAATCAGAGTTAATAGTTGATAAAGTCGCAGAGTTGTAATAAAAGTTGTCTATAATTCATTGGAAGACAATGAATGAATACATTTCTTTACCAATAAATGAATAGTTTGAATTCCACAATCAAACACACACGTCTTTAAATTGATGATTTGAATATCATAATTTGAAGCCCATTTTAAGAGGATAAGCTTTAGAATGGTGACAAGGCTGACACCTATTGCAATTTTGATATTACTTTTTAGTGAAATGTTTAATAATATTTAAACCTTTGCATTTAATAAGATTTGCTTGTACTTTTTTTTTTAAAGAATAGAGTAAAGCCTACTTAAATCAGTAGTACTATGCCTTCCATGACCGGTTCAACTCCTGGAGGGTCTATTTTTTTAATTTATTTGATTCAAACTCAAAGTTCATTCTCATTTTAATTGGAAAAAGGAACAGATGAATTAATACAATGTATTGACAATTCGACCCTAGCCAGGTGGCAAAAGAAGAAGACAAAAATTATAGTTTCTACAGATTTAATCAGAAATTGAATCCCTATTAAGAAAGTCTAAGAGGAAACCACCATTACACTTTGGACACTTTGCATCTTGGCCACAAACCATAAAATACATTAAGCATCTCTGACACCCAACAAGCCTCATAACTGAATCAGCCCCTTCTGCAATTTTATCACATTGTTTCTCTCTTTCTCTGCTATTTAGAACTTTTGAGGTGGACAAATTCAGTTCAAGATCTACTTGTCCTCCTCCTCCATTATATTTGAATTTTGACCTTTCTTCAGTTCTTTCTGAGTTCAGATAGTACACTGCTCCAGTCTGCAGCAAAATAACCATACATAATTAAAAATTGAAGTATACAAGTTATATATATCTGAAAGAAAAATTCCATTATAATATAGATTGGATGAAATGGGTATTTCTTTTATAGGTTGTGGTTGGCAGAATTTAGGCTAAGAGTTGGATAGTTCCTCTATAAACTGTTATGCACAGAGTAAACTTGTTAATGTGATCAATGATATTGGTGTGACTTGTCCTCCTCCACCACGTAGATGGATGGGACGACTAAACCTTACAACTTTATACTAATTCAAAGAAGCTCTCACCAAACAAACTGAACCCTCTATTCTAAAAAAGACTTAGACTAATAACCATAATAATAATGAAATAGATTTGAACAACTCACCTTCAAATCTAAGCATTTCTCCCATCCAAAGGGAAGGCACTTGCCTTGACCCAGTTCCAGGAGATCAAGATCAACCAATTCAGACCTACATGAAGGTGAAGAATATGATGAATTTCCAGTGCTTCTTCCCAACAATTGAAGAGTTGTTGAATTGCCCACATAACTAAGAGTTGTAGGCATAGGCTTAGGATGTGAGCACTCCTTATCTTTATCCGACACATGTAACTTCTCTCTTTCCAAAGCCATATTTCCCAAACATGAATGAAAAACAAGGGTGCTCAGAAGAATGTCAGAAAGTACATATATATAAGGAAGTCATATGAGTTTTCAACTCTACAAAACACAATAAAAAGAGCAAGAAGATACGGAGAAGATGATCATGGCATTTATCACACCGTGATACCTATTGAGGCAGCCTATGGGAACCAACTCATATGGTCAAACTTCGGCTGTAATAAATTTCATAGTCTCTCAAAGATTTGTAGTCCCCATTTTATGCAGATTCCGCTTGGCATTTGCTTTTGACTTCTCTTATTAAAAGACAACATTTAATGACACCATTGGAAGGGAGAATTCAATTTGAAATATATATCCGCGTCATGCATTTATGGCAGTAATCTGACCATATAAGTTATTATGACATCTGAACTGCCCATTTGAATTTTCCTCTTCAAAACACTGTGCCTAAGGTTTATAGAAATGTATTCTTGTTTACTACACAAAGAAAACAATTGTTTTCCCTCAAATTAATAATGATACCTACTACAACCTTTATATAATACACCTCATCAAAGTATAGACTTCCCCAGATTCGCTCCATTTTGTTGCACCGTCCAAATTGAAAATCCAGATCTAATCCTTAGTATTCTCACATCATTTAATAGCCTCACACACCATCTTAGAGGCTATAAGCCCAAAGTCATAGGGGCACCCAATTTCTTTTAGAGGCTATAAATCCTCACCACTCGTTCTCAACAATGTATGGACTAACTGTGTCCAATGTCTGAAGATGCACAATTTGAAACTCTATTTAGCCCACAGAATAGGATTGTCATAAGATAAAGTATTTTAAAATTCAACTTTTCATGTCATGTGGATTATCATCATAGATAAAAGTTTAAAAAACTAAATTTTCTTATAATATTTTAATATAAATATATTAATATAGATTTTTCTTATGGTAAATAGATATATCATTTCATATATCTATTTTTTAAATGATAAAAATAAATTATGTTATTTATTTTATTTCAATGTTGTTGAATTATAATTTAGTATTTTGTAATATAAAAGAATATTATAATATTATTTAAGTTACATAAATTTTAATATGCAATTTATTCATAACAATTAAATTTTTAATACTAGTGATCTTAACTGTAGATTACTAAATGAAATCTTCTTACAACTTCCAATAAAATGCTTCTAAAGTTATAAAGTTCTAGAAAAGCATGTAGTTTGAATAAAAAGAAAGGAATAATAAATCACAAAGAACCAACAAAACAAATTGCACAAGACATAGTTTTGTGTAACAAAAACATTAGATGAGTGGAAAAATATAGGAGGGGCATGTCTTACAATGTTCCATAACTTATATTAATCAATGTAATGAGAAAAATGTCACGACTCGTCATATGACTACTTTGTTTACGCTTGCGTGGCAATTAGGTGGCAATCTTGTTATTTTGACAAGGTCAACTATTTTAAAATTGCTAGAATAATTCTTGGATTAGATTAATTTTGTCATTTGATATGTTAACTAATCAGGGAATTAATGCTATTAAATGTTTTTTTTAAAGTTATGTTAAATGAACGGTTAAGTTGTTTTATGATTATGTTGATGATACTTTGTAGATGTGATTTTTATTCATATTTTTATTTATGTGTATGCATTATAATCATGATGTTCACATATGATGTTTCATTATTCACTGACGGATACTGACTCCTTTATGTTGCGAGTGTTTGAGTGTCTGCAGGTGTTGAAGACGAGGGTGTGGTTGAGGTAGAGAGAGTTAGCCTTTCGGAAGGGGATAGACGGATAATCCTTGTAGCATATCACACACCACTTAGTCTAGCATGAATTAATGTTGCTGCATTTGATTTTATTTAATTTCCAAATATTTAAATGGCGATGAGGTATTGAAATGAAGTTCAATGACATGATTTAGGTTTCTAATTTTATAAAAAGACAATAAATGTCCCATTTAGTTCTTTGTTTTAGAAGTTTTTAAATAAATAAATATATTGGGAGTGATATTTTATTTATTTTTGTAGCAACCTTAACCTATTCCTCAAAAAGAGTTGTGCTTTTATTGTAAAAGATGGGACTGGTTCTAGCATTTGGGGGAAATGCATTATTTAATGGTAACTATTCACAGGTAGTGGGAAGGCCTACTTTCCACCTAGTGCGGCAGTTTCTACTCCACAATTGGGAGGTAATGGAGAGAGGAAAGGATAAATGGAGGGGGAAACGATTAAAAAAAAAACAACAGAGATGAACTGCGGGTGAAAAAGGGGAAAAACATTTGCATTTAGAGAGTTGGAGGGAGCAGACCAAACCTTTTCAAAGGATACATGCAATAGGAGAAAGAAAGAAAGCTCAGCCACGAAAGGATACAGGTTCCATTATTTTCTTTACCTATTCCACACAGAGGTTAAGATCTTGTAGTATTTTAGGGTGGAAATTAAAATAAAATGGGTATGTTTTTCAATGTTTTCTTTTACAACTCAACAGTGGAAAAATGTAAGTTGTTTAACACCCACACTAGCTGTAAATTTGGAGTATTTTCTTTGGGTAAACTCTTTCTTCAACCATGGTTTGATGTTTCAGTTATAAAGCTATGAGTGTTCCAAAGCGTAAACACTGAGATTTGAAAAGAAAAAAAAACCCAACTGTCGAAGGCCTCTTAAAAACGAATGCAACTGTGGAAGAATGCCCTATTTTTAAGAAAAAATAAAAAAATCTTAAGTCTACTGAATTTCTCTTTGCATGATTTGGATATATGTGGAAAGTCGGCTTCTCTTCATCTCATTTTGTTTTGAAAAGAAAAACAATAAAACACTACTTCAACCAATAGCTTGCATTGTATATATTTTATTGGTTCCAACATTTTTAGCCTTGTAAGGGTTTGTCAAGATGTGTTGGTAACTACTTTGTTCAATGTGGAAGATACCTAATTTTATTTCATTTTACCAAATTCCCTTTCTTATACTCATAGGAGCATTACTACATTTAGTAATTTAGGTCAGCCATAAACCTCATGCTTATCTATTGAAACAATTAGAAATAGAGTTATGGTGTGTGTGTGTGTGTGTGTGTGTGTGTGTTCAATGGCTGGAGGTTTATTACTCCAGCATATATGGTGTTAGTTATTGTTGTAGATTGTTTTATAATGATAAAATGGTTTATTACTCCAACATATATGGTGTTAGTACTGCTATAGATTGTTTTATAATGAGAAAATGGTTTATTACTCCAGCATATATGGTGTTAGTACTGTTGTAGATTGTTTTAAAACATTTTTTTTTTCCATATCCAACATTTCTTTATTAAATATATTGTTGAAGGTTTCAGCCCTGCTTTTAATTGTAATATCAAGCTAGAGATCTTGTGTACATATTGTTCTTGGGAATTTATTAATGTTGTTGAGTACTTTCAGCTGTAATGTAAACCACTAGTGCAGTCATTTTACACTAGTTAATGCTAATTGAGAATACTAAAAAGGTAAATGCTATATCCATTTCTATGAAACTAGTTAAGCTGTTTATGAGGGTCACTTGTGCTTAAATCTTGTTACAAATTAGGTTGATTAGGTGTACTATGTTATGACTAATTGTAAACTATACTTAGACTTTTATTAAAACCTTTTGAAGTTCATCCCATGATAACTGTTATGTCCTTGATGTTGTTTGATTTTTTTGAGGGTTATCTCTTTCATGGATGGGTGTATATAGCATTGGGAGGGTGGGGATGGATGCATAATGTTTTTCCTTCTCTCAACCTGTCGAGTGTTGCGTGGTAGGATTAATTATGTTTTGACTCTCCATGCATCATGCTGGAAAATTAGTGCTTGGCCAAGCCATTTTTTTAACATTTCAGTTGAAATGTTGTTAATTCTGACATTGCATATGGGTAGATATGCTTTTAATTGTACATATGGGTAAATATGTTCTCTTTACTTTCTGCATATGTGTTGATGTGTAGAATGTTATTTTATTTCTCTGCCATATATCTGTGATTAGGCTACTTAGCACATGGATGTTGTAGTAAGTTTCACAACTGCACTGGATCCATCCGATCCGTCTTGTTCCGGGAAGCTAACCTTCTCGTGCCAGGGTCAAGGAGTTCTTCATGTTAGGAAGAACCCTGGGGGAGTATTACTCCATGGTTGGCGAGGTAAAAGCGCCTGGGCCACACCCCTGTTTCAGATAGTAGATAGACATCATTTGCTGACTAAGGATCAAAACACTCAGAAGTAGGGCAATGAACACTTGGAAGCTGTAAATGCCTATTTGGTTGATCACTTATCATGTCTATATGATGTATAGGTATCTTTGAAATGTACCTATGTACCATATTCATTTATGTCGACATTTCATAGAATGGATGTGAAGAAGTCTTATCTTTTGTGCTTAAATACATCTGAACAACATTGATATTGGAGTTGTATTGAGCTATGTAATCTTTTTCAGTTGAATAAATAAAATGTCTTGACTTTTCAACTCCATTTTTGATGTGTATCTTTCTTTTTTCGTATTTCTCATTTTATGAATGTTTTGGCATCATGATGTAAGAGTCGGTCTTTACGAAAAAATCATCACTTGTAATATAAAAGAATATTATAGTATTATTTAAGTTACATAAATTTTAATATTCAATTTATTCATAACAATTAAATTTTTAATACTAGTCATCTTAACTGTAGATTACTAAATGAAATCTTCTTACAACTTCCAATATAATGCTTATAAAGTTATACAGTTCTAGAAAAGCATGTAGTTTGAATAAAAAGAAAGGAATAATAAATCACAAAGAACCAACAACAAAAATTGCACATGACATAGTTTTGTCTAACAAAAACATTAGATGAGTGGAAAAATATAGGAGGAGCATGTCTTACAATGTTCCATAACTTATATTAATCAATGTAATGAGAAAAATATCATCACTTGTAATATAAAAGAATAGTATAGTATTATTTAAGTTACATAAATTTTAATATGCAATTTATTCATAACAATTAATTTTTTAATACTAGTGATCTTAATTGTAGATTACTAAATGAAATCTTCTTACAATTTCCAATAAAATGCTTCTAAAGTTATAAAGTTCTAGAAAAGCATGTAGTTTGAATACAAAGAAAGGAATAATAAATCACAAAGAACCAACAAAACAAATTGCACATGACATAATTTTTTGTTACAAAAACATTAGATGAGTGGAAAAATATAGGAGGATCATGTCTTACAATGTTCCATAACTTATATTAATCAATGTAATGAGAAAAATATCATCACTATGTTCTCCTTGTGTGTTACAATATAATATTCATTCTCCCTTGCTTCCTCTTTATTATTACAAACATACAAAGTTTGCCCATCTTCTTCTCCTATTTGAATCTACTCCATTTCTTGAGCTAACTAAACCTCTTGAATTGCTCAAAGTTCACATGTGTTGAATCTTAACCAAGTAACTCCAAGGAAGATAAATTGTTTCCTTTGTAGATGGAATAATTATGCATCCACATTGTCATTCACCTCATTCATTATCTTCACTCCTATAATTAAAAGCATGAGAATGTATCAATTTAATAGGTTCCTATCATGCATATTCAACCATAAGCTTATAAAAAATAATGAAAATAATTGAAATCAATATCAATAAAATTTATATGATATATTTTGACCCATACATTGTCTATGGAGTTAAAATGACCAATAATCACAACATATTCTAACTATAAAAAACAATTCAACAAATACAATGTTGTCTTTAACCCCATAATTATGCACCATAATAGTAAAAATAAACCTATGATGATATTTGAGAAACTCAAACATGAGCAATATAATCAACAACTTGTTAATCTCATATTGGTTTTAACATATGAGTGACAATATACTTAAGTCATTTACTTAGTTCACGTTGAACAAGTAATACATGCCAAGCATAAGTTGTCAAATAGTAAATGCTGAGAGACAGATATTTAGTATGAGCTGAGTATCTAGTAAGTGTCGAGTCACTCAAGTGCGAAGCAAATAGTATGTGCCAAGCTATTTAGATGACGAGTGATCAGTGGATGCTGAGTCATTCAGAGGCCAAGGTATAGCACTAAAGTTACAGTTGATGCTAAGCATCAAGGACTTCAAGCATCAAGTTACACAGTTTTGAGATAGTTGTTTGTAATGGCACAAACTTTTATGTAAGCCATTTTTGGGCTAACTTAAGGATTTTTTTACAATCTTTGATGATAAGGAAAAATTTTAATTGTGAATCCCTATGCATTACATGCATCCAATCAGAAAAAGGGAAGGATTAAGTGGCAATATGAGCGAATCACTACCGTTGATTCATACCTAACCCTAAGTCACCTAGGTCTTCTTATGGAAGACAAGCTCTAAACTTTTCAAGTATGATTAAGAAGAATTGAAGAGAGTTTGCATGAACAAATAGAAAATTCATGGTGATGAAGGTGTTATGATTTGAGTTACATTGCACAATTAGTTAAAGGAGATTAGAGGAAAGGAATTTGAAGATGACATAGATACATCTGATTAGAAAGGATTAAGTATACATCAGTATAGAGGTGATCTGACATCAAATAATAGAGTGTTAACTGAAGGATCATTGCTAAGACATTTTAACAGCTAAATTAGTTAAATATCTTAACAGAGTAGTCGTAATAGGTTGTTGTAAGTCCTTTAACAGAGTTCTTACTTCATTGTAAGTTAAAGTCCTTTTACGAGGCACACTTTTAGTAGGGTGTTCAAATCCTTCGACATGCTAAGATATAACAATCTTGTAAGTATTTAACAGGGAACACCTTTCACAGGGTGGATCATGTCATATGATCAAACATTGTAATTATTGCAGTAGTGAAGATTTATGGGCATCATCCCCACCCCAATTTTACCTTCTCCTTGGAGGATTTTTGGGTTACTAGAGATCTTATGTCATACATGTTTTGAATATTTTACTTTCATGCTATGGATGTATATGCTTAATTTGGTATTTTAGTTTATATGTATAGATTGTGAGATGGATGTGTGGTGAATAGTTTTTAAGGTTGAAAGTTTTAAGTTTTGATTCACCTCCCCTCCCCCCTCTTAGAATTTACTTCCCTATTGTATTTCCAAAAATTTGTATCAGAGCCTTGTTCTCTAGAAAGTAAAGCTTTCCATCTTGCCCTACATCAACTAAAATAAGTAAGAGATGAGTTAAAGTGATCATTGAAAATAAGGAAGGAAATAGCTATTGAAGAGAATGACACACAATACCAAGAAATTGATACTACTAAATTGTTTGCAGATAGAAACACCAATGAATTTGATGCAGCAGTTGTAGATTTGATGGAAAAGAATGGAACCCTAACCAAAGATGTCAAAAATCTCAAGAGAGAACAAGAAGTCCAATCAGTATTACTATGTGAGGTCACCGAGAAAAAAAAAGAAATCTGAGGAGGAAAAAGTCATGATTGAAGATGACAAAGGGATTCTGACAAATAGATTGGAAGAGGAAACATTAGAGGTAAGTAGGATTGCTAACATGCAATTAGAAACTTTAAGTAAAATGATGATTACAAATCATGAATTGAATGCAAAGGATATTGAGATCTGTTGATCTAAGATTGGTTTTGACAACTGAGTGTCTATACACTTAAGTCATCTACTTAGTTCATGTCAAACAAGTAACATATGCCGAGCATAACATATAAGATAGTGCATGCCAAGTAAATAGTGACTGCCAAGTCACTCAATGTCGAGAAGATAGTATATGCCAAGTGATTCAAGTGCTAAGAAAATAGCGCATGCCAAGTCATTCAAATGCCAAATGAGAACATTGAAGTTACAATTAGTATCAAGGACCAGGGACTTTAGATATCAAGTAATACAATTTTGATATAGTTATTGGCACAAACTACTATGTAAATCAATTTTTGAGCTGACTTAAGTATTGATTTATGATCTTTTTTGATAACAATGAATCTTAATTGATAATGTGGGTGAATAACTTCCATTTATTCATGCCTAACTCTATATCACCTAGCTCTTCTTAAGGAAGATACAAATTTAACTTTCTAAGGAATGAAAAGGAGAATTGAAGAGAGTTTGCATGCACAAATAGAGCATTCATGATGATTAAGGTGTTATGAATTGAGTTGCATTGCAGAATCAATAAAAGTAGAACAAAGGAAAGGAAACACAAGATAATAGAGGTACATCTGATAAGAAAAGATCAAGTACATGTTAGTATAGAGGTGATCTGACATCAAGCAATAGAGTACTAACTAAAGGATCATTGTTGAGACATTTTAACAGGTGAATCAGTTAAATCTCTTAGCGGACTAGTCTTAACAGGCTATTGTAAATCCTTTAGCAAGGTGCCTACTTCATTGTAAGTTAAAGTCCTCTTACTAGGCACACTTTTAATAGGGTCTTTAAATTCTTTAACATGGTAAGATCTAACAATCTTGCAAGCCTTTAATAGGGCAGACCTTTCACAGGGTAGATCATGTTTCATGGTCAAACATTGTGACCTTCTTTGGATATGCTTTATTATTATAGTAGTGAAGATTTGTGGGTTTCATCTCTACCCCAATTTTACCTTCTCCTTGGATAGTTTCTAGGTAACCAAATATCTTGTGTCATACATGTGTTGAATATTTACTTTCATGTTATGGATGTATATGTCGAATTTGGTACTTTAGTTTATATGCATTGATTGTGAGATGGATGTGTGGTGAATACTTTTAGAGGTTGAAAGTTTTAAGTGTTGATTCACCCACCCCCCCTCTCGAATTTTACTTTCCTATTGTATTTCCAAAAAATGTTATCAAAGCACAATTCTTTGAAAAAAAAGCTTTGTAGCTTTAAGGAAAGATCTTGGAGATGGAAGTCTACAAATTAGGAAAGCCTATTGAGAACTAGACAATTGGAATAAAACTTTCCCTATATTAGTTGAATGAAGTAAGAGATAAGTTAAATAAATCATTAAAGAAAAGGAAGGAGATTTCTATTCAAGAGAATGACACACAATACCAAGAGATTGACACTACTGAATTATTTGCAATTGGAAACCCCAATGAATTTGATGCAACAGTTGTAGATTTGATGGAAAAGAATGGAACCCTAATTGAAGAGTTTAGAAATCTAAATAGAGAAAAAGAGATCCAATCAGTATAGCTATGTGAAGTGGTCAAGTAGAAAAATAAAGATGAAGAGGACAAAGTCATGATTAAAGATGACAAAATAATTTTGACCAACATACTAGAAGAGAAAACATCAGAGGTAACTAGAATCACTAACATGCAAGTGGAAACTTTGGGTCAAATAATTATTGCAACTCATGAACTAAATGCAAAGGATATTGAGATCACAATAGTGAAGTTGTAGAATGAACAACTGAGAAATGATCTAAAGAGACAAAAGGAGTTTGTTGCAAGTTTCAACAAACCCAGTGAAGCCATCAAATACTTTGAACAATTGATGAGATCCGCTAGATCCAACAGTGATACTTATAGATTGGGATACACTAGTATTGAAGAAGGAGAATCATCCAAAAGTGGTGAAGAGAGAAGTAACAAAGGTAATAAATCCAAACCTACTTGTCATAATTGTGGAAAGATAGGTCATACTACTAATGTTTTCAAGAGAAAGACTATAAATCAGAATCCTAAGTAGAAATTCATGGGTCATTTTCATAAATGTTATCATAGAACAAAACATGGAAGAGAAAGGAAGATTGCAACACATCAAGTGTAGAAGGGATCACTTCACCCAATGGTTCAATTGATCACACCTCCTCCAATTGTAATCAAGAGGTAAGTGGGATTGATATCTAAAAGGAAATATTTTACATTAGTTCCAAGGTTTTAGTTTTGAAAATATTACATATGCATGAAGAAAGATTCAAAGTGTTGTTAAGAATCAAGAAGAAATCTTTAAGTTTTGATAGTTTTCATGTTACTATCAAGCATGAAAAGTTTCACTATGGTTGTCAAGTGAAATAGTAGTTGATGCCAAGATATCAAATTTTTTAGTGTTGACTGAGATTGTAGTGGTTGCCGAGTGGAAAGGAAACTTCATGGAAGTCAAGTGAGTCAAAATCTTTATTGAAGCTAAGCTTATAGCTATGTAAGCACTGCATTAATTGCAAGGTTTTGACATTTATAAGATTGATTTCTACTCATTTGACATCATTTGATTTTGAAGGAGAGCACAAAGAGCTAAAGACTAACCAAAGAAATTTTCCTGAGCATTTGCAAATGAATTCAATAGATGCTCAACACGATCACTGCATATTCATAAAGGTATTTATCGAGTGCTAAGCTACGCAGTTTAAATTTTTGCAAAACCTAGTTTTATGAAATGGCATCTAGTTCTTCAATAGCCAAAGTTGTAGAGGGAAAGGAAGTTTTGAATGTGAAATTGATAAGTAATGAGATTAAACAACCTAATTTTAGAACTATTCCAGACATAGCTTATAAGCAAGATACATTCAGTGCATTGTCAATGATACCACCACAAGTCTTAATGATTCATGATGTTAGATTTTGTTATACATGTAAGGTTGGAAGCATAGGAGATATGGAAATTAGGGAGACATATGGGAAATTGTATGAAAATAGAGCGTTAAAGGAGAAATTCAAAATTGTTGAGAAGAAAGGGTTAACCTGTGCCCTAGATTTCCCCAATGTCTTCAAGATAGAATGGATAAAGATAGTTTTGAGCAAGATACATGATAATTTTTTATGGTTAGAGAATGGACCGGTGAAAATCACCAAGAAAATTATGCATAGAGTTACAGGGTATCCAACCCTAGATCGGCCCAAGACATTGAGAAGTGAAGCAAAAGAGGTAATTGAAAGGAATATAGGGGTTGTATGGAATAAATCACGGATGACAATAGATACAATCATAGATCCTTTAATTTCTTTTGTGGTAAGGATTGTAGCACATAGGTTCTATCAATCTAGTAGGCTTAATAGTGTTCCATGTGTTGTAGTGGATGTGGGATACAAGAAAGTGAAGAAAGATCACACTTATGATCTTCCTGAGTTGCAGTTGCAACAATTGACTAAGAATTTGGGAGCCATAAGAAAGACCAAAAGTGCCCAACACAAATTTGGATTTATTCTTGTATGCATATTATTTTATGTATAGAATGCATTTCCTACTTTTGGTAAAGATGCATGGAAGGTAAATAGATCTATTGCAGCGAAAATAGGTTTATTCATTGAGAAACTAGGTGATAATTTCGAGTCAGTCATGACAAGCTACTTTGAAGACTTCAAGCAGAAAATGGAGAAAAGATTGAGGATATTGGTTTCACTAGTGGAGAAACATTTTGATGATGTTTGCTTCCTAGTTGACACTAACTATACATATGTCAAGGCAATAGTTCCTAGAGTTAGATGGTTAAAACATTGGGATTAGAAATCAACATTGATGAATCCTCTAAAGCAATAGCACCATTACTTGTAGAAGAAGTGAACAAGGAGGGTACAAATTTTTGGAACTATGAGATGGCCAAGTCAAAAATCACAATGGACTTGAAGACTACTTTAGTAATCAGAAAGAAGAATAAGATGGTAAAGAAACTCAAAGAGAAATTTGGTGAATGAGAAGAAGAAGAAGAAGAAGAAGATGATGAAGAAGAGGTGAATACACCTATCTAAGCACCACTTTCCATCACCCAAGGTCAAAGAGAGGACCAACAAGAAGAGGAAGTAGAAATTGTAGAAGGTGTTGAGGGAGAAGAAGGTAGTGAAGCACCTACAACTACTAAACGAAAGAAAAGAAAAACTAAAGCACCTATAGTAAACAAACCTAAGAAGGTTGCAAAACCTACTCAACCTATAGTACCTACAACTAGGGATAACCAAGAGCCACTACACTAAAGGCTAAGGAAGTAACCAAGCCAAAGGAGAAGAGATCTAGTCAAGCTAGCAAGGGTGAAGAATCTTAGAAGAGATTGAGGAGAAAATATGTTGCTCCAGCTGAATCTAATGACAACGGGCAATTTCAAGTGGTAAGTCACAGTTCTTCTTTAGATTTAGATAATCTATGTGAGAAAATTAGAAATAATGTTGATTTACCTAAATTCTCTCACATTGAGTTTGACAATATTGGGAAGATTGAAAAGAATCAAGTTTAAGAGGTTGTATATGCCATGATGGTAACATTTAAAAAGGCTCCTCTTGAGCTTGCCAACTCCATACCAAAGAGTTTGGATGAGAGAGTTGAGAAGAAGTGACACTATTGTCTAAATACTCAAAAATAAACAAGAGAAACAACACTTTCCCTGGTAATGCTAGAACTAAGTAAGGGTGCAATGGAAAAAGCCAGTAAGAAACATACTAGAAAATTTGTACTAAAATAAAGGGCATTCAATATATTGCAGAATAACATTAAGGATGTTGTACTAAAGACTAATTTGATGTGGAAATTACTATATGGTTTGACAACATCCCATGCAATATTGTAGGCACCTATTGAGGTAGGTGAAGAAAAAGAAGGAGAAAAAGAAGATAGCACTTAACAAGTTATAGTTGAGGGAGTCACAAACATGAACATAGACACATAGCCACCAACTAAGGATGAGTAGCCAATGGAACAAAGTGTACTAGATACACTAGTGTTGAGTGTTAGTCCTCCACATGAGGTGAAGAAAGAAGATAACACTATAAAGATAATGGATGTTTTTTATACTGTCACTTAGAACATCAATCCCCTCACAGAGGATGACACGAAAAAGATACTAGTAGAATCCACCACCCATGCCAAACTTTGTGAGAATTTGGTACTAGTGAGTGTGGATGAGATTGAGAAGGAAGATAAGGTATTTGCAAGGGAGGGAGTACATAAATAAATTACACCTTCAGCCCCTCCTCAATTCACAATGGCACAACCAACATTACCCCTTGTGGTATATCAAAGGAAGGAGACAACTAGTTCTACCATTAGTACATTGGCACAAAGTACTCCAATCTCAATCACTATAGAGGAATGTATACATGACAAGGGTGAGATAGTTGGAGAGTGGAAAGAAGAAACATAAAATAATGAAGAAACTCAAGTTCAAATAGTTTAGGTAGATACTGTTGCACCTACAACACATAATCAAGGTGTTACTAATAATACAGAGGAAGAGAAGGACACAACTAAAAAGTCAAGTTTGACAACAAAGCTAGAGGAGTAATTAGCAATACAAACATTGGTAACATTACCAAAATTTTCCACTCCTTGTAGTCAAGCTCTTTAGAGGCTGATCATAGAAGCCACATCATTAAAATCCTCAAGGCTGAGTCAAAGTACATACAACTAGATGAAGTAATTGAGTTGCCCAAATTTGATTATGTAACTATTACTATTGAGCAGATGGGCATACTCCAGGAATCTCTAGTAAAGAGGAAGCATCAAGAATTGCATAGACAGGAGCATAGGTAGAAGTAGGCTTTGATTGATATCAAAGACATTTTTATTGATGCATTTAGTTTGCCATCTCTAGAGAAAATCAAGCCAATAATAGAATAGTTAACCAGCTTAGTGGACAAGATTAATGACACAGACCTAGATTCTAATGTCAAAATACTTGAATGGTCTGAAAGAAAGTTTCAACATAAGGTTGATGAAAAGAAATTAATTTCTATTGCACTGACATAGGTTGAATTAGAAACCAAAATAGAGAGTGTGAAGGAGACACTAGAGAATATTTTCTCTTTGTATACCAAATTGAATAATACTAGACTCTTCATAAGGGAAGTTAGGAGTTATATCCTGAACTTGGAGAGCATTATGCAAACATCTAGCATAACTCTACCATAGTCTCTAACCCAAAGTGAGAAAAACTTCAACACCCTCCTACATTCCCAAAGTCAGTTAGCAATATTACATGTAGATGAAGACAACATTAGTGCTAAACTAATATGTATCTAGTCTACATTAACTCCACACATTGAGATACTTCACAAGGCACTAGCCTATGCTGAAAATCTCATGAAGAAAGATTCTCATTATTCTACATATGAAGGCTTAGTACACCTTACTACCAAGCTGGCCATCCAGATCAAGTCATTAGAGGTAGCTTGTGATAATTAGGATGTAACTCTAAAGATTATACTAGAGATCCACAAACCATTTTTGGAGAAACACACTATTAGTGTACAACCCATTGACATAAGTGTTAAAAAGGAGGAGTAAGGATAAAAGGGGGAGTAAGAGAAAAGGGGGAGTAATGATGTGAAAGAGTATTGGGGAGATAGAGACATAGATAGACAAAAAGACAATAGTTAGTAGGAGAAAGATTCTGGATCAGATACAGAGTATAGCATAGAACAATTAACTCAAAGGGAGTTATGAAATTTTGAAGTACGACTGATAAGTCACATGTTGCAAAATTTTGATATTTTGAAATTTTTGTATAGAAGCCAAATAGATACTAGTTATCTGTGTTATATTCATAAGGATAAGATCATTAATGCATGACCAAGTATTTTTGAAACTCATGTCAAAGAGGGAGATTGTTGATCTTAGAATGGTTTTGACAAATGAGTTTCTATACACTTAAGTCATCTACTTAGTTCATGTTGAACAAGTAACATATGCCGAACATATAAGATAGTGCATGATGAGTAAATAGTGAGTGCTGAGTCACTCAAGTGTCAAGTCACTTAGATGCCAAGAAGATAGTATATGCCAAGTAATTCAAGTACTGAGAAAGTAGTGAGTCATTCAGATGTTGAGTGACAACATTGAAGTTATAGTTAGTGTTGAGCACCAGGGACTTTAGATGTTGAGTAATGCAATTTTGAAATAGTTATTTGTATTGGCACAAACTACTATGTTAATCATTTTTTGAGCCGACTTAAGTATTGATATATGATCTTTGTTGAAAAGGATGAATCTTAATTGTGAATCGCTATGCATTACATAGATTCAATCAGAAAAAAGGAAGGTTTAAGTGGAAATATGGGTGAATCACTACCATTAATTCATGCCTAACCCTAAATCACCTAGGTCTTCTTAAGGAAGATAAACCCTAAACTTTCTAAGGAATGAAAAGAATTGAGTTACATTGTAGAATTAGTTAAAGGAGAATAGAGGAAAGGAAACATAGGACAATAGAGGTACATCTGATAAAAAATGATCAAGTACACATCAATATAGAGGTGATCACATCAAGCAATGGAGTTCTAACCAAAGGATCATTGCTAAGATATTTTAATAGCTGAATCAATTAAATCTCTTAATAGAGTAGTCTTACAAGCTATTGTAAATCCTTTAATAGGGTGCTTACTTCATTGTATGTTAAAGCCCTCTTACCACACACACTTTGAGTAGGGTGTTTAAATCCTTTAACATGGTAAGATGTAATAATCTTGTAAGCCTTTAACCTAGCATACCTTTCACAGGGTAGATCATGTTTCATGGTCAAACATTGTAACCTTCATTGGATACACTTTATTACTATAGTAGTGAAGATTTATGGGTGTCATCCCCACCCCAATTTTACCTTCTCCTTGGAGGGTTTTGAGGTAACCAAATATCTTGTATCATACATTTGTTGAATATTTACTTTCATGTTATGGATGTATATGTTTAATTTGGTATTTCAATCTATATGCATAGACTATGAGATGGATGTGTGGTGAATAGTTTTAGAGGTTGAATGTTTTAAGTGCTAATTCACCCCCTTCTTAGAGTTTACTTTCCTATTGTATTTTCAACAGAGATCACCACACTGAAGTTGCAGAATGAACAACTAAGGAATGATCTAAAAAGAGAAAAGAAGTTTGTTGAAAGTTTTAATAAACCTAGTGAAGCCATCAAGTACTTTGAGAAATTGATGAGATCCCCTAGATCCAATAGTGACACTTTTGGATTGGGTTACACTAGTACTGATGAAGGAGAATCATCCAAAACCAGTGAAGAAAAAAGTAACAAAGGTAAGAACTCCAAACCTACTTGTCATAACTATGGTAAGATAGGTCATACTACTAATTTTGTAGGAGCAAGATTCCAAATCAAAATCCTAAGCAGAAGTTCATGGGTAATTTCCATAAATGCAACAAACAAGGTCATCAGACACATGAATGTAGAACCAAGACCATAAGCATACAAAAATCTGAAGGATACTACTATAACTATCAGAAGTGTGGATATAGAGCATATGAGTGCAAATCTAAGCCTAAAAGGTCATCAAAAAAGCAAGCAAATGCAAATCACAATGACAATTCTTATAATTGGGATTATAATACTAGGTATAGTTGTCACTGTTGTCAAGAGTATGGATATGTTGCTGAAAATTGCATGAGAATACATTTTAGAAGTGACTACAAAAGATGGTTGAGTCAAACTACATGTTTTAGCTATTTGGAGACTGGTCACATAAGTAGGAATTGCCCAAAAAGGTCAAAGGCATCGAATAATGAGTTTATCAAAGGCAAAGGAAATGAAGATGTTGAGAATGTTAGAGATGAGACATGAACAAGACATGGAAGAGAAAGGAAGATTGCACAACATCAAGTTTAGATGGCATCACTTCACCTAATGGGTCAATGATCACACTTCCTTCAATTAAGCAATCAATAGGTATGGGGGACTAATATTTAAAAGGATATACTATACATTAGTTCCAAGGATTTAGTTCTAAAAAGATTATATTTGCATGAAGAAAGATGCAAAGTGTTGCTAAGAATCTAGAAGAAATCTTTAGGTTTTGTTATTTTTCATGTGAGTGCCAAGCATGAAAAGTTTCACTATGGTTGCGGAGTGAAATGTTACTTGATGTTGAGCTATCAAAGGTGATAGTGTTGATCGAGCTCATAGTGGTTGCCAAGAAAAAAGGGAATTTCATGGAAGCCAAGTGAGTTGAAATTTCTATTGAAGCCAAGCTTATAGCTATGTAAGAACTTAGTATTAAATGTGAGGTTTTAAGGTCTATATGATCAATTTCTAGTCATTGGAGATCATCCAAATTTGAAGGAGAGGATGAAGAGTGAAAGGAGAATTGGAGAAATCATTCCAAGAGTTTGCTTGCTAAATTCAACAGTCACTTGACATTATTACATCAAGTTTTCAAAGGTATTTATTGTGTGTAAGGCTACATATTTTGAATTTTTGCAAACCCTACTTTACAAAATGGTATCTAGTTCTTTAGCTCCTAAGGTTAAAGAGGGTGAAGAAGTTTTGAATGTGCATTGATAAAAAATGAGATCAGACACTAATTTTATAGGTATTTCTGACATTGCTTATAAGAAAGATCCATTTGGTGCATTGTCAATGATACCACCTCGAGTTTTAATAATTCAAGACATAAGATGTTACTACACATGCAAGGTGGGTAGCATAGGAGACATGGATATTAGGGAAACCTTTGGGAAATTTTGTGAAAATGGAGTGTTAAAAGATGAATTCAAAATGGTAGAATCAAAAGGGTTAACCCATGCCCTAGATTTTCCAAAAGTTTTCAAGACTGAATGCATTAAGATAGTTTTGAGTAGAGTTCATGATAATTCTATATGGTTGGATGATGGACTAGTGAACATTACAAAGAAGATTTTATACAAAGTGACTGGGTATCCAACACTTGATCGACCTAAAACCATGAGGAGTGAATCTAAATAGGCCATTGAGAAGAATATAGGGGTAGTATGGAATAAATGAGGCATGCCAATTGGTACTATCTCATATCCTCTAATTTCTTTTGTAGTGAGGATAGTAGCATATAAATGCTATCAATCTAGTAGGCTCAATAGTGTACCATGTATTGCTATTAACATGGGCTAAAAGATAGTTAAGAAGGATCATACCTATGATCTCGTTGAGTTGTAGATGCAATAGTTGTTATAAAATCTACGAGCTATAAGGAAGACCAAAAGTGCTCAATATAAATTTGACTCAATTCTTGTATGAATATTGTTTTATGTACATAATGCATTCCCCTCATTTAGTTAATTTTCATGGAAAACAAATAGATCTATTGCAGCATAGATAGTTGGATTTATTGAGCAACTAGGAAACAATTTTGAGTCACTTATGACCAACTACTTTTAAGACTTCAAGAAATCAATGATGAAAAGACTAAGGATACTAGTTTCACTAGTTGTGAAACATTTCAATGATGTTTTCTTTCTAGTTGATACTAATTTTACTTATGTTCAAGCTATTGTTCCAAGGGTAGGTTGGCTAAGGCCACTAGGCTATGAAATCAATGTGGATGAGGCCTCTACAACAATAACAACACTATTTATAGAAGATGCATATGTTAAGGCTACTACCTTTGGGGACTATGACATGGCTAAATATAAGATAATAATGGATTTGAAGATTTCCTTAGTCATTAGAAAGAAGAATAAGATTGTGAAAAAATTAAAAGAGAAATTTGGTGAAGGAGTAGATGAAGAAGAAGAAGAAGAAGATATACCTACTCAAGCACAACTAGCCTTAACTCAAGGTCAAGGAGAAGATCAAGTAGAAGAAGTAGAAATTGAAGAGGGTGCTAAGGAAGAAGAAGCCAATGAAACACTTGAGCCAAACAAGAGGAAAGCTAAGACCCCTGCTGCTAGCAAACCAAGGAAGGTTGCAAAACCTAAGCCTACAATTCCCTCCACAAGAGCAAGCACAAGAGCTACTACCAAAAAGGCTCAAAATGAAAATAAACCAAAAGAGAAGAGGGCTAGATCAGCTAGCAAGGAAGAGGAGCTTGAGAAGAGACCAAGGAGAAAATGCATAGCTCTAGTTGAATTTGATGATAACAACCAATTTCAATTGGTAAGTCATTGCCCTTCTTCAAATATGGATAATATATGTGAGAATATAAAGAATAATGTTGATTTATCTGGTCTCACACATATTAAATTTGATAAAATTGGAAAATTTGAGATAAACCAAGTAGAGGAGTCAATATATGGCATGATGGCAACATTCAAATAAACTCCAATTGAGATTGCCAACTCTCTACCAAACGAATTATTTGATAGAATTGAGCAAAAGTGGCAATATAGTCTCTCAACAAAAAGACAAATCAGAGAGACTACACCATCCCAAGTGATGCCAAAATTGGATAAGGTGACAATGTCTAAGGCAATAAAGAAACATGCAGGAAAATTTGCACCAAAATAGAGGGAATTCAAAATATTGGAGAACAATGTTGAGGATGTTGTGCAAAAGACCACTTTGATTTGGAAATCATTATATGGTTTGACAACACCCAAGGAAATCATGCAAGCACCTACTAAGGCAGGTGAGGACAAAGAAGAGAAACAATAGGTAACTGAGGCAATCATAATTGACACTAAGATAGTTAGAAACACATGAAGATACACAAGCACCAACAGAGGATGAGCAACATATAGAATAGAGTGTACAAGATACACTAGTACAAAGTGTCAATCTACAACATTAGGTGAATACAAAAAGCTATAACAATAAAGGATATTTTTGATATTGTCACTCAAAACATCAATCCCATTATAGAGGAAGACTTGAAGAAGATACTGGTAGAATCTACTACCTAAGCTAAAATTTGTTAAAATTCTATATTACTAAGTGTTGCTGAAATTGAGAAGGAAAACAAAGTATCTATAGGGGAGAAAGTATTGAAATAAGTAACATCTATAGCCCCTCCTCAATTCACATTTATACAACCTACATTACCCATTGTGGTATATCAAAGGAAGGAGACAACTACTTCCATGGTTAGTGCATTAGCACAAGGTACTCTAGTCCCAATCAATCTAAAGGAACATGAAAATAACAAGGATGAGATAGTTGGAGAGAAAAAAATGGAACATAAAAGAATGAAGAAACACAAGTTCCAAAGGGTCAAGTAGATACTCCTACACCTACAACACAAGATCAAGGTGCATCTGTGTGTTGGAAATGATTGAAAAGCTCATGAATGAAGAGTAATGGACATGGCAAATAATGTTTTCAATCATTGTTTTGTCATTGATGTCAAACTTGCTACTTGCAGGAATGAAAATTGCTTTAGTGATCCAAATACTATCAATTGGTTGATTGAAAAGGAGGAGGCAATCAATAAGATGTAACTAGAGTACTTAGAGAAAGGTTGAAGTTATGTTATTGTAATGAAGTACAAGGATCAGCTAAGTTATTGATGAAATAGTGTATTGATGACATATTCTAAGACACAGAGAATGGACACACTAAAACATATCAAAGATGTAAGGTTTAGCTAAGTCATTTGTAAAGCCTAACTAAGTTCATTAAAAAAAAAGAGCCGAGCAAGCTAGTTAGCACCAAACAAATTCTTAGTTGAAGCTGAGCAAGTTCACCTTTAGAGTGTGCCAAGTAATCTTCAAGTGCTGAGTAATCTTTAGATGTTGAGCAAGAAACAGGTGTCAAGTAAGAATCAGGTGCCGAGTAAGAAACAAGTGCCAAGTGAAGATACAGGTACCAAGTAGGATACAAGTGCCGAGTAACACAAAAGGTGTCGAACATCAGTCAACTAATAATGCCGAGTTGTAGCATTATTTTGAAGATCAAAGATTCACCAGATCTAAGCCGACATGGAAGTTATCTAGAAATCTGTGAATCAAATAGAAGATAAGAGTGATGAGCAGGTGGCACAGAACACCATGTAGAATGTTTTTGAGAATACAACTGAACTCTAGATGAAGTTTCTAGATAAGAGCAAGATATGGGATAGATACATTGTATCTTACCTAATCTATTTGAAACCCTAAAATTGGAGAGGGAGAATTGAGCAAGAAAGGTAATCTAGATTTCTATTTAAGGAGTCATAAGGTCATGAAGCAATAGGAGAGGTCAAGCATGAAAGCATGAAGTGCTGAAGAAGGTGCTAAGGAGAAAAAGAGCATAGTTACTCTGTTTCAATAGATGACCATAGATATGGTTACATTGGTATGATGAGCAAGAAGACTGAAGGAGACAAAGCTTGAGATGACAAGCTGTCAGAGTTGAAGTGATTAAAGCCAAGCAAAGGATTGAACTGAAGTGTTATCTGTAATCTGCAAGATATGTTGTAAGTTGTATCAGACCAAAAGCCATTATTGTTACTCTCTAGCAATTGTAACAGTTAGTTTAATCTCTATGGACTTAATTTGGTTTAATAGCCATGTTGTAAATACTTTAATAGGGTGACATTCCATGTGAATGTTCTAAAGTCCTTTGACTAGGCCCATTCCTAACAGTATGGTGAAATCCTCTAACAAGATCACATTTAACAGTGTGTTGTAAGCCTTTAATAGGGTAGGCTTTTAACAGGGCATCGCTTTAGAAGAGTGAGAATTAAATAGCATGTTACTAGTGGTTTTTCCCAAATTGGGTTTCCACGTAAATCACTATCATATGTTGATCTTGCATGTTTTATTTTTGCATGTTGATTTGTTGTAACTTGTTAAGATAATTGATTTAAGCTTGGATGGATGAATAGTTCAATGGGCTCACTATAATTGGTGAAAAAGTATTATTAGGGCATTTAGACTTTGGATAATTGATTCACTCCCCCCCACCCTCTCAGTTATTCTAAAGAATTCTAACAATTGGTATCAGAGCATTGCTGTTGATTAAGTTTATAGGGACTAAAAGCAGAATAGATCAAAATGCCTAAGAGAGAAGTTCCCAAGCTCAACAAAGACAACTTTGTTGCATGGAAAAGTTTGATGAAGCTACATCTTGGATCCATAGGAGATTATGCCCAAAATTCAATTGTTACTGAACATGTTTATCCAACTGGTACTCTTATTGCAGAAGATTTAAAAAACAAACAGGAACACAATTAGACAATGTTGGAGATTACTTCTGCACTCAACTATGTTGAATTCAATGATATCAAAGGATGTGACACTGCATTCAAAATGTGGAAAGCCCTATTAGACATTTATGGAGGAGATCTGAATGTCCAAAGAGCAAGAAGAGAAAGCCTCAAAGGAAAGTTTGATGATATGAAAATGGAGGAAAGTGAGAATGCTGCTCAGTATGCCGCTAGAATAAAAAAGTGGTAAGTGCAATAAGATGTTTGAGTGGTCAATTAGATGAAGATACTATTAATAGTAAGTTCTTAAGAACCTTTCTCCCTATCTATGGTATTAGAGTATCAGCAATACAAGAGCTAAGATGTGTGCCAGGAAACAATCTAAGTTTTGAAGGTATAGTCGGTAGACTCACTGCATTTGATTTATCTAACTTTGATAACTATAGAGCTGAGAATGTTGAATCTTCTTTCAAGGCCAAGCTATCACTGAAAGATGTTGAATAGGTGAAATCAAAGAAAAGAAGAAAAATGAAATATGTATCCAGTGACAATAGAACTGATGAGGAAGATATGGAACAATTAGAAGCATTGCTAGCTAGAAGATTTCACAGAGGCAAAGGAAAATTCAAAGGTAAGATGCCTATCATTTGTTTCAATTGCAATGAAGTAGGACATATTGCTGAAGGGTGTACACAGAAAAAGGATTACAAGGAAGGCAACAAGTACAAATATAGAAGAGAAGATGACAAGAGAGATTACAAAGACAAAGGCAAGAAGTGCTATATTGCTGAAGAGGATTCTGATGATAATGATGATGAAGTTGTTTATGTAGCCACGAAGGACCAATCTGATGAAGAAGAACCTATAGCACTGGTAACATGTATGAACAAGAATGACAGATGGATCATAGATAGTGGATGCTCACATCACATGACAGGAGACAAAAGTAAGTTTGTTGACTTTACTCAATATGATGGAAATAGTGTTAGATTTGGTAATGATGCACCATTTGAAATCAAAGGAAAAGGTTCCATTAAACTTATAGATAAAATTTCATGTGACAATGCATACTATGTTGAAGGACTAAACTACAACTTGCTGAGTGTCTCATAGTTAGGCAATGTAGGATGCAAAGTAGAATTTGGAAACAAAACTACAAAAATCTATGATACTGATGGTAAATTGACAGGAAAAGGAGATCAAACAAGAAGTAATCTATTTTACCTTGATATGGAAAATGCTTCTTGTTTTGTTGCAAAATTTTATGATGAATGGTTATGGCATAGAAGGCTATGTCATGCCAACTTTGATAATCTAGTCAATATCAGTAAAATGAAGAAAGTCAGAGGTTTACCTAAACTAAAGAAACTTGACAACATCATCTGCAAACAATGTCAGCTAGGAAAGATGACAAAGTCAAGTTTCAAGAGTAAAAACTATACATCTAAAGAAGTGCTTGAGTTAGTCCATATTGACTTATGTGGTCCAATAGAAGTACAAAGCTACAAAGGAGATAAATATATAATGTTGTTTGTTGATAACTATTCTAGGATGATGACTGTTATATTCTTAAAGCAAAAATCTGATTCTTTTCAAATGTTTAAGTGGTATGTGGCTAGAGTTGAAAAGGAAACAGGAAAGAGTTTGAAATGCCCGAGATCAGACAAAGGTGGTGAATTCACATCAAATGAATTTGAGACATTTTGCAATGACAAAGGAATCAAGAGACAAACATCAGCTCCTAGAACTCCCCCACAAAATAGAATTGCTGAGAGAAAGAATAGATCTGTGATTGACTATGCTAGAACATTAATGATGGAAAAGACTATTGCTCTAAAATACTAGAGAGAAGTTGTAAGTGTAGCTGTTCATACACTGAACTGAGTACAAGTCAAGAAAGGTACAAATACAAAACCTTTTGAATAATGGTATGGTCACTCACCTAATGTAAAACATTTCAAAGTATTTGGTTGCAAATGCTTTATCCTTAAAGATGCTAGAAATGGAAAATTTGATGCAAAAAGTGATGAAGGCATATTCCTTGGTTACTCCACTAGAAGTAAAGCATATAAGTGTTTGAATACTAACACTAACAAAATTTTGGAAAGTGCAAATGTAAACTTTGATGAGCATATAGAAGTCCAAGTTAAGGAACCAAAGAGAATGAATGAATACAAAACCTTGGTGTATTCTCATGAAGAAAAGCCTATTGATGAGGATGTTGTCAATCAAATTAGGATTCAACAAAAAAATTTAGTTTCAGCCGAGTCACAACTAGTGAATGTCGAGTTACATTCAAAAGTCGAGTTGCAGAATGAAGAAAATGTACAATCTAATCCTGAAGTTAGTAAACATGAAAGGGATGAAGAATAACTTGATAACTTAGTACATAGTGACCCTGAATCTAAAAGATCAAACATGGAAACAAGGACAGAACCAAGATTGTCCAAATATGTAAAAAGACATCACCTTGTTGAACAGATAATTGGTGACAAAGATGCAAGACCAATGACAAGGAATAGACTAAGACATGAATCATGTCTGATTAGAAAAATTGAACCTAAGACAGTATATGGTGCATTACAAGATGATGACTGACATAAAGCTATGGAAGAAGAGATTGATCAAATAAAGAAGAACAAAACCTGGAGTTTGGTTCCTAGATCAATTAACAAGAATGTGATTGGCACGAAGTGGGTATTTAGAAACAAGCTAGATGAGAATGGTGAGATTACTAGAAACAAAGGTAGACTAGTATGCAAGTGTTATGCTCAAGAAGAAGGATTAGACTATGGGGAAACATTTGCCCCTATTGCTAGAATGGAAGGAGTAAGAACTTTACTTGCATATGCTGCATATAAAGGTTTTAAAGTCTATCAGATGGATGTAAAGTCTACTTTTTAAAATGGTATATTGGAAGAGGAAGTCTATATTGAACAACCAGAGGGATTTTTTGATGAGAACAACAGGGATATGATTTGTAAACTACATAAAGCACTCTATGGTCTGAAACAAGCACCTAGAGCATGGTATGAGAGACTTCACAAGTATCTAGTGCAAATAGGATTTGAAAGAATTGATGATAACAATAACATGTACATCAAATCAGAAGAAGGTAAGGATATTATTGTATCTAAAATCTTTGTGGATGACATAGTTTTTGGAGGAAAGGAAGTACTTTTTTAAAGTTTTGCTGACAAAATGAAACATGAGTTTGAGATGTCTATGTTTGGAGAGGTCAAATTTTTTGTTGGATTGCAAGTACATCAACTAAAACATGGTATATTTGTGACACAATCAAACTACATCAAAGAGATACTTAAAATGTTTGGATTGGAAGAATCCAAACTAATAAGCAAACCAATGACAATAGGACATAAGCTATCCAAAAATGATATATCAGTTGAAGTCAATCAAACAATGTATAGATCCATAATTGGAAAACTACAATATGTTGTACATAGCAGACCAGATATAGCATTAGCAGTCAAAATAGTGGCTAGATTATCTGCTAATCCCAAAGAAAATCATGTCATAGCAGTAAAAAGAATAATGAGGTATGTCAAAGGAACTGATAACTTTGGTCTATATTATAAAAAGAATGAAAATTTTGAGCTCAATGCATATATAGATGTAGATTGGGGAGGCAACATTGATGACAGGAAAAGCACAAGTGGAGGAGCACTATTTTTAGGTAAAAGGCTAGTTACTTGGTCTAGCAAGAAACAAACATGCACATCCCAGTCCACTGCAAAATCAGAATAAGTGGCAGCAGTAGTCAACTGCACAAACATTGTGTGGCTCAAAAATCTATTGAAAGGAATGAAAGAAGAGGTAACCAAACTTGTGATATTGTATTGTGATAATACAAGTGCTATAAAAATATCAAAAAATCTAGTAATGCATGCAAAAACCAAGCATATTGCAATCAAGTATCACTATGTCAGAGAATTAGTAGAAGACAAACAAGTGAAGTTGGAATACATTCACACAAAGGAACAAACTATGGATATCTTCACCAAACTATTGCCCAAGGATGCTTATGAATATCTTAGAGGCAAGTTGGGGGTAATGCCCCTAACTCAAGTAGTTTAAAGAAACAAAGAAGTTTCCCTGCATCAATAGGAACAAGTCATTGGAATATCATAAGAATGATATAGAGGATGACAGCAAGAGCAGAAACTCCAAATCAGTCACAAGCATGGTGATAGAGGGAGAAAACATGAGATGCAAAGCTTATATTTCGCATGTTAAGGATGCTATATCTTTGGCATTTATGTCAAAGAGGGAGATATATGTAGAAACTGATCAATACAAAGCAAGAGAGAGATTTTTAAGAAACCAAAGATATGGAGATATATAGTAAGGATGCATCAGTCAAGAGGGAGAAGCAAAAAGTAGTAGAAAACATATATAATTTGGTAATAACTAAGTTGATCAAATGATTAGTTTAGTTTGGAATCAATGCCAAAGAGGGAGATTGTTGGAAATGATTGAAAAGCTCATGAATGAAGAGTAATGGACATGGAAAAGAATGTTTTCAATCATTGTTTTGTCATTGATGTCAAACTTACTACTTGCAGGAATGATAATTGCTTTAGTGATCCAAATACTATCAATTGGTTGATTGACAAGGAGGAGGCAATCAATAAGATGTAACTAGAGTACCTAGAGAAAGGTTGAAGTTATATTGTTGTAATGAAGTACAAGGATCAACTAAGCCATTGATGAAATAGTGTATTGATGACATATTCTAAGACATAGAGAATGGACACACTAAAATATATCAAAGATGTAAGGTTTAGCTAAGTCATTTGTAAAGTCTAACTAAGTTCATTAAAAAGAGAGAGTTGAGCAAGCTAGTTAGTGCTGAACAGGTTCTCAGTTGAAGCCGAGCAAGTTCACCTTTAGAGTGTGCCTAGTAATCTTCAAGTGCCGAGTAATCTTCAGGTGCCAAGAAAGAAATATGTGTCAAGAAAGAATTAGGCGTCGATCAAGAAACAAGTGATGAGTGAAGATACAGGTGTCGAGCAGGATACAAGTGCCGAGTAACACAAAAGGTGTCGAACATCAGTAAACTAATAATGCTGAGTTACAGCATTATTTTGAAGATCAAAGATTCACCAGATCTAAGCCGACATGGAAGTTATCTAGAAATCTGTGAATCAAATAGAAGATAAGAGTGATGAGCAGGTGGCATAGAACACCATGTAGAATGTTTTTGAGAATACAACTGAACTCTAGATGAAGTTTCTAGATAAGAGCAAGATATGGGATAGATACATTGTATCTTACCTAATCTATTTGAAACCCTAAAATTTGAGAGGGAGAATTGAGCGAGAAAGGTAATCTAGATTTCTATTTAAGGAGTCATAAGGTCACGAAGCAATAGGAGAGGTCAAGCATGAAAGCATGAAGTGCTGAAGAAGGTGCTAAGGAGAAAAAGAGCATAGTTACTCTGTTTCAATAGATGACCATAGATATGGTTGCATTGGTATGATGAGCAATAAGACTGAAGGAGACAAAGCTTGAGATGACAAGCTGTCAGAGTTGAAGTGATTAAAGCCAAGCAAAGGATTGAACTGAAGTGTTATCTGTAATCTGCAAGATATGTTGTAAGTTGTATCAGATCAAAAGCCATTATTGTTACTCTGTAGCAATTGTAATAGTTAGTTTAAACCCTATGGACTTAGGTTGGTTTAATAGCCATGTTGTAAATCCTTTAATAGGGTGACATTCCAAATGAATGTTCCAAAGTCATTTGACCAGGCCCATTCCTAATAGTATGGTGAAATCCTCTAACAAGATCACATTTAACAATGTGTTGTAAGCCTGTAATAGGGCAGGCTTTTAATAGGGCATCACTTTAGAAGAGTGAGAATTAAGTAGCATGTTACTGGTGGTTTTTCCCAAATTGGGTTTCCACATAAATCACTATGTCATATGTTGATCTTGCATGTTTTATTTTTGCATGTTGATTTACTGTAACTTGCTAAGATAATTGATTTAAGGTTCGATGAATGAATAGTTCAATGGGCTCACTATAATTGGTGAAAAAGTATTATTAGGGCATTTAGACCTTGGATAATTGATTCACCCCACCTTCTTAGTTATTCTAAAGAATTCTAACACTGTGAATGTAGAGAAGGTAAATGAAAAGATTAAAGAGCTATGTACGACTACCAAACCCAAGGAGAAACTAGCAATATAAATACTAGTGAATTTTCTAGAATGTACTACTCTTGCAAGTCAATCTCTTCAAAGGCCAAGTATAGAAGCTATACTCCTAAAATCATCAAGGCCAAGTCCAAGCACATCTAAGGTAGATAAAGTTACATTATATGTTGATGTGAACTTAGATAAAGTGATTGAGTTTTTGAAGTTTGATTTGAAAACCATCAGTATTAAAAAAATAAGCATACTCCAGGATGCTCTTACAAGGAAGAAACAAAAAGAACTACTTGGATAGGAGCAACAATAAAAGAAAGCTTTGATAGATATCAAGAACATTTTTCTTGATGCATTGAGCCTACTAGCACTATAATAAACCTTGCCAATCATACAATAGTTAACTAGCCTTGTTGATAAGGTAAATGATGTAAACTTGGATTCAAATGTTAAGTTACTTGAATGGTTTGAAAGAGAGTTACAAAATAAGGTCAATGAAAAGATATCAAGTGCTATTGCACTATCACAAGTTGAGCTGGAAACCAAAATTGACAGTGTGAAGAAGGTACTAGAGAATATTTTCTCTTTGTACACCAAATTTTGTAGTCCCAAAATTTTTAGACAAGAAATAAGGAGCCACATTTTGAGTTTGGAGATTCATTTATAGTCATCTATTATGACGTTGCCAAAATCTCTAGCCCAGAGTGAAACATTTTAGGAAACTCTTGAAATCCCAAAGTCAATTAGCAGTGTTACATATAGTTGAATCAAACATTAAGGCTAAACTGATTAGCATCCAATCCATTATGAATCTACATATGGAGATATTACACAAGGAAATAGCCTTTGATGAAACACTCATGAAGGAAGATCAACATCTTTCTACTCATGAAAGCTTAGTCCACCTTGCTACCGAGCTGGCCATCCAAATCAAGTCATTGGAGGAAGTGTGTGATAATTGGGATGTTGGATTGAAAATAATGCTTGAGGTCCACAAATTTTTTCTAGACAAACACACTTTAAGTGTATAACCCTTTGACATAAGTGTCAAAATGGGGAAGAAATAAGAATGGGAGAAATAAGAAGTATGGGGGAGATAATATTTTTGAGGGAGATACCATTTTTGAGAAAAGAGTAGTCAATGACAAAAACAATGTACACAAATTGGTCTATACAAATCCACACAATGTAGACACCTAAATTTGATTACACCACTTTGGTAATCCTATTTAGCTATCTCTAAAAGGCATCATTAGTTAAATTCCTATTTAATTAATCCTTTGCCATCCCCTAGCTGATTAATTTAATTAATCATCTATAGTCCTAATTGATAAATCAAATAACCCATCATTTATCAATTAAATACTATTCTCCTATCTAATTCAAAATCTCAAATTTATTAAAATCACTTTAATAAATAAAACCCTCAAATCTAATAGCCGCTAAACTATCCTAAAACCCCCATTTAGCCTAATCTAACCCATCCACCCATACTAACCAAGCTTAGCCACTAACTCACCCACCCTCATAAATGACATCCACTTGCACATCTCTAACATCCCTAATCTAATCCTAACCCAAGCCTAACCAATCCCCTAATCATTTGCACAATCCTAAATGAGCTTAAGATTTTCCTAATCCAAACCAAAGTCTCCCCTCAAACTATCCCAACCACCAAGCCATGAATGCTCTTACAAAGCCATAAATTGCTCTTACAAGCCCATTCATTGCTCTTACAAGAACTTATGAGGGCCATTTAAAGCCTTAAGCCTCCTTTTTTTGACTCATCCATGCCCTTTCCTCCACCCACTCTCCTTATGACATGTGTCACTCTCTAATTGGTGCTAAAAAAGCACAATCCATGTGCTCCCCTTTGAGTGCATCCTAACCCTCCCTCACAATCTTGTCATCCTTGTATCTTAGCCCTCCATCCCTCAAGCCTCTTGCCTATAAATTGGATCCCCTCCCAAGCCATTTTAGACACAATCCACCAAGTAAAGTTATAATGTCATTTTGAGAACAAGTTTTACATCTCTATCCATTATCCACATCCAAAAATCCTAAATCCATCTCCATTGAAGCATTTTGAAGCTTGAGCATACATCCCAATCATCCTCATTGAGAGAGCCTATCCATGGCTCATATTCTCATTTGAGGACATCACTTTGTCTCATATAAAGTTTATATTGATTTTGTTAGTTAATGTTTTGATTTCTAAATAAATTAGTGTTTCTTGCTAACATATTAGCATACACACTCAACAGGAGGAATGATTTTGATTCATATACTAAAAAACACAATAAAATCAAGGGGAGTTATTGAATTTTGAGGTATGAGTGATGATTCATAAGCTTTTACAAAATTTTGAATTTTTCAAGTTTTCTCTATAAGTGGATATTATTTGAGTTATGCTTGAGAGGCTAAAGGTTATTCATGCATGACCAAGTATTTTTCCACTCATTTCAAAGGGGGGGATTTTAAATCTCATATTGGTTTTGACATATGAGTCACAATATACTTAAGTCATTTACTTAGTTCATGTTGAACAAGTAATACATGCTGAGCATAAGTTGTTAGATAGTATATATCAAGCAACATATATTTAGTATGATCTAAGTAACAAGTAAGTGTTAAGTCACTCAACTTCCAAGTAGATAGTATGTGCCGAGCTATTTAGACATCAAGTGATTAGTGGATGTTGAGTCATTTTAAGGTCGAGTTACAAAATTGAAGTTACAGTTGACATTGAGCATCAGGGACTTCAAGTGCCAAGTTACACAATTTTGACATAGTTATTTGTAATGGCACAAAATTTTATGTAAATAATTTTTTGGCCGACTTAAAGATTTTTTTAAGATCTTTGATGATAAAGATGAATCTTAATTGTGAATCCCTATGCATTACACACATCCAATCAGAAAAAGGGAATGATTAAGTGGCAATATAGGCAAAACCATACCATTGATTCATACCTAACCTTAAGTCACCTAGGTCTACTTAAGCAAGAAAAATCCTAAAATTTTAAAGTATTCTTAAGGAGAATTGAAGAGAGTTTGCATGCACAAATAGAGCATTCATGGTGATTAAGGTGTTATGACTTGAGTTACATTGGATAATTAGTTAAATGAGAATAGAGGAAAGGAATTAGAATATAATAGAGATACATTTGAGCATAAAGGACCAAGTATACATCATTATAGAGATGATCTAACATCAAGCAACAAAGTACTAACCAAAGGATCATTCCTAAGACATTTTAATAGGTGAATTAGTTAGTTCTCTTAACAGAGTTGTCCTAATAGGTTATTGTAAATCCTTTAATAGTGTGCTTGCTTCATTGTAAGTTAAATTCCTTTTACCAGGTACACTTTTAGTAGGGTGTTTAAATTGTTTAATAGGGTAAGATCTAACAATCTTGTAAGCCTTTAATAGGGCAAAACTTTCATAGGGTAAATCATGTCCAATGATCAAACATTGTAACCTTCATTGGATACACTTCCTTACTGCAATAGTGAAGATTTGTGGGTGTCATCCCCACCCTAGTTTTACCTTTTCCTTGGAGGGTTTCTAGGTAACAAAATATCTTGTGCCATACATGTATTAAATATTTCAATTTCATACTATGAATGTATATGCTTAATTTGGTATTTCAGTTTATATGCATAGATTGTGAGATGGATGTGTGTTGAATAGTTTTTGAGGTTGAAAGTTTTAAGTATTGATTCACCCTCGCTACCCCGTCCCACCCCCAAAAAATAATAATTTTACTTCCCTATTATATTTCCAACACAACCATAACAAGATATTCATACACAATAACACTAGATATGTTAACTAGGGAAACCCTTGATTAGAAGGAAAATATCGATGGGGATGGTACCCAAAAAATGATGTACTAATATAAATATTTCTTGTTAAAGGATGGAACTTATTAGGAGCCAATGAAATACATTTAGTTCATATCATTCTGTGTTAGGATACTTTAAATCTCTAGTAAGAGATTCCAACCCTGTGAGGAGTTATAGAAGGCAGATGGACTGCTAAAGGAGCACCTAGATATGCTAAAGGGTAGACCTAGGGCTTCTTTGGTGTTTTTGGCTTGTAGTGTTTCTAGAAACATCACTAGAGTAATAATAATATCAACTTGGCTCTAAGGTGAGGTTAAATAGGTTTGAAGAGTCCCACAATGTAATATTTCTCCTAATTGCTCAAAAAGTGCTCATTTGGCTCCTTAGAGTTTTTTTTGGTTTTGATGGCCAAATAGGGTAATAAAGTGTTTTAGGGTTCTTATTAGGTGTTTTGTATCCATATTATGCCTTTTAGAAATTTTGGTAGCAAGTAAAGAAAATTTGGGTAGAAAATTTACAAAATTGCAAAAAATGCTCATTTCTTGCAAAGTTGTCATTGACAACTTTTGCAACTTTTATGTAAAAAGAGAAACTTCTTCATTTGAGACCTTCAAACACTTAAAGTAGTTGGAAAGGTACATTAAAATCCTATATAAGGTCAAACTCAACATTTTCAAGAGGTTGGAAGAAGGGAGAAATGACATTGTACAAAATGTAATCAGCATTTTTCATTATTACAATAGTTTCTTGTTTTGAGTTTTTTTTCATGCTTGTACAGATTAGACATAGAGTTTTCCTAGTTGGAAGTGTTAGTGGAGGTTTTACTTCATTTCTTTTTTTAGTTTGTGTATTGTTTCAAATATTTTTGTGTGTTCAAATAAATTATCTTGTAAGTTAGCAAGTTGTTGTTCTAAACTGGGCAACCAGCATAAAATGGAGTCATTAGGGCCATTTCCCACCATATGAAATGTATGAACTCTTGGGATTTGGAACTAGACTCCTTGTAAATTATGTATAGAAATGGAGAGCCCATGGGAAGCATAGAAAGCATTTTTAGTTTGATGCCCTATGTAAGCAAACCATGCTTGGTTAGGGATCACAAATATGAAAAAGAGCATTTGGAGTGATTGAAAGGTCTGATTCTTCAATCCTAGAACACTGTGAGTAATTATATGGTGAGTTCCAACTCCAATCTAGAGGAGGAGTCTTGGTAAGGGGTTTTAGGAGGTTTAAAATTGAAACAACACCAAAATCCTCAAAACTCTCAAAGTATTCCTAAAATTGTGCTTGGGTTGTACAAACAAGTTGGGGGTTTAAGAGTTACAAAATCTTCAAGTACTCTGAAAAGGGTATCCAAAAAGGTGTTTTTTTTTTGGGCCATTGTTAAGGGATTTTTCAAAATATCTCAGTTTTAGTGCATTTGGAGGGCTAATTCTTGTAGCCTTTTACCAAGCAATTGAGTATAAATTGACCGATGGATTGCAATTTGAATAGGGTTTTACACTTTTTTTGGCATAGTATGCTGATGAGTAACCTAAGGAATGCCTACATATTCATTTCACCAAATGGAAAGGTCCAAGGAGCATTGGGGTTATTTGTGTGTTTGTGGAAGTTTGAGAAATCTTGTACTAACTTGTTGATGTACACCAGTTGAGGAAGTGAGATCTCTTTGATAGAATCCTTAGAGGTGTAGGGTGTGAAAGAAGCCCTATTTGATTAGGTGGAGGACCTAATAAGACCCTAGAGAGCTTAGGGTTTGTAAGAAAGATTGGTTGTCACATCAGAGTGGTATTAGAGAAGTTAAAGATTTGGGAACAATTGGTGGATGTTTGTAGCTACTGGAGAATCAATAGGTGAAACCAGTATGGTGAAAAATGTAGAACTATCCAATGAAGCTGATGAAAAAAAGGAGAAGAATAGAAGATTCTTGAAGAATCCCTAGCAAAGGTGAAGGTGAAACTGGATGCATTTGCTGAAATAGCTAGGGGAAAGGAAGAAGAAGAATTTGAGAAGGGTAAAGAAGTAGTAGAGGAGGATGTAGTCCCTAAAATTGAACCTATGTTGAATGAAGAGCCCTAGGAGGAAAAACTTTGGAAGGTATACCACTTTTTGGTAAAAATATGGACATAGATGCAGTCATGGACTGGATATATGGCATGAAGAACCATTGTGAATGTGAGGGGGTATTAGAGGCACACAAGGTTAAATTTTCTAAGTCAAGGCTTAGAGGATCAGCTCTATCATGGTTGAAATATGGACAAGATGAAAGAATCAGCATGGGTAAGACTCCTATAGCTGACTAGGAGGCTATGGTCACTAAAGTGAAGAGGAACTTCCTGCTTGAAGACTTTGAAATTAAAATCCACAAGAGAAGGAAAGGATTGAAGAAAAAAGACCTAGATGTGACCTATTATACTAAAGAATTACAGAGTTTATATCTAAGATCCAAGCATTAAGAAGATGATCCAATCAAAGTGGCAAGATATCTATGTGGCTTGAAGTGGAATATCCAAGAGGAGCTTAGTTTGTGGGCACCTACCACAGTTCAAAGATGCTATCAACTAGATCTGAAGGTAGAGGAAAATAAAAAAATGAAAGGAGATTCTAACTTCAAGGATAGAGGCAAGGGTAGAAATCAAAGAGGGGAAAGAGGAGGCTACTAGGATAGAGGTAGTGAGCAGAAGAATCAAGGTGAAAGCAAGTTCACGAAGCAAGCTAGTGATAACTCATCAAGAAGTGGTTACAATAGAGGGAAAGGAAACTAAGGTGGATAAAGTAGAGGGAGATGATTAGGCAGATCCAATTCATACTTTGCAAGTATGAAATGTTACAATTGTGGTCACTTGGGTCATCCAACCTACAGATGCCCAAAGAATGCTTCTTCCTCAAATCAAGACAAAAGAATGACATATGAGCAAGAGGATTGCAGAAAATAATTTGATGTAGACCATATTGAGTCTAAAAAGGGTGGGAACCTCATGTTTAGGAGATTACTGATGAAACAACCAGCTCCTAATGAACCTAAACATAGTAGGGCATTGTTTAGGATAAAATGCAAAATCCTAGGAAAAGTATACAAATTAGTGGTTGATTCCTATTCTACTAATAATGTGATATTAGAGGAGGCTATTACTAATTTGAAATTGTAGAAGATACCTCATGAAAACCCTTACAAGGTTACTTGGATCAACAATGAACAAAGCATCTTGGTGAATGAGCAAGGTTGGGTGGAATTCTCTATAGTAGGATACAAGGATGAACTGTTGTGTGATGTTTTTCCTATGGATGCTTGTCATCTTTTGGTAGGTAGGCCTTGGAAATTTGATAGGGAAGTTGTGTATGATGGTAGGGAAAATTCTATAACTTTTAACAAAGGAGGAAAGACCTTCAAAATTTAGTCCTTATTGGAAGGGGAGGAAACACAAGCAAAAGTGCCTAGTGTTCTATTTTGTAGTGGGAAAGAGTTTGTTAAAGACCTCAAGGATGAGGAATGCCAAAGTTTTGTAGTAGTGCTAAATTTTGAAGCAAAGGAGAATGTAGCCAAGGAACCCTTACTAAATATTGAATTCCAAACTTTTCTTGAAAAGTACAAGGATATAGTGAGTGATCATACTCTAGCCACTCTATCTCCTAGGAGAGTTATTAGTCATAAAATTGACTTTGCTCCAAGTGCTTCCTTGCCTAATAAAGAAGCATACAAATTGACTCCAGATAAGAACTTAGAAGTGGCAAGACATATGCAAGAATTGATGGATCAAGGTTTGATACAAAAGAGCATAAGCCTGTGTGAAGTTCCTATTGTGTTGGCATATAAAAAAGGAGGTAAATGGAGATTATGCATAGATTCAAGAGCCATCAATAGGATTAAAATTAGGTATAGGTTTCCCATACCTAGGATTGAAAACCTTATGGATTATCTTGGAGGCACTAAATACTTCACTAAGATGGATTTGAAGAGTGGTTATCACCAAATAAGGATAAAGGAGGGAGATGAATGGAAAACAAAATTTAAGACTATTAATGATCTTTATGAATGCCTTGTAATGCCATTTGGTCTTTCTAATGCTCCTAGCACATTCATGAGGTGCATTTGTAGCGGTGTATCTAGATGATATACTTATCTTCAACAAGACTAGGGAAGAACATATCAAGCATGTTGAGGTAGTTTTGAAGAGGCTTCATGAGGAGAAGCTAGTTATAAATCTTGAGAAGTGTGACTTCTTCAAGAAGGAACTTGTGTACCTAGGCTAAGTTGTGGTGTCTCAAGGCACCTTACAGATGGACAAGGAGAAGGTTGCTTCTCTACTAGATTGGCCAACACCTACTACATCTATTGAAGTAAGAAATTTCCATGCTTTGTCTCAATTCTATAGGAATTTTATTAGGAATTTCAGTGGTATTTGTGCACCTTTGTTGGATACCATAAAGGGTGGAGTCAAGTCTAAGTTTAAGTAGACTTTAGAAGCTAAAAAGTCATTTGAAATGTTGAAGAAACAAGTAGCTACTCAACCTATCCTACAATTGCCTAGTTTTGAGAAATTTTTCATCTTAGAATGTTATGCAAGTGGCTTAGTAGTAGGTGGTATTTTGAGTCAAGAAGGTCGACCAATGGATTTTTATAGTGAGAAGCTTAATGAGGCCAAGAAGAAGTATTCATCCTATGACTTAGAGATCTATGACATAGTTTAGTGTCTTAGGAAGTGGAGACATTATTTGTTGCCCAAGGAATTTGTTGTGTTTATAGATAATCAAGATCTTAACTACATCAACACTCAAGAGAAACTGAGCAACAGACACTTGAAGTGGATGGATTATTTGTAGGCCTTTACCTTCATAATCAAGCATAAGAAGGGATAGTTGAACAAAGTGGAAGATGCATAAGTAGGAGGATTATGACAATCCAATAGGTTCAGATCTAAAGTTTTGTAATAGAGAGTTTTCAAAATCTCTGCAAAGAAGATGAGGACTTTGGTGAAGCCTATAAGGTATGCATGGATTTTGAGAATCATTTTCATAGAAATTTTTTAGAATATACCTTGCAAAATGGCTTGTTATTCAAGGGTAATCAGTTGTGTGTACCAAGGGGTTCCATGAGAGAGAATCTAATACAAAAGAAGCATAATGGCAGCCTAAGTGGTCATTTTGTTATCAAAAAAACCATAGAACTAGTGCAAAGGTTCTACTACTGGCCAAAACTATCAAGGGATGTAACCAAGTATGTGGAGCAGTGCATGGTGTGCATGAAAGCCAAAGTAGGAATCATCAATGTAGTTTTATATTAGGCTTTACCAATTCCAAATAGGCCATGGGATTGTGTAAGTATGGACTTTTTCATAGGTTTACCAAAAACCAAGCAAAGGTATGATATCATTTATGTTGTTATTGCTTGATTCAGCAAAATGGGGCATTTCATTACATGTAGGAAAACTAATGATGCTACACATTACCCACTTAGTTTTCAAGGAGGTTGTATGGATTCATGGACTCCCATTAAGCATTGTATTAGATAGGGATGTTAAATTGATGAGCCATTTTTGGAAAACCTTGTGGAAAAGGCTTGGTACAAACATGTCGTTTGGTTCAGCATACCATTACCAAATTGATAGTCAAAATAAAGTGGTTAGTAGGACCTTAGGAAACCTTCTAATGTGACTAACTAAGGAATATGGTTAAATTTGGGATGTTATCATTTCATAGGCAAAGTATGCCTATAATGATAGCAAGAATAAGACCATTGGAAAGAGTCCTTTTGAGATAGTTTATGAAATGCATCCAAGGGGTGTATGTGAATTAAAATATCTTAGTGATATGGATTAGAGAAGTGGACAAGCTGAAGAATTTGTTCAAACTATGAAGGATGTTCAAGAGCAAGTAAAGAAGACCATCCAAGATAACACTAAAAAACTCAAGGCCAAAGTGGATGAAAATAGGAAAAATGTTCAGTTTGTTGTTGGTGACTATGAAATAATCCATTTGAATAGAGCAAGGCTTCAAAAATGTGTTCCTACCAAGCTACAAATGAAGAGGGTAGGGCTATTAGGATTAACCTTATACAAAAATAATAGTTACATGCAAATATAACCAATACCCCAAAATAGTAGATCGCATAAAAGCAAACACAAGACACCAAGATTTAACATGGTTCACCCAATTCCTTGGCTACATCCACCAACAACAAGTCCAATATTATTATTATCCCATGATTATAACTTGATTAAAATATGTAATCACTTATAGCTCAATACTACCACAAAAAGCTACCATATCACCATTTCATAATGAAATTACTAACCCTAAGCCTTTTTATACAAGCTTTTTCTGCTTACAAAATTAGGGCTATAGTAATAATAAAATAGCACTCAATGCCTTTTACAATATAAGGACATCTTTGGCTTTGGGCATTGCCCCTGAAAACCCATAGAGGGCTGTTTCCACTTGAATCCATCCTGTACTGTGATAGGGAGTGCACCTAGGGCATAGCCCTAGGACCTCGGAGGGGTGCTACCTCTTGACCATGTCTTGGGGGCACTATCCCTAAACCCTCATAGAAATCATATGAGGAAGAAACTATGCTGAATAAATCTCTAAGACTGATTAGGCTCCACATCACAACAATCTCCCACTTGTAGACTGATCAAACTCCACAACAATAAACCCCCATTTGGAGACTGATCATAGCACTACTAAACCTGTAGCTCCCACTGGAATATCAAATCATCCTAGACTCTGTTGTTCTTTTATTCTATTCAGTTGAGAAGTCCAACCGAAGCCAAAGAGGAATTCAACTTCTCCCTTGTCACTACTTTTGTAAACATATCCACTGGATTGTCATCTGTATGTGTCCTATCCAGCTTTAACTATCCATCATCTACAATTGGCCAAATAAAATGGTACCACAACTGTATGTGTTTTTTCTTTGAATGCAAAGCTGAATTCTTTACAAGATGAATGACACTCTGACTATCTATAAGAAATAATTATCCTTCAGAGGATGTCCCAATTCTTCTAAGAAAAATTGAAGCCATATCATCTCCTTGATTGCCTTTTTAGTGGCAACATACTCTACCTTTGTAGTGGATAAATCATTAATCTTCTATAATCTAAAAACCCAACTCACGGCTGCCCCACCAATAGTAAATACATAACCTATAGTATTCCACTTGGTATCAATATCCCTTGCCAAACCTAAGTCAACATAGCCTTGTAAATTAGTAGTAGATCCCCCAAAGTGTAAACACTTATTGAATGTTCCTCTCAAATATCTAAGAATCCATTCAAGTACATTTTAATGCTCAATTATTGGATGACTCATGTACTTGCTAACAACTCCCATTGCATGCACAATATCTAGCCTAGTACATACAATAGCATACATCAAGCTTCCTACATCTGATGCATAAGGTATCTTGGATATCTTATCCACCTCTTATTATGTCTTTGGACACATCTCCTTAGTCAACTTCAAATCAAAAAGTAAAGGTGTACTGACAGATTTAGCATTCTCCATAGAGAAATGTCGTAACACCTTCTCAATATAATCAGCCTGAGATAATATCAATTTCCTATTCTTCCTATCTCTACAAATCTTCATACCAAACATTCCCCCCCCCCCCAAATCCTTAATAACAAATGCATGTGCTAATTGGCATTTTAACCCCTTAATGTGATCCATGTTAGGCCTAGCTACAAGCATATCATCAACATATAAACATAAAATAACATAGCTATCATCATCTAATCTCTTAAAATAAACACAATGATATGAATGACACCTGTTATATCCATGTTCATGCATAAAACTGTCAAATTTTAGATACCATTGCCGAGGTGCTGGCTTTAAACCATACAAACTTTTCTTCAATTTGCACACTAAGTTCTCCTTACCTTTGACCTCAAATCCCTATGGCTAAGCCATATATATATCTTCATCAAAATCACCATGAAGGAAGGCTATTTTAATATCAAGTTGCTCCAAATGTAAATATTTAGTAGACACGATACTTAAAATAGTGCGAATAGAAATCATTTTAACAACAAGAGAGAATATCTCATCAAAATCAATGCCCTTTTTCTATGGAAATCCTTTTATAACTAACTTGGCTTTAAATCTTTTCTTACCTCCATCCTCTTCTTTCAATCTGTAAACCCACTTATTTTGTAAAGCCTTTTTACCTATATGCAACTAGCATAAATCCAAAGTCTTATTTTTTAGCAAAGTGTCCATTTCTTCTTTCATTGTAGACTTCCACTGAAGATTTGTATCCACCTGCATAGCTTCATCATAACATTTAGGTTCACTAGCATCAGTAAGTAAAATAGAATAAAAGAAAGAAAAAAATCTTTCTAGAGGTCTACTTAGCCTTGTTGACCATCTAACATTTACTAGGATGTGTGGTATTTGTTGTTGTGGTTGTTGCAGTGATGGGGACACAACCCAAGCACAGAATGGACACAATAGGAAAGGGACAATTTTATTAACTTTGTAAATAAGCTAATACATTTAGTACAGAGAAAATAGTCTTCAAAGCATGCCCTAAGGGCTTACAATAGTATAAGTTTGGAGATAATTTCTCTTTTTAGTACCTCCTCTCAAACTCCACTCCGAACTGCCTTTTACAATGCCAGAAATGTTCTTAAATAGACCCCGAAGGGTTAAGGATTAGGAATACATTCTATAAATTGCTAGTTGGCATCCACTGACCAAGTAGAAAGCTCTAGAAATTGCATTAGAAGTTGCGCAAATCTAGAAGAATCCAGAAACGGTAACCGAACTTTCGGGAGGCATAACTTTTGAACCATAGCTCTGATTGACGAACCGTTTATATTTCCAGAAAGCTCTCAAAGTTCTCTATAGCCCTATGGACTAGCTTTTCTCATCCCCCATTTTTGGCCCTTTTTGAGGTCATTTAATGCCCCTAACCTGACTTTGAAGCATTCTTAGGAGGTCTCCAAAAATCAAAAAAATTGTAATAACTTTCAAACCATGGGGCCTTTCGACCTGATTCTTTTTCTGGAATACTCTAAATTACAATTACATTCATCTAGCCAATTTAAACCCTCTAAAGCATCAAAATGATGGCTCAATTACATAATCCTATTTTTTCAGCATTTACACATATCCCAAGCTATTCAAATACTCTATCCTAGAATACTAATAGTGGAACTGTGAGAGTTGAAACCTTTATTTGACCTAAATGGGTATCCAAAAATGAAAACACATGAAATAGAAACTAAGTCTAAGTACATTTTTTTGGTTGACATAGGATTGCCCTTACACCTCTGGATGCTCCTACATCATGAACATCACGAGGAACTACTGGAACACCATCTTTTGGAGTATCGTCCAACCCTACATAATCATTTTATTTCTTCTCTTGTTGTTGCAATAGATCTTTTTACAACACTTTCTCAATGAATATGACATCCTTTCTTTATAAAAATTTACAATTTTCAAAATCCCAGAGCATATAACCAAATTCATTAATGCCATATCCAACAAATACATATTTCTTTGACTTAGCTTCCAACTTGGTTCTATTTTTAGAATCTATATGAGCAAATACTTCACAACCAAAAGTTTTGAGAAAATAATAACCCACTTTCTTACCAATCCATGGTTCCTCTAGAATACCACAACTCAAAGGAGTAGAGGGACCTCTATTAATCAAATATACAACAGTATTAATAGCCTCCACCCAGATGTTTTAGGGCAATCCTGCATGCAACCTCATGCTTCTGGCATGCTCCATTATAGTCCTATTCATGTGTTTAGCCACTCTATTTTCCTATGAAGTCCTTGGAATAGTTTTTTGTCTATGAATACCATTGCTGCAACAATAATCTTCAAATTCATGATTGCAATACTCACCACCATTATCAAATCTGAGACATTTTAAGTTCTTACCACTCTCATTTTCAACCAAGCATTTCCATTTCTTAAAACTTTTAAATACATAAAATTTTTATCTAAGGAAATAAACCCATACTTTTCTAGTTGCATTATCAATAAATATAACATAATAATGAGAGCCACAAAGGTAAGTTACCTGAGCTAGTCCCCATACATCTGTATGCATAAGCTCTAATTTCTCAGTTTTATTTTACTTCCCAGTCTTCACAAAGTTCACTCTATTTTTTTTCCAAAAATCTATATTAACACATTTCATACTTGGTAAAAGTTTCTTTGAATGAAGTACTTTCATACCTTTGTTACTCATGTACCCAAGTTTTTTGTGACATAGTGATGTATCAGAATCTACAATAGTTATTTGTTCTCCCACTCAACTCCAACAACTATTCTTGAACATTCATTTTTCTCTAAAACAATTAAAGTAGAAGGAACAATATGACTTGGACAAAGATGTAAGGTGCCTACTTTCACACCTTTAGCTACTACAAGGGAACCTTTTGAAACCTTCCAATTTTTATCATTAAAATTAACTATACAACCCTCATCACCGAGTTTCCTTGCTAAAATTAAATTCCTACTTAGCCTTGGAACATGTCTTACCTCATGTAGTAGCCAATGATTCTCATTCTACAACATAATCTTAACTTTTCTCTTTCCAACAATCTATTAGGGTTCATTATCCCCTAAATAAACAAGCCCAAAATTCCCTTGTACACAATTAATAAAATATCCTCTATGAGGTGTAGTATGAATTGAAGCATCAAAATCTAAAACCCATGAATCATCAACACTTTCTAAAGATAGAAGCAAGGCATCCTCTTTGGATTTTTAACTTACCACATTTTCCTCCTTATCTCCATCTAGTTTATCTTCTTCATTTTTCTTTCACGTCTAGCAATCTTTCTTCTTATACCCTGGTTTCCCATAGTACTAACAATAATTTTCTCCTCTTGATTGATACATCCCCCCCTTTGACTTTCCTCTTGATTTCCCATGATTTCTAGAATTATTTCCCCTTTCATTCATTTTTCCACTACTTTGTGCATTCAAAGAACTTCTTGATGTAGATCCACCTAAGGATTTCCTATGAGTTTCTTTACTCAAAATGACACCAATCACATCATCATATTTTTGGGTGTCAGATCCAAAAATAGAATTTCTCATAGCCATTACCAAGCCATTCTAGCTTTCAAGCAAAGAACACAAAATCAAGAGAGCCCTAATTTCTTCATCAAAATTGATAGCCACAGAAGATAAATGACTAGTAATAGTATTAAACTCATTTAAATGATCTACAATAGATCCACCTTTTCTCATTTTCATATTAAATAAATACTTTATGAGAAATACCTTAGTTGAAATGGAGGGCTTTTCATACAATTTTTCAAAGGTTAGCATTAACTTTTCTGTTGTCTTCACTTTCGTAATATTAAATGCCATCGATGGTGCTAGGCATAATCAAATGCTTCCAAGTGTCGTTTTATCAAAATGATCCCAGTCATCATTTGTCATAGATCACTGATTTTTGGATTTTCCTTACAACAGCTTCCATAAATCCTTCTAATAAAAATAATCCTCCATTTGTATTTTTTATAACTAAAAATTCTACCCATTAAACTTGTCAACCGTTAGCTTACCTTCATCTACCATCACTCCCACTCAACCATGAGACCTTCCTATAGAGGATTGCTAAAGAAAAGGTGACAATTTGGCTAAAAAAAATGATGACTATCTAGCTCAAATACCACATGTGAGGATTAACCACAAACAAAAATAATAGTTACAGGGAAATATAACCAATATTAGAAAATAGTAGATTGCATAAAAGAGAACACAAGACACCAAGATTTAATGTGGTTCACCCAATCCCTGGGCTATGCCCACCAACAACAAGTCCAATACTATTATTATCCAATGATTACAACCTGATTACAATCTATAATTGTTTACAACTCAATACCACCACAAAAAGATACCATATCACAATTCCATAATGAAATCCCTAGCCCTAAGCCTTTTTATACAAGCTTTTGCAACTTGCAAAATTAAGGCTAGAATAATAATAAAATAGTAGCTGACACCTTTTACAATATAAGGGCATTTTTGGCTTTAAGGGCGCTACCCCAAAAAACCCCTGCAAGGGCATTGCCCCTTGACCCCATCCTGTACTGCGATAGGGAGCACACTTAGGGTGCTACCCCAAGACCCTGTAGGGGCATTAACCCTTGACCCTATCTTGGGGGTGCTATCCCCAACCCCCCATAAAAATAATATGGGGAAAAAACTATGCCAAATAAACTGCCCAGTCTGATTAGGCTCCACATCACAATAGGGCTTTGAAAAATGTTGGCAAAGTATGGAAAAAATGCCTACAAGGTAGACTTTCCTTCAAATTTAGATATATCCCGTATTTTTAATGTGCAACACTTGGTGGCATACAAAGGTAGCTTACCTCAGATCAGTCTAGATGTTCATTTGACCTTAAACCTACTACAACACCTAATATCGGCAAGTTGGAAGAAAAAAAAGTGTTAGACTCAAGGCTGAAGAAGTCTACAAGGCACAAGGTGTATATGGAACATCTCATTCAATGGAAGGGCAAGTAGGAGGAATGATTTTGATTGAGATAAAAAAAAACACAATAAAATTAGGGGGAGTTATTGAATTTTGAGGTATGATAGATGAGTCATAAGATTTTACAAAATTTTAAATTTTTTAAGTTTTGTATGTAAGTGGATATTATCTGAGTTATGCTTGAAAGGCTAAATGTTATTCATGCATGACCAAGTATTTTGCCACTCATGTTAAATGGGGAGATTGTTAATCTAATATTGGTTTTTCAATATGAGTGGCAATATACTTAAGTTATGTACTTAGTTCATGATGAATAAGTAATAGATGTTGAGCATAAGTTATCAGATAGTATATGTTGAGTGATGAATATTTAGTATGAGTTGAGTGACTAGTAAGTGTCGAGTCACTCAAGTGTCAATTAGATAGTATGTGCTAAACTATTTAGATTTCAAGTAATTAGTGGATGCTGAGTCATTCAGAGGCCAAGTTACAACATTAAAATTATAGTTGGTGTCGAGCATTAGGGTCTTCAAGTGCTGAGTTACACAATTTTGACATAGTTGTTTGTAATAGCACAAACTTCTATGTAAATCATTTTTGGGTCAAATTAAAGATTTTATTATGATCTTTGATGATAAAGAAAAATCTTAATTGTGAATTCCTATGCATTATATGCATCCAATCAAAAAAATTGAAGGACTAAGTGGTAATATAGGTGAATCACTATCGTTGGTTCATACCTAACCATAAGTCACCTAGGTCTTCTTAAGTAAAAAAAATGATACACTTTTAAAGTATGCTTAAGGGGAATTAAAAATATTTTTCATGCACAAATAGAGCATTCATGGTGATTAAGGTGTTATGATTTGATTTACATTGCAGAATCAATTAAAGGAGATCAAAGGAAAGGAATCAAAAGAAAACATAGATACATTTGATAAAAAAGGATCAAGTATAGAATAATATAGAGGTGATTTGACATCAAGCAATAGAGTGCTAGCCAAAGGATCATTGCTAAGACATTTTAATAGGTGAATACGTTAAATCACTTAACAGAGTAGTCCTAACAGGCTATTGTAAATCCTTTAGCAGGGTGCTTACTTCATTGTAAGTTAATGTCCTTTTACTAGACAGACTTTTAGTAGAGTGTTTAAATATTTTTAACATGGTGAGATCTAACAATATTGTAAGCCTTTAATAGGGTTGACCTTTCATAGGGTAGATCATGTCTCATGATCAAACATTGTAACCTTCACTGGATACACTTTATTAATGTAGTAGTGAATATTTGTGGGTATCATCCCCACCCTAGTTTTACCTTCTCCTTGGAGGGTTTTTGGGTAACCAAATATCTTGTGTCATACATGTGTTGAATATTTAAATTTCATGCTATGAATGTATGTGCTTAATTTGGTATTTTAGTTTATATGCATAGATTGTGAGATGGATGTGTGGTGAATAGTTTTTGAGGTTGAAAGTTTTAAGTGCCTATTCACCAACCCACCCGCTCCCTCCCCCCCCCCTCCCCACCTTCTCAAAATTTACTTCCCTATTATATTTCAAACACAACCATAACAAGATACTCATACACAATAGCACCATATATGTTAACTAGGGAAAACATTGATTATAGGGAAAACCCCAGTGGGGATTGTACTCACAAAATGATGTACTAATATAAATGTTTGTTGTCAAAGGATGAACGCTATTAGGAGCCAATGAAATACATTTAGTACATACTAGTCTATTTTAGGAGACTTTGAATCTCTATTAGGATATTCCAACCCCATTAGTGGGTCAAAACAAAAACCTATGTCATCCTTTCATGAAGGAAAAGGCTAACAAAAGTACAACTGTTCACTTTCAATGATATAAAACTAGCATTACTATTTAGAATTTGAAAATGAAGTAAACTAATAAAATGTGTAGAAATTGATAAAGTTTAGGATTATTATTTTTAACAATTATTTGGATTAAGAATTGATCAATTTTCATAATTTTTATAGATAATTTTTTAGTTGCTAAAAATGCTGAAAATTAGGGGTCTAGTTTCCACCACAAAACTATATGGAAATAAACTTGTTTCCCTTTGATATCACACTAAGTTATAGATAGCATATATATCTAGAAAATTCAAAAATAAAAATTGTATTTAGACTTATATTTTCACTTTTACAATCATTCAAAGTTCAACTCACCTGAAATCGATAGTTTTTATCTCCTACTACATTTTTCAAAAAAAATCTATTCTAACTAAAATAAAAGTTATACATTCTAGAAGAGGACTCTCTCCTCTAAAACATCATATAAGTTTTAAATTTTTATGATATGATTTACTATTTTTTTCTTTCTCAAAATTAACATCTTTTCAAGTATTAAAATATGTGCTTGTAGAATTTTTTAATTATACTATACTATATCTAATTAAAACACTATAAAATCTATATGAGAGTATTCTTAACTTTGGGCTCAATAAAATGGTGTTTATAAGTTATTAAAGATGTATCATAAAAAAATGCAAGAGTTATTGAAATGTCAATTTTCTGAAATAATTATATTTCTTTAGTAATTAGATACAAATTAGTAGAAAACATTAATTTAATAGACATTTCCAATTGGAAAAATGTGGTACCATATATAACTTAGATAGAATGAATTTATCTAGATCATATCTCTTAAAAAAATTGATTTTTAGATAGAAATACTCAAATTTAAGTCAACCTAAAAGGTGACACCACTTTGTACTTTTACCCTAGGAGTTGTGCCAACTCTATTAGGAGTTGTAGAAGGTAGATAGACTAGTGCAGGAGCACCTATGTAGGATAAAGGGTATACCTAGGGATTCATTGGTGTTTTTGGATTTTAGTAATACTAGGCACATCACTAGAATAATAATAGGATCAACTTGGTTCTAAGGTGAGGTTAAACAGGTTTGAAGAGTTTTATAATGCAATATTGCTCCTAATTGCTCAGAAAGTGCTCATTTGGCTCCATAGAGCATTTTTGGGTTTTGAGGACCAAATAGGGTAATCAAGTGTTTTATGGTCCTTATTAGGTGTTTTTTTATCCATTTTAGACCTTTTGGAAATTTTTGTAGGAAGTAGAGCAATTTTGGGTAGAAAATTTGCAAAATTGAAAAAATTGTTCATTTCTTGCAAAGTTGTCATTGACAACTTTTGCAACTTTTATGCAAAAAGAGAAACTTCTTTGTGGGAGCCCTTCAACCACTTTAAGTAGTTAGAAAGGTACATTCCAAGCTTATATAAGATCAAACTCAACCTTTTTAGGAAGTTGGAAGAAGGAGAAATGACATTGTACTGATTGTAATCAACATTTTTCATTATTACAATAGTTTCTTGTTTTGAGTATTTTTTTCACACTTGTATGGATTAGAATTATGGTTTTATGAGTTGGAAGTGTTAGTGGAGTTTTTAATCCTTTTCTTTTTTTTAGTTTTTTTTTTTTTTTGTTTCAAAGAGTTTTGTGTGTTCAAATAAATTATCTTGTAAGTTAGCAGGTTGCTATTTTGAATTGGGTAGCTAGTACAAAATGGAGCCTTAGGGCCATTTCCCACCATATGAAATGTACACCCTCTTGGGATTTGGAACTAGACTCCTTTTAAATTATGTATATAAAAGGAGAGCCCACGAGAAGCATGGAAAATTTTTTTAGTGTGATTCCCTAGGCAGGCAAACCATGTTTGGTTAGGGATCACAAATCTAAAAAAGAGCATTTGGAGTGGATTGAAAAGTTTGATTCTTTGATACAAGAAACATGGTGAGTAATTATATGGTGAGAGAAAAATCCAATCTATAGGAGGAGCTTTGGTAAGGACTTTTAGGAGGTTTCAAACTTGAACAACACCAAAATCCTTGAAACCCTCAACTTAAGGCTAAAATTGTGCTTGGGCTTTACGGGCAAGTTGGGGGCTTAAGAGTTACAAAATATTCAAGTAATATAAAATGGGTATCTAGAAAGGTTTTTTTTTTGGCTATTGTTAAGTGAATTTTTCAAAATATCTCCATTTTAGTGGATCTGGAGGGCTAATTCTTATAGCCTTTTCCAAGCAACTAAGTACAAATTGACCAATGGATTACAATTCAATAGGGTTTTTTACTTTCTTTGGGTGTAGTATGTTTATGAGTAACCTAAGGAATTCCTAGCTATTCATTTAACCAAATGGGAAGGTCCAAGAAGCATTGGGGTTATTTGTGTGTTTGTGGAAGTTTGAGCAATCTTGTACTAACCTGTTGATGTGCACCAATTGAAGAAGTGGGATCTCTTTGATAGAATCCTTAGAAGAACAGGGTCTGAAAGAAGCCCTATTTTATTAGGTGGAAGACATAAGAAGACCCTAGAGAGCTTAGGTTTTGTGAGCAAGATTGGTTGTCACATCATGTACCCATTGTCCAAATAGCTTCATGGGCAAGATCACTAAACTCACTATCCAAACCAATCTTTGTATTATTCCTTGTAGAATAATAGAAATTAGTTGTACTTGTACTTCCTCATCCTTTGTCTTGTCAACTAGATTTTTGATCTCAATACCAAATCACTAACTTTACATCTAATAATCCCTTGAATTACTTACTCACATTTACAAAATACTCTGCTCTTGTTTGCATGCTACACATTTCATACCTCACACAAACAAAGAAAATATGCTTTCTTTATACCATGTCCTCAAAAAAACACCTTGAGTTAATGTTGGGGCTTTCCCAATAATTATACTAGGACCTCATTAAGATAATTAATTATATTATAATTACATAAAAATATTGGCTCACAATATTTACAACTTCTCACACATATGACTTTAGACCTTGTGCACTCGCTAATGTCATCATCATACTATCTTCTATCACTATCAAAACTCATAAATCATGATTCTATCTTTGTTAGGAGCTACAATCCATCCATCAGAAACTACTTCTTAGATACTTTACATATATCCTACTCTCTATAAGTCAAGCATATCTTTTGCATGTCTTTGGCTTACTTGATGCACACTTAACCTTGTGATTAAGACATAGTCTATAAGATATGCTTAACCACTCTTGAACTGATTGTCAATTCTCTATCCATATGACCTTGTTCTCTTTCTGCTACTCTACCAATCTTCATAGAAAGCATACTATGTTTGTTGGTAATTGATGTAGGAGCATCCTAAGTTGCATTTCTATCTTGCATATTTGCCTTGTTTCTCTATTGTTACTGAGCTCTTATTTTTTCCTAGCTCTTAGTTGGTGTCAAGCTTCTGGTTAGTGCTAAGCTCTTTGTTGTTTTTGAGATCATAGTTGGTGTCAAGTTCTTAGTTGTTGCCGAATGTTTTCTGGTGCCAAGTTCCTATTGGTGCTGAGTTTTTTATGGTTTCTAAGTTCATGTTGGTGCCAAGTTCATGTATGTGTTGAGCATTATTTAGTACTAGTATTTGTTCTAGTCCTTCTTTCACTGAGCTTTCTATGTTTGGTTCCATTTTGAGTTTACCATGCATATATAATATTATTTTTAATATTTTTTGAGAGAGGACTTGTGGTTGGGTTTGCATTTAGTGTAAGGATTTATTTAGTTGGTAATTTTGAATAGGCCAGCTTGTGGGTTTATAAGTATTTAAAGGGGTCTTGGGTAGAGTCTTAGGATGATTAAGTAAGGTTAGGAAGAGTAGGAGTAGAATGACAATGAGAAGATCATCATTGAAGGTTGAATTTTTAATTGTAATGTTGGTTGTAACCTATAAGGCCTTACAATTGGGAATGTATATGGATGATTTGATGAATCAATAAGTGTTTTCTTAAATTTCTATCTCCTTTTGTCTTTTTTCTTTGTGTTTTGTTTCCACTACATTTACTTTTGCAGGTGACTTTGGTAGTTGGGTGTACCTTTGGCCCTTGTTATCCAAAGTTCTCCCTGTGTCAAGTGGTATCAGACCTTGAGGTTTTTCCTTGTGGAGATTGGATATTTTAGAATCTTGAGTTAATTTGGTTGTGGGTTAGCATATCTGAGGATTTAACCTACAACTTTCAGAGGATTACGATCTTGCAAAAATTTGATTATAAAGATGGTTCAAGGTAGAGGAAATACTAACAATTTCATATTGGATAGAACCTAGAGAAGATCAAGATGAGGCAAGATTGTTGAGAGTATTGTTTAGGGAAAAATTGAAGCTTTTCATAGAAGTTGTTTCTAATGATGGGAAATTGGATAGCAATGTTGTCTTGGATTGGATCTCTCACATAGATAAGTTCTTTGAGTATAAAAACACTCTTAATAATAGGAAGGTGAAAATTGTAGTTACTAAGTTGAAGGGCCATGTCTCATTGTGGTGGAAGCATTTGTAAACTAATAGAAAAAGGAGAGGAAAGGAGAAGATCATGATGACTTGGCTGAAAATGGTGAACAAGTTTCTCCCTATTGATTACCAAGTTAGCTTGTTGAATAAAATGCAAAATTTGAAACAAAGAGACATGACTATGAAGGAGTATACTAAGGAATTCTGTAGATTAGATATCAAATCTAGACATGTGGATGATGATGTTGATAAAATTAAAAACCTATACATAAATGGATTAAGATCTTATTCAAAATGAGATAAGTTTTGTGAAGTTGGAGAGTGTGGAGTTTTGGAATTACAAGGGAGAAAGATAAACTTCTGAGGGGGGGGGGGGGGGGGGGGGGGGGGGGGGGGCAGGTGGGGGGCGGTGAATCATGAGTTTAAACTTCAACCCATAAAACTTTCACATTTCATACATCACATGCATTAACATACTAAAATAACATGAAAAGTAAATGCATCTAAAACATATAAGTAATCAAACACAAACACTTGACACCAGATTTGATTACCCAGAAACCCTCTAGTGAGAAGGTAAAATTGGGATGGGGATAACACCCACAAATCTTCACTATTGCAGCAATAAAGTGTAGCCAATTAAGGTTACAATGATTTGACCATGAAATATGATCTACCTTGTGAAAGGCCTTCCTTGTTAAAGGCTTACAAAGATTGTTAAGTCCCACCTTGTTAGAGGATTTCAACACCATGTTAGAAGTGTGCCTGGTTAAAGGACTTTAGGTCACTCACTTGAAGTGCCACCCTATTAAAGGATTTGGTAAAGCCTGTTAGGACTACTCTTCCTAGGAGATTTAACTAAACTCAATTGTCAAAATGTCTAAGCATAAATCTTGTGGTTGGCACTTGGTTACCTAATAATATATCACCTCTATCCAATCTTTGATTAATCCTTCATGATCTGATGTAACAATGATGTATCTTCTATCCTCTATTCTTCACTTAACTAATTCTGCAATACACTCTTATTGGTAGGTCACCTTGAATGCTTTGCAAACTATCTTGTTTGCCCCTTCAATTTGATCATTCACGCCTTCATACTGCTCTCAACTCTCTTGAAAATTTAGGGCTTTGTCCTCCTTAAGAAGACCTAGGTAGCTTAGGGTTAGGTATGAATATATGGATGAGATTCATCTATTTTTCCACTTAAACCTTCCCATTTTTTGATTAGTTGCATGTACTTGCATAGGGAATTTGTGTGTAGATTTTTCCTTATCTCTAAGGAATATATATCCTTAGGTTGGCCGTAAAATGGTCTACATGGTTGTTTGTGCCTTAACAAACAAATATGTCCAATCTGTGTTACTTCACATATGTAGTTACTGATGCTTGGCATATAATATAATTCTACTTCTAACTTGGCACCTGAACTACTTGGCATCTACTATTCACTTAGCACTTGAATCACTTGACATGGTCTATCTACTTGGCACTTGAGTGACTTGGCACATGAGTGAATTGACACTCATTGTAACTTGGCATGGCCTTATATTTACATGTTATACTCAACATGTATTACTAGTTCAACATGAACTAAGTAAATGTCTTAAGTGTATTGACACTCAATTGTCAAAACCAATTTCAGATCAGCATGGATGAAGCTTATCAATATGTCTTGAAAGTTGAGGAGATCTTGACAAAGAAACATGAACAGAGACTAAGAGGTAGAGGTGGTAGATTCTAGAGTGGTAGAGCTAGATCTTATGGAAGGTGGCAGATATGACAATTTTATGTAAGGTAAAGAAAAATTTAAATGGAAGAATGATGAAAAAGGAAAGATCAAATGGAAAGGTGATGATTTTTTTCTAGGAGGTACTAGTTCTTACTAAGGAAAAGTTAATTCTTATTCTGACGTGGTTTTCATGGTAATTGTTTTAGATGTGGTAAAGAATAGTATAGATCCTTTGTAAGTGGGAAAGGTATCAAAAATGTTTTGGTTCAAGGAGACACCAAGGGTTCACCTAGTAGACCTGAGGCTGGAGAAAATCTAATGGTGAGAAGAACCTTATGTAATATGGGAAATGATGAGTACAAAGTTTCCTAAGGAGAAGTCTTTCCATGACAAGATATAAGATGATTGGAAAGTGTTGCAAGGTGATCATTGACAGTGGAAGTTCTACAAATTTTACATCATAAGAATTGGTTATAAATTTGGAATTGTAGAGGCTGAAGCATCCTAAACTCTATCATGTTTCATGGATCAAAGATGAGAATAAGATACTAGGAAGCAAACAATGTATTGTAAAGTTAAAGATTGGACATTATTTTGATGAAGTTCTATGTGATATTATGCCTATGGATTGTTGTCATATTTTGTTGTTTAGACCTTGGAAATATGATAAATATGCTATACATGATGGTAGATTGAATCAACATACTCTTTAGGTGAATGGGAGAAAGAAATTATTGTTTTCTTTGATTGACAATCTAGATAATTATACTACATTGAAAATTTTCATGGTTAATAGAAATCAATTTGAAAAAGAAGTGAAGAAGAATCAAGTCTATTTTTCTATAATTCCTAGGAAGTTGAGTTGTACTAGTAGCACCTAAGTGGTAGAAAATAGTGGTGATTGAGTAACAACTAGTGATGATCGAGCAACATAAATTGGTAAAGGATGAGTACAAGAAGAGATTGAAAATTTATTGCATGATCATAAATACACTATTGCAAAAGATATTCCAAACGGTTTACTACTAGTAGGAAGTATAAGTCATTGTATGGATTTGATTCCTAGAGCTAATTTTCTGAATAAAGCACCATATAGATTGACACCTACACAAAAAGAAGAACTTAATAGATAAGTCCATGAGTTGTTGTTGAAAGGTTTGTGTTGGATACAATTGTTAATTGTGTATTATCTTTGATGTTACAAAAATGTCATATTAGTCATCAGACAGAGTCTACTGAGCTCACTTAGGCATCAAAGGATTTTGTAGCAAAAAGTTAGTGTTAATCGAGCTTCCAAGATTAACATAGGAAAGTTAATGTCTACTAAGCTCACTCAGGCATCAAAGAATTTTGTAGTAAAAAGTTAGTATTAACCAAGCTCCCAAGGTTAACAAAGAAAAGTTAATGCCTACCGAGCTCACTCGGTCATCAAAGGAAATGTGGTAGAAAGTTAACTTCTACCAAGCTCACAAGGACAACAAAGGAAGGTCAGTGCTAACCGAGTTCACTCCGTCTCCAAAGGATTTTTGCAGGGTTTGCAGTGTTTACCAAGCTTCACTTGGTTAACACTAGAAAACCATTCTGGAGTAGTGGTTACTGAGCTAGGTCAGCTGCCAAAGGATTTTACTATTTTAATATTAAGTTCAATTGTTTCATGCAGCCGACTGATGTAATAATTTTTTCAATTGTTGTAACTTCTATTTGAGCTAACTTGATAATCTAAAAGGTATATATTTAGATGTTCAAGTTGTGAATTGAAGTGTGTGAATATATGGATGAGGATGGAATAAGCGAATATTGAGCAAATTTTGATGAAGGATTATATATCCTGGAGGAGATGCAAAGTTGTATTCGATCAGTTAGGATCTAGTAAAGCAGAACAGAGATCTGTAATAAAAAAAGATAAGTTGCATATCATTCAGGTCACTTCATTGTTGCTTTCTAATCATTGTAAAAGTGAATCCAAAATCTCTTTACAGAGTTGGTTTAATAGCCATTTTAAAAATCCTCTAACAAGGTGACAACTCAGTTGAATTGTTCTAAAGACCTCTAACTAGGCCACTCCTAACAGGGTGATTAAATCCTCTAACAAGGTCACACCTAACAGTGTGTATTGTAATCTTTAATAGGGTTGGCTCCTAATAGGGCTCACTTCAAAAGAGTGAAAATTGGTGACTAGTTACTTGGTGGTTTTTCCCATATTGGGTTTCCATGTTAAATATAGTGTCTCTTGTGTTCATTTATTTTAACTGTTGCAAGCATAAGAATAACTATGAATGCTAGATGATTAGTAATTAGTTAATGTACTAAGTTATAGTATTCTTGCACTATTTACTGAGTATCAGTAGTAAGTAAAGACATCTAAGGAATTTTTGGAATTATTTTTGTGGTAACTGATTCACCCCTCCCCTCTCAGTTACTTCATCTATATTTCCAACAATTGGTATTAGAGCTTTTGGTGATTGCATGATAAGATTTCAAGGATCTAAGCCAAAGATCAGAATGTCTTATAAGAGGGAAATTCCAAGACTTAAAAAAGGACAACTTCTTAGCATGGCAAGGGTTGATGAGGCATCATCTAGCTTGTATTAGAGATACAGGACTAAATTACCTTGATGAGAAATATGCAGAACCAACTGGTACACTATCTGTCAATGATATTGCTAAAAAGAAGATCCACAATATTATGATGATAGCTATAGAATTTGCTCTGAGTTATGAAGAATTTGATGACATCAAGGACTGCAAATCTACTTTTGAAATGGGAGAAAAGCTAAAAGAAATCTATGGAGGAGATGATAATGTAAGAAGGGCCAAAGAAGAAATTCTAAGAGGACAATTTGATCAGATGAGGATGAGAGAGGATGAAAACATTGCAAAATATGTTGAAAGAGTCAAAGCATGTGTCAGTACAAACAAAGCATTCAGAGGAGATATCAAGGAGGAGACATTAATAGGTAATGTTCTTAGAACTCTACTTCCCATTTATGCAATCAAAATTTCTGCAATTCAAGAAAGAAGATGTGAAGCAAATCACAAGATAAATCTAGAGGCCATAGTTGGAAGATTAACTGCATTTGAACTAGACAACTTTGACAACTATGTTTCAGCTTCCAAGAACATTGAATCAGCATTTGAAGCCAAGCTTTCAATCAAGGATAAAAGAAAAAAAAAAAAGGAATCTCAGTCAGGAAGTGAAGATGAATCAGACCAAAGTTCAGACAATGATCTTGAGGTGATTGAAGCTCTACTAGCAAGGAAATATTATAGAGGCAGAGAAAAATATAAAGGTAAAGTTCTTCTAATCTATTTTTCATGTGAAGAAGTTGGTCATATTTCTACTAGGTGACCAAACAAGTAGAAAAAATATGAGAAGAAAGGCTACAAGTACAATTGCATGAAAGACTTCAAATCATTCAAGGATAAAGGTAAGAAAACATATTTTATGGCTAAAGATTCTAATGATGAAGAAGAAGATGAAATTGTCTACATTGCTGTGAAAGATGAGTTTGATAATGATGAGGAAATGGCACTCATTTCTCATATGAGAAAAAATGATACATGGATCATAGATAGTGGGTTTTCTCATCACATGACTGGTGATAAAACTAAGTTTGAATACTTTGAAGACTATGATGGTGGGAGTGTAAGATTTGGTAACAATGAACCTTGTTGTATAAAAGGAAGAGGAAGAATATCTCTAACCAAAGAACTTATATGTGATAATTCCTATTGGGTAGAAGGACTAAAGAATAATTTTTTGAGTGTGGCACAACTACTCAATAATGGATTCAAAGTAGAATTCATGCATGGAAAAGTAAGATTGTTGGATGGCAAAGGAAAACTGATTGGATCAGGCACTCAAACAAAAGGTAACTTATTTTATTTTGAACTTGATGAATGTTCATGTTTTATTTCTCAAGCTAAAGAAAGTTGGTTATGGCATAAAAGATTGTGTCATGTCAATTTTGATAACTTGGTGAAGATAAGAAAATTCAAGAAAGTAAGAGGCATTCCTAACATAAAGAAACTTGAGGTCGATCTATGCAAGAATTGTCAGATTGGTAAAATGGGAAAGACTAGTTTTAAAAGTAAAAACTATTAGTCTAAAGATACATTAGAAATTGTGCATACTGATTTATGTGGAGCCAGTGCAATTGAAAGCTATACTAGAGAAAATTTCTTCATTCTTTTTGTTGATGATTACTCAAGAATGATGACTATCATGTATCTAAGGAACAAATCAGAAGCATTTGAGAAATTCAAATGGTATTTGGCCAGAGTAGAAAAGGAAATAGGGAAAAGATTGAAATTTTTGAGGTCAGACAGAGGTACAGAATTCATTTCACACGAGTTCAATAACTTTTGCATTGAAAGAGGAATCAAAAGATAGGTATCAACCCCTGGAACTCCTGAGCAAAATGGAATAGCTGAAAGGAGGAATAGATCTATCATGGATTGTGCAAGAACCTTAATGATTGAAAAGAGCATTGCTATCAAATACTGGAAGGAAGCTATCATCACTGCAGTTCATACCTTGAACCGAGTACAGCTAAAAAAGGACTCATTCAAAACTCCCTATGAGCTATGGTATGGCTACAAACCTAATGTAAGTTATCTAAAAGTATTTGGAAGTAAATGTTACATTTTGAAAGAATCTAGAAAAAGAAAATTTGATGTGAAAAGTGATGAAAGAATATTTTTGGGATACTCCTGCAAAAGTAAAGCATATAGATATTTGAACTTGTCTACTAACAAAGTCATAGAAAGTGTACATGTGAAATTTGATGAGTTTGCAGAAAGGACTAAAGAAGAAAGCAAAAGGGGACCAAAAGATTATAGAAGGTTTGTTTTCATTGAATCTGATACAGTACTAGTCAATTAGGAATCTTTTACTCCTGATTCATCATTAACAAGGTTACAGGAAGTTCAAACCGAGCTACAACAACTCGAGTTACATTTAGATGCTATCAAGTAAGTGTCTACCCAGTGTAAAGGACCCGAGCCAATATCTACCAAGCTAGAATAGCCATAACTTGAAATTGAAGTGCAAGAGGATAACAATGAAATTCTTTCAGAAGGAAAGGAACCATGACAAGAAGTAAGTTGAAAGGTACTTGTTTACTTGCTGATTTTGAACCTAGAAATATCAATGATGCATTGGTAAATGATAGTTTGATTGAGGCTATGAATGAAGAGATAGAACAAATAGAGAAAAACAAGACATGGACTCTTGTACCTAGGCTTAAAGATAAAAATGTGATTGAAACTAAGTGGGTATTCAAAAACAAGTTGGATGAAGATGGTAAGGTATCAAGAAATAAAGCTAGACTAGTACGCAAAGGATATGCTCAAGAAAAAGGAATAGACTATGGAGAAACTTTTGCTCCTATTGCAAGATTGGAAGGAGTCAGAATGTTACTAGCATATGCTGCTCACAAAGGATTCAAAGTTTATTAGATGGATGTCAAGTCAACATTCCTCAATGGTATACTAGATGAAGGGGTTTATATTGAAAAACTTAAAGGTTTTGTTGATCCAGATAAGAAGAACATGGTCCGTTAAATTACATAAGGCATTGTATAGTCTGAAACAAGCCCCTAGAGCATGGTATGAAAGATTACATAACTATCTTATTTAGATTAGTTTTCAAAGAACTAATGATAAGAGTAGCTTGTATATAAAGGAAGGACTAGATAATAAGATTGTCTTGGCAAAAATATGTGTAGATGATACTATTTTCATAGGGAATGATGATCTTTGCAAAGAATTTTTAGAACAAATGAAAAAGGAATTTGAAATGTCTATGTTTGGTGAAATCAAATTCTTTGTTGGTCTTCAAATTCAGCAGAATAAAAATGATATCTACATCACTCAATCAAAATACATCAAGGAGATATTGAATAAGTTTGGTATGGAAGATTGTAAATTAGTTGGGACTCCTATGTGTACTGGATTAAAACTTACCAAGGAAGATGAATCAAAAGAAATATATCAAACATTGTATAGATCTATGATTGGGAAGTTACCGTATGTGGTTCATACTAGGCCAGATATTGCCCTTGTAGTTGGTATTGTAGCAAGTTTTTTAGTAAAACCAAGAGAAAATCACATGATGGTAATCAAAAGAATAATGAGATATTTGAAAAGAACTGAAGATTATGGTTTATGGTACAAATTTGGAGCTAATCTTGATTTGAAAGTGTTTACTGATGCTGATTGGGCAGGAAACCTTGATGACAGAAAAAGTACAAGTGGAGGAGCATTCTTTCTTGGAAAGAGTTTAGTTTTTTGGACAAGCAAAAAGAAAAATTGTACATCCCAATCTATAGTAGAGGCAGAGTATGTTGCTGCAGTAGTAAACTATTCTAATATTGTTTGGTTTAAACAGTTTTTGGAAGGCATGAAGGTGGAAATCAAAAAACTAGTTGTTATGTTCTATGATAATACAGGTACAATCAACATATCTAAAAATCTAGTGATGCATTCCAAAACCAAGCACATTGCAATAAAATATCACTTTGTCAGAGAATTGGTGCAGGATAAGGAGATCAAATTGGAATATGTCCATACAAAGGAAAAAATTGTTGACATATTCACAAAGCCATTACCTAAGGATGCATTCTTGTATCTAAGAAGTAAGTTAAGGGTCACTCCCCTATCTGAAGTTCACTAAAATGAAGTTTTAGTGATACATCAACACATACCAAGTTGAAGATCTATCAGTTGATGTAATATAATTAGGAAATATTGCATATGAAATAGTACTAAAGGTACATTAAAATTCATTTGAGTTGTGTTGTCTTTGGCATGTATTGTCAAAGAGGGAGAGTTTTACTGTCATATCTTTCTGAAATTTGTTTGAGAGGAAGAGTTTGCTATGTAATTCTATCATATCTTTTTGAAATTTGTTTAAGAGGAAGAGTTAACTATGTAATTCCTTCATAGAGGGAGATTATTGAAAGAGGGAGAGTTTTCTATCTAATAGAAAGTTTTTCTGATGAAGCAAACAACTTGTTAGACTTGTTTTCAAATTTCATTCTGCTATGACATGTTGTGTTGCCATCAATGCCAAAGAGAGATATTGTTGGATACAATTGTTAATTTTGTATTGTCTTTGATGTTAAACAAATGTCATATCAGTCATCAGACAGGGTCTACCGAGCTCACTTGGGCGTGAATTTTTTTTTATAGCAAAAAGTTAGTGTTAACTGAGCTCCCAAGGTTAACAAAGGAAAGTTAATGTCTACCAAGCTCACTCAAGCATCAAAGGATTTTGTAATAGAAAGTTAGTGTTAATCAAGCTCCCAAGGTTAATGAAGAAAAGTTAATGTCTACCAAGCTCACTCGGTCATCAAAGGAAATGTGGTTAAAGTTAGCTTCTACCGAGCTCACAAGGATAGCAAAGGAAGGTTAGTGCTAACCGAGTTCACTTCGTCTCCAAAGGATTTTTGTAGGTTTTGCATTGTTTATCGAGCTTCACTTGGTTAACACTAGAAAACCATTCTGGAGTAGTGGTTACTAAGCTAGGTTGGCCAGCGAAGGATTTTACTGTTTTGATATTAAGTTCAATTGTTTCATGTAGCTAACTGATGTAATGATTTTTTCAGTTGTTGTAACTTATATTTGAGCCAACTTGATAATTTGAAAGGTATATATTTAGATGTTCAAGTTGTGAATTGAAGTGTGTGAATATATGGATGAGGATGGAATAAACGAATATTGAGTGAATTCTAATGAAGGATTAGATATCCTAGAGGAGATGCAAAGTTGTATTCGATCAGTTAAGATCCAGTAAAGCAGAACAGAGATCTGCAATCAGAAAAATATAAGTTGCATATCATTCAGGTCATTTCATTATTACTTTCTAATCATTGTAAATGTAATGCCTTGCCAAGGGATCCAAAGAATTAACCTAGAATTTCACTAAGTTTAGTAGCATTTTTTTTAATAAAAAATATAAAAGTAAATACCACATATAACTTATGCACAATAATGGAAGCAATAGCAATGTCCATCTAAAAGTAAACATAAGATACATAATAGATTACATTCTTTAAGATCCCTTAACGTTGAATTACATCAAAGTCAACTAACATTATTGAATCCATTTAGTACAACAACCACATGAAATAATAGTGATAAGTCCAATACTCATACATTACATTTCAATTTCTCAATCATCCACTGTACATGTCACAAGGTATGAAAAGCTCAAAAAAATATACATATGTAGAATAAGGTACATCATCCTATTCTAATCCATGATACATCAAAGTAAAGATAATCACATGATACACATGATACATCATCATATAAGACATATACATCCATCATAAATATCAAACATAATAAACTAAGTTCACGGTTCCTCCCAACTGTTAATAGCATCATTAGACCATTGTGGGCCCTAGCCATCCCTCCGTGCGTAACATTCCAAATCACTGAAGAGATCATCGATATTAACATAGTAGGAATGTAACTCTTAACATATACTATATCATATGAAGAAAGTAATCCAACATGCAAATATAAGCATAAGATAACATCATCTAGCATATGCTAATCATCAATGAAAGGATACATATCCACCATCATGAAGGACGTATCAACCACAATGTCTCAATGAATCTCAAATGATAAGAGTGGAAAATACACTACCACCTGGCTGCATGGTACCTAAGTGGTCCACTCCCACCGTGCTGAGGAGATAATCTCAAGTCCCAAATAGGCTATCTAGAACACATAGCATAAATCTCTACAAGTCCAGAAATTCTAAAAGTATACTAACTCAAAGGTTCCAGACACAAAATCTAACATCTAATCCCAAAGGCACACAATGACATGTAGGAACCTACTATGTAAGCAAGAAAGTGTCATCGCATTTATCACGTACAAGTTACCCTGGTAGTTAGCTAAACTCCATGGGTCCATTTTTGATCTCATGCGGCCACTAGTATCCTCTCATACTGACAAGGCATACTACGAAATGCAAGGTTGCAACCATGCATTCTCACTACTCCCATCCTAGCCTATACAAGCACTCAAGGCATGGGTGAGAACCAAAACACTTATCTTTTTAGGTTCATTCAGTTAGTATTAGGTGTGAATCTTATCACTTATTAATCCAACTCACAATGAGTTACCCTAGTAGCCTCTTAGGGCCCTAGCCCCCATTGCAAGACACTTCCCGACACTACATGCAGATATCCTACCATAAGCTCATGGAATCATAAATTTCAAAATCACAAAGATAATCCATAATAAAATCATCAAATATGCATAAAAACATCAAATCTCTATGAGAAAACATCCATAGAAAATCATGAACACTACAGCTCTCTATTGGCAACTGAAGTATCTCTGATAATCAAAGTATCAAATGGTTCTCAATAACCAAAATATATCTCAATCATACTGATCGAAGGCTCCAAAAATGGTTGAGTCAAACATGTCACAACATGACATCATCAAGAATAAATCCATATTATAGTCCCATCATGGCGACTAGAAAATAACCAAGGATAATTGATCGATAATAGAAAATGGTTAAGTCAAGTATCTCATACATAAGAATCTCAACTATAACAATTAGTAATTACAAACAATACATAGAGCATTCCATCACATAACCATGGTTGGGTTTATAAAGATCGAGATTAAAACATCATCATGACATCACAATCACATAACTCCCAAGCCTCTGGTAGACGTCCTATAATTGGTCAACACTAGTCAACCCAAAACCCAAAACAATAGCATAAAGAATACACAATGCAACCACATGTTTTGGTTTTGCTAAGTTTGCAAACTTGAATTTAAATGCAAAAGTCTCGGTTTACGTTTTCCAATTTAAATATCAAGTGGAGAAATTTCACGTTTAACCTAACCCATGTTTTTTTATTGGTAGATAAAAGTTTCTCCCCAAAAACCATTAGACTTAATTTTCTAAATGTTCTAAATGTCTTTTATATACATGTTTTGATAATATTTTAAATTCTTTTCATATTCATCTTTCCAAATTAAAAGATTATATTAAACCTATATGGCTGAACATAATAAAATAACTTGTTATTACAAAATTACTCTTTAAATTCCAAACATCTATTAATATATCAATTATTTATTATTAATAATGTATATACATACATATACTTATATATATTTATACATACATATATATATATACATATATATATATATACATATATATATATATACATATATATATATATACATATATATATATATAATTATAATTATTAACTTATAAATGAATTATATAAAAATCAAATTAATAAACATTTGACAACACACGACGATTTTATAATTGCCGACACACACACACACACACACACACACACACACACACACATATGACCTTTGGATCGTAGGGTACACTACAGACCGTAGGTACTCTACGATACCGCAGTCTGCTTTAGCAAAACCGTCGGCAGGAGTGGAAAGGCATGTCCCCCCGCCCATTCAAATTTATAATTATATTGCATTTTTTAAAAATGCATCCCTCCAATCGCGATGCATCATTCGCTCGCTGTGAATTATGTGTCATTCAACTTTTTAATGAAATATATATATATATATATATATATATATATATATATATATATATATATATATAGATATATATATATGTATATGTATGTATGTGTATGTATATATATATATATATACATATGTATATATATATATATATATACATATGTATATATATATATATATATACATATGTATATATATATATATATATACATATATATATATATGTATATATATATATATATATACACATACATATGTATGTATATATATATATATACACATACATATGTATGTATATATATATATGTGTGTGTGTGTGTGTGTGTGTGTGTGTGTGTGTGTACAGAGTTAAATCAAATATCACAACATATAGACATATATATACATATATAATTGTATATATATATATATTCAAATTTGGAAATACAAATATATATAAATTTCAGTTCTCAAAATTTTTCCTATAAGTCTTGATCTCAAACTTCTTCCAATAATTAATCTAATGGGTTTAACTATGAATCTAAACCCTAGCCCCGTGTTCTTTTCAGATCTATGCATATAAAATTCTCAAATGAATTAAACTACCCATATTGAGAATGCATACAATAAAAATAGGAAATTCCTCAAAAGACATATGGAAGACATGAAGAAGACAGGGAATGCAAGATGCGAAAATAGCATAAGTAAAATCACAAGAATCTACTCGGATTTTGATGCTAATTCGCTCTTCCTCAGAAAACCCACAGAGCAAGCTCCCTTCTTCAGAGTTCTCAAATCCTCCAATGCTCTAATTGCACTCCAAACGCTATGTCTAAGCTTCTAGGAATGCCCGAATTAAAGAGCTCTCAGGGAACATCTAGAATGCCTCTAGAAACAGCTAAAAGGTGTCACCAACTAAGCATGGGTCTTTTCCAACCTTCTAATTGAGCCATAGGGTTGTAGACACCATGTGCTTAATTGATGCACTAACCTCCATGTTGTTGACATGAGAGAAATAGAAAAGTGCATTAACTCTCATACAAGCTTATAACACCAATTCCCTTTTATATAACTTCTATTTAAATATTTATAACTTTCATTTTAATTTTTATAACTTTTATTATTATTATTTATTTATTAATTTATTATTATTTATAATTATTATTAATTTTAATTTCTAATTTTCTTTTATTTAATCCTTTTTCCTCAATTAATTCTCATTTACTTAATTATAATCAAAATATCAAAGATCATGATATTTTATATTAATTTTCTCAAATAATTAATTTATTAATTAAATCTATTTATTAAGACTTAATTAATAGAAAATTCACCATAGACCTCCAAAATAAAACATGAAAACCCATCATAGAGAAAATTCACACAAAATCAATCTAAAGGGTTAAAAATCATGAATTATGTCATCTGACACATTCGGTGGGTAAAATATCCAGATACTTTTCCTACCTCACTAGGACAATTGGCTTAAGGGTTTGGGATTTGGATTTGAGAATTTATCTCCCTTCTCTTATTATTGAGATAGTATAATAGGGTATGCTCATCTTGGAAAATTTAGGGAAGTTGGTACCCAGTACCTGCAACCTGCAGAAAAACCATGCATGTGCATACAATATATATAATGCTAAGCTAAATAGACAATGGCAAGAAGTGGTGCATCATGTAGATCTCGACTAAGCAGGTGACTATGACTCCCTTCCTTAACCATATCAGAAACACCATACAATAAGAAAATACACACATCATACACATGCAAGTATGGGGTAAGTATCCATAATAAAACACATGAGATAATAAACCATCTAACTAATCATCAACAATAACTGAAAGCAATGTAATGATCATCATGTATGCATGAAATGTAAAGTCTGAATGATCTCATCATATACCAATTGAATCCATAACATAATGTCTGATAGTGTCAAAACAATATCACTAATCTATCAACCTTAAAACTAGTCTATCATAGAATGATAATAACAACAACAATGTCCAGAAAAGATGTGAACGAGGGCAGGCACTATAGTAATAGTGAATCTAGAATCTCTTTATAGAGTTGTTTTAACAACCATTTTGTAAATCCTCTAACAAGGTGACAGTTCAGTTGAATTGTTCTAAAGACCTCTAACCAGGCCACTCCTAACAGGGTGATTAAATCCTCTAACAAGGTCACACCTAACAGTGTGTATTGTAACTTTTAATAGGGTTGGCTCCTAACAGGGCTCACTTCAGAAGAGTGAAAATTGTTGACTAGTTACTTGGTGGTTTTTCCCATATTGAGTTTCCATGTTAAATCTGGTGTCTCTTTTGTTCATTTATTTTAACCATTGCAAGCATCATAATATCTATGAATGCTAGATGATCAGTAATTAGTTAATCTACCGAGTTACAGTATTCTTGCACTATTTACCAAGTATCAACAGTAAGTAAAGCCATCTAAGGGATTTTTGGAATTGTTTTTGTGGTAACTGATTCACCCCTCCCCTCTCAGTTACTTCATCTATATTTTCAACAGTTTGATCAAAGAAAGTTTGAGTCCATGTGTTGTACCTATTGTAATAGTACCTAAGAAGACTGGAGAATGGAGAATATGTACTGATTCTATAGCTATTAACAAGATCATAGTGAAATATAGGCTTTATATGTCAAGGATGGATGACATAATGGATTGTTTGAGTAGATAAAAGTATTTTACCAAGATTGATTTGAAGAGTGGCTATCATCATATCAGAATCAAAGAAGGTGATGAATGGAAGAAAGATTTCAAGAAAAAAGATTGTTTGTATGAATGGTTGGGAATTCCTTTTGGTTTGACTAATGAACCTAGTACTTTCATGAGGTTTATGAATGAAGCTATCAAAAGATTTTTGGGTAATTTTGTGATTGTTTATTTGGATGATATTTTGATATTTAGTAAGACTAAGGAGAAATATCTTGAGCATGCTAGACAAGTATAATAGAGATTCAAGGAGGAAAAGTTGATGATTAACTTGATAAAGTGTTCTAATCTGCAAGAGGAGATTGTGTATTTGAGATTTGTGATTTTAGCTGATGGTTTGAGAATGGACCCTGAGAAGGTTAAAGCAATTTGAGAATGGCCTACACTTAAGAATGTGGGTGAGGTAAGATGATTTCATGGTTTGGTTAATTTTTATAGGAAGTTTATAAAGTATTTCAGTTATGTTTGTAATGTTATGACTAAGAAAATGAGAGGAGACAAAAAATATTTCAAGTGGACACATGGAGCTGATAATAGTTTTGAGACTTTGGAACAAAAGATTATTGAGTTACATGTATTGGCTTTTCTAGATTTTCATAAAGTATTTCAAGTTGAATGTGATGTAAGTGGTAGTGAAATAGGAGTTGTATTGAGTCAAGAAGTTAAACATGTTGCTTTCTTTAGTGAGAAATTGAATGATTTTAGAAGGAAGTATTTCGTGTATGATCAAGAGTTTTATGCAATTATTCAAGCTTTGAAGAAGCTGAGACATTATTTGATTCCTAAGGATTTTGTGTTGTATACTGATCATAAAGATTTTATAGTACTTGGGAAGTCAACATAAGTTGAATCAAAGACATATGAAGTGGGTTGATTACTTGTAAAGTTTCATAGTTTTGATTAAGCATAAGAGTGGAGTCACTAATCAAGTTGTTGATGCGTTGAGCAGAAGATGTTCTTTGTTGACCAAGATGAAGGTTCAAGTTCTTGGCTTTTATGAAATGAAGGAGTTGTATGATATTGATCCTAATTTTTGTGAGATGTGGAGAGAGTGAAGAACACCAAATCTATCTAATCACATGGGTGATTATGATGATTATTTCATTCAAGAAGATATGTTCTTCAAAGGAATTCAATTATGTATACCTAGAAGTGATATAAGAGTTAATTCAATTAAGGAAAACCATAATGGTGGATTGGCTAGACATTTTGGAATTAATAAGACATTAAGATTGTTGAAGGATAAGTATTATTGGCCACAAATGTATAAGGATGTTTAGAAATTTGTAAAAAATTGTAGATTTTGTCAAGTTGCAAAGGGAGTAAGTTAGAATACTAGTTTGTATACACCTATTTTTGTTCTTAAGAAACCTTGGAGTGACACCAATATGCATTTTTTTCTTAGATTACCTAAAACAACAAAGAGGTTTGATTCTATATTTGTTGTTGTGGATAGATTTTGGAAGATGGCTCACTTCATACCTTGTAAGAAGACACTAGATGCTAAGAATATGGCTGAGGTTTTCTTCAAAGAGATTGTTAGATTGCATGGATTACCAAGAAGTATTATTTTTGACATAGACAATAAGTTTGTGGGTTACTTATGGAAGACTTTGTGGAAGAAGATGGGTATTGAGTTGAAGTTTAGTTCTACATTCCATCCATAGAAAGATGTATAGATATAGGTTGTGAATAGAAGCTTGGGTAATTTTATAAGATGGTTAGTTGGAGATAAATCACATAATTGGGATTTTGTGTTGACACAAGATAAGTTTCCATATAATAATTCTATGAATAGGAGTATAGGAAAAACACCTTTTCAGATTGTTACTAGAATGTAGCCTAGACAAATATCTAAATTTTGGGATGTAGCTAATGAAGAAAAGAGAAGTGGTGTAGGGGTAGAATTTTTTGATTTAATGGATTTCTTGCATAAGTCAGTGAAGTTGAGATTGGAAAAAAATTAATCAAAACTGTAAGAAGCATGCTAATAAGTCTAGAAGACATCATGTTTTTGATGTTGGTGATGAAGTGATCGTTCATTTGAAGAAAGGTAGATTAGTGGAACATATAGTAAGCTAAAGATGAAGAAGTTTGGACCTTGTAAGATCTTGATGAGGTTTGAAAGTTTTAATGCATATGAAGTTGAGTCACCTGATGACATGAATGTATCTCCTATATTCAATATTGCTAATTGGTATAAGTATCATGAGTCAGATGATGGAGTTTCTATATCAGATGATTATCCTAAGAAGTATATTGAAGAGGTTGAATGGATATTGAATCAGAGAGTTAGTAAAAGAAAAAGAGAAAAGGATTACTATAAGAATTTGGTGAAGTGGATGAACAGACCAGTTGAAGATGTTACATGAATTTCTCAATCAAAGTTGGATTCACCTCAGGTTGTGACACTTACATGATTCAGGACAATCATTTCTTCTTAACCCTAGTTGTCTAATGTAGGAGCATCCTAGGTTGTGTTGCTATCTTGTATGTTTTCCTTGTTTCTCTATTATTTTTGAGCTCTCATTGTTGTAAAGCTCTTAGTTTTTTCCAAGCTCCTGGTTGGTGTCAAGCTCTTTTTTGTTGCCAAGCTTGTAGTTGGTGACGAGTTCTTAGTTGGTGGTAAGTTCTTGTTAGTGTCGAGTTCTTGTTGGTGTTTAGTTTGTGTACGTTTTAAGTGTTTTCAAGTACTAGTATTTGTTTTGGTCCTTCTTTGGCCAAGATTTTTGTGTTTGGTTGTAGTTTGGGCCGACTTTGCATATTTATTTTTGTATTTAATATTTTTTGAGAACTAACTTGTGATTGGATTTGCATTTAATGTAAGGGTTTATTTAGTTGGTAATTTTTAATAGGCCAACTTGTGCCCATGAAAGTATGCAAAGGGGTCTTGGGTAGAGTATTAGAATGAATAAGTAAGGCTAGAAATAGCAGGAGCAGAATGTGAATACAAAGATCATCATTGAAGATTGAAGTTTGAATTATAATGTTGGTCATAACCTAGAAGGCCTTACAATTGGGCATGTATATGGATGATTTGATGAATCAATAAGTGATTTTCTCTTCTATCTCCTTTGATTTTTGTTCTTTGTTTTTTTGTTTCCAATGTGTTTACTCTTGTAGTTGACTTTGGTAGCTGGGTGTGCCTTTGGCCCTAGTTATCCAAGGTTCTCTCTAAATCAATAACAATTATTCAATTGTATATTGTCATTGATGTTACAAAAATGTTATACTCTAACTAAGCATTACTAATTGTAACCAAGATTAGAAGGCTCTTGTATCAACCAAGTAGAAGACAAGTTCAATGACCTAGTTGAAGTTGAGCTAGGTCAGTCAACAAAGAAGTTCAGTGTAAACTGAGTTAGGTTGGTTACCAAGGAACTCAGTATATCTGCATAAGACACATATCTACACCTAGTACAACTCAGTAGAATGGCATAGCAGAAAGAATGAATAGATTTATCATGGATTGTGCAGAAACATTGATGATAGAGAAAAATGTTGTAGCCAAATACTGGAAGGAAGCAATCAACATAACAGTTCATACCATGAATCAAGTTCAACTAAATAAATGTAAAGATTAGACAACTTATGAATAATGGTATGGCTATAAACCTAATGCCTATTACTTCAAAGTATTTGGAAGAAAATTTTATATCCCAAAAGAGTCAAGGAAAGGAAAGTTTGATGTGAAAAGTGATGAAGGTATTTTTCTAGGATATTCCAATAAGAGAAAATCATACAAATGTTTGAATCTTGCTACTCACAAGGTTATATAATGTGCACATGTAAAAATTGATAAGTTGCTAGAAAATAGTGAAGAAAAAAGAAACAAAGAACCTGTAGATTACATAAACTTTGTCTACTTTGAACATGATACATTACCCTACATTTATCAAATTACACCACCAAAGTCACCCAACTCTAGAGTGTCATTCGAGTTGCACCTAGTACAACCCGAGTTGGAAATAGTTCAAATTGAGTATTAGAAAAAGGAACCTGAGTCATAGTCTATGGAAACCAAGTATTAGAAAATAGAAACAAACCATAATTTTGAAATTCATAGAACCTTTGAGCATGGTGAACCAAGTGAATCCAGTCCCGAATCTTGAACTAAGATACCTTTACTTGCTAGATATGATACAAAGCATCATGCACCTGAGAAAATAATTGGAGATCAAACAGACTACACAATGACAAGGAACAAACTAAAAGATACATGTTTTCTTACTGAATTTGAACCTAGAACTATTAATGATGCATTGAAAATAAAATATGGATAGAGAAAAAGAATGAAGAGATTGAAAAAATTGAAACAAAAAATACTTGGACTATTATTATGAGACCCAAGGATAAAAATGTAGTTAGTAAAAAGTAGGTATACCAAAATAAATTGAATGAAAATGGAGAAGCCTCAAGGAATAAGGAAATGCTACTATGCAAAGGATACACTCAAGAAGAAGGTATAGGCTATGGAGAAACATTTGATCCTATTGCTAGACTTGAAGGTGTAAGGACACTACTTGCATATGCTACATTTAATGGATTCAAAGTGTTTCAAGTGGATGTAAAATTAGCTTTCTTGAATGTAATTCTAGAAGAAGAATTCTACATTGATCAAATTAAAGGTTTCATTGGTCCAAACAAAAGAAACATGGCATGTACATTATGCAAAGCTTTATATGGTTTGAAGCAATCTCCTAGAGCATGGTATGAGAGAATTCATGGATATATGGTAAATATTAGGTTTGAGAGAACCAATGATAACATAAGTTTTTCTATTAAAAAGGTACCACAAAATGAGATTTTGTTAGCAAAAATATTTGTAGACGATATCCTATTTATAGGTCATGATGACTTATCCAATTCATTGTCTAAAGAATTGAGGAAAGAGTTTTAAATTTCAATGTTTGAAGAAATAAAATTCTTTTTTGGTTTACAAGTTCATCAAATGAAGGATGACATTTTCTTTAGTTAGTCAAAATATATCAAGGAGATATTGAAGACCTTTGGAATAGAAAATTCCAAACTAGTTGGAACACCTATATCCACTAGACACAAGTTATCCAAGGATGATGATTCAAAAGAGGTAAATTAGACTACCTATAGATCTATGATTGGAAAATTTTAGTATGTTATTCACATAGGACCTAATATTGGATTAGTAGTTGTTATAGTTGTAAGGTTCTCTAAAAATCCTAGAGAAAATGATGTGATGACAATTAAAAGAAATATATGATATCTAAAATGTATTCAAGACTATGGTTTATGATAAAATAAAGAAGGGAAATTTGAGTTGAAATCCTTTAGAAATGTTGATTGGGATAGAAGCATTGATGATAGGAAGAGCACTAGTGGAGGATAATTCTTTCTTGAAAAGAGGTTAGTATCTAGGACAAGTAAGAAGAAGAATTGAATCTCCCAGTTTATACTAGAGGCAAAATATGTTGTTGCAGTAGTTAATTTGCTCCAACATAATGTGGTTCAAGAAACTATTGTCAAAAATGAAGGAAGAAATCAAGGATCCGATGATTATCTATTTTTTTAATACAAGTGCAATCAATATTTCTAAAAATCTAGTGACGCACACCACGACAAAATTCATTGCAATCAAGTATCATTTTCTAAGAGAATTAGTCCAAGCTAAAGATGTTAGATTGGAATATGTTAACACAAAGGAGCAAGTTGCTGACATATTTACCAAATCATTACCTAAGGATATATTTTTGTATCTAATAGGAAAGCTTGGGGTAATTTCCTATCTGATGCTCACTAGAGTATAGATTAGTGATGCATCAATCAAGCTTCATTGAAGAACTATCAAATTGATGCAAAGAAGTCATATCTCATTACATATGAATCAATACATTAGGTACATTATAAAAGCACCATGTGAAGTCTTTGGCACTTGATGTAAAAGAAAGAGAGAATCATTTCATACATGTCATATATTCATTGAGAGAGATTGGTGTAATTAGAGAAGAATTGGTGGCAATAATTTGCAAGAGGGAGAACTTGATTTGATGGAGTCTAAAGATAATATGGTAGGGGGAAAATCTTAGAGGGAGTTCTCATGGATGGATGAAGAATCTAAATGAAACTAAGGATATTATAAAATCTTACAAATTATTTGATTTTTTAAAGTTTTATTTGATTATGACATGTTGTGTTTCCATCAATGCCAAGATGGAGATTGTTGATAACAATTATTCAATTGTATACTATCATTGATGTTACACAAATGTTATACTCTAACCAAGAACTGGTAGTTGGAACCAAGATCACAAGACTCCTATATCAATTGAGCAAAAGACAATTTTAGTGATAAGGTTGAAGCTGAGCTTGGTTGGTCACCAAAGAAGTTCAATCTAAACTAAGTCAGGTTAGTTGCCAAGGAACTCAGTGGTAACCGAGTGACTTAGTTTTAGTTCAAGTTGACCTACATCAAAATAATTTTCTTTATTATTATTATTTTTTATGCAAGTTGACTTAATGGATTTTAATTATTTATTTGTAAGGATATTCAAGTTAACTTCACATTGTATTTCATATATATCAAAGGTCAAGTTATGGGATGAAATATAGAAGGTGTGAAAGAAGATAAGATGTGAATTAAGAAGGATATATGATTAAGGGAAGAACATCCTAGGAGCTACAAATAATACTTCGATCAGGAATGATTTGGGGGATAAACTAGAACAATGATCTGAATCTACAATCTAGTTGCCTCAGAAATCAAGTCAATCACTATTACTCTTTAACAATTGTAGTAGCAAAGAAATCTCTTATTAGAGAGGAATTAACAATCATTTTGTAAATCTTCTAACTAGGTGGCATTTATAGATGAAGTGTCTTAATACCTCTAACAAGACCACTCCTAACATGGTGATTCAGATCTTTTAACAGGGTCACACCTAATAGTGTGTTTTGTAACCTTTAATAGGGTTAGTTTTTAATAGGGCTAACTTCAAAAGAGTGAAAAATTGTAACTAGTTGCATTGGCAGTTTTTCCAAATTGGATTTCATGTTAAATCTTGGTATCTCATGTGTTCATGTTATTTTCTTATTGTTTTATCTTTTTGTAATTATGTTACTAAAGTTTAATACACATTAATATATCAGATTGCTTTGTTAATTGATTTATAGTGAATATCTAGTTCTAATGAGTTTTAAATTTTTAAGGAAGTTTGTATTGGCATCTAATGGATTTAGAATTGTTTTAGTGATAATTGAGTCACCCCTCCTCTCAGTTACTCCTCTTATATTTCCAAAAATTGGTATTAGAGTTTTTTTTGCTTGCAAAAAAGGTTTCAAGGACCTAAGCTAAAGGTCAAGATGTCTTACAGAAGAGAGATTCCTAAGTTGAACAAAGATAACTTCAAAGCATGGCAGGATCTCACAAAGCTTCATTTAGCAACTATTAGAGATACATGCCTGAAATTCTTAGACAACAAGTATGCATCACCTATTGATCCTTTGACCATGAATAAAATGGTAGAAAAGAAGAATCACAACACAATGATGGTTGGCATTTCTTCTTCTCTCGATTATGCTAAATTTGATGAAGTCAAAGATTGTCCTACTACTCATGAAATGTGGAACAAGCTGCAAAAGATCTATGGAGGAGATGACAATGTGAGGAGAGATAAAGAATATATTTAAGAGGTCTATTTGATCATATGAAGATGAGAGAAGATGAAAACATTGTAAATTATAGTGAAATAATCAAAGGAAGTGTGAGTGCTATTAGAGCCTTAGGAGGAAAAGTTGGAGATGCAACTATAGTTGGCAAGGTATTAAGAACTCTTCTTCCTATTTATGTAATTAGAATTTTAGCTATTCAAGAGATGAGATGTGATCCAAAAAATGATATGACTTTGGATGAACTAGTGGGAAGGTTAAAAAATTTTGAGTTGGATAACTTTGATAACTATCTTCTTAGATCTCACAACATAAAATCAACATTCCAAGAAAAACTAACCCTTGGCAAAAAGCGAGGAAACTTAAAAGGAAAATAGTCTGATAGTGAAGAAGATGACTAATGTGATGATGATCTTGAAGCCATTCAAGCTCTACTTGCAAGGAGGTTACCAAAAGGAAAAGGTAAATATAAAGGGAAAATTTCATTGAATTTTTTTTCTTGTTAAGAAGTTGGTCACATTACTGCAAGGTGTTGAAACAAGGAAAGTAAAGAAGACACAAAATCCTACAAGTTCAAATGAAAGAATGATTTCAAAAGCTACAAAGACTACAAAGATATAGCTAAGAAGTCTTTTTATATTGCTAAAGATTTTGACAGTGATAACGAAGATGAAATGGTGTATATTGCTATTAAGGATGAATTAGATGATGAGGATAACAAAAGGATGACACCCATCTCTCATGTTAGCAAGAATGACACATGGATAATATCTCATCACATGATTGGTGATAAAAAAAAGTTTGAACACTTAGAGCAATATGATTGTGGAAGTGCTAAATTTAGAAATGATGAACCAGGTTTTTTGAAGGGAAAAGGTTGCATTTTGTTGGCTGATGGAATCATATGTGATAATGCCTACTAGGTTGAAGGACTAAGATACAATCTTTGAAGTGTGGAATAGCTAAATGAAATTGGATTCAAGGTAGAAATCATAAATGGGAAGGCTAGGCTTTTAGATAGTAAAGGATACCTAGTTGGAACTGGCAATTAGACAAAAGGTAATCTATTCTATCTTGATCTCTCTGATAGTTCATGCTTCTTGGCATATGTAGAGGAAATTTTCTTATGGCATAAAAGGATGTGTAATGTAAAAATTTATAATATGATTACTATAAGAAAAAACAAAAGAGTAAGAGGTATTCCAAAACTAAAGAAACCTAAAATGGCCATATGAAAACAATTTCAAATTATAAAGATGGGTAAAACTAGCTTCAAAAGTAAGAATTACAGTACTAAAGAAGTCTTGGAACTAGTTCATACAAATATTTGTGGACCAATAGGTATAGAGAGCTACATCGGAGACAAATTCTTCATTTTTTTTTCTCATGATTATTCTAGGATACCATGTCAATCTTTAATCTACATATCATATCATTTTCTTTTTTCAAAGGAAATCCTTTAGGTTTCTTAATGTAAACTTCTTTTTTAAGTTCTCCATTCAAAAAGGCTGACTTGGCATCCATCTGATACACTTTAAATTTCCTATTTGTTGCATAAGCCAAAAACATTCTTACTTCTTCCATTTTGGCTACAAGGGCATATGTTTCTTCATAATCTTTATCTTCTTGCTATGAATATCCTTTTCATACCCATCTAGCTTTGTTCCTCACAAATTCACCTTGTTCATTTATATTTTTTTTAAATACCCATTTAGTTCCTATAACATTCTTGTCTTTAGGCATATGAACCAATTCCCATGTTTCATTCTTCACAATCTGATCTAGTTCTTCCTTCATTGCTTGAATCTAATGATCATCCTTGCATGCCCCATTTGTGCTCTTGTGTCATGCACTATGTTTGTTTTCATTACTCTTTTGTCTTTTCTTCCAATAATTTGTTCTGCAGGGTGATTCTTTGCCAAATTTCTATTAGGTGTAGGAGTTTCTATCTCAACTCTTATCTCTTCTCTTGGTTCTATGCTATGTTCTCTTTTTTCAAAAATTTCCACATCATTTTGAAAGTCATTGTTAGTCTCGAAGAAAAATTCTATACTATCTTTAATAGATCTAGGATTATCTTCTTCCTCATTAGAGTTATAATTCAACATTCTTTCTTTAACTCCAAAATTTTCATCCACTTTTACATTTGCACACTCAAAAATTATCTTAGTTCTATGATGAAAACATCTCTAAGATTTTCTTCTCAATGAGTAACCAAGGAACATAACTTCATTGCTTCTTGGATCAAAATTACTGATATCATCATCTCTTTATGTAAAAATTACTTCAATTTTTTTTGAAATACTAACATTGTATGACCAAATCATAGTTCATAAGGGGTCTTGTTTGTACCTTTTCTTAAATGCACTATGTTCATGGTGTGTGCTGTCATATTGACTTCTTACCTCCAAAATGTTCTAGATACATCATTCTCAAACATCATTTCTCTTGCTACCACTGATATAGACCTATTTATTCTTTATTCTATCCAATTTTTTATATGGAGCCTTGGGTTATTATAATTGTCTCTTAATTCTATTTTTGTCACAAAAAATATTAAACTCTCAACCTCTATCAAATCTCAAACATTTAATCTTTACACTAGATTCATTCTCAACTCTATTGTTAAATATCTTAAACTTCTCAAATGCTGTAGATTTTTCTTTAATAAATGCTACTAACATCATTCTACTGAAATCATAAAAAAAAATCATCAAGTACCTTCCTCCATAGAATCCTCTTGTTCTAGTAGGACCATTAAAGTTTGTTTGAACAATCTCCAAATTTTCAGTAGTAGTGAACTTCTTACTAGGAAATGAACCCTTATTCTATTTAGCCATTATAAATTCCTTGTAAAAAACATTACAAGGCTTCATGATTCTACAATGATATCTGACTACAAATGTACTACTAGGCTTCACAATGTTATGAAAGTTTATATGACAAAACTTCTATGACATAACCAATTGTTATTCACTTTTGAATCCAAACAAGTTATCTCAATAGGATTCAATTGAAATGCATTACCTTTGGATCTTGTACCTATTCCAATTAGCTTACCATCCTTATTGTGATAATTCAAGTCTTCTTTGTGAACTATAACTAATAACCTTTATATACAACCTATCCAACACTCAACAAGTTATGCTTCAAACCACCAATGAATATACATCATTAGTGTTAGTCTTTCCATTAAGAGTAATAGATCATATCCCTATGACATAACAAGTTGCATTGTTACCAACTCTAACAATTCCTCCATCATGATTTTTGAATTGAAAAACCTTTCTCATATCACCAGTCATATGATGTGAACAACAACTATCTATCATCCAATAAATTTTTTTTTCAACTTGAGAAACTAAGACTTTTCTTCTCTAATTTTGATTTCATAACTCTCTTCTTTTATAGGCATAAATCCTAACTCATCATCACTTTCACTCTGAACTCTTTCCTCAGATTCACCATCTTTGTTTGCATAAAAAAATCTCTAGGTCTTCTAGACTTAAAGTTTCTCTTATAATTTTTCTCTCTTTTACGACACTTAGAATCATAATGACCAAATTCATTACAAGTCCAACATTTTAAAATTTTATTACCATCTGCTTCTCTTCTCACAAGCAAGGCTATCCCTTTTTCAATCTTTCCATCTTCTTCATGTATGGATCTATTGTTGACAACATAGTTTTCATGGGTGCTTTTACTTTTGGATAAACAAGGATGAATACTTAATTTATTAAATGTTATCTCTACTCTTGTCAATTATCTAGACTACCTCAAACTTGATTCTACTACTTCCAATCTTCCAAGTAAAGTCTCCCTATTGAACTTCTCAATATATCGTATCAAAAGTTCAATCATTTATGCTAATTGTTTAAATGGTGGTGTCAAAGTTTTCAAAATATTCCATACAATCTCATATTCCTTTTTAGATCCTTTACAAGAATTAATTTATGCAATAATCTTAGATATTCTATGTATATAGCTTCTCATAGATTCATCTTTCATCACTATAGCATCCTGAAACAAACATATCTAATTCTTTAATCTCACTCTATTTTCATGTTTATCTTCTTCAAAAGTAGATTCTAAAGATTTCCAAATTTTATGAGATGTGTTCAATGATTTTACCTAACTGTAATTATTTTCAAGAAGAGCTATTAGTAATGCTTCTCTATCTTTCATATTGCACATGAACAAATCTCTTTGTTCTTCACTGCATTCCTCAAGCTTTCTTTCTTCAACAATCTTCTTGTTAGTCTTTGTCAAAATAAAATATCTTTGACCCATACATAGAAAATGATACTTTATCTTTTGCTTCCAGTTGTCCTAGTTAACTCCATCAAATTTAGGACTTTCTTTTCTGAAATGACTCACCATTAAACTCCCAAAGTTGTTGCAATTTCTCTTCAAGGACCTGATGATCTCATACCAATTGTTAGAATGGAAAGTCAACCAATATAATTGAGAGGGGGATGGGTTTGGGGTAGGGTGGGGGTGGGGGGGGTGTGGGTGAATTAGTTAACTATTATAAAAATCATCAACCTTATTAATCCTTAACAATATGAGCAATATAATCAACAACCATAACAAGATACACATACACAATAGCACCAGATATGCTAACTAGAGAAACCATTGATTAGAGGGAGAACCTTAGAATGGATGGCACCAAACAATGATTTACTAATATAAATATTCCTTGTTAATAGAACTTGTTAGGATCCAATGAAATACATTTAGTACATATCAGTCCTTGTTAGAAGACTTTAAATCCATGTTAGGAGATTCCAACCCTGTTAGGAGTTTTAGATGGTAGATTAATTGAATATCCAACAAATTTCAGGGGCAAGATAACTAAACTCACTAACCAACTGATCTCATTATTATTCCTTATAGAATAATAGAAATGAACTATACTTTTACTTCCTCTTGCTCTATCCTATAAACTAGACTTCTAATTGTGATACTAGATCACCAACTTCACATCCAATAATCCCTTGGATTTCTTACTTACATTTACCAAATACTCTACTGATGTTTGAAAACTACACACATCATACATGTCACTCAAACAAAGAAAATATCCTTTGTTTATACCATATCCTCAAAATAATTCCTTGAGTCAGCCTTGATGCTTTCCCAATAAATTATAATATGACCTAATTAAGATAATCAATTATATTATAGTTACATAGTAGTTTTGGTGCACAATCTTTACAACTTCACACATGTTTGACTCTAGACCTTGCACACTCTCTGAAGTCATCATCAGACTATCAACTGCTATTTTCTAACCTTGTATATCACGATTATATCTCTGTTAGGATATACAATCCAGTCATAAGAAAATGCTTCTCAGATAATCTATCTATATACTTCTCTCTATAAATCAAGTATACCTTCTACATATCTTTAGCTTACTTGAGGGTGAGTGCACTAAGATGGTTTACAAAAAGGGGTGTATAAGTGGACACCTTTTTCCTAAAATTAGGTAAACCTAAACTTTGACAAGACATTTGAGGTTCATCCATTAAAAATGACAAGATGTGTAAAACATATAAATTATAGTACTTTGAATCTACTTTCTAAAATACTAGAGTTTTTAGAAAATGGATAAGATTAGGTGGGTCAAACACTATGCACACAAAAAAATTTCTTGGTATTTTTAGAAAATACAAGATAGTTGTTTTCATGTGAGGCACAAAAGACCAGCTTATATTTAGTATCTTGAATATCCCTTTGGTAGGATGATAGTTAAGAGTCATATCTAGAAGTTGTGTATTTTTTTGTAATTTTATGATGAGTATTTTTTTAGTTATGAATTATTGAACTGACTACATCCTAAAATTTTGGTACATGTTTGTGTGCTAAGCATAACTTGCATCGAAATAATAAAAAATGGAAACTATTTTATTAAAAAAGTTTATAGAATCAACTATAGAAAAATAATATATAATTTATTTGAATTGGTTAAGTGTATACAAAGTTATTAAAAAAATGTTAGACATATGTTTGTGAGGAATGTCAAGGCATTGTTAAAAGTAATTAAAGTTTACAATGTTAATGTTGTCCAAAAATATAAAACTTTATATGGTTAGGAAGCTAAGGAGACATGTAAAATTATGGTGGCGATTTTAGAGATACCCACTTCAATATTAGAAAACTTGATGAATGAAAGACAAGAATTCATCTTAGAAGATGAAAAACCTCTAAAGAAAAAAAATGGAGGGAAAACAGTCACCAAGCCATAACCCAATCGAGTTTTTGGGATTCAAATAACTTGATCGGGTATGAAAATAAAAATGCATGTAGAACCCAATTAGTTTTTGATTACTACTTCACAAGGTTAGATTGAGGGAGAGAGTGAGAGAGAGAGAGAGAGAGAGGTTGGATTATGTATTCTAATAAAAATGTCCTATCATATCCCCCAATCTTTGTCTGCATCCTATCCTCTTTGTGCATCACTCCCTCTCTCTCATTTTTTTTTCTTTATCCTATTCCTGTCTCTCTTCTCCTATCTCACTCTTTATATTATATCCCGATCTCTCTCTCTCTCTCTCTCTCTCTCTCTCTCTCTCTCTCTCTCTCTCTCCCTCCCCCTATCCCTCTCTCCCTCTCTCTCTCATCCCCTTCTATCTCTCACTCTATCTATCATATTGTCTAATTCTTCTATCCATCCCATCTCTCTCTCTCTCTCTCTCTCTCTCTCTCTCTCTCTCTCTCTCTCTCTCTCTCTCTCTCTCTCTCTCTCTCTCTCTCTCTCTCTCTTTGTCTCCGTCTCTCTCTCTCTCTCTCTCTCTCTCTCTCTCTCATTCTCACTTTTTCCTACCCCCCCTCTCTTTTTGTTACCCCCTTCTCTCCCTCTCTCTCATTCTCTCCATCTCTCTCTCACTCTTTGTATCATATCCCCTAATCTCTCTCTCCATGTCTCTTTCTCTCTCATATCCTCTCCCTCTCTCTCTCTCACATACACACACATACATATATCCCCTCTCTCTCTTTCTCCTTACCTTTTCTCTCTCACTCATTCTCTCTACCTCTTTCACACTCTTTCTATATCATATCCCTAATCTCTCTCTCACACAATATTTCTATCATATCCCCTAATCCCTCTCTCTCTCTCTCTCTCTCTCTCTCACACACACACACACACACACACACACACACACACACACACACATGCATGCATGTGTGCGCATGTGCACACACAAACACACATATCCCCTCTCCTTTCCCTTTCACTCTCACTCATTCTCTCTACCTCTCTCACACTCTTTCTATATCATATCCCTAATCTTTCTCTCTCTCACTATTTCTATCATATCCCCTAATATCTCTTTGTGTCTCTCTCAGTCTCTCTCAGTCTCTCTCTCTCTCTCTCTCACTCACTCATTTTCTCCACCTCTCACACTATTTCTATCACATCCCTTAATCTCTCTCTCTCTCTCTCTCTCTCTCACACACACACACACACACACACTTTCTATCATACCCCTTAATCCCTCCCTCCCTCTCTCTCTCTCTCTCTCTCTCTCTCTCTCTCTCTCTCTCTCTCTCTCTCTCTCTCTCTGTCTGTAACACACACACACACATTTATATCCCTCCCCCCCTCTCTCACTCCTCTCTCCCCCTCTCTCTTTGTCTCCATCTCTCTATTTCCCTCCCTATTTGTACCTCTCTCTCTCTCTCTCTCTCTCTCTCTCTCTCTCTCTCTCTCTCTCTCTCTCTCTCTCTCTCTCTCTCTCTCTCTCTCTCTGATGCAAAGAGTACAATTAAGAATCTTCAAATGAGCTTCCCACTCTTGAAATCAACCAAATGGCTATCAAATATTCAACCTTATTATAAGGTTTCAGCATGATCCAATCCTCCAATGGATCAAATAAAAAAACTCTCCAACTTCACCAAGAATCCAAGGAAAAAGAACCAAGCTTTCCCACTTTATGGGTTTTGCACCAATCTTCCAGAACTAGGTCAATACTATGAAAGCACCCTAGAAGTTTTTCCCAATGGTTCTAAGATGTTAAATGATCTTAGGGAACCTATTTACCATAGACTACAACACTAGTTTGAGTCATACACTTGCACAAAGCCTCAAACCCCAATTTGGCTAGTAGTTTTGTAAGCCCCTTTTAGCCCACCTGAAATGGCCTTCTGGATATAACTTCACAAAGTTTCAAAAAAGACCACAAATAAATTAGGTTTTTAAATAAACTTTTAAAAGTTATTTCAAACCCCAAAGCACCAAGTTCTAGCCCCATTCCAACATTCCCTTTCTTCCACAAAGCAACACAAACCTAAGTGAACAAGTTACGATTAGTTTACAAAGCAATTGGTAGGAAATGTGGTCATGAAAATGAAATAAATACTCAAGAATGACTAGAAAGACTAAAATAACTTATTTCAAAATTCTCAGCCCTTCACCAAGTCCCAAACTCCTTCCATTCACAAATCAACACACTACAACAAGTCAAATCCTTCATGGCACTTGACCTAGGACTTGGTTGGAAAAATCACAAAACACATCCTCTAGTTTTGGAACCCTAGAATTTTCAAAAGAATCCTACTAGCTACCATTTCCCAGATGGCCATGAAATACCAAGGAAATTGCAATTAGAGGCCCATCTTTGCTGAATGCACCAAAATGTTGTCTTAACAACCTAGTTTCACTAAAAATTAAATAAATTGAGCAAGAAAATACATAGAATGAGACTAGAAGAGAGAGATTATTCACATATCTATCTCAAACATCAATTAGATCTAGTCTGATAGTCTATACAGTTTGTGCAAGGTGCAAATAATAGTAAAAATGACTCCAAAATTAAATTTTGTTCTTTGCAACTTCTTCCAATCCGTACATTAATGCCCTCTAGAAATTAAAAATGAGGTATATATCTCTCCTATATTTATTTCAATGGTTACAACTAATATTTTAATATTTATAACCCTTTTCCTGCTAAGTTGTAATTTTGAGCAACTTTTACATCTTTTCAACTATGCAACTTGCACAAAAAGTGCAATTTTTACAATTTTCACTTGATTCCACTTATAGGACATGGAAAAGGTTCCAACATACCTAAAACCAACTAAAAACACCCAATCATAGGCTTTCTTGACCAAAAACATTAGAAAACCCAAATTTTCCTAATGAGCAACTTTTTCTTATAAATTGCATAAAGTGCCTTAAGCATACAAAATTGTGTCTTGCTTTGGCAACCATGGAATTTTCATCCAAGATTTGTTTATTCAAGCCTAAGTAGGTGAAAAGAAACATGAAAGAAAAAATATAAGCCAAGAACCTTGGTTCTCTATGCCATACTTGCCAGGTGAAAAGAAACTCAAGTCTCTTGCTCTTGAGTTGGAATGTCTTCGAGTTTACTCCTATCTTGATGATGTTTTTCTCCAAATGCCAATTTTCATCCTCTATTGGTTTATTTTTACACTTGAAAAAGTATTCATAATATCCTTTCATCCTTATTTTTTGTATTTTTCTTTTTCCCAAAATGGCTTCAATGGTAGGTTTAGGCACTTGTGGTAGTTCTTGTAGTAAATCTAATTCTTCTTGCTACTACATTGCCTCAGCTTCCTCATTATCTTTTGGACCCTTGAATGCATAGATATCTACCTATTAAAGATAGGAGAGATCCCTAAATTAGGAGGCAAGTCAATGTGATAGACATTGTTGCCACATTTCTTCAGAATTTTGAATGGTCCTCTCTTCTTCATCATTAACTTAGTATAATTCTCCCTTGGAATTCTCTCCTTCCTAAGTTGAATCATTACTAGATCCCCTACCTAAAAATGTAAGTCCCTTCTCTTCTTATCAGAATGTGCATTTTACTTTCTTGCTAAAAGGTCCAACTTATCCTTAACTTGTTGATGGATGTCCTTCATAACCTTTGAAAAATCTTTAGCTTGTGTACTCCTCTTGTGACTATCTCCCAAGTCTCTCAACTCCAAGACTTCTCTTGGATGGTCTTTGTATACAATCTGAAATGAAGTTAAACTTGTACTTCTATTCACTGAAGTATTATACAAGAATTCAGCCTATGGAAGAGTAACATCTAAAGTAACTCCATGTTCTTTGGTGAGACATCTCAATAGGTTACCTAATGATCTATCGATAACTTCAATTTGGCCATCTGATTGGGGATGGTATGATGAAGAAAATGAAAGTTTTGTGCCTAGCCTCTTCCATAACATTCTCCAAAAAATTCCACAAAATTTAGATTCCCTATCTGACACAATGGTCAATGGTAATCCATGGAGTCTAACAACTTAAAGAAGATACCACCTATGTGAGAAGCATCATGAGTTTGTTTACAAGGTAGAAAATGAGCCATCTTAGAGAACCTGTTAACAAAAACAAATATGCTATCAAATCCACTTTTAGTCCTAGGAAACCCCATGACAAAATCAATACTGATGGAGTCCCATTGTTTAGTGGGTGTAGGTAAAGGAGTATACAGTCCAACATTTGATGATCTCCCTTTGGCCTTTTGACAAATAATGCATAATTCTAGACAAACTTCCTAATATATGCCTACATCTTTGGCCAATAGAAAAATCTTCTAACCTTCTCTAAAGTCTTATCAATTCCAAAGTGTCCTACAAGACTCCCACATTTTTTTCCTTTGACAATGTTCTACCTAACTGATCCTTTAAGTACACAAAACTAATTGCCTTTAAATAATAATCTATCTTGTAATATAAACTCATAAAATCTAGTATGATACCTTTTACTCACTATTTGAAAAACCTCATAGGCCCTCCTTGAAGTCTTCATCTATTGCATACATGTTCTTCATGGCTTCAATACCAATACTACTCACTTTAATTTCTTTTACTGTTAAATTCCTCCTACTAAGGGTGTCTACAACATTGTTTTCTGTCCCCTTCTTGTGTTTTATGGAGAAAATGTAAGCTTGGATGAATTCCATCCACTTTATGTTCCTGTGGTTCAACTTTTCCCATCTATAAAAGAACCTAAGAGCTTGATTATCAGTAACAATAATAAATTCTTTGGTCAAGAGATAATGACTCCATTTTCTAAAGGACTGAACCAAAGCATACATTTCTAAATCATAAGTTGAATACTCTTTTTTAGCTTCATTTATATTTTCACTAAAGAAGGCTATAGGTCTCCCTTCTTGGCTTAACACTCCTCCTATTTCCTTGTTACTAGCATCACATTCTACTATGAACACCTCGTGGAAATCAAGTAATGCTAACATTGGTTGTTCTATAACTCTCCTCTTAAGATACTCAAATGACTTATCTGCCTCATTATTCCATGCAAATTTACATTTTCTTCCCCCTTTTATATTATCAATCATAGGGGCACAAAAACCAGCAAAGTTCTTCCCAAATTTTCTATAAAAATTTGCAAGATCATGAAAACTTTTTACCTCAGTGGTTGTCCTAGGTGTAGGCTAATTCATAATTGCTTCTACCTTGGATAGATCCATCTTTAACTGATTTTTGGAAATGACGAACTCAAGGAACACCAACTCTTCCTACTAAAATGAACACTTCTCCAAATTTATATACAATTTTTCCTTATGTAACCTTTCAAGGACTAACTCCAAATGGTTTGGGTACTCTTACCTACTCGTCCTAAAAACAAGAATGTCATCTAGATAAACAATACAAAATCTATTAATAAATGGCTTTATGACTTCATTCATAAGTCTCATAAATGTGCTAGGTGCATTGCATAGGCCAAATGGCATCACAAGACATTCATAGAGTCCCTCAATTGTCTTGAAGGCTATTTTCCATTCATCACCTTTCCTTATCCTGATTTGATGGTAATCACTCTTTAAGTCCATCTTTGAATAGTGACTTGCACTTGCTAGAGAATCCATAAGATCTTCAACTCTTGGCATGGGGTACCTATATCTGATAGTTATCTTGCTAATGGCTCTATAGTCTATACATAGCCTCCATGTACCTTCCTTTTTAGGAGCTAGTATGGTAGGTATGACACAAGGACTAACACTCTTTCTTATGAAGCTCTTGGCCAACAATTCTTCAACTTGTCTTGCTAATTATGCATTTTGTTTAGGGGTAAGCTTGTATGCTACCTTATTAGATAATGTAGCACCCACTATCAAGTCTATGCAATGACTTATCTCCCTTTGTGGTGGCAAAAATTCTGGTTCCCTACCTATAACAACACTCTTATATTGTTGCAACAACTCCCTGACCTCTCTAGGTCCTACTTGATGTTCCATGCTCTTGGCTTGGGGAACAAATTTAACTTCTTTTTTAGGTCTAACTATGATGGAAAATTTTTGCATTTTCTCCTCCTTAATGGTTTGCAAAAATTCTTCACCTCCTATCAGCATGACACTAATCACCCTATGGCTTCCATCATTAGGGAGTGACCTCATAGTGTAGGTTTCTCCATCCTTGGTTATGCTATAAATATTTTGTCTCCCATCATGCCTAGCATCTACATCATACTACCAAAGTCTCCCTAAAACTAAATGACAAGCATCCATTTTAGTCACATCCCATAGAATTTTATCTTTATACTCCCCAATCTAAAATTGTACCCATACTTGTTCACTAATCAAGACATGTTGCTCCTTGTTCAACCAAGACACTCTATAAGGGTAAGGATGAGGTATTGTTTGTAATCCTAACTTGTCTACCATCTCCTTGGAAGCCAAATTATTAGTTGAACCATAATCAACAATAATTTTACAAACTTTACGACTTACCTTGCATGTGGTTCTAAACAATGACCTTCTTTGTGGTGGCTCCTTATTAGTGGGTACCTTCAAGAGAGTTCTTTTCATCATGAGGAACTCTCCTATCTTTGGATATATTTTCTTGGCACAAGAACTTGTACTTTTTAAATCCTCATCTTGTAGCAAATTAATTCTTCTTTCACTTGGGCTGCTCACTGATCCTTGCTTCTCTAGACACCTAAAAGATTGGTGACCCACTTGATTGCAATTGTAACACCTTCCTGTGAAAACACTTGTTCCCCTTCCACCAAATCCACCTCTTTAATTAGGTCTCCTTCCTCTAAGGGAACCTCTACTGCTACTATCATTCTCAACCCCTTGACTTCTACTAGCTTCCTCTTGGTTTCTTGGGTAGTTTCCTCATTCTTGAATTCCACCTCTTCCTCTAAAAGAGTTCTCTATTCCTCTACTACTTTTTTCACCTTTCTTTTTTGTTTCTCCTCAATTCTAAGGGCAAGATGATAAAATTTATGGACTAATTCTACTGTCACTAAAGTTAGTTCATCTTGTATATTATATCTAATCCCACTAATATACCTTGCAATCTTTTGCCTTTAATTTTCATACAACTTAGCTCTAAGAGTCAAAGTATGAAATTATTGAGTATAAGAACTTACATTCATGTCCTTTTGCTTGAGGTTATGCAGCCTTTTGTGTAGCATCACTTCATAGTCCTCTGGAACAAATTGCTTCATGATTTTTTCCATCATCCTCTTCCATGTGGAAATGGGCTACTTCTCCTCTTCTACCTTTACACTTTGGAGAATGTTCTACTAAATTAGGAATGGTCCCTTCAACTTGGCTTTTTCCACTTTCACCCTCTTATTTTCAGGTATCTCCTCTACTTCAAAAAGGTTTTCAAGAGCCTCCAACCATTCCATGCATAACATAGGTTCCAAATTTCCATCAAACATAGGTAAATCCCCTTTGTCTTTTCTTCCTACCCTCTATAGGGCTATTACCATGATAATCTGATCTTCAAACATGTTAGGCAAGTTATCTCCTTCTTCTTCTTCTTCATACTCCTCATGGTCTCCTCTCTATACTTGCTCTTTCAACTTATCAATTTCTCTTCTCATTGCTCTATTTTCCTCTCTAACTACCCTACTCTCAGCCATTTGTTCTTTCACTATTTTTCCAACTCAATTTTAGTTATCCTTAAAGGGATAACTTCCCCTTCTTTAATTTTTTCTTTTCCAAAAGATACTTAGTATCTCTGATACCACCTAATGTAGAGAGCATAACTAAGAAGCTTCAAATAGGCTTCACACTCTTGAAATCAACCAACTGGCTATCAAATATTCAACCTTATTACAAGGTTTCAGCACACTCCAATTATTCAATGGATCAAAGAAACAAACTCTCCAACTTCACCAAGAATCAAAGGATGAAGAACCAAGCTTGCCCACTTTATGGGTTTTGCACCAATCTCCCACAACTAGGTCAATGCTAGGAAAACACCCTAAAAGTGTGTCCCAAGGGTTATAAGATGTTAAATGAACTTAGTGAAACTATTTACCATAGAATACACTAATATGTTGAATCATACACTTGGACAAAGCCTCAAACCCCAATTTCACCTAGTAGCCTTGTGAGCCCCTTTTTGCCCTCCTGAAATGGCTTTTTGGATCTCACTTCACAAAGTTTCAAAAAAATCCCCCAAAAGTTAGGTTTTTCAATACCCTTTTCAAAGTTACTTCAAACCCCAAAGCACCAAGTTCTAGCCCCACTCCAACATTCCCTTTCCTTCACAAAGCAACATAGACCTAAGTGATCAAGTTAGGCTTGGTTTACAAAGAAACCAATAGGAAATGGGGTCATGAAAATGAAATCAATACTCATGAATGCCTAGAAACACTAAAATAACTTATTTCCAAATTTTCAACACTTTACCAAGTCCCAAATTCCTACCATTCACAAATCAACACACTACAAGAGGTCAAATCCTTCATGGTACTTGACCTAGGGCTTGGTTGGAGAAATCAAAAAACACATCCTCTAGTTTTGGTATGCTAGAATCATCAAAAGAACCATACAAAATACCATTTATCAAGTGGCCATAAAATTCCAACCAAGGTAATTATATTTAGAGGCTCATTTTTGTTGAATGCACCAAACTGTTGTCCTAAAAACCTAGTTTCACTAAAAATACAATAACTTGAGAAAGAAAAAACTTATAATGATGTGACTAGGATAAAATAAAATATCATTCAAAGATCTATCTCAAACATTCGTCAGATTTTGTCTGACAATTTGTATAGTTCATGAAGCATGTAAAAAACAGTAAAATTAACTCCAAAACTAATTTTCCTTGATTGCAACTTCTTCCAATCCTTATATTAATGCCCTCCAAACTTCACAAATGAGGTATATATATCTAATATGTGTGTTTCAATGGTTACAACCAATACTTTAATAGTTATAATAGTTTTCCCACTAAGTTGCAATTTTGAGCAACTTTTACAACTTTTTAAGTATGCAACTTGCACAAAAGTGTAGCTTTTACATTTTTCACTTGATTCCAATTTTAGGACTTGTAAAAGGTTCCAAAATACCTAAAACCAATTAAAAAATCCTAATCCTAGGATTTCTTGACCAAAAAATTTAAAAATCCAAATTTACCTAATCTGAAACTTTTTCTTATAAATTGCATAAAGTGCTTTAAGCATACAAAATGTTGTCTTGCTTTGACAACCATGGAAGTTTCATCCAAGGTTTGTTTATTTAAGCCTAATTAGGTAAAAAAAAGCATGAAAAAAAAAATATAATCCAAGTTCTTTGGTTCTCTACACCACCTACGCCCCCCCACCCCCCTCTCTCTCTCTCTCACACACACACACACACACACACACACACACACATATCCCCTAATCTCTCTCTTTCTATCTCATATCCCCCCTCTCTCTTTCTTGTATCCCCTAATCTCTCTCTCTATCTCTCTCACATATCCTCTCTCTCTCTCTTTCTCACTCATTATCTCCACCTCTCTCACACTCTTTCTAAATCATATCCCTAATCTCTCTTTCTATCTTTGTTTATCTCTCTCTCTCTCTCTCTCTCTCTCTCTCTCTCCTATCCCCTTTTCTCTCACTCATTCTCTCCATATCTCTCTCACTCTTTCTATCATATCCCCTAATCTCTCTCTCATTCACTATTTCTATCATATTCCCTAATCTCTCTCTCTCTCTCACACACACACACATTGTCTCTTTGTCCTATCCCCTCCTTCTCTTTCACCTATCCCCTTCTCTCCCTCTCTCTCATTCTCTCTATATTTCTCTCTCTCACTCTTTCTATCATATCCTCTAATCTCCCATAATCTCTCTCTCTCTCTCTCTCTCTCTCTCTCTCTCTCTCTCTCTCTCTCTCCCTCCCTCCCCTATCCCATAATCTCTCTATCTCTCTCTCTCTCTCTACATCCCTCCTATGCATAATCTCTCTATCTCTCTCTCTCTCTCTCATATCCCAAGTATCCTCTTTCTCCTATCCTCTTCTCTCTCTCTCTCTCTCTCTCTCTCTCTCTCTCTCTCTCTCTCCACCCTCCAATTATTTCTCCATTTATCTTATCCACTCTCCCTCTTGGTATCCCCTTCTATCTCTTTATCCTATCCTCACACACTCTCTATCACTCTTTCCATCAATCTCTCCCTCCTTCAATCTACCTTTGTGTAGTAGTAAACCATAATTCAATCAGGTTTTGTAAAACTCAATCAAGTTATTTATCCATAAGAAAAATGCAATTAGAACTCAATAATGTGATCAAGTTATAACAGACCCAATCAAGTTATTGAAAACTATAAATGAAATAACATGTCAATAATTATTATGTTGTTTCAGTGCAGTCTAGACTAGATTCTACTATTTTTCACATGCATTTGTATAATAGGTATGCAATTTTAAGTTTTTTTGTGCTTGGAAATGCTAAATTTGATATTTTCCATGTGCCAACATCTTATTTTATGTTATTATCTTATGATTGAGCATAAAATAATCATGTGAGTATCTTATTGTTTATTTTATTCATGTTTTTGTTTGTAGGATAATTTGCATCTATAATCATGGGAAAGAACAAGAGAGGAACGATTGAAAAATGAGAGGCAAAAAAAGCAAAAACAAGGGAGGATATTGTTGGAAATCTGATTGAAAAGCTCATTGTTGAAGATCAAAGAGGGATATTGTTGCAATGAATAAAGATTTTTGTTCAAAAAATGTTTTCAATCATTTTTTTGTCATTGATGTGAAACCTGCTACTTGTCAGAATGAAATTTTCTTATAAGATCCAAGTACTATCAATTAGTTGATTGATGAAGAGGATTTGATCAACAAGATGTAATAATAGCACCTAGAGGAAAGGTTGAGTTAAGATGTTGTAATGAAGTGCAAGGATCAATTAAGTCAATGGTTAAATGATGTAATAATAACATACTCAAAGATATAGAGGTTGGTCATGCTTAGAAACATTGGAGGAAGAAGTTGTCACAAGGTTGACTACAAAGCTTAAACTAAGGTCTTTAGTGGGTGCTGAGCAAGTTAGTTGAAGATGAGAAAATTCTCAATTGGAGCCAAGCAACAAGAAATTCTAGTCTATGCCTAGTGATCTTCAGGTGTTGAGTGAAGATTAGGTGCCAAGCATCGAAAAATCTTAGATGGTGTCGAGTGATCTTTAGGTTTCGAGAATCAAGAAAAAAATAGTTGATGTTGAGTAACATAGTATGTGTCGAGCACTAGTATTTCAAAAGTGCTGAGTTGCTACATTATTTCAAATGATGAAGATTCACCAAATTTGAGCTAATAAATTGGTTACCTTGAATTTTGTGAATGAAATGGAAGATAAGGATGATGAGCTAGTGTCACAAAAATCTATGTAAATAATTTTTGGATGAATTTAATAGGATTATTCAAGAAGTTTCTAGAGGAAATAAAATATGGGTTAGATACAATGAATCCTACCTAATCCATATGAATTGAAATTAAAGAATGGAAGAATTGAGTAGGAAAAGGAACTCCAAGAATTCTATTTAAGGAGTCATAGACCAAGAAGCAAATGATGTTGATATTGTTGCTGCTAAAGAGCCAAATCTGTGAAGTGGTTAGAAGGGTGTCAAGGAGAAGAAATCTAGGAGAAGGAAGAGCACATAGGCTCTAGTTCTATAAGTGGTCATGAAGAGATGATTAAACCAGTACATTGAACATGGAGACTCAAGGAGACTAAGATTGAAAGGAGGCAAAGTTGTCAAAGTTGTAGTGATTGAAGGCCATGCAATGGTATAAGCTGAGAAGTGATATGAGATCAGGAAGTTAAGTTGTATGTTGTAGTCAAGTCAAAGATTTTCTAATAATCTTTATCAATTGTATTAGATAAGGAAAAATCCTATGGTCTTAGGTTGGTTTAATAGCCATTTGTATATCATTTAATAAGGTGGCATTCCAAGTGAATGTTCTAAAGTCCTTTAACCAGACCCACTTCTAACAGGGTGGTTAAATCCTCTAACAAGGTCACATTTGACAGTGTATTGTAAGCTTTTAGTAGGGCATCACTTCAGAAGAGTGAGAATTGAGTAGCATGTTATTGGTGGTTTTTTCCAAATTGAGTTTCCACATAAATCATTGTGTTATGTGTTGATTTCTTCTGTGTTATGCTTGCATGTTGATTTACAGTAACTTGCTGGTCAGAAAAAGTTAAAGGTTGGATGAATGAATGATTTAATAGGCTCACTATACCTAGTGAAAAGTTTGAATAGGACATTTGGACCTTGAATAACTGATTCACCCTCCCCCCCCTCTTAGTTATTCAAAAGCATTTCTAATAATTGGTATCAGAGCCATCTGCTGATTTAGTTTCAAGGTACTAGAAGTAGGAAGATCAAGATGAACCAAGAGAGAAGTTCCCAAGCTCAACAAAGACAACTTTTTTGCATGGAAAAGTTTGATGAAATTTTACCTTGGATCAATAGGTGACTATGCACAAACCTCAATTGGAATAGAACATGTAAATCTAGCAGGACCTCTTACTGCAGATGATTTGAACAAAAAGAAGGAGCACAACAAAGCAATGCTAGAGATTGTCTCAACACTTAATTATGCAGAATATGATGACATCAAATATTATGACACTACATTCAAGATGTGGAAAGACCTATCATATATCTGTGGAAGATATCAGAATGTCCAAAGAGCATAGAGAGAAAGCCTAAGAGGAAAGTTTGAAGACATGAAAATGGAGGAAGGTGAAAATGTTGCTCAATATGCTGCAAGAATGAAAGAAGTGGTAAGTGCAATAAGAAGTCTAGATGGTGAATTGGAAGAAGAAACTATCATCTATGCTATTAGAGTTTCAACCATTCAAGAGCTAAGGTGTGTACAAGGAAACACACTAACCTTTGAAGGAATAGTTGGAAGAGTTACTACATTTGAATTGTCCAATTTTGATAACTACAGACCTGAAAACCTTGAATCTACTTTCAAGGCCAAGATGACAACAAAAGACACTAAGGAGGACACATCAAGCAAGAAGAGAAGAAAATGAAAACATGCATCTAGTGATAGCAACATAGATGAGGAAGACGTGAAATAGTTAGAAGCACTACTGGCTAGGAGATTCCATAAAGGAAAAGGTAAGATCCCTATCATATATTTCAATTGCAATGAAGTAGGTCATATTGCTGTAAGATGTACATAGAAGAAAAACTAAAAAGAAGGAAACAAGTATAGGAAAGGCAAAGACTACAAGGAGAAAGGCAATAGATGTTACATTGGTGAAGAAGATTATGATGAGAATGATTATGAAATAGTCTATGTGGCCATGAAGGATGACTTAGATAAAGATGAAGATGAAGCAACAATATTGGTTACCTATGTGAACAAGAATGACAAGTGGATCATAGACAATGGATGCTCACATCACATTACAAGAGATAAAAGTAAGTTCATTACTTTTACTCAATATGATGAAAATAGCATTAGATTTGTTAATGATGCTCCATGTCAAATCAAAGGAAAAGGCTCTATTAAACTCATAGAGAAAATTTCATGTGATAATGCATACTATGTTGAAGGATTGAACTAAAACTTGTCGAGTGTATCACAGTTAGGTAATGTAGGTTGCAAAGTTGAATTTGGAAACAAAAATGCCAAGATCTATGACAGTAATGGAAATCTGATAGGAAAAGGTGAACAAACTAGAAGTAATCTATTTTACCTAGATATGGAAGATGCAACATGTCTTGTTGTTAGATTTGATGATGTGTGGTTGTGGCATAAAAGGTTGTGTCATGTTAATTTTGATAATTTGATTAGCATTACCAAGAAGAATAAGGTCAGAGGGTTGCCCAAGTTGAAAAAACCTGAGAACTCAATGTGCAAACAATGTCAATTAGGAAAGATGACTAATTCTAGCTTCAAAAGAAAAATTTACACTTCCAATGAAGTACTAGAGTTAGTCCATATAGACTTATGGGATCCAATAGAAGTGAAAAGCTACCTAGGAGATAAATGCATAATGCTATTTGTAGATGACCATTCAAAGATGATGACTGCTATGTTTTTAAAGTAAAAATTTGATGCATTTCAAATGTTCAAGTGGTATTTGGGTAGAGTTAAGAAGGAAACAAGAAAGAAACTGAAATTCCTAAGGTTAGATAGAGGTTGTGAGTTCACATCAAAAGAGTTTGAAATATTCTGTAATGACAAAGACATCAAAAGACAAACATCAGCACCAAGAACTCCACCATAGAATGGTATTGCTGAAAGGAGGAATAGGTCAATGATTGACTGTGCTAGAACCTTGATGATGGAGAAAAATATTATACTAAAGTACTAGAGAGAAGTTGTAAGTACTGCAGTCTACACAGTGAATAGAGTTCAAGTCAAGAAAGGTACAAATGCAACACCTTTTGAATTGTAGTATGGTCACTCACCTATTGTTAAACATTTCAAAATATTTGGTTGTAAATGCTATATTGTCAAAGATACCAGAAATGGAAAGTTTGATGCAAAAAGTGATGAAGGCATATTTCTTGGATACTCCACAAAAAGTAAAGCATATAAGTGTTTGAACACTAACATTAACAAGATTTTGGAGAGTACAAATGCAAATTTTGATGAGCATGTAGAAGTCCAAGTTGATGAGTCCAAGCAATTAGAGGATTATAGATCCTTTTTATACTTCTATGAAGGAATGTTTGTTGAAGACAATGCTACAAATGAAGTTGGGAATCACCAACAAATTTCAATATCAATCAAGTATCCACGAGTGAATGCTGAGCTACATTTAGAAGCTGATCTATAGAATGTAGAAAATGAAGATTCTAGTTCTAAAAATAGTATACATCAGAGGAATGATGAAATACAAGATGAATAAGAAAAAAATGACTCTGAAGTTGAAGGATCAAATGTGGAAAGAAGGACAAAACCAAGGTTAGCCAAGTATGTGAGAAGACGTCACCCTGTAGATCAAATCATTAGTGACAAGGATGCTAGACCAATGACAAGGAATAGACTGAGGAATGAATCATGTCTGTTGAGCAAGGTTGAACCTAAAATAGTGAAGGATGCACTACAAGTTGATGACTAGTATAAAGCCATGGAAGAGGAGATAGATCAGATTGAAAAGAACAAAACATGGACCCTAGTTCCTAGACCAGATGATAAGAATGTGATTGGTACCAAATGGGTGTTTAGAAATAAAATTGATGAGAATGATGAGATAACAAGAAACAAAGCCAAACTAGTTTGCAAAGGCCATGAACAAGAAGAAGTACTCAATTATAGGGAAACATTTTGCCTTGTTGAGAGAATGGAAGGAGTAAGAACATTACTTGCATATGCTACATATAAAGGTTTCAAGGTCTACCAGATGGATGTTAAGTCTACTTTTTTGAATGATATACTAGAAGAAGAAGTCTACATAGAACAACAAGAGAGATTTTTAGATGACAAGAACAAGGACATGGTCTGCAAAATGCACAAAGCACTTTATGGATTGAAGCAAGCACCTAGAGCATGTTATGAGAGGTTGCACAAATATCTTGTGAAGATAGGATTTGAGAGAATAGATGAAAACAATAATTTGTCCATCAAAGCTAAAAAAGCTAAAGATATTTTGATATTAGAAATCTTTGTTGATGATATAATATTTGGAGGAAAAGATGTTCTTTGCAAAGATTTTTCTAATCAAATGAAACATGAATTTGAGATCTCAATGTTTGGAGAAATCAAATTCTTTGTTGGATTACAAGTACATCAATTGAAATATGGGATATTTGTGACCCAATCCAAATACATCAAGGAGATGCTCAAAACATTTGGATTAGAAGAGTGAAAGCTAGTTAGCACACTAATGGAAACTGGACATAAGTTATCTAAGAATGATGAATCAACTGAAGTAAATCAGACATTGTATAGATCAATGATTGGCAAGCTATAATATGTTGTACATAGTAGGCTAGATATTGCATTAGCTATTGGAATAGTGGCTAGATTTTTTGCAAATCCAAGAGAAAATCACTTAATGGCGGTAAAGAGAGTACTAAGGTACCTGAAAGGAATTGATGGCTTTGGTTTGTACTACAAGAGGAGTGAAAATTTTGAACTAAAAGCCTACACTGATGTAGATTGGGGAGGTAACATTGATGATAGAAAAAGCACCAGTGGAGGAGCAATTTTCTTGGTAAAAAGGTTGATTACATGGACCAGCAAAAAGAAAAGCTACACCTCACAGTCCAATGCTAAAGCTGAATATGTTGTAGCTACTATAAATTGCACCAATATTGTACGGTTCAAACATTTCCTATAAGGTATGAAGGAAGAGGTAATTGAGCTTATGATACTTTATTGTGATAATACAAGTGTTATCAACATATCAAAGAACCCTATAATGCATGCTCAAAACCAAACACATTGCAATCAAGTATCACTATGTGAGAGAGTTGGTGGAAGACAAATAAGTGAAGATGGAATATGTTAGCTCGAAGGAAAAAAATTATGATATATTCACAAAATCACTACCTAAAGATGCTTTTAAGTATCTTAGAGGTAAGTTAGGGGTGATACCCCTAGCTAAGGCTACTTGAGGCAAAAAACAAGACTACCTTGCACCAGATGAGCTAAATGTTGAAGATCTTACACATTGATGCAGAGGATGTTTACTTTATTATTCATGCCTAAAGTAGTAAAAGTGTTGAAGTTCATAATTAGTCACAAGAAAAGTGATAGAGGTAGAAATGGAATGAACCTGTAAAAGCTACATCTACATATTAAGATGCTAATATGTCTTTGGCATTATTGTTAAAGAGGGAGAAATAGCAAAAAATTGATCAACAACTATTGAAGATAAAGAATCAAAAGTATGAGGGAGAAATTGTTCAAAAGATGATAGAAGGAGAAGTTGGCAAAAATAATCAAAGATTAATCAGAATAGTAGAAGATGAGGAATATAGAGGGAGAAGTAGAAATGAATCAATTAGAATAATAAAGGGAGATGTGAAGTCATAGCTTACTTTTTGGCATTTGACTTACTGTTTTAACCCAGTTAGCATTTATTTAAATAGTTTAGTCTGATGGTTGATCAGTTTGGTTCGCCATCAATGCCAAAGAGGGAGATTGCTGGAAATCTCATTGAAAAGCTCATTGTTGAAGATCAAAGAGGGAGATTTTTGCAATGAAGGAAGATTGTTGTTAAAAGAATGTTTTCAATCATTATTTTGTCATTGATGTCAAACTTGCTACTTGTAGGAATGAAATTTTCTTATAAGATCCAAATACTATCACTTAGTTGATTGATGAAGAGGATTTGATCAACAAGATGTAACAAGAGCACCTAAAGGAAAGGTTGAGTTATGATATTGTAATGAAGTGCAAGGATCAGTTAAGTCAATGGTTAAATGATGTACTGATAACATACTCAAAGACATAGAAGTTGGTCACACTTAGAAACATTGGAGGAAGAAGTTGTAACAAGGTTGATTGCAAAGCTTAAACTAAGGTCTTTAGTGGGTGGTGAGCAAGTTAGTTGAAGCCAAGAAAATTCTCAGTTGGAGCTAAGCAACAAGAAATTCTAGTGTCTGCCAAGTGATCTTCAGGAGCTGAGCATTAGAAAATCTTAGTTGGTGTCGAGTGATCTTCAGGTGCCAAGCATAAGGAAAAACACAGTTGATGCCGAGTAACACTATATGTGCCGAGAACCATTATTTCAATAGTATCAAGTTCCTGGATTATTTCAAATGACAAAGATTTTTCAAATCTAAGCCAACAAAGCAGTTACCTTGAATTTTATGAATGAGATGGAAGATAGGGATGATGAGCTGGTGGCACAGAAATCTATGAAAACTATTCTTGGATGAATTCAAGAGGATTATTCAAGAAGTTTCTAGAGGAAACAAAATATGGGTTAGATGCAATGAATCCTACCTAATCCATACAAATTGAAATTAAAGAATGGAAGAATCAAGCAAGAAAAGGAACTCCAAGACTTCTATTTAAGGATTCATAGACCAAGAAGAAAATGCTATTGATACTGTTGCTACTAAAGAGCCAAATTTGTGAAGTTGTTAGAAGGGTGTCAAGGAGAAGACATCTAGGAAAAGGAAGAGCACAGAGGCTCTGCTTCTATAAGTGGTCATGAAGAGATGATTGCACTCGTACATTGAGCATGGAGACTCAAGGAGACTAAGCTTGAAAGAAGGGAAAGTTGTTAGAGTTGCAATGATTGAAGGCTAGGCAATGGTATGAGCTAAGAAGTGATCTGAGATCTACAAGTTAAGTTTTATGTTGTAGTCAGGTCAAATATTTTTTAATACTCTCTAGCAATTATATTAGATAAGGAAAAATCCTATGCATTTAGGTTGGTTTAATAGTCATTTGTAAATCCTTTAGTAGGGTGGCATTCCAAGTGAATGTTCTAAAGTTTTAACTAGGCCCACTTCTAATAGGGTGGTTAAATCCTCTAACAAGGTCACATTTGGCAGTTTGTTGTAAGCCTTTAACAGGGCAGGCCTTTCACAGATCATAACTTTAGAAGAGTGAGAATTGTGTAGCATGTTATTGGTGGTTTCTCCCAAGATGGGTCTCTACATAAATCATTGTGTTATGTGTTCATTTCTTGTGTGTTATGCTTGCATGTTGATTTATAGTAACTTATCAGTTAGAAAAGTTAAAGCTTGAATGAATGAATGACTTAATGAGCTCACTATACTTAGTGAAAAGTTTGAATAGGATATTTGGACCTTGAATAACTAATTCACCCCCCCTCTTAGTTATTCTAAAACATTTCTAACACATATGAGGAGATTATGTGAAGGTACATCATCAAATGCCTCCAATGTAAGTGATGAAAATCTACCCATTGATATTGATGTCAAAAATACATGTAATTTGACAAATGAAAATGTTCAATATACCCTAATTAAAATGATTATGACAAATACACTTATGCCACCTAATGCCCCTAATGTGACAACTGAAGTTAAAATGATGAATGCACATGATGTAAGTAATGAAAATATAGAGCATGTGCATACATCAAAATCTCCTAGAATAACTCATAGAAAACCAAAGTTTCTAATTGACATTGATGAAAATATTTTAAAGCCAATGCATGATTAAATACTAGAGAGAAATTGTAGGTGAATTGTTCAAAAGATTTGGAATAACTATTTTGAAAATTTAAATCAAAATGGAAGATGCAAACTTGTTGTTGAAATAGTTAAAAATCTAAAATTTAGAGAGACAATTAGAATTTTGGGGTTAAGAACATCTCAAAATGGTAGTGAAAGAACCATTGTTAGAAAGGTATTTGATGCATAAAAATCCATTGGTTCAAAATGACATAGTAAAGATGCTAATACAACTCAACAAGTCCTCACATGAACCATAATGGGAAAGGCAATGTAAAAAACTCGTATGATAAGAAAAACAAGAAAATCATTAAGGATAAGTAGAACAACATTAGTCAAAGCCTTAGTGAGATGAGAGAAAATTGGGAATTCTTCTTGGTAATTCTAAGGTAGACTCCCATGTAATGATAAAGTTATTGTTGATGCACTAAGAACATTAATAGAAAACTTTTTGCATGACAACATAAGGGCTTCACCAAACCAAAAAGATATCAAAATACAAATTGGAAAAAAAAACCATGAGCCACATGCAAAAATTTTTTTGGATAAAACTCAAACACTATTTTATGAAATGTTTCTTCAAATATTTTGTCAAATTAAAATCAACCAAAGGCTTTTTTAGATGATAAAACCATTCTACATTAATATAAATCATACATGCACTACATGTTGTTGTAGGGTTCATGTTGAGTTTGCTATGCATTATGATGTTTATTGTTATATATGTTGTACTTTTCATACTAACAAAATATTGGAGGAATGTGGTTTATAATTACCTCCTAAGTCACCTAGAGAATTTATTGCAAGTGCACTATGTAAATGAGATGATGGGTGCATTTATTATAAGACCATGTGTTTGAAAGGTTTTTTCCCTCAATGTGGTGGTTTGCAAAATTTGCATAGATGCCTACATCTAGATAGCACCCATTAAATTGGTAAGACACTAGTTTATCATCGAAAGTAAAAATCAATTATATATGGTGTTAAAAATGGAAAATAATTAAAGAGCTATGAATTAGTGAAAAGTGATGTATGTGTAACTGATTTTATGAAATAATTTCAAGAGAAAATAGTTTATGACTACATAGGTCATACGCATAGAGCTAGATGATTAGATAAGTAGTTCAAGTTGTGTAAGGACACTTTTCCCTTGTGTGCAATTGTGTTGGTTGTTGACTTATCTAAAAACTATACACTAAAACCTCAAAATGAAGTGCAACCAATATATTATAACTCTATACAAGTGTCAATTTTTGTACACATAGCATTTATTCATGCACATGATAGCAGATGGATGATAGAAAAATATTAAGAGAGTATTGCTTCTATATCAGTGATGATTGAACTCATTCATCAAAGTTTGTGCAAGGATATTTTAGAGTTTTTTAGAAAAATATTAAGAGAGTGTTGCTTCTATATTAGTGATGATTGAACTCATTCATCAGAGTTTGTGCAAGGATATTTTATAGTTTTGTTAGTGTAAATAATTATTATTAACACTTTAGTTAAGTTTACATAGGATAAATGCATTATTTTATTATTTATTAAGTAGACAGCTAGGAGTATATTTACTCATATGAGTTGTCATGTTGACAACACAAGAGTTATCAACTCTATTTTAGTACATGGTGTCTACAACACTAGAGTTTACATAATTAACTAATTTTTTATATAGACAACATAGTTGATCACACTCTCATTAAGCACATGGTGTCTCCAACATAATTTTATGTGACATACCTATGTAGGCTTATCCTCTCATCATCAAACTAACTCATATGATCAATGGAGGATAATCCACTCTTGGTGGACATGTGCTTAGTTGTGAGGATTATCATTTTGCTAACTCCTAGTTATTCTAGAGGCTTTTATACACAAGAACTTCTAGGGTACTTGTACATCAATTCATTCTCATATTGTTATTATCATCATACATCATTTGGTCCATATTGTGATTTGTTCTCGAGCTTCTTGATCTTAGTTTCATTTTTCTTTAAAGAAAATTCTTACATGGTATCAGAGCTATACCAAATTCTTACATGGTATTAGAGCAATAGGAGTGTCATTTCATAACCATTAGAGACCATTTTTGCTTTACCTCTTGGAGGGACACTGATTTAAATTCGATGAATCTATATTCATTGGGAGCATCTAGAGCCAAACAAAACCTCACCATTACATCCAAATCATCAATTTGATGAATTTTGACTACAAATTCACCTAACTTAGGCCATAGTCAAAATTGAGGCAATTTTTTTTGCAAACTAGCACTTGAAGGCCAATTTTTAGAATTTGGTATGATCTAATAGATTTTTGAATTAATTTTTTTAGATCTACAATTTTAATTTCTCTGCAATTATTGTATTTTTTGGTTTATATTTTCAAAAAAATTTGGCCTATCAATCCTACAGAGAATTTTTTTTTGTAGGAACTGAATGGTAAAATCCTAACTCCCATAGGCATGGAAAATTCTAGCATATTCCTTTAATAAATGATAGGTTTCACTAATCCATTGGCATTTCCCAACATTTTGGCAGATTGACAAACAACCTAGCCAAGCCAACACACCGTCTTTCATAACATCTAGTGGCCCTTGCATTTGTTTTAACCCCATGGCGTTGTGGATTTAAACATTCACTTCCATTTCTGATTTGTAAATGTGGGATTTTAATAATCACACCATCAATGTTAAAACCCTCTCAATGGCCTTTGTCTTAACCGCCGCTGTAGATTTTCCAACACTCATGCTCCAGTAGCAACAAAATTTGGCCACTAAATAATCCATCTGCCAGTGATGAGAACTCCTAGTGCTCCACCAAACACCACAAGTGCCATGTCCACTAGCTCTCTATCTTTTGACCACCTATAGTGATAGATCAACAATGCCACGTCTGCTCCACATGATGTCCTTCAAACCTGCCTCATCTGCTCCTACACCCATCCACATGTAATTACAAACAACTTAGTTAGACACGTCACATGTGACACATCAATGCCTTGCAAAGACACATAGACACCACATCATAGCCCAATTTTGTATAGTCCACATCAGCCATATAGTATAGTTAACCTTGACACAACATCGTACGACTCTGCCACATAAGCTAGGAGGGAATTTTTTGCTAACGTAAGCATGTGACTATCCCAAATGTGATGGTCATTTAACTATCACTAATAGGCTAGATTGTACTACCATAATAGTCATTTCAATATCAAATTTTAACCTCACATTTTGCTAATCAAACCCCTTAGCATATTCAATTTTGATTTGACAATTTGACTTTGGGAGGCCATATCTCAGTCATTTGGACTAAAAATTAGGTGCAATTTTATTTGATTTTGGCTAAAATTTCTTAAATCTTTTAGTGGTGCTATTATTTTCTAGTTTTGGTACACAAATTTGTAAGAAATTTTAGTTTTTGGTGACTATGCCTATCCAATCCTGCATTTTGCAACTTCAAGTTCCATTTTTTTAAAAAGTAAATAATTTTTTGTCTACTTTCCAAATCTTCAATTAGATTATAGGCTTGTGTGGAGAAAAAAACCACTTTCAAAAATAGGTCCTTTCTTTGCATTGTATTGCTTCAAAATTGTTGTATTTCTAAGCTACATTGTAAAGTTTTAGATTTAAACTACAAAGGGAGGTTGTAAACAACAAAATCAAAAGGCTACTAAGGCCAAAATTGGCAAGTGGCTATTGTAATCACACTAAATATAAAGTGCCAAAATCATACAGTAGGGGGGTCTCATTGATTCTGGGGGGTGCATACATTTATTGATCTCATGGAATTTTGTTTCACATGTCAGTTTGGTATAAGACCAAGGTTGACAAAAAGGAACTATCACAAATCGAGTGCTTTAATGATTGATCATCTAAGAGAGCATAAGGAAGTACTTCCTTTTCTATGTTCCAAAGAACTACCCTCTTACACTAATCGTACACCTACTAACACAATTATGTTAGTCAGTATTTTTAGTATCAATGTTGATTGCTTTATTGTCATTGGAAAGCTTACTGAATCTTATGACATTTGGATGGCTCTTTGGAAAGCATATGGAGATCCTACAGTTCCTCCATTTCTAGAGGACATTCTTTCTCCTGTCACTCTAGTTATGGTACCTTCAACTCTAGATGAGATCACACATCCTAATGCTCTTGTTGCTTCTACTGATCTAGTTTCAGCCACAGTTGCTCCTAATTTAGTATAGCAGGAAATACCATGTCTTCCTATTTTAGCTTCATGGGATCACTTCCTTCTAGAAATTGCAAGGTTTTTTGTGGAGTCTTATATTGAAGATGTGGGAGACATCATTAATGACATCCATCTTCTCTTTGTTGAGGAGACTTCTTCTTCACTTGTTTCAAGGGAACACTATAACCCTCAACCACTTGAGATTTCTTTTGAGATTGACATGATTGTGGATACTTCTTTACAACATATAGGTAAGGACTCTTTTAATTTAGAGGAGACATATTAGTCTTTGGAGATTGTATTCTATTTTCCTCAAACATCATATCTTTTGAGTATTCTTCCTATTCATTAGGGAGCATTCTCTACTACACCTATGGCACCATTTCTTCCTACAAGGAGGACCATCATTCAGCTTTCATTGTGAAACTTCTTTAGTCATCAAGGAGAATCTTTCATGAGTTTGTATTTATCATTGAGGGGAGGCTACATTTCTTCTCTTCCCATATCTTCCTACCAGGATGCTTCATTGTCTTTGGAGGTTGATTCACTTTCATACATGGACATGCTACTTTGTTTTCCACCTTCTTTTCAGCATCCATCAGATTGGTTCATGGAATTTACATTCCTCAAGGACTTTTTCACATATGAGAAGTGTTCAGAGGCAACATCCACAAAATACTACATATGGATCCCTCTTCCATATTCGTATCCATAGTATGAAGCATACTTGCACCTATACTTGGTGTATCTTCTTCCTAAAGGGAGAAATGTTGTTTGTAGACATTGGATTCTCTTTATTCTTCAAGCACTCATAATTACAAGATCCTTCACTAAGAAGGGGATTTCATGGAGGGATTCTCTCTTGTCTATGCATGATGTATGTCATAATGGGGGGGTCTTGACTACTCCACCCATACATGCATCTTTCTTTCTTGTACTTATCTCTCTTTATGGGGGAGGGTTTTTCCCATGAGGTTTTCCCTCTTTCCCCATTTTTAGAGAGATTTCATTGCATTTCATTATATGTACAACATTTCATTTTTACTTGGGTAGCTAACATGGCCTAGTAGTCGGGGCCCATTATGCATTTCATCATATCTTTGTGAGCTTATGTGCATTCCCCTAAGTTGCAGTTAAGGGAGGGTGTTAGTGTAAATAATTATTATATATACTTTACTTAAGTTTACTTAGGATAAATGCATTATTTTATTATATATTAGGTAGACACCTAGGAGTATGCATACTCATATGAGTTGTTATGTTAACAACACAAGAGTTAGTAACTCTATTTTAGCACATGGTGTCTACAAAACTAGAGTTTGCATAATTAACTAAGTTGTCATGTAGACAACATAGTTATTCACACTCTCATTAAACACATGGTGTCTACAACATAATTTTATGTGAAACACCTATGTAGGTTTATCCTCTCATCATTGCACTAACTCCTATGCTCAATGGAGGATATTCCACTCTTGGTGGATGTGTGCTTAGTTGTGAGGCTAATCAATTTGCTAACTCCTAGTCTTTCTAGAAGCCTTTATATACTGGTACTTCTAGTGTACTTATACATCAATTAATTCTTATATTATTATTATGATCATACATCATTTGGTCCATATCATGCTTTGTTCTTGAGCTTCTTGATCTTGGTTTCACTTTTCCCTAAAGAAAATTCTTACAAATTTGAGGGAAGGAGATGAAAGATACAACCAACACATTATATGGTCAAACAATTGCATTGCATAATTCAAGAATGCAAGGATGTTCTATTGCTTGAGTAGGATGCATGTGACAAGTGGAGTGCAACATTTTTGGAATTTCATTAAGGTAAGACATGGAAAGGGATAGCATGATGGTGCTAGAGCATGTGTAGAAAGAGCCCTTGGTAGAGATGAATTAAAGTATGAAGGTGGTGCAATATTAGAAAATGTTGAAACAATTGTCTAATGGTGCAATTCTATGATGAGACTAGGTAATATAGGAAAGTCTATGGTTTCTAGATATTTTTGGTTAATATGTGAACCTAACATTAAAATTTTGCAAGATTGTTGTACACTCATATGATCAAGTGAGATGCATTCATTTCAAAGTTCAAATGCAACATCACTAGGTATTCATACTAGAAAGCTTGCATGCTTTTTATCTTCATGTATGCATCATTTATGTGATTAATGTGAATCAAAAGAGTGGGTTGACCAATGGTATTGTAGACCTTTACATCCAATTGATTCATATCAACTTCCTACAACACTAAAACTCAACCAAGTTGAAGGATCAATATATTTTGAGCATGTATCTAACCTAGTTTAACCAGGTACTAAGTTATCAATTTAATAGTTGGTTAAAATAGATTACTTTCAATTTTTCCATTAACATATCCTTCTATACAATGTAGGTAATTTATATGTAGTTATTGTATATGAGAATAATGATGAAGGAACATATTACTTTCTATGTCAGTGTATTGAGCCCAAAGAAATGGATAGCTACAATTACTAATGGTGAGGATATTGAGTACCCAATAGGATCCATCATTGTGACAAACACATGGCTTAGAAGGTAGTATATTCTGTTGGAATATCTTATTGGAAAGAATGTTTTTGAGAGGGGAAGGGGAGTGAATCAGAAGTACTAGCTTCCTAACTGTTTCAAATCCTTAATAACATATCTTTGAAATGAACATGCATGCATATAAACATTAAGCAATCATGATAAACAAATATGCATCACCACATAATACTTAAGATTTTGGTAACCTAGAAAGCCTGCAAAAATAAGAAGGTAAAATTGGGGTAGGGATGATACCCAGAAAATCACTACAGTAATAATGTTTGACCACTTTTTGATGGTCAGCCCTGTTAAAGGATGTACACTGTATCAATAGTGACCTAGTTAAAGGATTTACAAACACTTTACATGAAGTGTTACCCTGTCAAAGAATTTAGTCACCTAGTTAAAGGATATATAAAATGGCTACTAAACTAACCTATCATCATAGGGTTTTCTTTCTAATACAATTGATGGAGAGTATTAGGTATAATAAAACTGATAGCTTACAATCCTTTGATTGCTGAATATAGGAACTTGCTCTACTTTCTTTGATCTTGATTCTTTGTGATCTGATACTCTTTTCTCTAAAAAATAGTTTTCCTTACACACCCCTTGTCCATTCCCTTACATACAATGAGATTTAGTCTTCCTTATAAAGACACTCCAAGACTTAGGGTTAGGTATGGATCTACGATCCATATTGAATCTCTGTTTCTCACTTATTCTTTGCACTTTTATCATTGGTTGCATGCCTTCTCCATTTTTCTTATCAGCTGCATGAAGATTGCATAGGAAATATAAATCATTGGATCTTATCACTTAAATCCTTCGAGATTCAGCATATGTCAGCTATGAAAATGGTTTTCATATGAGTTTGTGAAGTTTCAAACTCATATGTTGATTCTAAGTTACTCGACACTTACTGCTTCCTGATGCTCGACACCTTCTGTAACTTGACTCCTATATATGCTCGACATCCTTTATGTAACTCAGCTCTTGTATATTTCTTGGTACTTAGATCATGCTCGGTACCTATAGTCACTCGGCACTTGATCTTCACTCAGTAGCTAAAGACTACTCGACACCTGAAGATCACTCGGCACTTGATGGATTTCCTGACTCGGCACATGCTATGTACTCGATTTCAATGTAGAAAGTGGTTAAGTGTGTTGGCACTCAAGTGTCAAAACCATTTTTAGATTAACAATCTCCCCCTTTGACATGAGTGTCAAAAACACTTAACTAAGCAATATTTATCTAATCTTATGAGTACTTTTACTTATCTGCTTGGTATATAATAGAGGTTTAACAAGAATTTGTAACTTTGTAACTTACAATATATGCATCAAAATTTTTATAACTCTTATAACTCCCCCTGAGTTGATCATGCCGATGTTTTGTGCCGTTATGCCTAATTTTCTCTTTAGTATATATTCACAATATTATCTCCCCTTTTTTGATATTGATGTCAAAGGGTCCTAAATAGTAATGCCATGCTTGGCCAAAAATGTCTTGTTTACCTCAAGGAGTATTTGGAGAGTTGTATCCCAGTTATTTAAGGCAATATCCAATGACTTTTGTTGGATTCTAAGCTCTACTACGAGATCAAAAATTCCTTCATGTGTAGAAATATTTGGATCCTTCTTCAGGACAATTTCTGCATACATTTGCTCCTTGTGCAATACTTCTAAGTGAGGAGTAATGGAGGCTTGAATTTGCATCAACTTTTCTTTTATAGTGGCCTCTTCTTTTGATAATGCTGCTAATTCCCTCTGAGTGTGTAATGCTTGAGAAAATTACTTTTCACTCTGTGTAGAGTTTAAGGCTAGTTGTGTGCTGGAGAGCTTTAATTTACTCTCAAGGTTCCACATTTTTTGATTTATTTCTTGTGTGAACTTGGAAAAATCACACAATTTGCTATAAAGGGAAAATATGTTCCCTAATACACTTTTTATATTTTCCAATTTCTTGGCTAGGTCAACCTATCCCTAAATTATGTTATTAGCTATTTTCTAGTTGAATTTGCCTACAAACTTCTTTTCTAACCATTCCATTAGTTTTACATTAGTATCATGGTCTTCATTATTTACTTGGTCAACTATATTAGATAATTGCTCAAGTATTGGCCTGTTTGCATATGGAGGTTGAAGACTAAAATCATCCATGAATATATCTTTTATTTCATTCATTACCTATTTGTATTTGTAGTCTTTCCTCATTGCCTCTTGTCTCCATCTCTTATCCAATGCACTCTGTATTTCATTCATCTTTTCCTCATTTAGAGTGCTTGAATCATAATAGGGTATTTGATTTCTTTATCAAGCTCAGGAATACCATAATGGATGGTCTTGGCTACCCTAGTGGAACTTGAACTTGGTGTACTGACATGTAAGGTCATCATTTTAGTACTCTGCTTATGATTGGGTTTGGTGGGAGTTCCTATTTTAGCTAATTAAACCAAAGTTTGTATTGCAGACTCCTCTTTATTTTGAGTTTCTTCCTTATCCTCTTCTTCTTGCTTTTTTTCTTCTTCTTGTGTCACTGCTGCTGGAGGAGTACTCGCTATCTAAACTATTGTTCCTATGACTACCTCTATTGTTGCACTTGGCTCCTAATGAGCTTGAGTGGCTAATCTTAGTGGTGATGGAGGTCATAAAAATGTAAGCCTAGTAGTTTGAATGATTTGAGGTGGTTCTTGTGGTAACACCTTGGCTTCTTTGAGTTTATCTACTGACTTTTGAAGATTATCCACATTGATCAATATAGGACTTGTAAACAATTGTGCTTGTAAAGTTGTTTGGTCAAGGATCTTAGTAAGATCCACTACAGTTAATGGATTGATGTTTTGACATGTGGTGTCAACAAAATCCTTAATCTTTATGATTTTTGTAGGTGTGGTAGGTGAGTGAGGTGGGCTAGGAGGTGAAAGATGTGTGTTTTGCACACTTTGTTGTTCATTAGTTCCTTTGTCTTCATCTTTTCCTTCCTTCTCTCTTTCTTTCTTGTTTTCCTCTTCTTCAACCTTTTTCTCTTCTTCTATTTTCTCTTCTCTCCTCTTCCTTCTTTGTTTAGGTTTAGCAACAACTTCCTCTTTGTATACCTTTTCAAGGACATCTTCAATAGTCTTGTACAAGTTTTTCCAAACCCTTGTTGTTCTTTGCACAACTTCTTCAATTTTGTTTTGCAGGATGGAGAATACCCTGTATTTAGGTGTAAACCTTTTGCTATGCCTTTTGAATGCTTGTGTTACTTGTTCTTTTGCTAAATCAGGTAGTAGGTTTGCTAGGGTTGATTCCCTCATCTCTTTCTCCATCATTAGACAAAAATGCCATCTGTCTTCTATAATTTTAGACAATTCCTTTGGCAGTTGTGTATCTAGTTCAAGAGGTGTATACTTGAACTGTGCCATTAATGCATAGATTGATTCTTCTATGCTATTTTGTTCCTCTTTACTAAACTTATTGAAATTAGTCTTTTTCATTTCATTTAAGTCTGCATTCCTAATCTTCTTACCTAATATATCAATTGAAGATTTAGGAGGACTTACCTTTTCAATCTGATCTTCTTCATTAGTATTAGGTTGGGCCACATATCTTTTCCTTTTCTTTGGCTCTTCCTGTGCCTTTGTGTTTTTCTTCTTTGTGGCTTCCTCTTTAGCCTTTTGAGTAGAGGCCCTTGTTGTAGCTCTGGTCGTTGTCTTCTTAGGCATTTGCACGGCAGCTTTCTTTGGTGAAGGCTGAGAAGCAGGAGGTGTCTTTGTTTTCCTTTTAATGACTCTACCTATGATGGGTGCTTCCTTGGTTTGTGCTTCCTCGGCACTCTCATCTTTCTCAAGTGGCTCTTGTACTAGCTCACCTTCTTCTTCTCCTTCACTAATATCTTCTTCTTCACCTACTGCACTTGATTCTCCAACACCAAATTTCTTCTTTATCTGCTTTACCAGCTTATCCTTTTTCTTTATTGTTGAGGTTGTCTTGAGTTTTGTAACAACTCTTGATTTTACAGTGTCATATGTTCCAAATGCCTTGGAAAATTTGTCCATTTCCTCTACAAGTAATGTTGTGATGGCTGTAGAAGCTTGGTTAACATCAAGCTCATATCCCAATGGTCTAAGCCATCTTGTTCTTGGAAGGACTGCTTGAATGTAAGTGTAATCAATATCAATAAGAAAACATATGTCATTTATATGATTTTCTTCTCATTCTATTCTTCTTTACATTTTTGAAATCCTCAAAATAGATAGACATTTGATCATCAAAGCTATCTCCCATTTCTGAAATGAAATCATTAATTTGATCAACAATGGTTTTATTCTGACTCCAGTTGACTTTTCCAAATGAAGGGAATTCTTTCATTACATAGAAGAACATACAAATCAACACTGAACCAAATTTACACTGTGCTCCCTTGGACTTTCTAATAGCTTCAAGATTTTCATTGATCTATTGCAACAAGAGCTCTGCAAGATCATAAGTGTGGTCTTTCTTTACAAGTTTATGTGCCACATCTACTGCTATGCAGGGTACACTATTTAGCCTGCTGGATTGGTAAAACTTATGTGATATGATCCTTACAACAAAGTCTAGAAGAGGATCAGTTATGGTGTCTATAGTCATGCCTCTATTGTTCCACTTTGCACTTGTGTTCTTCTCAATTGTTTCCTTCTTTTCACTTCTCAAAGTCTTTGGCCGATCTAGGGTTGGAAAACCAGTAACCCTATGAACCATCTTCTTAGTAATATTGACTTGCCCTTGTTCTAACCAGAATGATCCATCATGGATTCTACTAAGTATAATCCGTATCCACTCATTTTTGAATATGATTGGAAAAAATAGGGCTTTGGTTAAACCCTTCTTTTCTATGACAGAATACTCATCTTTTAGAATACCATTTTCACAGAGTTTGTCATAGGCATTAAAGATTTCAAAATCTCCTATGGCTCCTATTTTACAATTATAGCATTTTCACACATCTTGAACCATAACAACATTTTTAGGGATGGTGGATAGGGCACCAGCAAGATCATTTTTGTATGCAACCTTTGGTATACGTCTAAACTCAGGTTGCTTTACTTTGTTGCTGACAAGTTGAATCTCATGGCTCATTTTCTCTTGGGTCATTTTTGAACTAGATGCCATTTATATCCAAACTAGGGTTTTAATGATTAAAGTAAACTTCTCAAATTGTAAAACTTGGCACTTGAAGGAAATACCTAGATAGATACTTAGATCACTTGGGTAGATGCAGTATGTCCCTTTTTATTATAATAATGAAAAGTGGGTTTAGAATCCTTACCTTTGTCACTTCTTTGCCCAACACTCTTTGATGATTCACCAACTTCAATGCTGTTGTATCCGAGTCCTGATGTATCATGGGCTAATCTTGGGGGAATTTCAGCAATTGTTCAAAGTATTTTATGGCTTCGCTTGACTTGTTGAGATTCTCTATTGTCTCTTTTTCTTTGTTCAATTCATTTTGCAATTGTTCATTCTGCATCCTCAGAGTAGAGATCTCAATATCTTTCATATTAAGTTCATGATGAAGATTCATCATTTGAGCAAGTGTATCCATCTGCATGTTTGAGATCCTTGTTAATTCAGTACATTTTTCTTCCAGTCTATTTGCAAGATTTCTTTTGTCATCTTCCATCATGATTTTGTCCTCAACTGCTCTTTTCTTTTGTTTAGTGATTTCACATAACATTAAGGCCTGTGATTCATGTTCCATCTTGAGAGATCTTATTTCTTCTACTTGAACTTTTTTTTTCTCCATTAGTTCTATTACTGCTACATTAAATTCTTTAGTGTCTCCATTGGAAAATACTTGTGTAGTATCAATCTCCTTGTAGTGTATGTCATTTTCAGCTATGGCTATCTCCTTTCTTCTTTTCAAAGATTTTCTTAATTCCACTCTAGCTTCCTCTACTTTTTGTAGAGTGAGATGAACATCTATCACTTGCTTTTCAATGATCTTTCTAAGTTTGAAAACTTCCATCTTTACATCTTTTCCTCTAAGCTGTTAGGCTCCTTTTTGAGAGAAATTAGGCTCTAATACCAATTGTTGGAATATCTTATTGGAAAGAATGCTTCTGAGAGGTGGGGGTGGGGGGGAGGTGAATCAAAAGTACTAGCTTCCTAACTATTTCAAATCCTTAATAACATATCTTTGAAGTGAACATGCACGCATATAAACATTAAGCAATCATGAGAAACAAATATGCATCACCACATAACACTTAAGATTTTGGTAACCTAGAAACCCTCCAAAAATAAGAAGGTAAAACTAGAGTGGGGATGATACCCACAAAATCACTACAGTAATAATGTTTGACCACTTTTTGATGGTCTTCCCTATTAAAGGCTATACACTGTATCAATAGTGACCTGGTTAAAGGATTTACAAACACTTTACATGAAGTGTTACCCTGTCAAAGGATTTAGTCACCTAGTTAAAGGATCTATAAAATAGCTACTAAGCTAACCTATCATCATAGGGTTTTCTTTCTAATACAATTGCTGGAGAGTATTAGGTATAATAAACCTGATAGCTTACAATCCTTCGATTACTGAATACAGGCACTTGATCTGCTTTCTCTGATCTTGATCCTTTGTGATCTGATACTCTTTTCTCTAAAAATTAGTTTTCCTTACACGCCCCTTGTCCATTCCCTTACATACAATGAGATTTAGTCTTCCTTATAAAGACACTCGAAGACCTGGGTTTAGGTATGGATCTACAATCTATATTGAATCTCTATTTCCCACTTATTCTTTGCACTTTTATCATTGGTTGCATGCCTTCTCCATTTTTCTTATTGGCTACATGAAGATTGCATAGGAAATATAAATGATTTGATCTTATCACTTAAATCCTTTGAGATTCGTCATATGTTGGCTATGAAAATGGTTTTCATTTGAGTTTGTGAAGTTTCAAAATCATATGCTAATTCTGAGTTACTTGGCACTTACTGCTTCCCGATGTTCGACACCTTCTGTAACTTAGCTCCTGTATATGCTCGGCATCCTTTATGTAACTCAACTCCTGTATATTGCTCAGTACTTAGATCATACCTATAGTCACTCGGCACTTGAAGACTGCTCAGCACTTGAAGATCACTTGACACTTGATGGATTTCTTGACTCGACACATGTTGTGTACTTGGTTTCAATGTAGAAATTGGTTAAGTGCATTGGCACTCAAGTGTCAAAACCATTTTTAGATTAACATATTTTTGTCCCAGGCTACCATGAATATCTATTTAAGTCAATTTATCATGTATAATGTATTGAAATTATAACTTTAAATTGTCTTTACAAATAAATGTAGGTACCCTATCAAGAAATCTACAATGTGGTTATTTGAGGATTTTGAGACACACAAATATATCCTTCATTACTCTAACATTATTGTTGCAAAAAATATTCAATTTATACCATATCATGGTAGGCCTCTTAACAAGAAGTTGTGGAAAGTATGTGAATCTAATCACGAGGCAATACTTGATATAATAAGGGTTAAAGTTGATCCATAAAGTTCCCTTAATTGATTGTGTGCTATATAGCTGAATCATTCTACATACGGTAGAATAATTCTGAAATTTTTGTATATATGTTATGCAAAATATCGCAACCTTGCAGTAATGTGCATATGTAGATGCCAAATTTTGTATATAAAAAAGAGAAGACATGTAACATGTGCATCTTTGTATGCCATATTTTATATAAAAATCTGATAAGAGATGTCACATGTGCATATTTAGATGCCAAATTTTGTATATAAAAAAGAAGAAGACATGTATCATGTGCATATTTGTATGCCATATTTTGTACAGAAATGCAATAAGAGATGTCACATGTGCATATTTAAATGCCAAATTTTGTATATTAAAAAGAGAAAACATGTAACATGTACCTATTTGTATGTCATATATTCTTTTTTGTCAGTTTTGGACCATGTCCCTGCTATCACAATATGTGATGCAAGGAGAAGGGGATAATTATTATGTTCTTTAGTTACTAATACTAACAACTAGACTTCTTCCATGCCTACCAAGCATATCATATGCTATCCCTTAGGATTCTCCAAGATTAGAGACTAGGTGATTGGCCTATTCCTTATGTCACCTCACCTAATCCAAATGTCTCTATCTATACCTTCACCAAAACCCCAACATTAACTCTCACATGTCACAACATGTCCACAACCTTACACCTTTGAGAAACTTTATCAACACCATGCCTAATAATCTTCCAAAAGAATTAACTCATTGCCAACAAGGTGATTTCCAATCATTCACAAGGATCTATATCCCTTGGTAGGCTTCAAACACCAATTTCCATAAACAAATATAAAGAGGCTCTTCCTTGTAATCCTTCCTTTATAAATAGGTAAGGAATCAAACTCTTCTTATTAAAAGTCTTCAAAATGCTGATTCTCAGGCTCCTTGTCTTGGAGTAGATGGTTAAACTTTCAAATCCTTGTATTGATGAGGGTTTCCTTGCTGACTACCATGATTGGTTCCTAAAATCCAATATCTCACCTTTTATTCACTTCCAAATAGTTCTCCAATCTCCTATGAATGAACACAATATTCTAAACCTTTATGTAGACCATACACTAATCTCTTTCATATTTTCTTTATTTTTAGATGGCTGATTTTCTATTAATAGATGTAGTAACAAGTTACTTGTTGATTCATAGGCATCTCCTTTAAAAGAAACAAGATAAGGTCCAAATTAGCTTGCAAATGGTTCTACAACATCCTAAGAGTCTATAATAACTTTCCAATACATATGCAGCACTAATCACATCTACCAATGCCACATTTTTTCCAAAAGTATTGGTTCACTATGATTAATTACAACAATAATTAATTTGTTGATTTTACGACCATATCCACAATAAGAAACAAAGGTATGGTTTCACTCATTGGATGGAAAATTAAAACAACTAGAAGGAGCCTTTAAATCTTCCTCTACTTGATATATAGATAACATGCAGCAACTATAACCACTTAACCCAAAAATACACATTTACTACTCAAACTATGAATACAAAGAGCCATATCCATAATCATAAATTTCAGACATACATGCAACACTTAGTAGTGATTCAAGCTTCATTACCATGAAAGAGGGAGTTTAAGAGTCACCAAAACCATGAGATAAGAGAGGAGATATGAGGCCTATAATTTGAATACTAGTATGTCAGCAGAACTTCACAAATAACTATTTACCTATTCAAGATCAAACACTATCCATTCATTTCTCCTCTCCACATTTATTTTTCTTTATATCTTAACATGAGATTACGATGTTTTATATAAAAACATGACTTTTCACCTCCTCTAAGAGGTCATTCAAGGTGGATGACTATCCACGTTCTAAAACTTTCCATCCTGTATAAAAAATGTTGACTGAAAATTTTGAAAATTTTACACTTTTTTTTGTATATTTTCCATTTTATGAATTCTAATGATTCCTAGACACCCTAAATAGGTTTAAAAGATTATTATGACCTTTTAATACTACATTATACTGCATTTATGCCCTTGCATGGCATTTTACCACTTTTGACTCACTATGACACATAATGTTTAAACAAGAACTTGGTGAACATGACCTTAATATAACATCTAACAACATGAAATGAAACAACTAATATCCTAATCTAACATGACATAAAAAAAACTACTAATTATGACTCTAGATTCCATGGATATTGATGCAGGAGCATCTTGCATTGAAAAATTATTGGAAAAGAAAAAAAATTGGAAAAAAAAAAAAAAAAAAAAAATTGGAGGAGAGAGAAAGTGACGAAAATTAGAGGAGAAATAATAAAAAAATAAAAAGGAGAAAAGAAAGGAAAAGAGGATTTTTATTTTCGAGGTGCATGGGTGGCATAAATAGGAAAATAGTTGTCATACCATTAATCGAGGTGTGTAGGTGGAAATTCTAGAAGGTTTTGAATAAATCATGTATTTAATATTTGTTGGGTGCTTAGTTGTATTTGGGTGGGAATTTAATATTTATTTAAAGGTAGTTGTATTTACCTTTTATCCCACATTGATTGTGTTTGTAATGTCTTGGGTTAGAAGTGCCTATTTAAGCAAGGCATATGAGCATTTCTAAATCAAGCTCAAGTGAAAGCTCAAGGGGAAGCTCGAGGAGTAGAAGCTCGAGAAGAAGGTGAAAGCTCAAGGAGAAGCTTGAGAAGTGGAAGCTCAAGGAGTAGCTTGGAAAGGTGAAAGTTGTGGAAGGTGAAGCTTGGAAAGCTTGGAAGGTGTGAAAGAGAAGGAGGAAGTGAAGAGTGAGTTTTCCTAAGTCTGTGAATAGAGCGCCAAATGTGAGGCAGTTTACAGCAGGATTGTGATGGATTTGTGAGTGTGTAGACAGAGCGCCGAATGTGAGGCAATTTACACTTGGATCTTGGATAAAGTTGGAGAAGAGCTAGTGGCTACGGTTTAGAAACAAGGATGTTGCTTGGTGGCTTGCGAGCACAAGTTGAGATCTTAGAGGTTTCTACCAGAGTGTGGATCTGGGCTAGCTTGGGTTTGGATTAGATCTTGAGAGATCTTGTTGCATTCTTTGTCATGAGTTGGTAAGGGTGGTGTGGCCCTTTGTCAATGGTATCAGAGCGTACCTTTATCAGTGGTATCAGAGCGTACCTTCATCAGATATGGTCACGGGGCCTTAAACCAATATATTACCCCTTTTTAGGCTTAAAATAGCTCGTTGATTAGCACAAGGCATAATGATGATGTCATCATGAGGTCAATAGGGTCCACAAAGAATTAGGGTTAGGTTTTTACCATAGGTAAGGTTTGTGGTTAATTTTAAGGTAGGGTCAAAATTGCAAAAAATTGTCAAATGGGTCCATCTAGAACTATTCTAGGACCCTAGCTAAGATTCCTAGGATGTATTAAGTAACCTAATACCTCAATTTCCCATCCATAACAACTTTTAACCTATTCAACAATGTTTGGCTCATCGAGCAATTTCTAACCAACTTAGGACCTAATCAACAATTTTGTCTTTTCCTAGGAATCCACAACTACGCCATTAGCTCAGGTTTGTCAAGTTTAGGCTGGGACCAACCTTGTTTTAGTCACAATGTCCCTCCAATGGTATCAATCACACTAAATAGAAGTGTCCCTAAGGGTCTCTAAGCACCATTGCACTGTAAACTTTGATCAGGGATTTCTCTAAGATCGTACAAGGTATTAACAAACTATTAGGTGCTACAAGATCATGTTATCGAGGCCTAAAACAACTTATCTCATCTTTTAGAGATTTGACATTGTTTGGATTTTGCATCTGTATCTCACCTATCACCAAAAGTTGCAATGTTTCTTAGTTAAAATGAGTAAGGTTATGTATATTTCAAATTGTTGGTCCTAGGATCAAATCATTTTCTCCAGTTGGTTAGGTTTAGCCTAGAACCAACCTTGTTATAGCCACAACATCCCTCTGATAGTATCAACCACACTAAACAAAAGTGTCCCTAAGGGTCTCTAGGCACCATCAGGCTATGTTCTTTGATGGGGCATTTCTTTGAGCTCATGCAAGGTATTGATGAACTATTAGGTGCTACAAGATTGCTTTATCTAGGCCTACAACAATGTTTCTCCATTTTTAATGATTCAACTTTGTTTGGATTTGGCACCTTGGCTTGTCTATTGCCAAAAGTTGTAATGTTTCTCATTTAAAATGAGCAAGGTTGTGTATATTTCAAACCATTGGTCCTAGGACTGAATCATGTAGTCTATTATCTTTGGTTGGTAGTGTTTAGCCTAGGACCAATCTCATTTCAACCATAATGTCCCTTCAATGATATCAACCACACTGAACAAAAAGCATCCCTATGGGTCTCTAAGCACCATCAGGCTATGATCTTTGATTAGGAATTTCTCTAAGCTTGTACAAGGAATTTATGAGCTATTTGGTGCTATAGGATCATGTTATATAGGCCTACAAAAACCTATCTTAGTTTTTTGAGAGTTGACATTGTTTGGATTTGGCATCCATATCTCACCTATTGCTAAGAGTTGCAATGTTGCTAAGTTAAAATGAGCTAGGTCATGTATATTTCAAATCATAGGTCCTGTTGGTGTTTTATTTTGATGTTAACAGTACTAAAACTACTAGGCGACAAAAGGCTTAGTACCTAGATATCAGTACATACACAACCTAAAGAATAGCCAATTCTCATTATCACTTGCATATGCAAAGTATTAGGACCCAACTTCAATAAAACCTTAGACGGTTTTCTACTCTTTTGGCTCTGTAAAACCAGGGCGGGTGCACCCGGGGATGGTTCAAAGATGGAATAATTGTATGAGAATTATCCTTAGTTTCATTTTGATTCTCATCTCTAAATCCTTAAACATATAAGTAAATAACTGATAAACACATCCCTTGAACAGATATGGCCAAGAAATCTTCTATAGCTCTGCAGATGTTTCCAACAACAATGGCTAAATGAAGCTAAAACAATCTAGGCAGGCAAGTGCTGGCCAACTTTGAAAATCTTACAGGAAAGATAAATGAAAATTGATTTTATGATGTATTTTGAAAAAGCTAGTTATAATATACTTCTCTTTTGGCTGAAATACTCTTGATCAGTGCCTAATCCATTGGGAATTCAGAGTCAAGTAAATTCTTAGATCTAATTTGTTGCCTTGCAACGAATTTTCATCAGCAATTCTTACCAGAATTTATCATTCAAGAATCCTTATTAACACCCAAGCAACCTCATCACATTTATCAAAGCCTTTACTTAATCCATTGAATTAACAGCAATAACAAATGGATGTACAGTCTTACTAAATTGCAATCAATTGCATAAGCTTTTACTCACACAACATCAAGGTAACTCAGTATTAAAAAGGAGACAAAATTCAGAGAAGAACAGATATGGGGACAGTTCATAACTTGTATTCATTTCCTTTGAAAATGATATATCCTTTACAAAAAAATCAGAAAAACCTTCAGAGAAGAAGCACAGTTCTTTTTACATTCATCCATCTCTCAGAGATTTTGATAGAAAAAGCATACTATAAATTTCTTTCCAAAAATGTTTGGACCAAAAAAGAACTAAGCACAACACTTAGTGAAAACCAAATTCGGACCCTTCTTTAGCCTTGGGATCTCACTTAAATAATGTGAGATGCAACAAGCTTCAGGCTACAGTAGGTGACAGGTGTCCTTCTTTTGAAAAACAAAAAACAAGAATAACAGAAAGGTTGATTACAACAGCATTTCTTGGCGGGTCCCTTTCTATTATGCTTCTTGGTTGTTATGGTCTGTTCTCGCAATCATTCCTCATCTTCAGAGTACATATCCATAAGGTCTGCAAGTGATGTATCATCTTCTGTAGCATGCAAAATCACTTTAACCTAGGGATTTTCTATGTCATCATTGCTGACTACAAGAGTAACTATTACTCTTACATCTTCCTCGTCATCTTCTCCTAACATCTGTTCACTAAACTGATCTTTCCATCTGTTGAAAGTATCATCATCTGGCCAATCAAAACTTAGGGTTTCTCTTTGTATCTTTATTAAAGAATTGGCATTATCTTCTAATTCATCGAATTCTTTTCTTATATCAGCATAATACAATTGTATCTTTACCAGCTCTTCATTTGTCTTCGCCCAAAACCAACAGCCAGTCTCACTGATGATGTTTGTTATTTTGTTATCAAATAATTCATCCATTTCCTTTTTCCATTTGTCCTTTTCTTTTACTGTATCAACAGTTTCTAAGGCACAAGGGAATAGGGTGAATTTTTTAGCAAGATATCTTGAAAAACAGAGTGTCAATATCCTCTGTAAGGAATCTCTTTTATTTTCAAAGTTATCTAATTGATTTAATAAATCAAAAATTCTTTCAACCTGATGGTAAGGCATTTGAACTGCAGAGATACAAACAATCGTGACATCATTATTCCTCTGTCTCCACTTCTGTGCAAGGGAGTCTAGTCCATTCTTTCCTTTATTTAACTCATCTATGAGGGTTACAATCCTGGTCAGCTGGTCATAAAAATCTGACCATTGTATTTTATCCCTCAAGTATGTCACACCCTGCTTCCATTTTTCTTCCTGTTGATTTCTAAATTCTATCTGCCACTCATGTAATTTGGTTTTTTCTGCTTCAAATTCCTCTGCAGTATAGAATTGGGGTCTTTCAGGGGTGTCAGGTATCTCAATAATAGGGGTTAATCCCACAGATGACTATGGGGGATATGCAATTCTCAATGTACTGGATTCTCCCACTTTTCTATTTCCAAGTACCTTTTCCAGTTGAGATATCCTATTTTCTAACTCAATTCTCCTCTTCACCTCTTGATTATAGGCTTCCACCACTACTTCATATTTATTATGCATATCCATCATTTCCCTCTCTTCTCTTTCCGCAGTAGCCAGGGCAAATTTAGAATAATCCACATTCATGTGGGCTGCCTGTACATTTGAAGTGTCAGCAACTCTTCTTACAATGATACTCCCTGTCAATCCTGAGTCATCAGGCTGTGATGAAGTAACTCTGGATCCTCTTCTCAGGGACCACATAACAAGGGCAGCTTGATCATTGCTGAATGCTGTACCCAAGAATTCCTCTTTATTCGGATCCTGGAGTCCTAAATTATTTGAAACAGAATTAAAAACTAATGCGTCAGCAATGTCCCAATTGGGCAATAATAAAACATTAGCATTTTTTACCATCTGTCTTCCCTCATCAGGGGTTATATTTTGGAACTCTTGAACCATTTGTTCCTTTATTGTATTTTGAATGGAGGTCTCATCCATTTCTGGATGTTCTGTTCTCATATTATTGCACCTTTGCTCAAAAATGTGCATGTTTACTCTCCACGCAAACTGATGGAAAGCTCTAGATCTTACAAAATTGTTATCAGACAAAAAATGCTGACTGGCTTGTTCCAAAACAGGGTCCAATTCCCTTCCTCTGAAATCTGCTGTAGTTAATTCAAAACTTGGTACAGGGGTTTCCTGAGGGTTGCCTTCATCAATCTCTGCTTGTGTAACAAAAATTTCTCCTTGTGACCCCATTTGTTCAAATTGCTCACTGGTGAGTTGTTCTTCCTCCACTCTCATTGGGGTTTGAGAAGGTGAGCCACTTTCATCAGGGGATTCTTCCTCCCTTATTATTCTTCTTCTTTTGGGGGAAGGTTCAGGGGGTCTTTCTTCTAGGACAGTGCTGGAAGATCCAACAATCTGTTTTTCTTTATGCACAACGGGCACCTGCTGTCGGACAATAGTATATCCTGTTTTCTTTCGTACCACCAGTGGACCTACTCCAATATTGGGAGTGAAACCCAATTTTCTCATAATTTCTCTGGCTTTATCTGAAAAAAAATTAATAAAATGCTGTTTCTTCTCATTCATTACCTCCATTATCTCAGAGAAATTACTCATGAGCTTATGTACTTTATCTGCATTATTTGCAGCATTACTAAGAGGACTGAAATTTTTATCAAAACAATTAATGAATTCCAAAACTTTTGAATAGACTCTCCATTTTTCTTTCTTTATTTCTTGCTCATGGAGAGAATATTCATTTCTTATTACATCTTCTGGAAAATAGAATTCATGCTGAACTGGACGCAGCTTGATTCTCAATCTAAGGGCAGAGTTAAAGAAACCTTCTGTATCACAAAAATGAGAGTGAGACACTGCCATTTTGTATTGATCCAAAAATTTATGGAGAAAGGCCCACCCTTCTTTAGTTATCACAAATTGGTGGGCTATAGTACAAGTAGGAAAAATTGATCCTGTCCCCCTTTTGTGCAAAAAGGCCTCCTCCACTCCTCCCAACTGCCACAAAAATTCAGCTATCCCTACCTTCAAGGGTACCTGATAGGGTAACACATGGGGTGTTCCTTTGAAACCATAGACCTTGATGACCGTTGAGACTGAATATGGGATAATATCTCCCCAATTATGTGAAACCTTTAGATTGTGGGTTTTGTCCATAGGCCTGATAAGGTGCATTAATGCCTTAGGGATTCTGGGATTATCACTCAATAAGAGGCACCTTAGTTTGGAGGCAAAGTGCCTATCAAATCTGACGAAGCTAGCATTTTCTGCTTCCCAGGTCATGTCTGCACTCCATAATTGGACTGGTAGTGCTTCCCCTTCTTGTTCTCTATTTAAAACCATTTCTTTACCAAAATAAGTGGCCCCTTTAAAAAGAAACATATGCATCAGTAAGGAATACTGACCCCAAACCTTTTCCACCTTGCCCTGTGCAATCCCCACCAATCCAAGATGGATCTCATTTGCCAAGTAAGATACAAAATCAAAAATTATTTCCACACCAAAAGAAGAGATTTGGGTGATCATATACATGAAGCTCACCGAAATAAAATCTTCTTCGCCCTCTCCGAAGACTTTGCACAGGGTTCTATATATCTCGACTGCCCTGGCATTAAAACATGATTTCTTGAAGGGCTCTTTAGAAGATGATGTTATGGTTGGGAGGCCTCCAATTCGGCCTATGTGGGCTTTCAGTGCACCCTGTCTAACTACATCCCTCTTGGATATATATTCCTTTTCTAAATCTGTCAGATTAATGGGCACATGATACATGGTGAGGGGTCCCAGACTGAATACCTTCCTAATCTCCTCGGGACTGATGGTAACTAAAGCCTCACCATCTATTCTCCTCACTACCTTAGTGGCTTGGTCATAGTTTTTTGCTATGGCTTCAAGAAGGTCAAAATCCATGAACACGCTGGGAACAACAAGCTTCCCAAGATCAAAATTCCAAATGTTGGCATGAGGGGCATATAACTTTCTCTCTGCAAACCATTTCTTGAATAAACTCAAACCAGTCTGAGCAGTTTGAGCATCCCGGACCCAATTACCCTTATCATACAATCCATCAGCTACCCTAAGCCTAGGATTGAGTGAGGTCAACCTCTTAACTTGCACCGTTTCTACAGTGGACTCAGGAAGTAACTCAAGCAAATCATCATGCACATTTCTATCCAGGTAGTTTACTGCTCCTGTAAATCCCTTCTTAGGAGGCATCTTGAGCTATCCTCTTTAAAACTTAAAAGCTCACAAAGATGATGGCAGTTTTACTTACTTGAATTCTGTCTCAATTTTCCTTTGAATTCCTGCAAAATTTCAGCGAACAGATAACTTGACAATTTCTTATCAACCTTGGCACGCTTTTCTTTCAGTAATAGCTTCTGCACAAGAATAGCTTCAAATCTTTTCTCGCGTGAAATGAAACTGATGCAATCTCTCTGTATTATACTCTATTTTTTCTCACGGATGAAGCTTTCTTGTCTAATTAATACAGAGAGTGGCACTACATTTTTAATTTAAAACTGCGCCGTTGATCTTCAAAGATCCTACGATCATGCGGTACAAAGAGAACAACTAGGAGTTACACTTGCCATGTCAGTCATATTACCCAATGAGAGCTTGCCATGTACATAATTCTTTCTTTTGATGGCACTTACCTTTAAACCCACTGACGACGGAGAACACGTGTCAGCATGTCGCTACTTCGTTATGCATAAAGAACAAGCACCTTGCCATAACGAGGCGGCGACAACCGTTGATCGGATGAAGAAATGATCGAAAGATACGCTACAGGGCTTCTTAAGAAAGAAGGCGGTGGGCCCATCTCGCTATGTCGCTATAATTATCTTCCTTGCAACTCTTCATAACGAGATAGCGAGCTCCGTTGATTCACTTCAAACTGACGTTCCAGATTTCTTGTACATTTAGTCAGGTAGGCATTAATGAGAATCGGATCTCTGCATAGCTAGCACATGTCAAATTTTATCAGTCACTTGTCATTACACGTCATCATAGATCTTGCCGATCTTTTACCACTTTACGGGGCCTCGCTAACTCGCTAGCGGTGAAGCACCTCAATTTTCCGATAGCGAGGTAGCGAGCTTCGGCACTTTAAAGGATTCCGTGCCGGAAAAAGAAAGGGGGTACCCGGTAATTACTTCTGTTTAATTAAAACTGATTCTGACAATAGTATTTACGACAGGTCATGCCACCTGGTGTAATTATGACACAAGCAAGATGCAATGTCATCATTTTAAGATTTTCACGTGGCCTCGCTACTTCGCTAACGGTGAAGTGCCTGAATTTTCCGATAGCGAGGTGGCTGTACTTTCGAAAAAATATTAACATTTCAGCTCTGATGTCAGATATTCTAGTGGGTCCTTTTCCCCCTTTTTACGGCGAATTGCTAAGTGTACCTGCACAATAAAGCAATTAAATAGCAAATCTTCGATCGCCGCACGTTCACTTCATGGTCCCACCGCTTAAAAAACTCGACACTCGCTATCTCGCTATACTTAATGAGCATGCAACTTTCAATAGCGAGATAACGCCAGCGGTAGATCTAATCAGATCTGACGGTTGGGACAAATAGTAAGAAAGGTAACCCGGGAGAGAGGAAAAGGAATACGGAAGCATATTCGCTTCTTTTGAATTTTGAAAATTTTCGCGCCCGACCTTTTATAAATAGAGATGAATGTAAGGCTTACAAGGCGAATATTTCTCACAGATGGTTTATCCAAAACCTTATACTTCATTTAGACATAGATCACCTGACCTTTCTATGGTTTAACTGAAAAATTTTTACTGCAGAAAAAGTCAGACCAACAGTGGCTCTGTCTGGGGATGATAGACTACTTGAGTCTATGCAAGGATTCAGAATCTATGGGAGAGCAGACCACACATCCGGGAAATGACAACTTCTTCAGAGAGCACTGAGCAACATACAAAAACAAAAACTTAGACTGTACAAGGATTTACAGAAAACAGGACGCTGGGAAAACCTAAAACTAATGTTCATGGAAGAAACTAAGTATTTTTTCAAGAAAAATACCTCTTCAAGAACTGTCCATGAACTGGCAATTCAAGAATATTATCAAATACATCTTTGATTATGTAGGAATGTTCACCCGAAGTATTCTCAATGAGATATGGGCCTAACCAAATGGGGTCAAATTTGCCATGTTTTCCTTTATCTTCAATTCTGGCGTTCCACATTAAGACTAGGTCTCCATTTTCAAATTTCTTGTTTACAGTTCTTTTATCATAGAGTGTTTTGACTTGTAACTGCAATTTTTGATTTCTCAGAGATGCTTCTCTTCTGGCTTCGGTCAATCCTACCAGTTCATTCATTCTTTCTTTCATTTCATCAGTAGTATCTTCATCATATGACTGGATGTAATTGTATAATCCCATCAAATTGTTCTGGGGCATTCTAGCTTGAATTCCATACACTAAATCAAATGGAGCCACCCCAATTGCCTTCTTTACAGTTACTCTGTCGGCCCATATTGCCAACTGTAACTTTGAATCCCATGCCCTTTTATTATCGTCCAAGGTTCTCTTAATGATTTTCAACAGGCTTTTATTTGTGGACTCAGCTTGTCCATTCCCTTGTGGATGATATGGGGTAGACGTTGTTCTTGTCATTCCATATTTATCACAAAAATTTATGAATTCCTCAGACCTAAAACACATAGCATTATCTGTGACAATTTTCTGTGGACATCCAAATCTGGAAATGATATTATTCAATAAGAAATTATTTACTACTTTACTCATTGCATTTCTGGTAGGGATAGCCTCTACCCATTTTGTAAAGTAGTCAGTAGCAACCAGAATCCAGGAATAGCCAGTACTGGACTTGGGAAAAATTTCTCCTATGAAGTCCAGACCCCATTGTTGAAAAGGTGCTTTAGTTTCAACTGGCTTCAGTGGAGTACTTCCTGAGAATTTCAGCTTCCCAGCAAATCTTTGACAAGGATCACATTTTTTAACCATAGCTTGAGCATCTTTGAACAGAGTGGGCCACCAGAAACCAGCTCTCATTATCTTATGCGCAGTAGTTTTGGCCATGTAATGTCCTCCACATACTCCAGCATGCATTTCTTTCAAAATCTCTTTTGCCCTTTCTCTGTCAACACATTTCAACAGAACTCCTTCAAAGTTTCTCCACCATAAGTTATTTTGAACAATTGCATACCTGATGGCTTGCAATTTAATATTTCTTTTTTCATTATCAGGCAGATGGGGAGGAACTTCCATGTGTTGCAAATAATGTATAACATTAATGTACCAGTCACACTGGTCCATGTCGCATAAATCAGTTCTGAAATCATCATTTACTAGGTTTATCTGATTAGCTTCCAGGTTAGTTTCAGCCATAAGTTTGGCCAAACCTTGACCTCTGACTAACTTAGTTATCTGCATATCGATGTTGAATTCTTGGATTCTATTGATCCATCTGCATCTCCTTCCTGACACTTCCTGCTGAGAGAAAATATCTTTAACTGTAGCACTAGGTACAAAGGCAATAATAGTAGCACCTATCAAATAACTTCTAAATGCTTTTACAGCCTTTACCAAAGCATATGCTTGTTTTTCATTTATTTCGTACTTCAGTTCAGCATGCTGCAGGGATTTGCTAAAAAAGGCAATAGGCTGTTCATACCCTTCTTGGTTTTTCTGTAATAAAACTGCAGCCACAGTATGGAATGATGCAAATGAAAAGATATGCATGGGTTTTGTATAATCTGGGGTCCTCAACACTGGAGCATTTTTTATCGCAGTCTTTATATCCTGAAATGCCTATGAAGGTTCACCATTCCAATCTATAACAGCTCCTTTCTTGAGCATTTTTGAAATGGGTCTACTAATTTCAGCGAAATTTGTAACAAACCTCCTCAGAAAATTAACCTGGCCAAAAAAGGACTGTATACCTTTCACGTTTTTAGGTTTAGGGACTTTATCAATAGCCATTACCCTTTCTGGGTCTATTTTTACCCCATCCTCGGACACTATGTGTCCTAATAACTTTCCTTCTGTGACCCCAAACGAGCATTTCTTTGGGTTTAGGGATACCCCATATTCCAGGGCTTTTATAAAAATTTTGTTCAAGTGTTTGCAGTGATCTTCAGCCTTATTAGAATACGCTGTAAGATCATCCTGGTACACAACCATAAATTTGTCAATATATTCATGAAATGCTACATCCATGGCTCTTTGGAAAGTAGCTCCTGCATTAATCAAGCCAAAAGGCATCCTCAAATACACATATGTTCCCCAAGGGGTTGTGAAGGCTGTTTTGAACTGTTCACTTTCTTTTACCAGAACTTGATTATATCCAGAAAAGCCATCCATCATTGACATTAATTCAGAGCCGGTCACTTGTTGCAACATAGCTTCCATATTAGGTAAGCCATAATTATCTTTTAGAGATGCAATGTTTAGATTTCTAAAATCCACACAAAGCCTAATATCTCCATTCTTTTTTCTTACAGGAACAAGGTTTGAAACCCAAGTGGAATGCCTAATTGGTTTGATTATTCCACCATCTCTCAGTTTTGTCAGTTCTTCCTGCATTTTTGGGGCAAGGGTGGGATTGATTGGCCTCTGCTTTTGCCTAAAGGGTTTTACATTTTCTTTCAAGGGTATGACATGCTGGAAAAGGTCCTCCCTATAAGCTTTAAGGTCATCATATGACCAAGCAAAAACATGCCTGTACTTTCTAAGTAGGTCAATCAATGCTTTTCTGATTTGAACTGGCAGATCTTGGCCGATGTAAACCTTTTTAGGGATTTCATTCGTTCCCAAATTCACTTCTTCTAGCTCCTGCAGTTTGGGGTCCTTTATTTCCGATCTCACTCTGTCTTGGTTATCAAAAATGTTCTCCAAGACTACCAACCCCTTAGGCATCTTATTTGTTTTTAATTGCATGATTTCTTGACCAAAAATGGTTTCCTTCCCATTTATGGTTTCAATCAGTCCATTGCAGTCCATCTCCTGCCCATGGTATCTATCTTCATTTAGCAAAAAATTTGTGATATCTTTGTCATCTTCAAACACCTGCCAATTGCCAATGTTGTCAGGTATAGAAGGTCTGTTTTGAATCTCAATCTGGGAGATTCCTGCAAATGATATTTCTTTTGGTTTGATAGCTACATTGGCCAGAAGATCAGCCATTTTATTCTGGGTTCTATCTCTCCATGAGATCCCAAATGCATCAAAGAATTCTATTTGATCCCAGACCTCGTTTCTATATTGTTTTAATCTCCTATTTTTTGAGGAGTATGTTCCTTTAACCTGAGAGATGATCAATTCAGAATCTCCTATGACATACAATTTCTTAATTTTGTGATGTGTGGCCACTTTGAGACCTAGCAACAATGCTTCATATTCAGCAATGTTATTTGTGCAAGCAAACTTCAAGGTGAATGAATACCTGAAGGTGTTATTTTCAGGGGATACAAAGACTACACCTGCCCCTGCACCTTCTTTAGAACTAGCCCCATCAAAGAACATTGTCCACAGTTTTGGTGAATTCATGCAACATTCAACCTCATTTTCAATGATATCAGGTAAGTTTTCCACTTCCTGAATAATCAATTCAGCCCTGAAAGCATTGATCCCCGTGTCTAGGAAACAGGTGGTATCTTTGTCAATGTCTTCACCTAAGATGTGGTTAACCCTTGGTTCCCTATTTACCCTGACAGCTTTGTCTCCTATATGGAAAGTGGCATAAGTAAGGTCACACTGTAGGCTTCCCCCCATGGCGGCACTCCATTTTCTGGAAAGTAGCATCCCGTAATGTGGGGGTATATCAACTACAAGGACAGACATGGTTAATTCCACCTCAGGAAATGCAGCCAGTTTAAATGGTAAGGAATTTATAGTACCTATTACTGGAACCTCTCTAGCATCCATCCCTCGGCATCTACCTTGCTTAGTATCCACCTTCAATCCTAGGGCTTCCATTACTTTAAAAGGCATTATAGTGTTGGAAGCTCCAGAATCTATCATACAATTTTTCAAGGTTTTCCCTTTTATGATTAAACTAAGGAAAAAAGGATCAATATCTTGTATGAACGCAACTGATGAATCATCTAAGAACATCTGAGGAATCTGGGATATAATACCATTGTCCTCTATTATTAATGGGGTCTGTTGGGCTACAGCTTGATTATCAATACTATTGTTGTTTGCTATTCCACCCAACCATGACAAAGCCTTATTTTTATGCTCTTCAATTCTAAAGAGCTCAGACAAGGGTACTTTCACAGTAATTTGAGATAACATGGCAATCATATCAACAGGTTCAACTACAGTAGGTTTTACAATAGTACCTGGGATCGGAGTCTTTTGAGTAGTGGGCACCACTTTTAGCTTGACAACATCCGGTTCTGATTTCTCTGGTTGCACTACGGTCTTTGTTGCTTCAACTTTCTGAAATTGAACCTTCTTTTGTGGTTCCCATTTTTGACCCTTGTTCTCCTTGATCTTAGACACATCTATACTGACTTTCTTGTGTTGATCATCTGTCTTATGAGTGGTGTCTTTGATGAACATACTAGATGGACTTCCTGCCTCATTACTTATTGCTCTATTTCTCAAATTGTAATTACTGTGGACTTGTGAAATCATTTCGGCTGTAATTCTATCAATTTCCTCCTTGGAGGGGATTCTTAGGTTTGTGAAACCTACTTCAGAAAATGTATTGCATACCTTATCTATATCATTCTTCTCATCATCTGAAAATATTTGCTGATGATGTACTTGGTAGGCAATTCTCTGGCTGGTAACATCGTTCTCAGGTTCTTCTGAGTCAGAATCTATCAAATCATCAGATGTATTCGCCATATTGCAGCTTATGTCATCATGGTTTTTTTCTTCTGTTTCTTCTTCTGCTTGCGCTCCTTGAGCTTGGGCGAATGACTGGGCAACAGCACAATAGTCAGCAGAATGAGGTGATTGGCATATAATGCACCAAGGCACATCATCATTCATATTTACAGTGTTCCTTTGCAGGGGGTCTAGGGTACCCTTATCTTTCATATTTTGGATCTGGTTAGGAACTGGTTTACCATCTTTCCATTGGGTGGTGTAAGGGTAATTCTGCATCCTAGGCTGTCTATTGAAATTGCTGTTATTCACAGGGGCTCTCTCAGTAACATTTGTCTTATTGAAATTAGTGGGATTCATTTTCTTAAGCATTTCTAAAACATGGCCTATAGTAGGTTCTTCAGGCCTTTTTCCCATGGATGTTTTGTCACCTTCCCTTTTATTATTATTCTTAGGGTTGAAAAGCTTAGGATCATCCCTTCTCCCTAATTTGCCAGAGGCCTTTCTATTATTTTCTATATTCACTGCAACTCTATAGGCATCTCTCAGAGTTTTAGGATCCTTATCTCTCAGTTGGTAGGCCATCTTGCTATCAAAGGCATTGAAGTAGGTTGTAAGACAGACGTCTTCATTTAACCGCATAAATTGAAATAGTTTGTACATTCCTTTCTGAAATCTCACATTGAAATCAAATGTGGATTCATTTGGATTCTTCTTGATATTGTTGAACTCATTCAACATGAATCCTGCATTGGTATTGTCCCCATATTGTTCCTTGAACAATTTCTCCAAATCGCTCCATGAAGTAATACTATCATCAGGCAACCTCCTGAACCAATCCCTTGCATCCTCTGTGAGTGAATGCACAAATAATTTCATCACCATGTCCTCATGTTCAACTTCATAATCATTGAGCATGTCAATGAAAATTCTCAAATGTTCTTCACCAGTGACAGCATTATTTCCAGAAAACTTCACCACTTTATCCCTTAAATCAAAAGATATGGGATGGGGGGCACCAAGAATACCGGCAAATGATATTTGTCTATATTTTTTGAGGTATATAGGTTTCTTCTGGAAACCGGGAGCGTTAGAGGTACTAGCTGCATTAGCTTGAGTTAGGAGAGCAGCTTGGGATAGCTGTGGTGGGACAAACGGGACTTGAGTGCCAATATTGGAAGATGAGGTAGGAGCAGGTTGGGGTGCTTTCTGAGTCGGGATTATGGGAACATTAACTGGTGCAGGATTTGTAGGTGGGATAGACAAACTAGGCCATGAATTTAATGCAGAATTAGACTTTATGAATTGGATTTTCCTTCTGGTCTCTGCGGCCTGAGCTTCATTTTCAACCTTCTCAAGTTCTTTTGCAAGGTCTTCCTTCTCCTTTCGAGCCTTCTCTAGTTCTAGGTCTAATTTTGATACGGAGGGTTGTATAGATTTGCTCGGTATAGCTTGAGGCTCATTTACTTGGATTCCTACAGCCTTGCCTTTTCCTTTATCTGGAACTGTTCCAGTGGGCTCTATTGGATTAACTTGAATGGGTTTATAAGCTTGAACTTGAGCAATAATTGATTCTTGTCTTTGATTTAGGAGTTTTTCCTGTTGTTGAACTTTAGCTCTTAGATTATCAATATTTCCAAAGACGTCCTGATGGAGAGTGGGGATATTCTCTTCTAATTTTTTATTTTGCTCTTTCAAAGAAGCCATCCTTCTTAGCAGAGTATCTCTTTCTATTATTGCATCCAAAGTGGCTCGCTCCCTTTCTTTTTCAAGACGGATGCGCTTAGCTTCTTCCTCAGCAATCCATTTCTTCAAAAATCCTATTTCAGATTGCACTTCTTTAGAATCAGCAGAGGTTGCCTCGGAATCAGCAGGATCATCTAGATCTATAAGGTTCGGTTCTATATATGGGGCTACTCTGGGATTAAAAAGGTTATCAGATGAACTCCTGAATCCTAGCCTACAATTTATATCTGCTACAGGCCCTGGTCTGGGTGAAGCAATTCCCATAGTAGATACATCTTTATCTTGAAAAAATCTTTGATCTGGTAATGGGGTACTGAAAATACCTCCTAAAAGTCTTGTATTTTCGGATTCAGAACTAAGCGAAGATGATTCTCTTGCTATTATCGGTTGATAATGGGAATTTACAGAGGCATTACCTCTAGGCTTCCAAGTAGGATTTGGATCTATTCTTTTCTTATTTTGGTTCTTCCTACCACCTTGGGGTAAATCAGTATACATTGATACATCGGGATTGGCTCTCATGTAAGCCCTTGTGTTTTTTCTCTTGTCAGCCATATTTTTCTTTTGTTACAATAAGCACTAGCTTCAAAACCTTGACTGAGTCGCCACCCTTTTTCGGGAAAATACAATAACACTCGTTACTGACAGAAAGAAAACAATACACGAGCGGGAACAAAAATACGGCACAAAGAGATCAATCACTGATGTTGTAAGACTGCAACTCTTGCTTGTTAGATAAGACACTTGGATAAGCTGGATGTGTCAGTGTGTAGCAATGGTACTTGGGTTTATATCTTCATATTTTCTCAAGTTTTGACACTATGAATTTCCCCAGCAGAGTCGCCATTTTGTTGGTGTTTTATTTTGATGTTAACAGTACTAAAACTACTAGGCGACAAAAGGCTTAGTACCTAGATATCAGTACATACACAACCTAAAGAATAGCCAATTCTCATTATCACTTGCATATGCAAAGTATTAGGACCCAACTTCAATAAAACCTTAGACGGTTTTCTACTCTTTTGGCTCTGTAAAACCAGGGCGGGTGCACCCGGGGATGGTTCAAAGATGGAATAATTGTATGAGAATTATCCTTAGTTTCATTTTGATTCTCATCTCTAAATCCTTAAACATATAAGTAAATAACTGATAAACACATCCCTTGAACAGATATGGCCAAGAAATCTTCTATAGCTCTGCAGATGTTTCCAACAACAATGGCTAAATGAAGCTAAAACAATCTAGGCAGGCAAGTGCTGGCCAACTTTGAAAATCTTACAGGAAAGATAAATGAAAATTGATTTTATGATGTATTTTGAAAAAGCTAGTTATAATATACTTCTCTTTTGGCTGAAATACTCTCGATCAGTGCCTAATCCATTGGGAATTCAGAGTCAAGTAAATTCTTAGATCTAATTTGTTGCCTTGCAACGAATTTTCATCAGCAATTCTTACCAGAATTTATCATTCAAGAATCCTTATTAACACCCAAGCAACCTCATCACATTTATCAAAGCCTTTACTTAATCCATTGAATTAACAGAAATAACAAATGGATGTACAGTCTTACTAAATTGCAATCAATTGCATAAGCTTTTACTCACACAACATCAAGGTAACTCAGTATTAAAAAGGAGACAAAATTCAGAGAAGAACAGATATGGGGACAGTTCATAACTTGTATTCATTTCCTTTGAAAATGATATATCCTTTACAAAAAACCCAGAAAAACCTTCAGAGAAGAAGCACAGTTCTTTTTACATTCATCCATCTCTCAGAGATTTTGACAGAAAAAGCATACTATAAATTTCTTTCCAAAAATGTTTGGACCAAAAAAGAACTAAGCACAACACTTAGTGAAAACCAAATTCGGACCCTTCTTTAGCCTTGGGATCTCACTTAAATAATGTGAGATGCAACAAGCTTCAGGCTACAGTAGGTGACAGGTGTCCTTCTTTTGAAAAACAAAAAACAAGAATAACAGAAAGGTTGATTACAATAGCATTTCTTGGCGGGTCCCTTTCTGTTATGCTTCTTGGTTGTTATGGTCTGTTCTCGCAATCATTCCTCATCTTCAGAGTACATATCCATAAGGTCTGCAAGTGATGTATCATCTTCTGTAGCATGCAAAATCACTTTAACCTGGGGATTTTCTATGTCATCATTGCTGACTACAAGAGTAACTATTACTCTTACATCTTCCTCGTCATCTTCTCCTGACATCTGTTCACTAAACTGATCTTTCCATCTGTTGAAAGTATCATCATCTGGCCAATCAAAACTTAGGGTTTCTCTTTGTATCTTTATTAAAGAATTGGCATTATCTTCTAATTCATCGAATTCTTTTCTTATATCAGCATAATACAATTGTATCTTTACCAGCTCTTCATTTGTCTTCGCCCAAAACCAACAGCCAGTCTCACTGATGATGTTTGTTATTCTGTTATCAAATAATTCATCCATTTCCTTTTTCCATTTGTCCTTTTCTTTTATTGTATCAACAGTTTCTAAGGCACAAGGGAATAGGGTGAATTTTTTAGCAAGATATCTTGAAAAACAGAGTGTCAATTTCCTCTGTAAAGAATCTCTTTTATTTTCAAAGTTATCTAATTGATTTAATAAATCAAAAATTCTTTCAACCTGATGGTAAGGCATTTGAACTGCAGAGATACAAACAATCGTGACATCATTATTCCTCTGTCTCCACTTCTGTACAAGGGAGTCTAGTCCATTCTTTCCTTTATTTAACTCATCTATGAGGGTTACAATCCTGGTCAGCTGGTCATAAAAATCTGACCATTGTATTTTATCCCTCAAGTATGTCACACCCTGCTTCCATTTTTCTTCCTGCTGATTTCTAAATTCTATCTGCCACTCATGTAATTTGGTTTTTTCTGCTTCAAATTCCTCTGCAGTATAGAATTGGGGTCTTTCAGGGGTGTCAGGTATCTCAATAATAGGGGTTAATCCCACAGATGACTGTGGGGGATATGCAATTCTCAATGTACTGGATTCTCCCACTTTTCTCTTTCCAAGTACCTTTTCTAGTTGAGATATCCTGTTTTCTAACTCAATTCTCCTCTTCACCTCTTGATTATAGGCTTCCACCACTACTTCATATTTATTATGCATATCCATCATTTCCCTCTCTTCTCTTTCCGCAGTAGCCAGGGCAAATTTAGAATAATCCACATTCATGTGGGCTGCCTGTACATTTGAAGTGTCAGCAACTCTTCTTACAATGATACTCCCTGTCAATCCTGAGTCATCAAGCTACGATGAAGTAACTCTGGATCCTCTTCTCAGGGACCACATAACAAGGGCAGCTTGATCATTTCTGAATGCTGTACCCAAGAATTCCTCTTTATTCGGATCCTGGAGTCCTAAATTATTTGAAACAGAATTAAAAACTAATGCGTCAGCAATGTCCCAATTGGGCAATAATAAAACATTAGCATTTTTTACCATCTGTCTTCCCTCATCAGGGGTTATATTTTGGAACTCTTGAACCATTTGTTCCTTTATTGTATTTTGAATGGAGGTCTCATCCATTTCTGGATGTTCTGTTCTCATATTATTGCACCTTTGCTCAAAAATGTGCATGTTTACTCTCCACGCAAACTGATGGAAAGCTCTAGATCTTACAAAATTGTTATCAGACAAAAAATGCTGACTGGCTTGTTCCAAAACAGGGTCCAATTCCCTTCCTCTGAAATCTGCTGTAGTTAATTCAAAACTTGGTACAGGGGTTTCCTAAGGGTTGCCTTCATCAATCTCTGCTTGTGTAACAAAAATTTCTCCTTGTGACCCCATTTGTTCAAATTGCTCACTGGTGAGTTGTTCTTCCTCCACTCTCATTGGGGTTTGAGAAGGTGAGCCACTTTCATCAGGGGATTCTTCCTCCCTTATTATTCTTCTTCTTTTGGGGGAAGGTTCAGGGGGTCTTTCTTCTAGGACAGTGCTGGAAGATCCAACAATCTGTTTTTCTTTATGCACAACGGGCACCTGCTGTCGGACAATAGTATATCCTATTTTCTTTCGTACCACCAGTGGACCTACTCCAATATTGGGAGTGAAACCCAATTTTCTCATAATTTCTCTGGCTTTATCTGGAAAAAAATTAATAAAATGCTGTTTCTTCTCATTCATTACCTCCATTATCTCAGAGAAATTACTCATGAGCTTATGTACTTTATCTGCATTATTTGCAGCATTACTAAGAGGACTGAAATTTTTATCAAAACAATTAATGAATTCCAAAACTTTTGAATAGACTCTCCATTTTTCTTTCTTTATTTCTTGCTCATGGAGAGAATATTCATTTCTTATTACATCTTCTGGAAAATAGAATTCATGCTGAACTGGACGCAGCTTGATTCTCAATCTAAGGGCAGAGTTAAAGAAACCTTCTGTATCACAAAAACGAGAGTGAGACACTGCCATTTTGTATTGATCCAAAAATTTATGGAGAAAGGCCCACCCTTCTTTAGTTATCACAAATTGGTGGGCTATAGTACAAGTAGGAAAAATTGATCCTGTCCCCCTTTTGTGCAAAAAGGCCTCCTCCACTCCTCCCAACTGCCACAAAAATTCAGCTATCCCTACCTTCAAGGGTACCTGATAGGGTAACACATGGGGTGTTCCTTTGAAACCATAGACCCTGATGACCGTTGAGACTGAATATGGGATAATATCTCCCCAATTATGTGAAACCTTTAGATTGTGGGTTTTTTCCATAGGCCTGATAAGGTGCATTAATGCCTTAGGGATTCTGGGATTATCACTCAATAAGAGGCACCTTAGTTTGGAGGAAAAGTGCCTATCAAATCTGACGAAGCTAGCATTTTCTGCTTCCCAGGTCATGTCTGCACTCCATAATTGGACTGGTAGTGCTTCCCCTTCTTGTTCTCTATTTAAAACCATTTCTTTACCAAAATAAGTGGCCCCTTTAAAAAGAAACATATGCATCAGTAAGGAATACTGACCCCAAACCTTTTCCACCTTGCGCTGTGCAATCCCCACCAATCCAAGATGGATCTCATTTGCCAAGTAAGATACAAAATCAAAAATTATTTCCACACCAAAAGAAGAGATTTGGGTGATCATATACATGAAGCTCACCGGAATAAAATCTTCTTCGCCCTCTCCGAAGACTTTGCACAGGGTTCTATATATCTCGACTGCCCTGGCATTAAAACATGATTTCTTGAAGGGCTCTTTAGAAGATGATGTTATGGTTGGGAGGCCTCCAATTCGGCCTATGTGGGCTTTCAGTGCACCCTGTCTAACTACATCCCTCTTGGATATATATTCCTTTTCTAAATCTGTCAGATTAATGGGCACATGATACATGGTGAGGGGTCCCAGACTGAATACCTTCCTAATCTCCTCGGGACTGATGGTAACTAAAGCCTCACCATCTATTCTCCTCACTACCTTAGTGGCTTGGTCATAGTTTTTTGCTATGGCTTCAAGAAGGTCAAAATCCATGAACACGCTGGGAACAACAAGCTTCCCAAGATCAAAATTCCAAATGTTGGCATGAGGGGCATATAACTTTCTCTCTGCAAACCATTTCTTGAATAAACTCAAACCAGTCTGAGCAGTTTGAGCATCCCGGACCCAATTACCCTTATCATACAATCCATCAGCTACCCTAAGCCTAGGATTGAGTGAGGTCAACCTCTTAACTTGCACCGTTTCTACAGTGGACTCAGGAAGTAACTCAAGCAAATCATCATGCACATTTCTATCCAGGTAGTTTACTGCTCCTGTAAATCCCTTCTTAGGAGGCATCTTGAGCTATCCTCTTTAAAACTTAAAAGCTCACAAAGATGATGGCAGTTTTACTTACTTGAATTCTGTCTCAATTTTCCTTTGAATTCCTGCAAAATTTCAGCGAACAGATAACTTGACAATTTCTTATCAACCTTGGCACGCTTTTCTTTCAGTAATAGCTTCTGCACAGGAATAGCTTCAAATCTTTTCTCGTGTGAAATGAAACTGATGCAATCTCTCTATATTATACTCTATTTTTTCTCACGGACGAAGCTTTCTTGTCTAATTAATACAGAGAGTGGCACTACATTTTTAATTTAAAACTGTGCCGTTGATCTTCAAAGATCCTACGATCATGCGGTACAAAGAGAACAACTAGGAGTTACACTTGCCATGTCAGTCATATTACCCAATGAGAGCTTGCCATGTACATAATTCTTTCTTTTGATGGCGCTTACCTTTAAACCCACTGACGACAGAGAACACGTGTCAGCATGTCGCTACTTTGTTATGCATAAAGAACAAGCACCTTGCCATAACGAGGCGGCGACAACCGTTGATCGGATGAAGAAATGATCGAAAGATACGCTACAGGGCTTCTTAAGAAAGAAGGCGGTGGGCCCATCTCGCTATGTCGCTATAATTATCTTCCTTGCAACTCTTCATAACGAGATAGCGAGCTCCGTTGATTCACTTCAAACTGACGTTCCAGATTTCTTGTACATTTAGTCAGGTAGGCATTAATGAGAATCGAATCTCTGCATAGCTAGCACATGTCAAATTTTATCAGTCACCTGTCATTACACGTCATCATAGATCTTGCCGATCTTTTACCACTTTACGGGGCCTCGCTAACTCGCTAGCGGTGAAGCACCTCAATTTTCCGATAGCGAGGTAGCGAGCTTCGGCACTTTAAAGGATTCCATGCCGGAAAAAGCAAGGGGGTACCCGGTAATTACTTCTGTTTAATTAAAACTGATTCTGACAACAGTATTTACGACAGGTCATGCCACCTGGTGTAATTATGACACAAGCAAGATGCAATGTCATCATTTTAAGATTTTCACGTGGCCTCGCTACTTCGCTAACGGTGAAGTGCCTGAATTTTCTGATAGCGAGGTGGCGGTACTTCCGGAAAAATATCAACATTTCGGCTCTGATGTCAGATATTCTAGTGGGTCCTTTTCCCCCTTTTTACGGCGAATTGCTAAGTGTACCTGCACAATAAAGCAATTAAATAGCAAATCTTCAATCGCCGCACGTTCACTTCATGGTCCCACCGCTTAAAAAACTTGACACTCGCTATCTCGCTATACTTAATGAGCATGCAACTTTCAATAGCGAGATAACGCCAGCGGTAGATCTAATCAGATCTGACGGTTGGGACAAACAGTAAGAAAGGTAACCCGGGAGAGAGGAAAAGGAATACGGAAGCATATTCGCTTCTTTTGAATTTTGAAAATTTTCGCGCCCGACCTTTTATAAATAGAGATGAATGTAAGGCTTACAAGGCGAATATTTCTCACAGATGGTTTATCCAAAACCTTATACTTCATTTAGACATAGATCACCTGACCTTTCTATGGTTTAACTGAAAAATTTTTACTACAGAAAAAGTTAGACCAACAGGTCCTAGGATAAAATGGTCTACTCCGTTAGCTCTAGTTGGTTAGGTTTAGCCTAGGACCAACCTTGTTTCAGCCACAATGTCCCTCCAACAGTATTGACCACACTAAATGGAATTGTCCCTATGGATCTCTATGCACTATCCAGTAGCGATCTTTGACACAAATACAAAATCATGACATATTTTTACTTTTCATGTTTTATTACATGAAAATAAGTGACATATGATTACATTTTATAATGAATTTGATAAACATGTTACATTTTTTTGTATAAAATAATGAACATTCATGTGTTTGATTAATTGCAAGAAAGTAAATTGAAATACAAGTTTGTATGCACACATTGAACAAATTGGATAGAAATCCAAGTTTAATATATATCAAAATGAACAATATATTATGTCATATTAATCATATAGTTACAAAAAGATGTTATGTCTCATTGGTACAACACAAAAGTCAAATACCTATAAAATGTTGAATGAGTACAATAGAAATATCAAATGTGCACAATACAAATTTCAAATATATACAATAAAAAAGTTGAATACTCAAAAAATGTTGAATGTGTATAATATAAATATTAAATGTGCAGAATACAAATCTCAAATATATACAATACAAAAGTCAAATATATGTCAATGTCATGTGATGACCATAACTACATATGTATATGACTATCAATATATATGACTATGTAGAACCATCAAAATTGAGCCTCTTCAATGTAGTTTGTGTCTTGCTAAGTGTTTGCAAAAGAAAAATTAAAATACACTATCAAATATCTTATCTATAAGCAATATGAAAATAACTAGAAATTGGGTTCTAAGTTATGGATAGTTGAGTTGTTCACTACCTCATCCCTTTGTCCCATAGTTGGATTGGATGATATTGGTAATGAGATCCTGCGTTGATTAGTGAGACTCCTTAGAAAATGATGAGGTAGAGTGATGATAGGAGACACAACTATTAATGAATCAATTCTCATGGGAGGCACAACCTATATAATAAGTGATAAAATGTTAGCATTATCAAATGTATTAGGGATTATAAATAGAGTACAAAAAACAAAAAATGTACTGTAACTTGAGCTAGATCTCCTGTGCTAGCAGGGGGTACAAGTATTGATAAATCAATGTTGCTATTAGGAAAAACCTATATGATAAGTGATAAAATGTCAGTATTATAGACTGGCATTAGGGATTACAAATAGAGTAAAAAGATAAAAAATGTATTGCAATGTGAGCTAAATCTCACATGCTAGTAGGATGTTCAAACACTAATGAATTAGTGTTGGTATCAGACACAACCTGTATGATAAGTGATAAAATGGTAGCATTATAGAGTGGCATTAGGGATTACAAATAGAGTAAAAAAATAAAAAATTTACTATAGCTTGAGCTAGATCTCCTATTCTTGTAGGAGGTACAAGCACTGATGAATCAATGCTGGTATGAGGCAGAACTTGTATGATAAGTGATAAAATTTGAGCATTATAGAGTGACATTAGGGATTAGAAATGGATTAAAAAAATAAAAATTGTGTAGCCTCAGCTAGATCTCCCATACTAATAAGAGGTACCAACATTTATGAATCAATGCTAGTATGAGGCACAACTTGTATGGTAAGTGTTAAAATATTAGAAGTTCAGAGTAGGCATTAGGTATTTCTATCACACACACAAGCAATCCAAATTGAGATCACAAAAGTGCTCCAACTAAGACTCTACATACATACTTCTAGTCTTTTTTGTGTTTGATCCTATCTTTGATACTTGGGATTCCTAACAAAATGAAATGGGAAAGGTTTTACACAAAGTCTCAAAAAGTGTTGTAATAGGTAAAAGATAAATAACACATGTTAACAAGAGAAATTGTTGATAATTACTATAAAACTAAAAAAAATGCATTCATTTGTAAATGCAACTATTTAATATGTATATAGAACAAATGCATGTTATAACCTAAAATTTATGAGAAAGAAAATATAAAATTTTACCTCTTTGATTGCCTCAACATTGGCAGTCTTGGGAGCATTCATCAACTGTACAAAAGTAAATTGTTTCTATGTATATTCAACAAACAAGTCAACACATATTCATCAATATTGAGTACATGCATATACATTCATTCATAATAACTTTCAAAATATAAACTTGACTTGTATTTAATAACTTTTTTTGTTTTGGTGTTCTTGTTGATTTTTTCCCCTTTCCTCCAAACCTCAAGCTATGTGGAGTACCCTAAAGAAGAAACAAATACAACATAAGAGGAATCAATAAGACACATCATGAGTTCAATTCAAATCATAAACTTGATAGGTGTGCAAGCTATTGTACCACATAGCTTGCAAGGCCAGAGTTGATCACGGAAAGTGTGGCATCATCAATTTTAGAAATTTCAGCCCCCCACAAGCCCTATAAAATAGTAAATAGTATTGTTATAAATATGAGATAATGTTGTAAATGGAAAGAAGGTACAATAACCACAAGAAGATCATAGGATGAAAAGAAGATGAAAGGACTTAAAGGATGATATTGGAAGGATAGTACAAGGCTTGGAAATTGAAAACAAAGAGTCTGATAAGGAAAAGAGAGATGTGAATGAACTTTTGGTACCTTAACAAGAAATAAAAGTGAAGATTCATTATCTCCACACTCCTATAAGACACGCTATATGATATGGGGGTTCTTTGATGTAGATAGGTATATGGAGGATGAACTCACATGATGTGTTGAAAACATATATGATAGGATAAGTTACTAAGAGGGGACGGATGAATCAGTAACCAATTAAACTTTAATACTTTAATCCTATTAGGAGCAATAAGGACTGCTAGGCTGACCTTGCAAAAGGATTTACAAATATACAATGAAGTATGCAGTTGGTAAAGAGATTTACAAAATATTGTTAAGTCTACCTTATAAAAGGATTTAATTGATCCACCAATTAGGATGAAATAGTAGCTGATCTCTAATATGCAACTTGGTTTGCTGAGTGAGATTACTTTGAGTGTAATGATCACCTTGCTATGATACATAAATCTTTGTGGCTCCTTATACTACTTTTAGCCTTTTTTATTTCGCACTTCTACTATTTTCTTCTTACCACATTACATCTTATATTCATATTGGATATGATACAATACATTACATATATATCAATCCAATTTAAAAATCAACAAAGTTGGCTATTATATAAGTTTAAACAAAATACATAGAGTTGACTTAACTATAGGAACTTGGGCTCTAAAGATTGGCTTGGTGAGGTTCTGATACTCGAAATCCATTATCAACACTCAACATCCTCATGCACTTAGTAGATGTAGAAGCTCAGTCCATATTGATCACTTCCAAGTAGTCTAAAACTTGGTCTACACTAGTGACTTGGTGAACACTATGAAACTTGGCATATAAATTGAATCACTTGGTTGAAATTGCATAGCTCAGTCAACACTAGTTTCACTATGAGCTTGGTATAGACTAAATCACTTGGTTGACACTGAGTGGCTCAGTCAACACTGGATTCACATAACTATAACTTCAAACTCAATAACCACTACATAGCTCAATTTTCACTAAGGAACTTGTTAAACCTTATGAAGCTTAGTTTACACTGCTAATCACCATCATGGTAGAAACTACTTAGCACAAACTAAACACTGTCCCTTGAACTCGGTAGAAACTCTAGAACTCGGTAAAGCTTGAAATGCTTGGTTAACACTATTAATTGTATAGTAAGCTTGATAGACACTTACTATCTGAATAAGTGTGTGTCACTAATAACAAATATGATTGTAATGTCAACAATCTCCCCCTTTGACATTAGTGACAAAAAACAACACTAACTAGCCAAAAATAAATTCAAAGAGTTTAAGAACGTCTTTCATTCTTCAACTCAGTAGAGTACTTTACTTTTGTGAATTTTCAAATTTGGTTTTGTAAGATATGTTTTTCTAAATATCTATACATAAATGATAATGCTCCCCCATATATATATATATATATATATATATATATATATCTACATATACATATAATATACTTTGCATCTTTTCACATCTTCTCATTTATACATCTTTTCCCCTTTTATGTATACTTCCCTTTTTACAATATATATCTTACATCTTTCTTATCCCCCTTTTTGACATTAATCCCAAAGATGTATGCTATATACATATACAATAATGCCAAAATGTGACAAAAAATCTAAATGTACCTTTAGGATTAGTACTAATGTCTTGTCCCTCTTTTCTTCCAAGACCTTGCATGTGTGCAATGCAACTTGAACTTCTATTTAAAGTTCTATCATATGATCTACAATTGAGAAGTTGTTTTCATGGATGTGCATTTTAGAATGTGCAATATGCTTCTACAATGTATCCATCTCTGGGAGAATCATGTTCTATATGTTTATTAGTGTAGCTCTTATTCTAGCTTCTTCTATAAGTCATTGAGCCTACATATCAGTTAAGAATGTGATCTTTGTGTAGTGGATAGAGCTATAACTCAGGTCAAGTTGCAACTGGTGTGCACTTGCCTTCAGATCTTCATCAATTTTAGAAATTTTTTCCTTAGTTTCTTTGGTGAAAATTGAAATATCATCAAGTTTACCAAATAATGAGGTCACATTATTGCAAGAGGTTTCCAATGAGCCTAGAATAGTAGACAATTATATTTGATGGATAACAATCTATTGAGCTACTATTTCCAAAACTTTATTCTTAAAATTCTTCTTAGCTCTTTGCAACAATTTCTCCTATCCATTCAAATCATCATTGAATTTCTAGACTACCTCTACTAACTGAATCAAATTTGGTTGAGAAGTGTTAACCTATATGTTTGGTACTTGTACTAGGATATTCTTTGCATCCTCAATTATTTGAAATTCTTTATTTCTTTCTTCTCTAAGCTTTTTCTGCTTAGCTTTCTTCTGAAGAAGTTCTCCAAATGTATGCATTTGATCAAGATTTAGATTGGAGATGTCCCACTTAGGAATACCAATCTCTTCATCAAGATCAATTTCTTCTTCTTTGTCTTTGCCTATAATCAAAAATTTTGTACTCATTTGAGGCTTGGTATCAACTATCGTTGCATTTATTATTTGCATGCTAGGAATGGAAACAATTGTAGAAATAGTAGGGCTAGCAGAAAATGTAGATACCACACTTATTGTTGAGATGCTTAGTATAACCAAAATTGATGTAGGAGGAAGTGTTGTCTTCTTGATAGATGAAGTGCTTTTCACTTTTGTCAATGAAGTACTAAGCTGAATAGGTGCATGTTGTCACTTAGGTTTGCACCCTTGTCCAAAGCCTATGCATGAGGACAACCTAGTGAAACATGGAAACAACCTCCAAGCTGTGGGACTTAAACTATGAGGTTGAGTCTCTGGAGAAGGCCAGCTTCCTCTTACTATCAGGATGCACCTAACTACTCTTGGAGAGGAAAAGGGAGAAGGAGAACATGAAAGAAAATCTACCTAATCTAATCTAAAGAGGTGATGCACCAAAATAGTGTGTTCAAACCAATCTCTACTCATATATACACTATTTAACATAATGAAACTAAGGATATACACATTCAAACTTGCTTTAATTTGAAAATGACATGCAGATCAGAAAACCATAATGAATGACACAAGGAAAGAGAAGATTCACTTATATATCATTCATAGGCCAAAAGAGATACAGTCATGCAGGTTATAGATCTCTACAAAACACCAATAAGAGGCAAATAATTCTTGCACTTTCATACCAATGGCTGAAGGAGATAAAGTAGAGAATCATATAGTTTAGAGGCATAGGGGAATTTACACTGGAATTACAGAGCAACAACAGAGAAAAACAGAGAAGGGTCTGACCCCCTTACAAAATTTTGAAAAACTGCCTTTATAGTTCAGGCATAACTAAGATCTTTTCCAGCTGAAGTGACTTCGCACCGACCTGCCATTAAGTCCTACAGAGAAAAATCATGGAGATCTGAATAAAATCTAATGTTGATGTCAAATAATGCCTTAAGAAGATAGAAACAACACCATTAAGCTATTCTAACCAGGTAGATGGATTGGATCGAAGGGGTGGAGCATTCTGCCACATTTAGCATTCATTTCCTAGTGGTTGGAATCGATCATAAAAATTAGATTCACATAAAGTCCTGGCTTTCCCCTATTTTTGGTTCGTAAATCAGCATGATCAATAGGTCAACATAACCCTGGCACCGGGACGAGCCACATGGACCAGCAATCTCTTTTCATTCTACCACCTCACAAGTCTCCCCACAGTTGACCATGCCTTTCTTCACTAATTGCACCAACCTAACCCTGACCATGGTGGTCTTACTAAAACCCTAACCATGAAAATTGTTTTAATTGCTGTCGTTAATTGTCGATGTTGCTTGAGCCACCAAGACACGTGTCCTCTATCCGCTTTCTCACATTTTTTAATTTCCTCACATCTTGGTAATGCGAGAAAGTGCCAATCATTGGTCTTCACGAGATCAACGATTGAGAAACTCCTACATGTACTGTGCTTGTTCTTGTCTTAGGCCCATCACACCTGGTGCAACCTCAATAATCCACACCACACTGGAAACACATGGCATCCAACTGGCAACGCATAGAGAAACTAGTCCTATAGAGGCATGTGGCAGAAAAGCATTTCCTCGCAATATTTATCTGGCCTGCACCTTGATTTTATGAGAAATCCTCAAGCATGGATTAGATCACATCGGATGGTGAGGACTCATTAAGTTTCTTCCTATGAGGAGGCTGAGAAAATGAAATCATCTGGGACACGTGCCCTCCACCCGCTTCCCCTCATTTTTTAATTTCCTCGCATCTCCATAATGTGGGGAAGCACCAACCCTTGATCTAGGGAGATCTGATGGTGCTCAAATCATGCACTCTTTGAACCTACATGACGACACTCCACAACACCACCTGGACGTGTGTCAACAACCTACTTTCTTGCATTGTCAAAAGGTTTGACAAAGCATAGAATAATGGGAAGTGAGTACCAATAGAATTGCCAACTCAGCCAACCACCCTGTCCAACTTGGGGCCCATAGAAGGAACATGGACCCACCTGCCACATCGCAAAAAGGCTTTCCTGCATTATTTAAGGGTCGCGTATCTTGATAATGTGAGGAAGCGAGGAACCATAGATCATGGAAGATCTAATGGTGCAAAAATTTGCAGGATGATGGACATAAAACATAAGGTTTCATCGTTCAAATCTTTGATATTTTCATGACATTTAAAATAATATTAAATCTGGGAACTAGCTATTTGGTGGGGTTGAGCATACAAATTTGAATTTTTTGGTGGGAGGCAAAAAATGGTAATAGTGAAAAAATTGATTGAGTGCTTGTACTGATAGTGTTTGATAGAATCAATTCTATAGTATCTTTCTTTGGGATTGATATCTTTAATGCTTTGCTCAGAGAATGAGGAAGTGAGGCTATGACCACTAAAACAATCTTTACTAGGTTGGTGTCCTTATTGTTCTAATCTTTAGGTAGATCTTCCTCAATAGCTTCCTATCCCTATTCTTCTTCCTCATCATCTATGTTATCATAGTATGTAACTTATTCATTATCAATTTCCTCATCTTTTTCTTGATCATCATCTTCATCCTTGTTAGTGACATTAACAATGAAATCAATTTGCTTGTCAAGAACATAAATGTTCTTCCATGTGTTGGTAGCATTTTTCACTACATGTTTAATGTCTTTCAGTAATATAGGACCAGTGTTAAATCTCAAGGTAATTTTTTCTTCATTCTTCTTTAGAGATTCTTTTACTTCCTTATCACTCAAGCTCATCATGAGTTGCCTCAGGATATGCTCATATATGTCTTTGGTAGTTTTCATAGTATTCTCTCATCTTAGGTTGATTTTCTCCATCAAATCATTTGGCATTTGCTGAGAAAGCTAGTCTAGAGAATACTTTCATTTACCCATCTTAGACATTAGGATGTCTTCTATTTGGTTCTGCTCCTCTACCATTCTTGTCTCATATTTTAGTGCTTTGAAGTTTGTTATGCCTACTCTAGAATCTATTTCTTTAAACCTTTCCCCAAAGGGGGGTGGAGGTCTTTTAAAGATCACATCTTCTCCTTCTTTATCAAGTTTCTTTCTTGATGGCCTCCTTAAGAATACATCAATTTTAGAAGGTTTGGTTATTATAACTTTAACTCTCTTCTTTACTGGCTCTTCTTCCTCTAACTCCTCTTCACCTTCTACTTCATCATCCTCAATATCATCTCCTTTGCCTTTAGTCAATAGAAGAGTGGTGTTGGTTTTCAATTTAGCAATTCTCTTCTTCCCTTTGTTGACTACCTGAGGGAGTTTAATTTCAAGTTCAATTCTTACCTTTTCTTCCTCATAGTGATGCAGGAGCATCCAGAGGTATAAGGGCAATCCTGTGTCACCCAAAAAAATGTACTTAGACTTAGTTTCTATTTTATGTCTTTACATTTTTGGATACCCATTTGGCTCAAATAAAGGTTCCAACTCTCATAGTTCAACTATCAGTGCATTTGAAAATCCCGAACAAATAGGAGCATGCAATTTGACCATCATTTTGGTGACCTAGAAGGTACGACTTGGCCAGATGAAGGTAATTGAGATTTAGAGCATTCCAGAAAAAGAATCAGGTCAAAAGGCCCCATGGTTTGAAAGTTATTACAATTTTTCGGGTTTTGGAGACCTCCTAAGAATGCTTCAAAGTCAGGTTTGGGGCATTAAATGACCTCAAAAAGGGCCAAAAAATGGGGGACAAGCTAAGCTTGTCCATAGGGCTATAGAGCACTTCGAGATCTTTCCGAAAATGTAAACGGTTCATCAATCGGAGCTACGGTTCAAAAGTTATGCCTCCCGGAAGTTCGGCTACCGTTTTTGGATTCTTCTAGATTTGCACCGACTTCTAACGCAGCTTCTGGAACCTTCTATTTTGTCGGTGGATGCCTACTAGCACTTTCTAGAATGTACTCCTAGTCTTTAACCCTCCGGGGTCTATTTAAGGAGATTTCTGGCATTGTAAAAGGCAGTTCGGATTGGAGCATGAGAGGAGGTGCTAAAAGGAGAAATATTCTCCAGAGTTATGCTATTGTAAGCCTGTAGGGCATGTTTTGAAGTTTATTTTCTCTGCACTATTTGTACTAGCTGATCTTCTCAGTTAATATAATTCCCCTTTTCTATTGTGTCCATTCTGTTGTTGGGTTGTGTTCTTTGTGATGTTATTTCGATGGATGTTTGCCATCTATTGTTGGGTAGACCATGGCAGTTTGATAGACATGCAATACATGATGGACATGCAAACACATACTCTCTAACAAAGGATGGAGTTCACCACAAATTGAAGCCCATGAAAAAGGAAGGTGAAAAGGTATGTAGCAGTGCTAGGATTTGTCTTGTTGATGGAAGGAAGTTTTTAGATGGCATTAAACATCAGCGTATGTGCTATGCTTTGATTCCTAGGAAAGATAAAGAAGGTAGTAGTGAAATACCATTTGAAGTTTCAGATTTGCTAGGAGAATTTGGAGATATTATCTCTGATAATGTTCCAGATGGATTGCCACCAGTAAGGCAAATCAGTCATCAAATAGATCTGATTCCAGGAGCTAGTTTGCCTAACAAGGCTGCTCACAGGATGACTCCTACTGAAACAGAGGAGCTAAATAGACAGGTTCAGGAGGTGTTCAGGAAGGGCTTGATTTGAAAGAGCCTGAGTCCATGTGCAGTACCTGCAGTACTTGCACCAAAGAAGGATGGAGAGTGGAGGATGTGTACAGATTCTCGATCTATAAATAGGATAACCATCAAGTACCGGTTTCCTTTACCAAGGATGGATGATCTTATGGACTGCTTGAGCGGAGCTCAGTACTTCACAAAGATAGATCTGAAGAGTGGCTATCATCAGATACGGATTTGAGAAGGAGATGAGTGGAAAACAGCCTTCAAGACCAAGGAGGGTCTTTATGAGTGGTTAGTCATGCCCTTTGGATTGACGAACGCCCCAAGCACCTTCATGCGGCTCATGAATGAGGTACTTAAGAAGTTCTTGGGAAAATTTGTTATTGTCTATTTGGATGATATTTTAATTTTCAGCAAGACTTTGGAAGAAATTTACTACATATTCATAGTGTCCTTGAAAGGCTAAGGGAAGAGAAACTATTAATTAATCTAAAGAAGTGTGTCTTTGCAAAAAGGGAGTTAGTCTATTTGGGATTTGTTATATCACCTGAAGGTCTCAAAATGGATCCAGAGAAGGTAAAAGCCATCTTGGAATGGCCTACTCCAAGGTCTGCTACTGAGGTAAGATCATTTCATGGTCTGGTTAGTTTTTACAGGAAGTTTATTAAGAATTTCAGTGGCATATGTGCACCCCTAACTGATACAATAAGAGGGGATAGAAAAGAGTTCAAATGGACTACAACAACTGCAAGAAGTTTTGAATTGCTGAAGAAGAAGGTGACTGAACAGCCTGTGTTGGCACTTCCAGATTTTAGAAAAGTATTCCAGGTCGATTGTGATGCTAGTGGTAGTGCTATTGGGGTTGTATTAAGCCAAGAAGGTAAGCCTATTGCATATTTTAGTGAAAAAATTGAATGATGCAAAGATGAAGTATTCTGTTTATGATCAAGAGTTCTATGCAATAGTTTAGGCCTTAAAGAAATGGAGGCATTATTTATTGCCAAAGGAATTTGTTTTGTATACTGATCATCAGGCATTACAGTACCTAAATAGCTAAGGTAAATTAAATTAGAGGCATATGAAGTGGGTAGAATTCTTGCAGAGTTATACATTTGTGTTAAAGCATAGAAGTGGAAAATCTAACAGGGTTGCAGATGCATTAAGTAGGAGACAGCTGTTGCTTACAACAATGCAGGTTGAAGTAGTTGGGTTTGATGAACTCAAGAATTTGTACCCTGAGGATCCTGATTTTGCTAAAGCATGGAAAGCTTGTAAAGAACCTGTTGCTGTAGATAGAACCAAGTGGTTAGACTATTTGATTCAGGATGGCATGTTGTTCAAAGGTAGTCAATTGTGCATTCCAAGGAGTTCCATGAGGGAAAATATGATTAAGGAGAAACACAGTGGAGGGATGGCAGGACATTTTGGTCGGGATAAGACCATTGCCATTCTTAGAGAACATTATTTTTGGCCTCAAATTACACAGGATGTGAAGAAGTTTGTACAGAGTTGCCAGGTTTGTCAAGTTGCCAAGGGGTTTAGTCACAATACTGGCCTATATCAACCATTGCCTGTTCCATCAAGGCCATGGGAGGACATAAGTATGGATTTTGTTCTTGGATTGCCAAGGACACAAAGGGGTAATGACTCAGTATTCATGGTGGTTGATAGGTTCTCCAAAATGGCACATTTCATTCCATGCCACAAAACTCATGATGCTGTCCATATTGCAGACTTGTTTTTCAAAGAGGTGGTAAGACTACATGGTCTTCCAAGGAGTATAGTTTCTGACTGAGATACTAAATTTGTGGGGTATTTCTGGAGGACATTGTGGAAGAAGTTGAGAACAGACTTGAAATTCAGTTCCACGCATCACCCACAGACTGATGGCCAAACAGAAGTGGTAAATAGAAGTCTGGGCAATTTGCTGAGATGTTTAGTTGGAGCTAAGCCCAAGGGATGGGATTTGATTCTACCATAGGCAGAGTTTGCTTATAATAACTCTGTAAATAGGAGTACTGGAAAATCACCATTTCAAATTGTATATGGAAATAGCCCAAGGACTGCACCAGAATTGAGGAAGATAGAACAAGGGGAGAGAACAAGTGCTGAAGCTGAGGAATTTGCTGAACACATCAAGCATCTACATGAGGAGGTTCAAGCACACATTATCAAGATGAATCAAGAGTATAAAGCTAAGGCTGATGCAAGGAGAAGACATAAGGAATTCCAAGTAGGGGATCTTGTCATGGTGCACTTACGAAAAGGAAGATTTCCAGTTGGTACTTACAACAAGCTGAAAATGAAGAAATTTGGCCCCTGCAAAATTTTGAAGAAACATAACTCAGGAAATGCATATGAGATGGAGCTGCCAGATGGTATTCACATTTCTCCCATTTTCAACATTGCAGATTTGACAGAGTATCATGATGATGGTGCTGATGAGGAGCTAGTTTTAGAGCCATGTCCAATTCCTGCTTCTAAGAAGGAGGAGATAGAAGACATTCTAGATCAACGTGTGGGTAGGAGTACCAGAAACAGACAGTATGAAGAGTATTTGGTAAAATGGAAAGGACGACCGATCGAGGACTCAACTTGGATTTCAGCAGCTGAGGTTTCCCATTTGGGATTTCCTCTACCATCCATAAAGTGACAGGGTCACTTTTCAATCTACCCTAGGTGTCTGATGCAGGAGCATCCAGAGGTATAAGGGCAATCCTGTGTCACCCAAAAAAATGTACTTAGACTTAGTTTCTGTTTTATGTCTTTACATTTTTGGATACCCATTTGGCTCAAATAAAGGTTTCAACTCTCATAGTTCAACTATCAGTGCATTTGAAAATCTCAAAAAAATAGGAGCATGCAATTTGACCATCATTTTGGTGACCTAGAAGGTACGACTTGGCCAGATGAATGTAATTGAGATTTAGAGCATTCCAAAAAAAGAATCAGGTCAAAAGGCCCCATGGTTTGAAAGTTATTACAATTTTTTGGGTTTTGGAGACCTCCTAAGAATGCTTCAAAGTCAGGTTTGGGGCATTAAATGACCTCGAAAAGGGCCAAAAAATGGGGGACAAGCTAAGCTTGTCCATAGGGCTATAGAGCGCTTTGAGAGCTTTTCGAAAATGTAAACGGTTCGTCAATCGGAGCTACGGTTCAAAAGTTATGCCTCCCGGAAGTTCGGCTACCGTTTCTGGATTCTTCTAGATTTGCACCGACTTCTAACGCAGCTTCTGGAACCTTTTATTTTGTTGGTGGATGCCTACTAGCACTTTCTAGAATGTACTCCTAGTCTTTAACCCTCCAGGGTCTATTTAAGGAGATTTCTGGCATTGTAAAAGGCAGTTCGGATTGGAGCATGAGAGGAGGTGCTAAAAGGAGAAATATTCTCCAGAGTTATGCTATTGTAAGCCCGTAGGGCATGTTTTGAAGTTTATTTTCTCTGCACTGTTTGTACTAGCTGATCTTCTCAGTTAATATAATTCCCCTTTTCTATTGTGTCCATTCTGTTTTTGGGTTGTGTCCCCATCACATAGGTGCCAAAGTATGTAGCTTTTGGGTCAATAGGCTCATTAATTAGTGCTTCAATAATGTCCTTGGTTTCATCAATGTTTACCTCATAACCTAGAAACTTAACCCACACAATTCTTGGCCTAACTACCTGAATATATACTTTGTCACTATCAACCATGAAACAAACATCATCTTTGTAATCATCAATAAGTTTCTTTAGGATCCTAAATCTATTATAAAATTTTTCCTTGAATGCATCAAAGTAATTATCCATAATACTTACATAGTTTTCCCCCACTTAAATATATATTCATTAATCTAATAAAGAATAGGTACATGCTTCCTCCATACAAATGTACCTTTAGATGGGAAGAACTTTTGCACATTGAAAAATAGATAGGTTATGAGTGAATTTGACTTACAAGGATTGTTATTTGAAGTTCTTATACTCTCCATGTTGTTGTTGAACTGATTCAACATTAACTCGGCAAGGTCAAGTGATATGTTATTTTTTACCACTTTATATGCGAGGTCCACTACTTCGCATGGCACACTATTGAGTCTTCTTGAACTATATATCTTGTGTACAATGCTATGTATCCAAAACCTTAGTTCCATATCTATGACACAAATGACCTTCATTCCCCTTCCATCCCACTTGGTGAGGGTTTTCTTCTCTAGTTTGACCCAACTTAGGGCTTTCGTCAATTTTTCTTTTGCCAACATAGGGAAACTAGTGATCCTATGGATCATCTTCTTGGTTATCAAAAAAAATTATTCCAACTAAGACTGACCATTATGTACATTACTAAGAATGAATCTTATCCATTTGATTAAAAATCCTTTGGCATGTGAGGAATATGGGTATAACCTTTTGTTTCAAGATGTTGATGCTCAGGTTTCAACACACCATTCACACATAACCCTTAGTGATTCATCTATTCTTAAAGTTTCAATATCTTGAATAGCATAATGAAAATACATATGAATATCATTTATTAATAGTACCTTTGATGGAATTTGGGATTGTGTTGTAGTAGAATCTAGGGTTTCTACAATCGCCATACTGAGCTTGAAGTCTAGTGCCTTCCATTCCACACCTCAAACTAACATGTTAGATCATTTCTTTAATTTGCTGCTAGTTGATGCCATTTTCTCAGTAGGATTTGAGAACATATAAATATTTAATAGAAATTTGTACATATTGCTTGAATGCACTACCAATTTCTCTACACAAATAGCTCTCAAAACTTTATGATGAGAAATGACTTTGATTTCACCCTTGTTATCAAATTTCTCCTTCGGATCACCATAAATGTCTGGTATGATTGTTCACTCAAATGACAAACTATCATCCACTTCACTTGTATTGAATGCTAAGTAGAGTCTTTTACAACTCAATTTCCATACAAAACTTAGTTACTCTCGACCTTTCTCGGTAAAGTCTTACAACCCAACCTTGCTTGGAAAGGTCTACAATTTGACCTTATTTGGTAATGACTACCATCTTCTTAAATACTTGGTGATCCCTTTGCATCTTTAATGCTAATACAGATCTTTCATTCTGCTAACTAGAATTGTTGTGAGATGTCTTCTTTGAAATCCTAGTTCTAGTTATTCTTGAGAGATTAGGTGGAAATGCTAGAGTTACCCAATTCTTGAGTGACATGCTCATTATTCCTCAGACTTTCATTCTCAAAAGATTTTGGAATCCATTGCTATCTCATCTACTTTATGATGTTATCAATTTTTTCCTTATTTTCATCTTCAATTCTTCTAGTATTCATATTGTTCTTGGAAAGATGACCAAGTTCTGTGCAAATAAAACATCTTCTAGCAGTGTATATTGTCCTCATGTGATGTTTCACATAGTTCATTCCAATTTGTCCAAATTCTCCATAGTAATGACATTTGAACCAAGTGTTATAGTCCCAACCATATGGCTTTTACAATCTATTCTACTAGATTCAATATTTTAGTTTTGCATTCTAAAGGTTTATGCCCATACTTCGTGCATTTGTGTCATTTGCCTTCAAACTTAGGTTTCTCTTTGCATTCATTATCTCTATGACCACACTGATTACAATTGTAACATTTTCTATTGAATTTAGCTTTTCCATTGCTCCAAACTTTTTTTTCAAGTATCCAATTCCTTCTTTTCCTTTTTTTTTATAATGGCTTTTCTCATTCAATTGATTCATGTATGCTTGTGATTTCATCATCCTTTCATTGGTTTTCTTTTTAGTGTTTAGATCATTCTATAACCTTTCATTTTTTGATCTTACATTCATGATTTCTTCATTTTCATTGGTGAGTTGATGAATGAAGTCTACTTGCTGAAGGGATAGATGCTAAATTTCATTGTTCTTTCCTTCTATCTATTCTCTTATCTTGTTTTTCTTTTCCATGACTTCACATAATCTTACTAACTAAATTTCTTGCTCTCTTCTCAACTTTCTTACTTCTTCTTGAAGTGTACTATTATTTTTTAATAGTTCTATGATTGTTCCATTAGCTTTATCTGAATTGCTTTATGAATAAATGCCTTCAATTGATTCTTCAATTTAGAGATGGTCATTCATCTAGATTGCAAGATCTTTTTTTCTTTTCAAGGATTGAGAGAGGTAGTCATTTTCTTTCTTGAGTTTTCCAATAGCCAATTCTAAATCTAGCTTTTCATTATCAATAGTGTTGTCAAGTCTAAATACCTAAATAGCCTCTTATCTTTTCTCAAGTTGTTTCAAATTTTCTCTGAGAACTAGAAAGCTCTGATAGCAATTGTTGAAAATATATATGACAGGCTAAGTTACTAAGAGGGGAGGGGTGAATTAGTAACCAATAAAAATTTAATTCTTTATTACCAATTAATCCTTCATGTGTATACTAATCTAATTGCATGCATAAAATATTGAAAACATCAAAACATTCATAACACTTTTGACACACAATATGGTGACCTAGAAACCTTCCAAATAAAAAGTAAAACTAGGGTGGGGATGATACCCACAAGCTTTAGTACTACAATATAAATTTGGCTTATTAAGGCTTACAATAATCACTTCTGATGATTTTCCCTCTAGTATCAATAAGAACTACTAGGTCCACCTTGCAAAAGGATTAACAAACATACAATGAAGCATGCACTTGGTAAAGAGATTTAGAAAAGATTGTCAAGTCTACCTTATGAAAGGATTTAACTAATCCACTTGTTAGGATGAAATAGTAGTTGATCTTTGATCTACAACTTGGTTTTCTGAGTGAGATTCCTTTGAGTGTTATGATCACCTTGCTGTGATAGATAGATCTTTGTTGAGCTCCTTATATTGCTTTTAGCCTTTTTTATGTTGTACTTATGCTCTTTTCTTCTTACTACATTACATATTATATTCATATTGGATATGATACAATACATTACATATATCAATCCAATTTAAAAATCAACAAAGTTAGATACAATACAAGTTTACACAAAATGTACAGAGTTGGCTCCACTAGAAGAACAAGGGCTTTGAAGACTAGTTTGGTGAGGTTCTGATACTTGACATCCATTGTCAATGTTTGACATTGTCATGTACTTGGTAGGCATAGAAGCTCATTCCATACTGATCACTTCCAAGTAGTTTGAAACTTGATTTGCATTGGTGACTTGGTGGACACTATGAAACTTGGCATATAAACCAAATCACTTGGTTGATACTACATAGTTGGGTCAACACTAGATTCACTATGAGTTTTGTATAGACTGAATCACTTGGTTGACATTGAGTGGCTCAGTCAACACTAGATTCATATAACTTGAGTGGCTTAGTCAACATTGGATTCATATAACTATAACTACAAACTTGGTAACCACTGTACTGAGGAACTTGATAGACCTTATGAAGCTTGGTTTACACTATTGATTACCATCATGGTAGAAACTACTCAACACACACTAAATATTGGCCCTTGAACTCGCTAGCAACTATAGAGCTTGATAAAGCCTCAAATGCTTGGTTAAAACTATTAATAGTACAGTAAGCTTGGTATATACTTACAATCTAAATAAGTGTGTGTCACTAATACCAAATATGACTGCAAAGAACTTTTGGTACCTTGTTACCTTGTCAAGAAATAAAAGTGGAGATTCATGATCTCCACACTCCTAGAAGACACCCTATGTGATATGGAGGTTCTTCGATACAGATAGGTATATGGAGGATGAAATCACATGAGTTTCATTAGATGGAGTTCAGGTATGCTAGGAACAAGATATATGTGGATGAGAATTGTATGGATTTGATGAATTTGGGAGGGTTTCAATGATGGTAGGATATGGAAATGCATTATGGTAATTTTGAGAATACCAATTAAGAAATAATATTTCAAATCCAATGTATTATTGTACTTTTAAGAATATTTAAAAAACTTTACCTTAGGTGTTCTTGCTCCTAGCCTCACACCTCTAGCAGAATGAGTACTATGTAGTGTTCTTGTACTGCTTGTTGCACAATACATTGCATATTGTTTGAACATATCAATCTAAAGTACTCTATAAAATTAAAAAAATATTTACTTTTATGATATTTCTAGGTGATTAAATAATATCATGTCAATACTCATGAGGTTCATTAGATGGGGTTTGGGTAATGCTAGGAGAAAGAGACATGGATGGGAATTGGATAGATTTGATGAATGAGAGGGTTTAAATGATGGTAGGAGATGGAAGAGGATCTATAAGCAAGTTATTTGTGTTATACCAAACAAGAAACAATATTTTAAAACCAATGTATTATTGTAATTTTAAGAATATTTAAAAAACTTTATCTCGGGTGTTCTTTCTTCTAGCCTCTCACCTCTAGTAGAATAGGTACTCTATAGTGTTCTCATATTTCTTACTGCACCCTACATTGCATATTTTTCACATATTAATCTAAGCGATCTGTAAATTTAATAAAAAAAAAAAACTTTTACGATAATTATTTGACTAAATAATATCTTGTCAAAACTCAAACAAAAAAACCTATGTCCCCTATCCACCGAAGACCATTTCCATAAAATTATCTATGAGTGTGAAATCCCCACCTTTGTATGAATAAAAAGTATTTCCACAATGTACACATGGATGAGATGAAACTCCATCCTCATATGTATTTGTATCTATCTCATCACACATGCTAACAACTAAAAAATATATTATTGATTAGGCCTCAAAGATTGTAATGATGACTCAAGTCACACAAGTGAGGATGAAATTTTTAGTGCAGGTGGCACAAGAGGAGATGACACTAGTGGTACATGTGACACAAGTAGAGATGACACTGGTGGTGCAGGTGATGCTAATGGAGCTGTCATAGGTTGTGATGAATGAGGTGTCATATGTGATGATGATGGAGCTGTCGCATGCTATGATGACCCTAGTGCTATAGGTAATGATGATGGAGCTATCACATGTTGTGATGAACCTAAAGGTGGATCTAATGATGGTCAGGGTACCATAGGTAAAGGAAAACAACCTAACTATGAGCTATGTTGAATGATAACATCTGCTAATGATGAAGCCACATGAAGAGTTTGTAAGTCAATAGATTCATTTACAATTGATGGGAGTACAACATGAGGAATGCTCATTTTGTACCTTCCATTGATCTTCATTTTGTAACCAATGGAAGGTACAAAATGAGCATCCATATTGGTTAATATGGTAATTAAGTATGAAATCTATGTGATGATGTATTGGCATCATTATGTTTGTTGAATAAATAAGAGGAAACCTTAAAGAAGTGGACTAGGAAGGTAATAGATTTTAAATATTCTAAGTAATTGATAGGGAAACCCAATTGAAGGTCACCACAACTAGTTAAAATCACTTTGAGATAGGGATATGTGATAGTCTTAAGGAGATTGAGTGGGAAGTTTAAGGTTTGACCAAATGGTTAAAATTAAGAGGAAATTTTATATGTCTAAGGTAATAGTTCAAAATGAAGGTTTTTAATAGAGAATGTGTTGATGAGAGAATAGAACAAATTATGAAGGGTAGGAGGATTAAAATCAAGAAATAAAGAAGATAATGGTTGAACAAGAGTAGAGAGCTAGTTGGATATTATAGGAAAGGAGGCTCATATCTAGATTAGTGATTTAGTAATTTCCTAATAGTTAAAATAGTTAAATCCCTAAATTGGGTGAATCCTACTAATTTCTAGTAATAAACCCTTGAATTGGTTAAGTTTGTAAAATATTAGTTGAAATCCTTAACAAGGGAGATCCTAGTATATTTGTCTATACTTATAACAAGCTACAAATCACTCCTAATAGAGTGAACCCTAAAAATGAATAATGGTTTTCTTCTAAATAAGTAAATCATTTACTAAAATAGTGAGCTTCTTGTTGTCATACTCACCATGGTTTTCAACCTCTAGCAAGGGTTTCTACAATACCAACATCATTATATTATTTGTGATGATGGTGGGTTGGTTTAATTTTATTATATTTTATTTGGTAGAACTATTTAAATGTATTTCTATTTGGAAGTTAATATTTCATGTTGCTAGATTGGTGGTAGAAGTTTGTAAATACCTATTAGTATTGATTCAACCCCCTACCCTTAATACTCAAGAATCCTCGCAATTGGTATCAGAGAATTGGTCCTTTTGGAAATAAGCCTAACAGCCTAAAGAAAAGATATACAAAGTTGCAAAGCTATAGGTATGAGAAGCAAATTGAAAGTCCTAACTAGAAGATTCAAAAGCTACAAAAGAATCTTAAAAAATTCATAGCTATGAGATCATAACTCGCTAACAAGATAAATGAAAGATAGGAATGTATTGATCAACTATTTGAAGGAACTTGATGTTTGAAGAATCTAAAGAAGCAATTGCAAAATTGATGAAAAAGAATTATAAGCTCTAAGATAAGGCTGAAAACTTGAAATCCAAACAATACGAATGTGTGAAGTTCTTGAAGGGAAAAGAGTAGTTGAGAAAGCTATAATTTTTTTTGAAGATTAAATGAGAACTATTGAGAGTAGGTTGAGGTAAAAGGATTAATGACTTTTAATGATATCTAAAAAAAATATATCATGCATGAAAACCTTCATGAAATTACTATAAAAAACCAATAGATAGTGACTTAGAAAAAAGGTTGAAAGAAGAGAATGATTAATTAAAGTCTAATCTAAAAACTAATAAATGTAAAGATGCAAATCTATGGCCATACACTAAAAATGAAAAATATTGATGATCAATTGAAGAACCAATGGAGACACCATAATACAATCAATAATTATTACACAAACAAAAAAAAAATGATGATGAGTGACTCATCCAAAGGTGAGTTCAAGAAGCATTAAACCAACCCAAAGGGAGCCACGAACAAACTAGGTAAGATCTCTAACACACCTACTTATTTTAATTGTCAAAATATTGGGTGAATACTATAATTGTATATAGAAGTAAATTGGTGAATATGTCAAATTCACTTGAATTTCATTTCAACAATTATCTCAAATATGGTTAGGTTGTATATGATTGTAGAACTAGACCTAATAATAGACTAACAATTAGTAGTTTCAATGGATATTATTATGCATGCAACAAGTATGGGTCTAAAGATATGGAATGTACATCTAAGGTGAAATCTCCTAGATCACTTGTTCAACTGATGAAATTTAATAGAAGAGAGTGATAGTTCAATCCCACATGCTTGGTATGTGGTAAGTGTGGACATTGAATGAATAATTATAGATTTAAAACACAAAGAGGTTAAAGAAGAAACTTTCTTCCAATAATTTGTTTCCATTGCAACAAAGTGGGTCACATTGCTAGAGATTGCAGAAACAAGAACCAATCATCCAACCAATCTTGAGAATGGAATAAGAAATATCTTGTAACTTTTGATGAAATGTGAAATGATATGAAGAAGGCTTGGGTGAAGAATGAAGAGATAGAAATATTGATCATTTCATCTCTTCAAAATAAGCACAATATTTTCTTAGGGGGGACACATACATAAAATTCAGTTACTAATCCCCTAGTACTTAAGATTGATATGATATATTTGTATATTATGATGTAATAATTTATTATGATGATTTATGTTGAGGTTTCAAGAAAAGGAAATAAATTTATGATAAATTCTCTAAAAGTTCCATATATCTAGTTGTTATTCATCATAATTGTTATTGAAGTACTAACTAATGAGTATTCACTAACTAGTGATAAGACACTATTCATACCATTGGTAAAGTTACTATTTCCAACATCTGTTTCACAATTAGAAAAAGTGAGAAGTCATTCCATTTTTCTCCTTTAATTTGTGAATTTATTAGATATTTTAAACATTATCAAGTAATTGTTGAGATTGAATTGAGATCTATGCAAAGATTGCTATCATTTGTTTGTAATTCCCAACCAATGTAGATAAAAAATAACTAGATAAATTTATATTGATTCTATAAGTCATTCTAGTTGATAAAAATTGCATAGAATATTGAGATACTTTCCCAAACCAACAATGTAGATGAGCCACAACCTAAATACAAGCCAAGAAACTAATCAAGAAGGTAAATATATACATGTACAACCTATTGTTTACCATTCCATAAGGTATATATTTTTGGATTATTCTCAAGCATACATCATTGCAAAATTAAAGAATTGGGAGTAGAAATAATCAAGAATAAATAAAGAGACTTGTGTAAAGATGGAATATTGAAAGATCACTAGTATGCAAGGGCATAAGCTCCCCAAAGTCTCAAGTTAGTGAGTTTACAAATAAATAGGGGTTCAAATATAATATTTAAATTATCTTTTATACATATCTTGTGAAAATCAATGGCTATAATTATGAGCTAGTGGGCGAGTGAATAGGATTGAAGAGTATGCAAGATAAAATAGAGGATTAAGGGGATTAAAATGTAATAGTAATAATTTGTTTATATTTAGACCTATGATAGGAGTGGTAGTTAGGATTATTAAATTTATAAACTAAAATTCAAATGAAGTGAAAAGTTTCAAATGTCACATATCAAATTTTATAAGTTGATCTCTATGACTGTAGCTGATTGGTGGAGATGGAAAGAACACGATATAGTAATTTATTAAAAAATAAAGGTATCTATTACACAAATAGAAGAGTTAGGGGATTATAAAAGGGTTAAATAAAATTAAATTTATTTAATAATAGGATAGAAAAGGCTTCGTGAGTTGGAAAAATAATATAAATATTTATTAAAAAATAGTGGAATGGGCTTATGTATTTATTTAATAAATAATAAATTTCTATTTACTTAATAGGTGAATTTTCTAATTTCAAGAGGAAATTTTTAGGTGTCTAGAAACTGGCATTCTACAAGTGATTATCCATTTGGATGATTAGGAGTCCTACCGTGCTAATGAGGTAGATGATGGGTGACATGGCCAAATTGTGAATATGGATATACTAGGTAAAATAAAATTGATACTAGTTAATAAATATTATTGAAAAAAAAGGCACACATAGTAAAATGTATATCCACATTATAAAATAAATGTGTACCTAATCTTTAAATGATGTCCTATTACTATAAGAGGGGTCATCATTGATGAGATGTGGATGATAGCTTCTTATATTAAAAATCAGATGATCTTATATTATTTAATTTATACATGTTCATATAATCATGATATCTATAACTAAAAATAAATAAAGAAATGAAAATATGCATGTTCCCTATCAACCTAGATTTAGGTTTATAAAATTCAACTAAAATTGTGTTCCTTTTTTATTCCTTTCCTCAATTAGTTGATCTAGAGAAAGAAGTTGACACAAGTTCTAACTTAGTTAGACTTGGCATATCCTGTAATCAAACATGGATATATTTTTATTGGAATTTGGTACATTTTAATTTATGCACCAAAAAGGATATTGTATAGATTTCTTGGCCAAATAAAATAGTCATAGAGGCGCATTACTAACCTATAAAAACTAGGTCACTAATTAAACCCCCATAAAAATATAAAGATAATTTTTTAATATGAAACTATTTTTAATTCAAATTTTTATTCTATTTTGAAATGTTATAAAGACATCATCTTTGGTGAAGATAAACTTGGTGATATGCCTCTATCACTACATTGTGAAATGCGTAGTACTCTCATGAATTTAAATTGTATTATAATTAAATAATACATTTATATTTATATGTTAAATATTAAATCAATAAAAAACTATTAAAATCAATTCAATCTTCTTGTGTCTCAATGTCATAGACCATATACAACTATTCAATATCAATGTGTGATCAATACAACATCATTATATATATGAACTTAATGTCCCCTACTACTCCGATAACATCTATAAATCTATAATATAAATGAACACATGAGGCTTCACCAATTTCATGTACATGTAAATCTCTCCCAAAACATAGATGGTAATAGGAAGAGGACATGTGAGAGCTAGGTGCACTAGAGATAGATGGTAAAGATTCTAAACCCTCATTTGGGAAAAGTCCTTGAGATAATTGTATTCCACATTCAATAATTTGATTGCTAGTGGTATATAGTTTGGAACAATCTATACCCACTGAGATCATAATTTATTGCAAGAAAATCCTCCACCTCTACCCTAGAAATTATACATATTAAAATAACTCAAACTTTTTACTAAAGAAAAATTGATAATTTAATTATCTCTAAACATATGGAGGCATGTTCATAGTTATTATAGGGAGGATGGTCAAAGACCATCCATCTTTTATTCCAAAAATTGGATTGGTGTCGCTCATAATTAGACAAATACATTGGAAATCTATTTGAATTAATAGAAGCATGTTCACTTATTTTAAGGATTACTAAAATGAGAGCATATTTATTCTATGATTATTTCTTTACTCCTTACTACATCATATGATAAAGTATTTGCATTCTACTCATCACACAAATCTCTAAAATTTTTCTATTTTGTTATATTCGATTTATAAGCACATACACACCTTTTTTTACCAACTTATAAGGTTTTGGCATGGGAGGCATGATACCTATGTTGCAAGGTCACTATTTTATAAAAAAATTATAATCAATGTCTTTTTTGTTTTGATAGATTATTCAATAAATTATTTTATGTCTATTGTGGGGTGATTCCATGGGACTTCAAAGGGTTGGCTAGCTTTTCTTGGAGGTTTCATCATGGGTTTCACCAAGTTTCGAGATAAGAGTTAGAGCATTTGATATAAAATATTACTAAAATAAAAATAAGTTTATTAAAATTCATCAATGATTAATTTTTTATAAATAAAAATAAAAACCAATATCTATCTCTATGCTGACACAAATTGGTGATTTGGGTAAGTGCACAAAGTTGTGGTGCCAAAAGGGAGGTGTAAGTGACCACTTTTTATTTTTATTTATTTTTAATTTAATTATATTTTTCTTGATATCAACAATTTTTGAACTTCACCAAGAATTTGAAGATAGTTACGCTCAAAATTGTAAGATTTGACAAAAACAAAAGTAGTAGTCCTTTGAATCTAGTTTGTAAACTACTAACTTTTTTCAAAATGGTTTAGTTTCAAGGCCCTCAAAAAGGGGGCCACAGAAAGTGGTACTATTTTTTCAATGAAAACATAACATAGTGCAAAGTGTCCCCCCCTAAAATTTGAACTCTTTTTTTGAAATCCTTTAGTCATTCTCATCAAAAATTACCTAATACTCTATAGTTTATCTCAAATGTTTTGGGTAATTTTATAATATGTAATTTTTTAATAATTTTTGTAAGTGGGCACATCCCAAAAATGTGAAGTATCTATGTGCTCCTCCTCAAAATTATTGAAAACTAATATCAAATCAAAACATTTTTTTTCAAAGTGTGTAGAATGGAGTCTAGTTTCTAAAAAACTAACTTGTTGCAAAATTTGACGAACGAGAAAAAATCTATAACCCAATCAATACATGTTAGTTTTTGAGAGAAAATGAGAAAATTTTCAAAAGAAATTATAGTTGGAACGCTTGAAATAATATGAATTAGAAATAAATTATATGGTTATATAGCTAATGTAGAGATCTATAATATCATTTAACCTGATTTTATCAATACTCAACCACAAGAAAACTTAAAGGAGAACACAGGAGAAAACTCAAGAATTTTTTGTACGCTTGTTGCAAAACATGTCTCACACTAGCTTAGAGCCTGCAAACCTTTGGGTTGGATCCCTAAGGAAAATCCAAGCCTTAGGCTTGGTTTAATCCAATGCAATAGCACACACACACTTTAGTGCATATGAGCAATGTAAGACATTTTTAACTCAAGGCTTGAATAATGCACACACATTTTGTAAGACTTCTATTTCAATAGAGAGGATGGATAAGGAGAGAGTGAAGGATAGAGGCAGAGAGGGAGATACAGTACAGAGTGAGAAAGAGTAGAGGATGGTAAGAGAGTAGGGGATAGGATGGAGAGAGAGAGAGAGAGAGAGCGAGAGAGAGAGAGAGAGAGAGAGAGAGAGAGAGAGAGAGAGAGAGAGAGAGAGAGAGAGAGAGGATGTGAAGAGAGTAGGGGAAAAGGAGTGAGGATGGAGAGAGAAAGGGATGGGGAAAGAGCATGAGATAGGATGTAGAGAGTGAGGGAGAGAGAGGGATTAAGGTAGAGTAAGATAATAAGAGAGAGTAGGGGATGGTGAGGGAGAAAGGGAAGAGAGTGAGAGAAAAAAAGATACAATGTGTGTGTGTGTGTGTGTGTGTGTGTGTGTGTGTGTGTGAGAGAGAGAGAGAGAGAGAGAGAGAGAGAGAGAGAGAGAGAGTTTTCACATAGTTCATACCACTATAGTGTGTATGCACCATATAAAAACACCAAAACATGGTTACAAGGAAAGTTTGGGTCCCTACTAACCCATATTTTTTGTTTTTGTCTATATCTTGTTCTATTGTTTCGAGAAAAATTATGGATTTCATGATATTCAAAGAAAGAAAATACCAAATTCAATCATTATATACACTATTTGAATGGTTTTTGAACATTCTTTGTATAGAAAAGGTTAGTGCACTCCTATTTAAATATTCTTTGTTACTATAGAGAAAAATTTCATTATAATTTGACATGTTGTTTAATAGATAGTGGATTCATTGAAATTTGGATGTTTGATTGAATTGTTATTTGGAAATAGTTAGAAATTTTAATGTATGAATAATTCATTATAATTTTAGAAGTTCTTTAACATATATTGTGTATTCATTGAAATAATTGTAATATGTATATGTATTTGAATGAGTTCTTATTTAGAAATTGTAATTAATTTAGATGTTTGAATAATTCGACATAAAGAAATCATCATCATGCCAAGGAAGAAACCATAAACTCAAACAAGAAATAGAGGGAGAGAGATTTGGCAACTAAAAGAGAGAAAATAAAACTACTATGTAAACAAAGAAAATTGCAATGCAATAATGAAGAATTGTCTTTCAAAGAGGATCACAAACCACCAATACAAAGAAACAAAGATGAAGAATCAGATAGACAAAGAGAATGAATGAGACTCTTATGCTCAAGAAGATAATCAAATTGTAAAGCTACACTATCTTCCAATTTTGGAGTCATATCATCATCTCATGTTGAAGATGTTAGAATATATAGTCCACTGATATAACTGAGGGGGGTGAGGGGTTGAATCATTTATACAAAAATAATCACAATTATAAACCTTAAACAACTTTAACCATATAAGTAATATAAATTCAAACCACAACAAGATACTCATATACAATAACACTAAATATGTTAACTAAGGAAACCCTTGATTAGAGCGAAAACTCTAATTGAGATGGTACCCACAAGATGATGTACTAATATAAATATTCCTTGTTAGAAGATGGACTCTATTAGGATTCTATGAATACATTCAATACATATGATTCCTTGTTAGGAGACTTTGAGTCTCTATTAGGAGATTCCAACCCTATTAAGATTTGTGGAAGAAAATTGGACCCACTGCCTAAACAACTTCAAGGGCAAGACCACTAAACCCACTTGTCCAAATGATCTTTTTATTATTCCTTGCATAATAATATAATTATATTGTGTTGTTCCTTCCTCTTTCTCTATCTTATCAAGTAGACTTTTGCTCCTTTTGATCTTGTAAAGATCACAAATCTTGCATCCTATAATCCTTTGGATCACTTACACACATTCAATAAACATTCTACTCCTTTTACCACTTCAGACTTCTTACAATAATTGATACACATTACAATCATGGAAAAAATCTTTCCTTTATACCATATCCTCATAACAATTCCTTGAGTTGGCCTTGAGGCTATCCCAATTAATTAAAATAAGATATTTAATTAATTACAATTACAATGGCACTATCTATTGGAAATGATTAAAAATATAATGAGGGAGATTGTTGGAAATGATTGAAGAGATCATACAGAAAAAGTAATGGAACTAGTAAAGAATGTTCTCAATCATTGTTTTGTCATTGATGTCAAACTTGCTACTTGCAAGAATGACAATTTCTTTAGTGATCCAAATACTATCAATTGGTTGATTGACAAGGAGGCAATCAATAAGATGTAACTAGAACACCTAGAGAAAGGTTGAAGTTATGATGTTATAATGAAGTACAAAGATCAGCTAATCCATTGATGAAACAGTGTATTGATGACATACTCTAAGACATAGAGAATGAGCACACTAAAACATAGCAAAGATGTAAGGTTTTAGCTAAGTCATCTGTAAAGTCTAACTAAGATTATTAGAGAGAGAGCTGAGCAAGCTAGTTAGTGCTGAATAGATTCCTAGTTGAAGCCAAGCAAGTTCAACTTCAGTATGTGCCAAGTGAATGTCAAGTGCCAAGTGAAGATTAGATGTCGAGTAGGATTCAAGTGCCAAGTAACATAGAAATTGTCAAGTGAAGATCAGATGTTGAGTAGGATACAAGTGCTGAGTAACATAGAGGTGCTAAGCATCAGTAAACCAACAATGTTGAGTTGCTGCATTATCTCAAAGATCTGACAAGGTTGTTATCTAGAATTTTGTGAATCAAATAGAAGATAAGAGTAATGAGCTGGTGGCACATAACACCATGTAAAACATTTTTGGAGAATACAACTGGACTTTAGACGAAGTTTCTAGATAAGAGCAAGATATGGGGTAGATACATGCTGTATCCTACCTAATCTATTTGAAACCCTAAAGTTGGAGAGGAAGAATCGAGCAGGAAAGGGACTCCAAATTTCTATTTAAGGAGTCATAAGGTCACGAAGCAAAATGGAAGTAGGTCAAGCATGAAACCATAAAGTGATGAAGGAGGTACTAAGGAGTAAGAGAGAATAATTACTCTACTTCAATAGATGACCACATATATGGTTGCACTGGTATGATGAGTAAGAAGACTCAAGGAGACGAAGGTTGAGATGACAAGCTGTCAGAGCTAAAGTGATTAAAGTCAAGCAAAAGGATTGAACTAAAGTGTGATTTGAAATCTGCAAAATATGTTGTAAGTTGTATAAGATCAAAAAGCCATTATTGTTACTCTCTAGCAATTTTAACAGATAGTTTAAATCCTATGGACTTAGGTTGGTTTAATAGCTATGTTGTAAATCTTTTAACAAGGTGACATTCCAATAGAATGTTCTAAAGTCCTTTGACCAGGCCCATTCCTAACAATATGGTGAAATCCTCTAAGAAGGTCACAATTAACAATGTGTTGTAAGCCTTTAACAGGGCAAGCTTTTAATAGGGCATCACTTTAGAAGAGTGAGAATTAAGTAGCATGTTATTTGTGGTTTTTCCCAAATTGGGTTTCCACGTAAATCATTGTATCATGTGTTGATCTTGCATGTTGATTTGTTGTAACTTGCTAAGATGATTGATTTAAGCTTGGATGGATAAAAGGTTTATGTTCTCACTATAATTTGAGAAAAAGTATTATTAGGGCATTTAGACCTTGGCTAACTTTTCCACCCCCCCCTCTCAGTTATTCTAAAGAATTCTAACAATTGGTATCAGAGCTTTGTTGCTGACTTAGTTTAAAGGGGTTAGAAGCAAAAAAAGATCAAAATGCCTAAGAGAGAAGTTCCCAAGCTCAACAAAGACAACTTTTTTTCATTAAAAAGTTTGATGAAGCTACATCTTTGATCCATAGGAGATTATGCCCAAAATTCAATTGTTACTGAACCTGTTGATCCAACTGGTATCAGAGTAAGATGTGTACTAGGAAAAAATCTAAGTTTTGATGGTATAGTGGGTAGACTCACTGCATTTGAGTTATCTAACCATGACAACTATAGACCTGAGAATGTTGAATCTGCTTTCAAGGCCAAGCTATCACTGAAAGATGCTGAACAGGTGAAATCAAAGAAAGGACGAAAAATGAAATATGTATCCAGTGATAGTAGCACTGACGAGGAAGATGTGGAACAATTGGAAGCATTACTAGCTAGAAGATTTCATAGAGGCAAAGGAAAATTCAAAGGCAAGATGCCTATCATTTGTTTCAATTGCACTGAAGTAGTACATATTGTTGCTAGATGTATACATAAAAAGGATTACAAGGAAGGAAACAAGTACAAATATAGAAGAGAAGATGATAAGAGAGATTACAAAGACAAAGGCAAGAAGTGCTATATTGTTGAAGAGAACTCTAATGATAATGATGATGAAGTTGTTTATGTAGCCATAAAGGACCAATCTAATGAAGAAGAACCTACAACACTGGTAACATGTATGAACAAGAATGACAGATGGATCATAGATAGTGGATGCTCACATCACATGACAAGAGACAAAAGTAAGTTTGTTAACTTTACACAGTATGATGGAAATAGTGTTAGATTTGGTAATGATGCTCCATGTGAAATAAAAGGAAAAGGATCCATTAAGCTTATAGAAAAAATTTCATGTGATAATGCATACTATGTTGAAGGACTAAACTACAATTTGCTGAGTGTCTCACAGTTAGGCAATGTAGGATGAAAAGTAGAATTTGGAAACAAAAATGCAAAAATCTATGATACTGATGGTAAACTAATAAGAATAGGAGATAAAACAAGAAGTACTTGAGTTAGTCCATACTGACTTCTGTGGTCCAATGGAAGTACAAATCTACAAAGGAGATAAATATATAATATTGTTTGTTGATGACTATTCCAGGATGATGACTGTTCTGTTCTTAAAACAAAAATTTGATGCTTTTCAAATGTTTAAGTGGTATGTGGCTAGAGTTGAAAAGGAAATAGTAAAGAGTTTGAAATGCCTGAGATCAAAAAAGGGTGGTGAATTCACATCAAATAAATTTGAGATATTTTGTAATGAAAAAGGAATCAAGAGACAGACATCAACTCCTAGAACTCCCCCACAGAATGGAATTGCTAAAAGAAGAAATAGATCTGTGATTGATTGTGCCAGAACATTAATGATGGAAAAGACTATTGCTTTAAAATACTAGAGAGAAGCTGTAAGTGTAGTTGTTCATACACTAAATTGAGTACAAGTCAAGAAAGGTACAAATGCAACACCTTTTGAATTATGGTATGGTCACTCACCCAATTTAAAACATTTCAAAGTATTTGGTTGGAAATTCTTTATCCTTAAAGATGCAAGAAATGAAAAATTTGATGCAAAAAGTGATGAAGGCATATTCCTTGATTACTCCACTAGAAGTAAAGCATATAAGTGTTTGAATACTAACACCAACAAAATTGTGGAAAGTGCAAATGTAAACTTTGATGAGCATATAGAAGTCCAAGTTAAAGAACCAAAGACAATGAATGGATACAAAACCTTTTTGTATTCTCATGAAGAAATGCCTATTGACAAGGATGTTGTCAATCAAATTGGGATTCAACAACAAATTCTAGTTTGAGCCGAGTCACAACTAGTGAATGTTGAGTTACATTCAGAAGTCAAGTTGAAGAATGAAGAAAATGCACAATCTAATCTTGAAGTTAGAAAATATGAAAGGGATGAAAAACAACCTAATAACTCAGTACATAGTGACCCTGAATCTAAAAGATCAAACATGGAAACAAGGATAGAACCAAGATTGTTCAAATATGTAAAAATACATCACCCTACTAAATAGATAATTGGTGACAAAGATGCAAGACCAATGACAAGGAATAGACTAAGACATAAATCATGTCTGATCAGTAAAATTGAACCTAAGATAGTATATGGTGCATTACAAGATGATGACTAGTATAAATCTATGGAAGAAGAGATTGATCAACTAAAGAAGAACAAAACCTAGAGTTTGGTTCCCAGACCAATTAACAAGAATATGATTGGTACCAAGTGGGTATTTAGCAACAAGCTAGATGAGAATGGTGAGATTACTAGAAACAAAGCTAGACTAGTATGCAAGGGTTATGCTCAAGAAGAAGGATTGGACTATGGGGAAACATTCGCCCCTGTTTCTAGAATGGAAGGAGTAAGAACTTTACTTGCATATGCTACATATAAAGATTTTAAAGTCTATCAGATGGATGTAAAGTCTGCTTTTTAAAATAGTATATTGGAAGAGGAAGTCTATATTGAACAACCAGAGGAATTTGTTGATGAGAACAATAGGGATATGGTTTGTAAATCACATAAACCACTCTATGGTCTGAAACAAGCACCTAGAGAATGGTATGAGAGACTTCAAAAATATCTAGTGCAAATAGGATTTGAAAGAACTAATAATAAAAACAACATGTACATCAAATCAGAAGAAGGTAAGGATATTATTGTATCTGAAATCTTTGTGGATGACATATTTTTTGGTGGAAAGGAAGTGCTTTGCAAAGGTTTTGTTGACAAAATGAAACATGAGTTTGAGATGTCTATGTTTGGAGAGATCAATTTTTTTGTTGGTTTGCAAGTACATCAACTAAAGCATGGTATATTTGTGACACAATCAAAGTACATCAAAGAGATGCTTAAAAAATTTAGATTGGAGGAGTCCAAACTAGTTAGCAGACCAATGGCAATAGGAAATAAGCTATCCAAAAATGATGTATCAGCTGAAGTCAATCAAACAATGTACAGATCCATGATTGGAAAACTACAATATGTTGTACATAGTAGACCAGACATAGCATTAGCAGTTGGAATAGTGGCTAGATTCTCTGCTAATCTTAAAGAAAATCATCTCATAGCAGTAAAAAGAATAATGAGGTATCTTAAAGGAACTGATAACTTTGGTCTATATTACAAAAAGAATGAGAAGTTTGAGCTCAATGCATATACAGATGTAGATTGGGGAGGCAACATTGATGACAGAAAAATCACAAGTGGAGGTGCATTATTTTTAGGTAAAAGGCTAGTTACTTGGACTAGCAAGAAACAAACATGCACATCCTAGTCCACTGCAGAATCATAATATGTAGTAGCGACAGTCAATTGCACAAACATTGTGTGGCTCACACATCTATTGAAAGGAATGAAGGAAGAGGTAACCAAACCTATGATATTGTATTGTGATAATACAAGTACCATAAACATATCCAAGAATCTAGTAATGCATGCAAAAACCAAGCATATTGCAATCAAGTATCACTATGTCAGAGAACTGGTAGAAGACAAACAAGGGAAATTGGAGTACATTCATATAAAGGAAAAAACTACAGATATCTTCACAAAACCATTGCCCAAGGATGCGTACAAATATCTTAGAGGCAAGTTGGAGGTGATGCCCCTAACTCAAGCAGTTTAAAACAACAAGGAAGCTATCCTGCATCAACAGGAACAAATCATTGAAATATCAGAAGAATGATGCAGAGGATGACAACAGGAGTAGAAACTCCAAATCAGTCACAAGCATGGTGACAGAGGGAGAAGACATCAAAGCCAAAGCTTATATTTAGCATGATAAAGATGCTACATCTTTGACATTTATATCAAAGAGGGAGATATATGCAGAAACTGATTAATACAAAGCAAGAGGGAGATATATATGAAAGAGAGAGATATATGATATCAATAGTAAAGATGCAACAATCAAGAAAGAAGTAGAAAATATATATAATTTTTTGTGGTAACTAAGTTGATGAATTAATCAGTTTGGTTCGCCATCAATGCCAAAGAGGGAGATTGTTGGAAATGATTGAAAAGATCATGAGGGAGATTGTTGGAAATGATTGAAGAGATCATACATAAAAAGTCATGGAACTGGTAAAGAATTTTCTCGATCATTGTTTTGTCATTGATGTCAAACTTGCTACTTGCAGGAATGACAATTGCTTTAGTGATCCAAATACAATCAATTAGTTGATTGACAAGGAGGCAATCAATAAGATGTAATTAGAACGCCTAGAGAAAGTTTGAAGTTATGATGTTACAATGAAGTATAAAGTTTAGCTAAGCCATTGATGAAATAGTGTATTCATGACATACTCTAAGACACAGAGAATGGGCACACTAAAACACACCAAAGATGTAAGGTTTTAGCTAAGTCATTTGTAAAGTCTAACTAAGTTTATTAGAGAGAGAGCCGAGCAAGCTATTTAGTGTCGAACAGATTCCTAATTGAAGCCGAGCAAGTTCAACTTCAATATTTTCCAAGTGAATATCAAGTGCCAAGTAACATAGAAAGTGTCGAGTGAAGATCAGATGCCAAGTAGGATTCAAGTGTCGAGTAACACAAAAAGTTCTAAGTAAAGATCAGATGTCGAGTAAGATACAAGTGTTGAGTAACACAGAGGTGTTGAGCATCAATAAACCAATAATACAGAGTTACTGCATTATCTCAAAGATCGAAGATTTGCCAGATCTGAGCTGACAAGGTTGTTATCTAGAATTTTGTGAATCAAATAGAAGATAAGAGTAATGAGCTGGTGGCACAGAACACCATGTAAAACATTTTTGGAGAATACAACTAGACTTTAGATGAAGTTTCTAGATAAGAGAAAGATATGGGGTAGATACATTGTATCCTACCTAATCTATTTGAAACCCTAATGTTGGAGAGGAAGAATCGAGTAGGAAAGGGACTCCAGATTTCTATTTAAGGAGTCATAAGGTCATGATGCAAAATGGAAGTAGGTCAAGCATGAAAGCATAAAGTGCTGAAGGAGGTACTAAGGAGTAAGAGAGAACAATTACTCTGCTTCAATAGATGACCTCAGATATGGTTGCATTGGTATGATGAGTAAGAAGACTCAAGGAGACGAAGCTTGAGATGACAAGGTGACATTCAAAGAGAATGTTCTAAAGTCCTTTGACTAGGCCCATTCCTAATAGTATGGTGAAATCCTCTAACAAGGTCACATTTAATAGTGTGTTGTAAGCCTTTAACAGGGAAGGCTTTTAATAGGGCATCACTTTAGAAGAGTGAGAATTAAGTAGCATGTTACTAATGGTTTTTCCCAAATTGGGTTTCCACATAAATCACTATGTCATGTGTTGATCTTGCATGTTTTATCCCTGCATGTTGATTTTCTATAACTTGCTAAGATGATTGATTTAACCTTGGATGGATGAAAAGTTTATGTGCTCACTATAATTTGAGAAAAAGTATTATTAGGGCATTTAGACCTTGGATAATTGATTCATCCACCCCCCCCTCTCAGTTATTCTAAAGAATTCTAACACTATCGGCTCATAGTCTATACAAAACTTTACATGTGTGATACTAGAGCTTGCACACTCGCTGATGTAACCTACTGACTATCCTTTGTCACTACTTGACTATGCATCTCTTTACTACATCTCAAATGTAATATAGCAAGAAAATATCAAGAACAACTTTCCCAATACTCTATCTTTGAAATTCTCTCATGAAATTAGGTACAACTTCCCTACATCTTTGACTTAGACTCTATGCACTCAACCATGTAAACTAGACACAATGTAGAACATGTTGATGACTATGCATCACTAAACAATCAAACCATTGTTTGTACTATTAGGATCTACATCTTAGATACCCATCTAATCTTTATAGAAACCATGCTATGTTGACATTAATGAAAAACATAGTCATGAATGCAACATGTCAATACTCCCCAATGCTTAGGATATTCCCCAAATGTAGTACCATCAGCATTCATGCTAACAATCTCCCCCTTTGGCATTTATGGCAACATAGATGAAAAACATCTAAGTGTCAAGAATACTAAGTAGTACTCTGCTACTATATTTCTTCTCATCTTCTCAAATCCTCTTCATCAAGAAAGTATAAAATCCTCTAGATTTTGGGACTAACATTAACTATTCACATACTAAATAAATCTCAACACAATAGTTGTACAATAGGTGCACAATTCTTCTTCTTAGACATCAATTGTTTACTTCACACTAAATAATTCACAATACATTAGGCACATATTCATACTTCCTTTCATGAATCTTTCTAAATCCCCCTAAAGAGATATCTCTCCCCCATTTCTTAGGAGTTCTTCTCCCCCATAACCTAGGAGATGATTCTCATGCATACTCTAGAAGGTCATTGGATTCTCCTTTTGACCTTTAATTTTTTAATAAATTGCTTGACAGGCTGACTTGTGGTCTTTATAGCTATAAAAGTATAGATCTAGGATTATAAAAATTACAATAAAGTTATATAGAAGAAAAATATAAAAAATTGTCTTTATAAGTTTGATATCTTAACCTTCCCAATTATAATTTTGATGTATATGGCTAAAACCTTGTATGCCTTATGTATCAAATGTTGAATGAGCCCCACTACCCTTTCTCTCACACGTATGTGTCTTTCATGCCTTGGGAGCTTAACCACCATATGGCAGGTCACTTTTATAGTCTCGCTAAATTTAGCATGGGGTCCAACAACCACTCAATTAGGTCTAGAGTTAGTGGAAAACCTACTTCAACAAGAGTTTTACCAAATAAAGACAAGCACAAAAAGGGGAAGTTACAACACATTTATATGTTTCTAATACCCTACATTGTTGGAGCTTCAATAAATTAAGATATCTCATCATTGCTGCATTGATTCCTCTATAATTTCTTGTGGTTTCTCTTATTTAGTGGCCTTTTTGTGTAACTCTAAGTGAGGGTAGCTTGGAGGTTTCCTTTATCTCCTCCTACCTTATGTCACTTCTACACACTTGATTCTTCTAAAGAGAGAAAGAACATGGATCCCTAATGATAGATATAGATTCTTCAAAACTAAAAGAGGGTGACCTACCATTTGTACCTATAAATAAATTCTATGATCTAATATATCCTTCTAATGCATAAAGATCATTCATATACAAGACTATCAACACGAGTCATTCCTAGACGTTTATAATATCATATTGTGTTAGATACATAATCCATCCCATATATCCATAACAATATGTACATCCAACATCTCATTATGATTTACAAATTTTATTTATAGATCATAGGACAAAGTTTATACAACTTGGAAATGCATTTTATGTAGAAACAATAGGATATCATCTTTCAGTTATGAAGCATCCTTATTTAAAGGGGATCGATGAACTTTATCTTTAATTGAGTTATGTACTAAGATTTATTTGCATCAATTAGGTACAACACATAATTGAGTGGTATATTGAAATAAAGAAAAGAAAACTATGTGCACCTGATTCTAGTAAAGAGAGAAAGCACATGGATCCCCAATGTTAGATGAAGATGCTACAAGATTGAAAGATGGTATCCAACTAGATATTTACCTAAAAAGAGTTTCAATGATTTTTTAAGTCCTCCTAATCTATAATGGTCATCCATATATCAGACTACCATATGAATTATTCCTAGACTCATGTAATCTCATAATTCATCCAATACATTAGCTATCATGTACTGCCTCTCATGGTTGTAGTGTATACCTTGTCTTTTTTTTACTTGAGAGATACTTGATACTCTTTTTTTTGTACCTTGAGATGACCTGATGGTCAGATGTTTTACTCTGATTAAGTATAATAAATGCTATATGGCTATGCTATTCAGTTTATCATATTTGCATGTTGATGCCATATTGAGATGATAGTATGTTTCATGATGATATCTAGTTATCTAGTTTATTGGACAACATCTTTGATTCTATTATGTGTTGAGTTTCATGTTATGGTGAATTACTTCATTCTTGTTTTATTATGTTATATGTGAACATGAGTGATGTAAATGGATTAATTAGATATTTAATGCATTATTGCTTCGATTATGATATGATCATTTGTTTTAGTGTGCAAGATTTACATCCCTGGCAGTGGCCTATGGAGTTAGTGATTTAGCTATTCATTTTTCCAATGTTGTCCTTGTATGGTCAATGTATCTTATTTGTATGTTTAATTAAATATTCTAGTGATTTATTAAATTTAGACTCATTTTCATTATGTGATTAGACTAGTGAGTGTGTCTATGCATTTAGAGGTTCACACTATTGCAAAAATTGTTAAGGTAATTTTTGTGATTTTGGGTTTTTGGGCTTTAAATATTATTGGATTAAATTTTTGGTAGCTTTTCCCTACATGAATTCCTATTACAAGAAATGACCTATTTTCATTTGTGTTGATTCGAAGTCTAGCTAGTCTGACTAGCTATTTTCCCTAATTGATTATTCACTCGAAAAGTGAATAAGTATTGAAAAAGGGATTTGTTTTATCATTTTTCAATTTTTCAATTTAGAAATTTGAGAGCTTTTTTTGAGATCCTTTTCTATTCCTTTTGAGAGCTGTGACTATGGGATCTTCATGAGGTTAGTCTCATTAGATCAAACTCAAGGAGACCTTGTTTTGTCATCTCTTTTGACATTATTGGTAGGTTATTTATTTTGGGTGACTGCAAGAAGTTGGGTCACAATTCTGTGGAAGTCAGATCCATGGAATTGTATTTCTCAGAAATGGGTAACCAACTTTTAAAAAATTGGGTACCCATTTCTAAAATTAAGCTTTGGGCACTCGAGACAAATTTCAAAAATTGGGTACTCGATATTCAAAAGCAGATTGGGTGCCTGAGGCACTCAAATATTGAGTGCCCGATTACTTTTAAAAATTGGGTACTCGATTTCTTACAAATCGGGTACTCGATTTGGAAGACTTTATTTAACCCCCTTTTTTGGCATTTTTGAAGTCATTTTCATGACCTCAAAAATGGGAGCCTGATTTTCAGCCCTACCGACCACCCCCTTACTACTGGTTTTCGATATACTAGGTATTTTAATATGTTTTGTACTATTTTACTTTATTTTTTTCAATTGTCAATTTAATATGTATGTTAATTTTTTTTTTGTTCATTTTTAATATACGTAAAATTGTAAATTTACATTGTTAATGAGTAGATGTTTAAATTTTTGTATTTGTTAATTAAAATATAGTTTCGTAAATGTTTATTTAAAAAATTATTATTTTAGATGTTTTGAAATGTATTTATTACAATGTTGAATGATTAGATTAGATGTAAATTCATTGTTTAAACATGTAATTTTACAAATAAATATAACCTTGACCTAGAACCATATAACCTCGACCTTGTTTTAACTATAACCTCGACCTAAATTCATTTTTTAAACTATAATCTCGACCAAACCATATAGTTATGTACAATAAAACCCTAAACATATATAACTATGTAGTTAATCACATAACAACCCACCAAGGGATCCAAACAAAAAACTTAGTATTTAAAATGATTTTACTTAAATTGTATTGTACTTTGTTTCATGGATCAAAAATGGATGATGTAAACTATTTTATAAATGCATATTCTTTTAGCCTTTCATACCCTATGACATGTATAGTGGATAATTGTGCATTCTGAATTAATTTTCCAAGTGGCATTCGAAACAAATGTATATATTATTAAAATGGATTGAACTAAAGTAGTTAATATTCTTTCATGTGGATGTGTTATTTATTTAACTTTTAGTACTTATAATTATTTAAAAATGAAATGTAAATGTGCTCATTAAGGAATGCAATCTCTTATGTTTTTTATAAATGTAAATTATTGTATGTATGTTATTGCTTGCTTAGTAAAACTTTTGATTAGTTCTTTGGATCCCTTGACTGGGTGTCATTTAGGATTAACTATAATCTCAATTTGTATTGAATTTAACTCTAATCATAACCCTTACTATCATCTTAACCTTAATCTTAATTTGCTAAAACCTACAGGTAATATATAAATAATTAAATAACTTTCCTATCTTACCTTGAGTACTAATTTTATAAATGTCAAACCCTAAAATTGTAACCTTATTTATGATTTAAACTAAATTATCCTAGAGGAGAATCATATCTACATCCACATGTCATGTACATGTGAATCTAAAAATATTTGTACATATCTAATTACATCATTTATTTCATAGGAAGGATTTAAAAATTTCATTATATATATTATCCATGCATATCACATCAAAAGAATTGTATATAGATATGTCATTTATGACATGTCCATCATAGATAATCAAGAAGGGTACTTAGGTAAATTTATATATATTTAACACTATATATTATAAGAAAAGGAAAATACCATATATAGGAGCATCTAATGTACATAAACTAAAAAAAAATTACCATGACACATGTAATGAGATCAAATAATATTTGTATAATTCATCGCATATAAGTTATCAAAATGTATAGGGGTGATATAATAAAAAAATAAAAAAATGAGTGATATCAAAGCATTATATCTTAATATTTAACACTAAAATAAACTAACCCCTGGGTAACCCTAAACCAAATTGAATATATCAAATTAGATTGAAAGGTAACCCTGGCCCTTAACTAATTAATATTATACTTATAAACCAAATTGAATTAAACCATGATCATAAACCTAATTATGTATCCCAACTTAATAGTAGAAACCTTGAATTTAACCTTAAATCCTTTCCCCAACCATTAACCAAATTGAACCGTTACCCTAAGATTGAACCAAGTTAAACTTTGACCTTAAGACTAAACCAAATCACCCTAAACTAGAAATCAATAATATATTCAACACTTTGAAACAAAATTCAAACCTAAATTTTTTGAATTAATGTTGGTTTTTAATCTAAAATCTCTAACTATAATTCTATATCTAAAACCAAATTTAACACTTTAAAACTTAATTCAATTTATTAACTCTTGTCCTAATTGAAACCTAAGCATGTAAACCTAATCAAACAGTACAAACCAAATTGAACCCTCATCCTAAAACTAATTAAACATTGATATCAAGGTCTCAAAATGATACATCATTAAAAAATTAGAAGAGACTTGAACGGATCAAGCATCTAATTAAGTAATCCTCCCTCACCATCAAGAGGTGGAGGTGTCCAAATAAGTGCGAGAAGGAGCCCGGGCTACACCCTTGGATGCCTAAGAATATATCTAAAGAAGTGAATAAATTTTCTTTCCACTAGATGCCTAAAACTTTATATCCTAAGTGAGTATTCATCATGTAATATCTAATTAGGAGGGTATTGAAGCACTCTAACACCCCAATCCCTAACTAGATAATTATGTTAGGGTGGACTAATTTCTATTTATCTTGGGTTGGAAGTGCCTACAAGTTATTTTTTGGAGACTAGAGATTCCCCTATTTGTTTCCTATTTTCTTGTATGGGTAGCCTAAATGTTTATTGCCTTTGCAGAATGGAAGGCCACATAAAAGATATTGCCTTATTCTATTAAAATAAATACCCACCCCCTAGTGATATATAGTAAGATATTTTTCCTAATTTTACTATCAATTTTTTTGGTTAGAAGATGATGATAGGTCAAAATGATTTAGAAGATAGGGATAAAATGAGAACCATAATTCCTAGAATGAAGATGGATTATTCCTTGATAAACCCATTTCTATCATAAATCAGCTCCTCAATCCAAAAAATTAGTAATGAGAAATCCCTATGTCAAGTAATCAATGGAGGGCTCATAAAATTGATCAAGTGATCAATGGAGGGCTCATAAAATCCCTAGCTCAAGTAATCAATGGAGGGCTCATGAAATTGATCCCCAAGGGGAGATAAGAATCTCATTAAAACTTAGAGACAGGACACTACTAAATACATATCATACAAAATTATTGCCAAGGTCTTAGCCTCTAGACTATAAGATATCCTACCCAAGATCATTAACCCTACACAAAAGTGTTTTGTTAAGGATATTTATGCATATTGGAGAACTTGATAACCTATTGGAAGACTTTGGATTGGGAAACATTTCCAGGATAGAGTGTAGGCATGCTCAAGTAATTGATTATGAAAATGCCTACAAAAGGGTGGAATGGAGTTTCACTATAATGATGTTGCAAGCCTAGGATTCCATCCAATATTATGTAAAATGGTGTCCTCTCTTATGATTGGTGTTAGGGTTTTAGTAAAGAAATTAATGGGGTTAGATCATAATTTTTAGGACTCTCTTGATCAATTATGAAAGGGTGTCCTCTTGCATCCTCTTTATTTTTTATTGTTGTTGACTCATTACATTATCTCCTTAGAGATAACCAATTGTCTCCAAAAGTTAGAGGATCTACTCTCCAAATAATTAATAAGTATCTAACGTATAGTTTGTTCATAATATTTGTATTCTTTTTAAGCTAGAAGAGTGTAACACGAGTCATTTAATGATCAAATTGGACTTCTTTTCTTTGTATCAGGTAGTAAGATTTATGTCTCTACATATATCTTATTGGGGCTAAATATTGAGTCCCCTACCTTGTGTAGTAAATATTTTATTGAATGGAGATTTCATAATTAAGTGGTTAGGTACCTAGGGATTCCATTTTTAGTAAACCCTAACATATAAATAAAATATGTCTTTATATCAACAAGAAAATCTTTGGAAAACTCAGCAATTGGAACTCTAATTATCTCACTTTGGTTGGTAGAATTCAAGTATGTTAAAAGATTCTCTCCTCATATTGGGTGTAACTTTCTCTTCTTCCTACTCATTTTATTTAAATCAATTTGGTCTTCTATATAAATCTATTAGGAATATTTTGCGGTCACACGGAAAAGGAAATATGAAGAATCATGCTACCAGGAGTAGTTCACATAAAGAAAGGAGATTAGTAAGTTGGAATGAAAATTTTAAGAAAGTTCAAGGGATTACTCTGGCAATAAAATGGATATCCAAAGCTTCATAAGGTAATGAATTATGGATTATGATTAGAATTAGGATTATTATATGGTTAGGGATAGGGTTCACATGTATTAGTTCATTACTTGACATGATCTACACTTATAGTTTGCATTACAAAGTGGATAATATTTAGGATTCCAACTACGATCATAATTTTTTTTTAATCAAATCATAATTCTATCTCTAAGCTTTCATTCTAATTATAACCTTAACTCTCATCCTAATGCCATCTATTATATATCCTATAAACAATAGGACCATAATAAATATCTAAAACTTAAATATAATTCTAACTAAAACCATAATCCTAGGTAAGTTCCCTAACATTAAAGGACCATAATCATTATTATAATCTTAAGCTTAGCCATCATGAAAATCGTTAACATAACAAAATTGTAAACCATAACCTTGTCATAATCTTAACTTTGTTTCATCCTGAGATGAACATATAATCCATAATGAGTTCATACAATCCCCCAGTGTCACAAAATAAGTGTACATGAAAGAAAAATTTGCTTGTTGGCTCTTGTTTTAAGAAAAGAAACCTTGAACTAACCTAGATATATTTTTTTGGACTATTATTTTATGATTAGACTTAAAAATTTGATATTTAATGTTTAATTTGATTTAAGTGTTTAACTTTATTTATTTAATTGATATGATTTTAATAAAGATATGAGCATTTATGTAGATCTAGTTGATAAATTTTAGATTTAAATTTTATTAAATAGTAATTTTGTCATATTTTATGTTTTATGTTGTTTAAACATATATGGAGATTATATTTGATGGACCCACCGCCACCCCCTCCCCCTCCCATACCCCCACCTCTTCCCCTCCATCTTCACCTCCACCTCCACCTCCACCCACACCTCCACCACCCACTATAGATGAGGTTTGCGAGACCATGAGGCATAACCTCAATGACTCATGCGTGATATAGAGGCTATCTGACATGAGAGGCACCCCTCCTCCCCTCACCTACTATGTCTTGCAGATAGCATGCAAGGCATGATTGACTCCATCCATCATTTTGATTTAGACATTGATTCATTTAGAATCATGGAGGGAAAGCATGCATACCTTCTATTCTGATAGCTTATCATACAAAGAGGTTTATAACCTACATATAGGTAAAGGGAATTTTAAACATTATTTTGTAAACCCTAAGATGGGTGAAGCAATTAATGATAAGAAGCCTCACATTTCCATTAGGTGGTGTACACATCCACGTATAGCAGCACATTTTTAGGAGTGGTGGTCGATGGTATTTGACCATCCACTACACACTAACAATGAGGTGCCCATGTACTTCCTTAGGAATTTATGGGATGAATTTGAGTTGGGTTTGAAACTCAACTATTTTGATATGAAAGCATTTCAAGGGGTTGGTAGAGGGATGCCTTAGGATAGGCTTGGGGAAAATTTGAGTGACAGAATGAGAAAAAATAGGTGAGTTAAGCCCCTTGTACCTCTTCCTGCACCTATTGTGCCTGCTCCTCACCATCATCAAGCCGTTTCATCTACTTTGACCCATTTGAGTGCACTTTTAGGCAATTTAGTATAGCAGTGGATGCAAGTGGTACATGCTCCTCCACTTGGACATGTTTGTACTAGCTGTGGAGGCATATGCACAGGCCCCCAGAGTGATCCTAGTGTAGCACACAATGGCCATTATGCTAAGGGTGCATATTTTGATGATGATGTATACGCTACCCGTGGTGATGGTAGTGATGAGATAGAAGTGTCATCATTTGTTGACCTCATGTAGCAGGGAGAGCCTGGAGAGAGTCAAGAGCAGCAGGTAAAAATTTAATTTTAATATAAATATAAAGTACAAATAATTATTTACTTTCTACATACATGTGTAATTGTATTAACTATATTAATTTGTACTTTTGAAATAACAGAGAATGGATGATATTGTTCCTCCTAGGAGGTAGTATAGTCTTTTTTCGAGACCTATAGACATTGGCGTCCCTTATATGGTATGCACTTTGAATTACACTGTAAAAATGTACATTCAAACTCAAATTTAATAACATGTGCTCATATGTTCTTTTTATCTATTTTTGTAGGGATTTTTTGGATCTACATAGATTGATGTTAGTACAAGTCCTACTCTAGTTATCACTAAGGCACAACCTCAAATACATGTGGTATGAACTTTTGACTGAAGAAAAATAATTTGTATTATTTTTATGTATGTACATTACTATTGACTTATAATCTGAACAATTTTGACTCACATGTATATATATTTTATGTGTTTTGATTTTACAAACAGGACCCATATCATACTCATCCATACAGGCCTCGGTATAGTCTATTTTTGACTCCATCTTATGAATATTGTGCTAGCATACCTTTAGACACATCTATGACATTGGCTACCACTTAGGTATGATACACACACACACATGTTAAATTTATAGTGTATAAAAAATGTAGTGTACAAATTATGTACTTTGTAATTATTCATGTATATTTAATTTTGACTAAATGTTTATGTATCCATAATTTTAGGACTACATCACCACGAGTGTTGCTGAGAGCACAAGACTTAGCCAGATGGAGGTACCTACATTGTCATTTGAGGTCAGTATTGTGATTTATGTACAATATGTATAGTTCATTATGCTCTAAAATCAAATTTAAAAAATGTATGTATTGTAAATTACAGGACCTCACCACTGCTGCATTTGGTAGTTTTGATAGTGTGCCTCCTCCTATTACTAAGGGGCACCCATCTCATGTGGTATTTATTTTATTATGTAGTGAATATTTTATTTATTAGCAAGCTAGATTTTGAGACCCATTTCAATTAAAAATGTACATGATGAGACGTGCCTCATGTTACACAGGGTGATCCATCTACCTCACAGGTTGTCTGACAGGACGAGACGACTCATATTACACATGATGATCCATCTAAGTCCTCTTCACATAGAGTAAAAATAATATTTGATCAGATAAATTAGGTCTTTTTGGCACCTGTAGATTGTGTTTCTATGATGTATATTATTTATGATGTATACACTTTGTGTTAGGATAGTTAAAACTGCATGTTAGACCATGTATTTTTTCACCTCATAGATCATGTTATGATGTATGTTAGACCATGTACTATTTTTTCACAACTTCTTATCATGCTTGTGTATGTAGTATATATTATTATGTTTCACCATGTTTTAAATATATTCAAACCATTTTCTTTATTTTGACATATTTTATTCATGAAAATATAACACATTTTGTAAGTTTATATGCAAGATGAACAATAATTTTAACTATCTACAGAGCATTATTGGATAAATGTCACATCAAATTTATGCATTGAGATTCATACAAATAAAATTGACCTACTAGTTAAAACAAAAAATTGATAACATACCTAACAATGTATAATAAGTGATCTTAATGTGTTGTTTGGTAATGTAAGACTCATTATAACCTAATGAGACCTATTATGTGGTAGTAAACATATGAATACCTATCATAACCTATAACAGACATAATGACCTATTAGGACTCCCATGTCCCCTTATGACACACATGTATGGATAACATACCTAACAATGTATCATAAGTGATATTAATGTGTTGTTTGGTAATGTAAGAGTCATTATTACCTAATAAGACCTATTATGTGGTATTAAACATATGAATACCTATCATAACCTATAACAGACATAATGACCTATTAGGACTCCTATGTCCCCTTAAGACACACATGTATGGATAATGTACCTAAAAATGTATCATAAGTGATCTTAATGTGTTGTTTGGTAATGTAAGACTCATTATCACCTAATAATACCTATTATGTGCTAGTAAACATATTAAGATTTATTAAAATGTATAGAAATTATTATGACCTTTAAGGACTCCTGTGTCCCCTTAAGACACACATGTATGGATAATGTACCTAACAATGTATCATAAGTGATCTTAATGTGTTGTTTGGTAATGTAAGATATAATTAATACAATGAATACAATGAGTAATGATCTAACATATAATCAATACAATGATTAATGATCATTAAATTATCATGTACAAGTGACTTGTTTTTAATATTACAATCAATAATAATTTGAAACTTCAAACAAACATTAATTTAAACATGCTTAATGTAAAAGTAATGGAACAAAATAGAAGGTCATTACTTAAATTGACAATTAATTTATAATTTATCAAGTGCATACCTTTAACTTTCAAATAGAAGTAAACTCTCATTTTTGAATTAGTTTGTACAAAATATTTCACAATATATGTAAGACAATGTCAATGATATATTTATAGTTCAGTGAACTGAAAACATAAAATTGGTTCAACACATCTCTTCAAATGAGGTCTTGTAAGATAAAAATGTAAAACATAAACACATGTTAATAAACAGATAAATTAATATTCAAGGTATCTGAACTATGTAAATATATGTGTAATTTGTATGTACTTACTATGTAAAATTGCACAAGATGTTGATGTTCGATCCACTTTAACATTTAAATTTGCATAAATTGTAATTGAGACCTGAATAAGAGGTATATAAGTTCTCTAAATTGGTATTGACAACACAAACATAGATGTAATTAAATTATATAAGTACATATCTATAAAAATAATACAATAATGAAAAAACTTACATGTATTTGATTAAATGTAGTTATCCCACTGTACCATCTGCATCCTCTCTCTTTTGCAATGCATCTATGATTGTCTCGTGCTCATCCATTGAAATTTCCCATAATACCTTATTGGCAGGTCTCCCTTTGTATCTTTCTAATTTGATATTTGTTGCCACAACCAAATGAGAATAGTGTAAAATCTTATTTTTGGTTTGGTAGTCTTCAAATGCTGGCAAACTATTTCTTCTTGTGAGGTATCTATGTAGCTAGATGCCAGCTACAATGACAGACCCAATTGGATACTCAAAACCATCATCGTCTACTTGATGAGATGTCAATTTTTTCTTAGGTTCCACACATTTAGCTAGCCAACACTCAGTCTATTCATCATTATCACTAGGTACAATAACAACATAAACATGTCCTACAAGATAAGATAAAGTATAGAAACACTTTAATCACATGAGTGTACATATGCAAATTATATAAATTGAAGCATGAGATCACAAAAAAATCTAATTAAATTGTGCATACTAGGTTCTATGAGGTCTTAATTATGATCATAGTCTTTTGATGCAAAGTAACATTCTGGCCTTCATTTACTATATCATCTTCAAAATGTGTGTTAGTAGGTGCTAATGATCTTTGTTGCCAATCTTCAACCCATTCTATATTCCCACATTCTTCCCATTCACCTGCAAGATAAAATTGACAAAAACAAGAAAGCTCCCTAGTCCATATAGTCCAAGTGTTAGAATCTAAACTCCTAAATGAATGCCATTTAGTTGACTCACTAATTGTATCACAGTCATATCTTGAAGAGATATTATTTTCTTCAACTAGGTAGAAGAAATGTTTGATTGTAGAGTTCTGACTTGATCTCGTGTATAAATATTTGTTACACCATTCGAAAATCTCATGTGCATTTTTGAATTTAGCCTTTTCCTCAAATTTTAATTACTCTCTACTAAGGGCTCTCTTCATGCATGCACCGGCACCATCATGTTCTCCTTTACCATGTCCAACCTCAAAAAAACTCCACACATGTTGGATGTTAGTTTGCCTATGTGTCCTACTCAAACAATAGAACATTCTATCATTCTTGAATTGTCCTGTACAATTATTTGACCATATCCAATGTTGTGTCATTTGAATTTGTCTCTCTTTTAAATTATTATAAAAGACCTTGAAACAATATTGGACAAACTCAGATGAATGGAGCTTATTATCACTTAAATAAAAATGGTACTCTCTCAATATTTTTCGATCCTCCTCTGTACTATCAAGTGCATGCCTATAAACTATATGAACATAAATTGTTACTTTCACTAAATTGTAATATTGTGGTTGTACCTCTTCTTGCAGTGCAAGCATGTAGTTCTTTGCAAAGTCAACAACTGAAAGTATAGTACCAATTGGAAATGTATTCTTACATATGTGAAATCATCCATCAAGCCATCTAGAATATTGAGAGTTTTTACCATATTTTGGTATGATCACACTCTTAAACTCATCTATAAATGCATGACAACTAACTTTATTTGTAACTAGATCACACCTTCTTCCAATCTTCCCATCCTTCAATGGATATTCAATAGTTTTAAATCTTTTTACCTCAACTAATTGTTGTCCAAAAGTAGTCAAAGCATTTTCATGCAAACATTCATCTAACAAAGAAAGATTGCCACGCATATCACATGTAGCAAAAAGACATGCATTGAAAAGAAAGTATTGATCATTAGGTGGCTTACAAAACAAACCTGATATGAAATTTTTTATAGTTTGAGGTGGTATTTTTATACCACATTCTTGCAACATTTTTTTACTATGCATGGTACCATGTATAGATTGAAATACATCATAATGGTAATGAAATTGAATATGAGTTTTACAACAACATGTCATTCTTTCCTTGTTAATCCTTACATACCATGGTTTACACTTTTCAAAAGATCTTTGACTAATGGTAATATTTAATACCTTACCATCTACAAATTTTTTAAACAATTTAGTTTGAGTGATGTCCAAAAGGTGTTTAGGATTTGGATCACGTATTTTTGACCTAATTCTCAATTTAAGAACATCTCTTGAATTAGGTGACACTCTTGTATTATCATGCCAAAAAATTTCAATCAAACTTTTGACTTCACTAGTAAGTTTCATATCACATCTCAGGAGTCTACCACTAGAAGTCCATAAAATATTTGCTGGATCACATTCAAAGTTAACCCTTCTCTTTACAGCTCTTTCTAAAGTCTTACGATTCACATGAAGATATCCACTTATGTTGCTAATCAATCTTTTGTTAGATGTTGATTTGTTAACTAAAGCTATTCTTATTTTTAGATTGACTTCTCTTTCTGATAACATCAAAGGCACTAGCAATAGTGGATACAACTTGTTTTAAAGACTCATTTTTATTCTTGGGTTTTGCATACATTCCCAACCTTCTCATTACTTTTTGCATTTTAGACATTTTAATTAGTTGCAACATAACCTAACATTGAAACCCAAATTTCTTATTATTAAAAAAATGCCTCTACAATCTATTAACATGTGTCCTAATTTGTCTCCATGAAACCAATCCCTCAAGATTATCTAACACATCATTAGGAATATGAAAATTATGCTTAGACACTTTACTATCATCTTGACATTTTTGTTCAGTAGGTGGTGTTTTAATGTCTACATTCATGAAATTTTTATTTTTAGACACTTTACTATTTTCACTATTATTTGGGATTTGAATATCATTTAAAAATTTTCTTGGTATTTCTTTCGGGGCAGGCATTTCAATTGGAGTGTTTTGTGCATGATCATTTGACAATTGCTTCTCATGAAGAAAATCTAAATCATTTAAATCGTAACCTACTTCTAAAGAATCACCAATTTCATCATGAGAGAAAATTCGAGAGTTTGGAGACACATGTATATTGAATGCATGATTAGAATGTGCACCTAAATTTTCTTGTATTGGGTTCTCTTCTTTGACCTCTTCATCCGTCATGGCATCCTCAATGTCTTTCTCCTTTGAAACATTGTTCAAGTCTCTAATTTTACTATCTTCTCTCTCATTGATGTTGTGCTTCTTTCTCTTTATTTGCTGCAATCTCCTCATCTGTCAGAACTTTTTCTTTTTTCTTTCTTCATTGTTTCGATCCCATGTTTGTACCAATTTTGAATTTGAATTAGTAGCTTGCAAATTGTATAAGAGGACAAGAAAATGGAATAAGCATGATAGAATTCATTGTTGTAGATCGAAACTATTATTCAATCATTTCAATCATTGAAACTTGATCTATGGGGTAGCTTTTGGGGCCCAATGGGTACATTAGAAATGGGTACTCGATTGCTTAAAAATTGGGCACCTAATTCTTTAAAAATTAGGTACCCATTTATAAATCAGGTCCCCAATTTTAAAAAGATTTGGGTACTGTATTTTTAAATAGTCGGGTACAATGGTTGAAAGCAATCGAGCACCCAATTTTTTCTAAGGCATTTAATCAACAATTTCTGGTATTGTCATAATTTTTTACAGTAGTTCCCATTGAATTTTTTGATGAGACAAAAACCCATTATAGGTCTTACTCTTCTGATTCCAAAAATGTAAATTTTATAGTGTTATTAGTTTATTTTCTATTTTTTAATTATTTATTAATCAAAACTATCTCCTAAACATTGAAAAGTGACATTCACTAAAACTTTAATAACTTTTTTATTTTACAATTTTTCTTAAATTAATTTATATGTCATTAATCTACATACAATTCTTTTGATGTTGATTTTTCTTTCTTTTCAAAAAAGTGAGATTTTGATCAAATTATGTGGTCTGTACATGAGAGATTTTAAAATTTACCTTTATAGCCAATTAATAATTAATAATAATAAAAATTATTCAATAAAAAATTAAGAAAAAATATTTTCATCAATCTTAGGTGTATTAGGTAACTTCCTTTAAAAGGATTTGTGAAAATTCATTTATTTGTGTCAAATTATGTTGTCTGTATATGAGCATGGTATGGCCCTGAAACAGGCATTTCGAAAAAGTGGTTTTTAAAGATCCATACCAAAAAAATAATCTATCATATGGGTACACAAATAAATTGCATATTCAAAAACTAGATTCTGAACACTAAAAATTTTAGTTCGGGAGTTTTTTTATATTCAATATCTAAATACCTCAAATTTTGACATCAATTGACAAAAAAATTCAAAAATAGGAAAAAAACTTCCACTTTCTGGCCAAAAGTGACCCAACTTCTTGCACTAACCCTTTTATCAAGTTGATCTTAGTTTCTACCCCTTTTTTTGATAAGTAGGACTTTCCCATTTTCTTGTTTTTTCTTCATTTACTCTTCTATTTTTTGTAGTGGTTTGTTAAGAGGCTAAGAACTAGTGTTCCCCTCTATTTCTATTTTCTAGTTCTACTCAGTTGGCCATTTTCCCTATTTTTGGGATGGGGGTATGTGGATTCACACTATTATGCTAGCCATTTTTGCATACGGTGTCTGAATCAAAATATAATTGGATTTTCAAGGGTTTTTAACCCAAAGACCAAATGGGTTTTAATTTCAAAGTTTTCTAGTTTTTGAGGTTTTTACCTCATTTTATGTGTTGCCTTGTTTTCTCAATTTTTCTTGTCATGATGTTGGTCGTGGACTTGGACGATCTATTTAGATGTCAGTCAAACCACTATTGCACTTTTATATTTCATTGGGATGTGTGCCACATCTGTCCTCCTGTGTCTATTTTTAGTTGAGTATTTTTTGCATTGTGTTCTCATCTAGTCCTTGTGTTATGATCTTCTTAATAGTGGTGTACCAAACATGAGTACGTGTGTGTACATCTGTCAGGTGGCTTGTGAGTCCTAATCTTCCATGGTAATTTTGGAAGTTGTGATCATTGGAGTTGGGTTGGGAATATGCATGCCTAGGGCATTCATCATTGGATACGCATGGGTAAGGTAGGGTAGCATATGGAGGGGGCTTCTATCTCCTAGCCTAGTGACTATTTCCCATAGGGTTGGTAGAGGAAGTTTTAATCAAGTGATAACTAAAGAAAATACTACATGGTAATAAAACTTAAGATAATAAAATGTGTGTGTGGGGCCCTTTGATGAGGAGTTGAAACACACGATTTGGGCTTGGGCTTGTCAATGCCCAACAACTCTCCATGATGTTAGCCCCTACTTAGCAGACCATTAAGTGTTTGACTAGGACCTATAGTTTATGTATTGTCTCTTGATCTTGGTTTCAATCATCATACTATCTGGCATAAGTATTAGCCATGGACATTATGCTTTATGTGTGTTTGTGGTTGGATTATTATCTCCATTAGCATGGTGGGAGTGGATCTATAGTTTTCACATGGTTGGGAGGTGTAGCTACCTATACCACTGTTGGGGACTGGAGTACAGAGATGATCTCTTGTCCTAGCGCCACCATTGTTGGATGTTTTCACTTAGTACTTTAGGCTCTGGAGTATGCTTCCTTATGATTTATGCTTTCACTAGAATTCTTGTATATCATGTTTAGATGATGTTAGTTTATTGAAAAATTTTCTTATTATGATGATTAGCATATGATAGATGATGTTATCTATTTTGTAGGATTATCAAGTATGCTTTACTTCTAGCATGTTAGATTTCCTTATTCTTATATTGTAGCACAGTTTAATAGTGACATCCTCATAAGATAACACCAACAATTTGGTTAGTAGTTTGGGATGTTAGATGTGGGGGATGGCTAGGACCCACGATGGTCTTATGACACTATTACGATTGGAAGGAACCATGTACTTAGTTTGGTTATTTCAGCTTATTGCATTGTTGTTTTAGCACACTACGATGTTTCCTTCTATACTTTCCTTTCACTACTTGTTAGATGGTTAGATACAGTTTCCATCTTTCAGTATTGTGTTTGAGTGTTTACAAAGTCAAATTGTGGATCTAGTATTCCCTAGTGTGGAGGTTTTGAACTCTGCTTTACCCATTTAGTTTGTCCTTGGAGCATTTTATGCATTTCCTGGGTGACCATGTGTCAGCATGGGGTGATACTTTAAAATTTCACCCATCGAAAGGAGTTCTATCATGCGATACTAGAAAGTATTGCAGCCCTTAGGAAGAAATCTTATGCAATAGTCTTAAGTATCACACCCCCTTTGAAGAAGCATCATATGATACTTGTGAAATATCACACACCCTTTTGAGAAGTGTCACCCAAACCCTGAAAGTGTCGCACCCTTTCTTGAGAAAGGTCGTATGATACTAGAAAGCATCTCATAGTGTTGTTTTAAAGTATCGCCTGCATTTTGCAAAAACTTGTCTGAGCGGACAACAAGCACTTTTCAGTTTGACCTGAAGTTTTTAGGAAGTATTTTGGCTACCCTCTTAGGTTGTCTTCAATCCCTTGGAATAGAATTTTGATTTTGAAATACTTTGATTCGAAATTGGTTGTGTGTCTTTTGTGGTTAGTCATTTTTGTTAGTAGTGGCTTTTGGAGATCTGTTGGTGTTGGGATGTTTGTTTAGTTTTATGTTGCAATCTTTGTATGTATTTTGTATGTTGTATGCATCCATACTTGTTTAGAAAAAAATTATCCTGGCTTATATTTATCCTTGTTCCAAGGATCTCTGGGTAGGGCATTACACATCCTATACATACATCATAATGCATATTTGACATCTCATGAAGAATTTCAATTTTCCTTCATATATTTAACTCATTTTTTATTGAGGCTCAAAATTTCATGTTGCATCCATCTAGATTGACATAAAATTGATTCCAACTTGAACATATAGAACCCATCATATCTTTTTGAGAAGCCGAAGAGACACTGACATATCATGCACCTCATAAGAAACTCACCTTATTTGAGTCTCATTTCAAAGAAAGTTACATCCTCCCCAATTAAAAATAATTGTTGTCCTTGACCCCTGCAATGTTCATTTTATAACTTATGAAAACCACTTACTAATGTAAAAATCTATGTTCTAACCATGCACAATTATTTGATCTAAACTAAATCTTGTTGTTAGATCACATGTACATAATTTACTTTAGCTTCATTTACATTTCCTAGAAAAACCTAGGCTAGCATTCGTGACACATCAAGACTAGACTCTTATCCTAGGTACTCATTTTTCCTAGGTTATCATTGAAGTATTTAAGCCCATATTTTGAGAGGTGGACTTAAGAACATCAATATGTCAACTATTTCTAAGAATCAACTTATTACACATAGCTTGAAGCACCAAGATATAATGAGTATTGCAGCTTACAATTTTGAGTAGAAGGGGAATAATATTGACACTCCAAGTTGAGTTGTACTATGATACTTAGTGTATCACAATAAGAGGAACTAAAGGGAAATACTTGCTCATGCATCTAGGAGGGAAAAATACTATATATTTTCTCAAAAATTCATCATATGTCAGAATTATGATAGATACTCTAAAAATTGTAAAGAAAGAAATGGCATACCTATGATGAAGAACATGTTGTAGTTGCAGTATTATCATCAATGTAATGCAAAGTGATTGTTAGAATTATAGGGTGTCCAATATTGGACCAATAATTTTTCCATACCAATGACATTGCTTGGCTTGATGTCATTTTGATGAGTTTCTTATCAACCACATGCCAAAATTCCAATGACCAAATTTAGTTGCCAAGGGAAAAAATAGTTGGTTTTTTTACATGACTGTCATTGAAAATTCAATGTATGAATATTCATTAGAAGTTACAACAAAAAAATAGTGATGAAAAACATGGGTAGGTTTTGGGAAGTTTGACAATGGCTTGTCATATTACCATGAACATTCATTGTAAACCTGCCCCAAATGTACTAGTGATTGTTATTGACTTTCTACTACATGGTTCAACTAGTCTTATATAGATAACTAATTTCAAAAAAGTTGTAATTATGATTTTTGGTTCTATGTTAAACCTAGGTTTATGGTTTGGGTATACCTAACCCAAAGGATCTCCTTGTCTAGGAGATAGATCTAGTTATGTAATGTAGAGGACTTGTGTTGAATCTTATTTGGTAAGCTTTTTCTTTGTTTATATATACTATAAAGTTGTTGTTTGATTTGTCAATTTTCAGTGCTACTCTATAAAGTTCTATTTTTCTACAATGGTTCATCTTCTTTGCATTCTATATCCAATTTAAAAAGTATTTGTAAAGGGTTTTAGCTCCCCTTCAAAACCCACTTTTCAACTAATAAAAAATATATCATACTTTACACCCTAAAGTAAGATTTAAATAAATTTTATTCTTTTCAATTGGAGCATACTTAAAATAGTTAGCTCTATGAAGTTTAAATTAATCAATGTTATTTTTTCTCTATGAAATTCATCTAATAGGTGAATGTGTTATTTCCCTAGATCAATTTCTCTTCTTGAGATATTTTTTGTAGAGTTAATTTGAGTTTGGGCAAAATGTTAAATCTTAGTTCAAAGAAACATGACATGTATTCAATCTATTTCTTAAATGGTAACAATCTTGAAGTGGGTTCAATACAAAGCAGTGAAGTGTGGAATGGACTTGGAATAAAGTCAAGGATTTTTTTAGTGGCAATTAGTTGCCAATTGGCGAATATGTCCCGATTGGGCTATAGAAATTGGCGAAAAAAAAAATTGTATACTAGTTGACCGGTTCGCCCAAATTTTATAAAATACTCATATAGTGGTTAGAATGTTTGCCACTATTATTATGTAATTTTAGTTTGGTAATCGGGTTCTTCGCCCATATTTCTCTTTCATTTTTACTCTTATTCACCACAGAATTAATTGAGTGTCTCTTTCAATGATCATCATTCAACAAATTCCCATTTTCCTATGTGAAATTTTTATTTGTCCTAGGACCCAATTCACTATGCATCACACACAATGGGGTCCCAAATTACCGCCCTACTTGCCCACTCGATTACTTGAAATTACGTGGGCTTCACCAAATATTAGTTCTTATCATATGTAACGGTTGACCCATTCACCAAAATGAAAATGGTTTATTTGTAGTTGTCTATTTAAGATATATGAGTTTCATTATTGAAACATGCCAAAAGAAGGAGCCTTCTTCATAGTATTGCAATCAGTAGAGAACCAGAATGACTATGACTACAAGTTCATAGTATTTTATTGCAGCCTTAATTTGATGGAGATGTCACAATCAAATTGAAATAGGAAGAGGAGTAGGACTAATGAAGGTGGAGATGTCCAAGAGAGGCCAACAAAATGCAGAAATATATCTTCATACTTTGGCAGGGGTAGACGCAACAGTGTTGGTCAAAGTAAGGAAGGTACATCATCAGAGGAGCCTATACAATCTCAACCTACATAGGAGTCCATTCAACACATTGGGGAGCCTAATAAATCTGGTGACGGAGTTGCAAAACCTAATATCTCTAATGAAGATGACCTTGAAGAAGAATATCTAGTAAATAACTAGTACCAAGATGAATCAATCAACTTCGGTGATGATGATGGTGCAATTAACAGTAACACTAAAGGGAGAGGGAAATTAAAAGAAAAAACTTATCGTCATTGCGAGATGGCCAGGAGATTTAAATTTGATTGGGTAGAAAAGTATCCATTCATTGAGCCCATGGGCAATCCAATTTTAGGTGAGCCACTAGTAGAATGGAGATGTGTAATTTGTAGTTGGAAGTATAAAAAGGAAAAGTAGTTGTAGCTTAAACTAGACACCATAGAGAAACATGTTGGTAAGATTTATGAAATCTCAACTGTAGATGGTAAGGAAATAAAAGTGGTAAGATATAAAACAAAGGAGCAATGTCAACATAAAAGGAATGCTAAAGAATATTAAATGTTTAAAAAATTTTAGATGAAGCCTGGTGAAGTTCAAGGTTCTATTAATGCTATTTTTGCAAAAGCAAGAGAAGTAGAAGAATGTGGAAAAGTTGTTCAATTAAGTAATGTTTTCTATATTTTGAGCAGAGGGCATCCAATGACAGACTATCCAAAAATGAGTGATTTTTAATGCTTTCTGAAAGTTCCTATCCTATCAGTCATTGGTCGATCAATAGTGGATGGGAATGGGCAAGTTGTATTGCGTAGGTTGAAATAGAGGATGTAGAAAGAAAAATAAAAGAGTCAACCTTTATTGCATTGTCCTTAGACAAAGTTACAGCAATAGATAATAGGTCGTGGGTATGCATGCATGTTTATACTATATAGAATAATGTCTGCCAACCACATCTACTATCTATTGCTAAATTGAGAGACATTGTGAAAGCAAAAACTTTATGTCAATTAGTAAAGAAAAATTTAATTGAATATGGAGCTATGGATGAATTGACAATAGTGAAGAAGTTGGTCTACGTTGGAGTGGATGGAGCTTCAGTAATGCAAGGTCAAAGGAATGGTCTTTGCATAAAGATGCAGGTTTCTTGTTCACCATATGTTGTTGCCATTCACTATATGGCCCATAGGATGAATCTTGCTTTTAGAGTTGTGAAGAAGTTTCCTTCAGTAAACAAGGTTGAAGATTTAGTAAGAGAGTTGTATGCATATTTTGGTCGAAGTCCCAAGCGTTTTAGGAAATTTCAGCACTTTGCTGATGGAATTACTGATGGAAACAAGCTTCTAAAAGATGTTGATACCAGATGGATCTCTTTAGATGAACTAGTGCATCGAGTATTTTTCGAATATCAATTTTTGATTGGACTAATGTACGAAAATTGGGACAATGTAGAAAATCAGAGATGTGGCGACCTACTTTAGAGGTTAGGCAATATAGAGACACTTTTGACTTTGGCATCTCTTCTTCCAATGCTAGAAGAAATGAGGTTAATTATGAAAAAATCCAAGCAAAGAGCCATGTGTATTGCAAAATATGCTCAGTTGCGTAAAATGTCATGCTGAGCCCTTGATAGTATCTATCCTACTGACCTAAATTTATCTGATGATAGATTTAATCACTAGCAGAAACTAACAGATTTGGATAATCCTAATAATTATTTAAAGATCGTTGAAAATGGAGATTTATGTGTTTGTGTAAGAGGATTTCAGATACCAATGTACTACAATGCCCCAAAGAAGCGAGCTACAAGAGTTACAAGGGAAGAGTTTACCAAGATCGTCGAGTGTATAGCATCTACTGCAAGGGACATAGCTTATAGAGTTTCCTCTAAAATAATATCATGATTCCCATATGATACATTGCTTGAGGCCATGGCAATTGTGTTTCCCCAATATCAGTCCTTCAACAATAAGGAAGATTATCGTAGAAGGCTGTTGATTTTGATAAAGGAATTTTGTAAATCTATAGAATTCAATGGAGTGACTATCAATGAAATATTAGATGAGGGTCTTCTTAGACAGCAATCAGACACCTTTGCAAGGACCATGAAGCATCAATATCAATTAATGCGTAACCCACATGAAGAGGGGTCAGCAACAAAGTTTTGGATAGAACTAAAATAGAGCACATTGTTGCGTAAAGAAATTTTGGAGTACTTCAAGCTTGCTGATCTATGTCAAACCATGATATTAGGTTCACTGGAGGATGAGAGAGATTTCAGTGCTTTGGGCTTCCTAAAATCAAAGCTAAGAAACAAACTAGACAAGAATTTGGAATCATGCTTGAGGGTATACACATCTAGGTATGATGTCAATACTTTTCCTTATTAAAAAACAATGGAAATCTGGAAGAAAAGATGCAAAAGAAGAGGGGTGGGACTGGGCAACACCATTAACCAATCTCCTACAATGATTCCAAGTGGGACAAGTATAGTTGGCAGTGGCACTAGCCATGGGATTGGGAGTCATAGAAGTAGAGGTCAGAGTGAATTTGAAGTTGAAGAAGACACAAACAAAAATGTAGAGAACAGTGAAGCAACTGGACTACCAGAATTGGATGATGATGACGACATAGAGATGAATTGGAAAATTTAGGAAATTTTTGCTAAATTAGCAGTGGCAACCAATAGGTATTTTTTGAACTTATTAACTACTATATGATATCCTATCATTCAATGTTCATTTTAGAAAAGCAAGAAATTAGAATGTATTATGTTTCATCATTAAAATTTGAGAACAAAGAGTATTATTACTATAAAGTGCAGTTTATATCATGTCGTCAATGATCATTCATATTTGAATTTGAAATTCCTGAATGAATTTTTTTTTTCTATTTTATTCATTTATTCAACATACATTGAATTGGAAAACATGAAAATTAGATAGAATCATATATTCAATTACACAATTAATAATTATTAATGGTTTTCATTTGCAATATTCAACTAATATGGTACAATTCTTGTAAGCCAATGACCCTAAATTCACAAGGGAGAAACCACAACTTTAGGTCTATTTGCCTAATGTGAAGTCTCAAAATCTAAATCAATAAGACATCTACAAGTCTACAACATCTCTACAACTTTAGTTGTACATTTTTTGCATTTGACAGGATGATTTAGTAAATTAGCAATTTTAGCATAGGCAATAGCATCTACAAGACTACAACATTGATCTTGTTCAAAAAACAAATTTCAAACTTGTTACTTTAAACTCAATTCTAGAGTCTAGACTATAGTATGTAGGATAATATGAAAGATATTCATATATAGTAAAGATATAGAGATGATTGAAACTGAAAGTACTTTCACATACACACTATAAGTTTCTATAGTATGCTCCATTCTTCTTTGGTTGGAAGGGAAAATTTTTTGATGTTATGGAAAATGACCTGCATTCTCATCAACATTCCATACTTGAAAGAGTGAGTTTCAAGCAATGTTCCTTCCACTAGTGCATGCAAATTTGTGAATATTTTGATGCACTTTGCAATGCCTTCATGAGTTTTGTCCTGAGGAAGGTTGCCTAAATCAGAGGTTATTTTGTTCTCCAACTTGTTTTTGTAAAATTCTCTTCCAACGAAACCCATTGTTGAGAAATCATGTCCAGGACTCGATAAATGAAGAGATATCAATTTTGCTATTTTATTGTTCATCTTGGTGAGCTTTGGCCCAAATAAAGCAAGAACTTATTCTACTTCTGTTAGTTTTTGACATTTATGAAATACAAAGGTCACCTTTATTATTGAACCAATGTGGTTCTTAATTCCCTTGCTTGCCAAATGCCTGTCAGCAATGCTATTGATTTCTTCCATAATCTACTTTGCAATTTTCTGTCTCTGATCAAAACTTTTGTTCTCCTCAAGTTGCTCTTTCAGCTCCCCAAAAACATTTGTAAGAGCTTCATAGAGTTCGAACCAATCACACAACCTATCAGTAGAAGTCTTTATTTGCCCCCATAAGTAATTTTTTATTTTCTTTACTGTATTACTTACATGGTCATTTAAGTCATTTTCATATTTTTTAACAGTATCATTTTCCTTCTTTAGGTCTTCTTTCATTTTTGAGTATTGGTGTTCACTATGTTTTCTTATTTGCTCTACTTTATTTTCCCACCCTTTTGCTTTCTCTTCCCACTCTTTTTTTTTTACCCTCTCATTTTCCAATTCTTTATTTAACTTATTGTTTACATGTATAGCATTCTCCATTTGTTCTTGTTGTTCAATTGCTTCTTTAGAGATAGAGGATGAATTTTTTATCCTTTTCTCTAATTCTTTGCACCTGTTTATCGCTGCTTTCTCACTTGCCTTTACATTTGCTAGGTCTTCCTTTAACTTATCTATTGTGCCCTAAAGCTTTCCTTTCTCTCTCTCCAACTTCATCACTGAATTGTAGACCACATGGTTTGTCATTTTGGACACATTTACCTTGTCCACTTTTTTAATTTTGGATAAATCCATTTGGAGGGTGCTAACTGACTCTCTGGTGAATTGTTATCTCTAGCTAGGGGAATAACAACCATGAATTCCATCATATCTTTATTTTGGTCATATGTGGGAAATAACTTTTTGGTTGTAGGTTCTGCATCACGAGCTATAGCAATTGCTTCCATCTTCATTGTCTTACTATTTTGTCTATTCTTGTTTTTTGAGTTTTCATAGTTAGTTACAAATTCATTGTAATGAAAATCAAGATTTTGTGAGATAATTGAATGTTTGAATGGTGAAATAGCAGTAGCACTTGCTTTGATGTATGAGCTTCCACCAATACCATAAGGATAACCAATACCTAGACCCCTTAGTGGGGTTTGTGAACTATTCTGAGGGTTTTTTTCTAAAGGATGGGCAATTGTTGGACTCACAGTCACCATTGGCATTGTTGTACTAGTAGTACTACTAATACATGTCATAAACTTCTGCTTCTTTACACTTTCTTGATCTCCGGGACCAAATTTTTTGCATCTATATACAATTTTCTTTTTAGACCACTAGTTGTAGTTGTACCCATGATATCTACAGTTGTGGGGGTGACAGTTGATTCAGATTGAATCTGAGTGCTTGGAAGTGGAACTGTAAATGAAGCAGGAACAAATTTAATTAACTAAGATGAATCCAATGTGGATGGAATTGACTGAGTTGATGATTGATCTCCATTCCCAAGGCTTGGTTTCTAACCATTTTTTGGTGCTATAGCTGGTGGTTGAGGTGGTAACCAAACCCCTTCTCCATTGGGACCCAGACCACTAGAACCTTGGTAACCCATTTTTTCTACAATTTTTGCCCCTTTTCTATATAGAAGTTTGGTGGATGCATCAACTCGTCTCTAAATTTTTGTATTGGATGAGGGATTCAAAGAGTCCTGGTCATCATAATCATCATCCATATCACTATGATGTGCTTTAGGTGGATGCTCCTTATTCCACAATTCATCAAACATTGTATCCCCTTCAACCTCATCACGATTTGCAGAGGTCTTTGGCTCACTAAGATTCTTCCTCATTTCCCAAAATTGAGAAATTTAGCTTTGACTCCATCCAGCATCTATACATTCATTCATTAGCTCTTTTGGAATAGGTTTTGTAGATAGTTTATCGACTTTCTTGTAGAAATTGGACGATATCATGCCTTGCACTTTTCCTTTCTATTTGTGCAATGCCATTATTTGTGATGAAAATTCTTGTATTGACATATTATTTTCAGCAGCATATTTCTCCATCTATTTTTTGACCTCCTCCCAGGAGTCCATGTTTTTAAAATTTTCAATCAAAGACATACTTTCATGTTGATATTTGCTTGCTGAAGTCCCAATGCCCTTAAGCCTTGCTCCAATTATGTTTAGTGGATCATACTGTCAATAACTGTCAGTTACATCAAATCAAAAAATTGAAAAAAAGGCTTATGCCACTTTGAATCCTCTTCTTTCAAATGCAAACCCTCCAAAGGAGAATGGGAAGGAGGGAAATATCATTTTCTTTTGCTGACTATGAAAGAGTACATCTATGCTCTTCATTTGTCGTACATATTCCAAATCAAATACCCTCTTTATTACATGTATTGGAAGTTTGTAGGGTTCTACCAATGAACTGTAAAACCTTAACATAGTGTAAGTATCAGTCAACCAATTGTAGTTCACTTCCAAGTTGAATGCAATTTCTACAAGTAATAGGCAATCTAGGCATTGGAGTGCCTATAATTTTATGGTACATTGGTGCCCAAAAGAAGTCTACAAAATTGTTGTAGTTCCTTCTGTTATCAATCATCCTTATCTGAGGTGTCCACTCATATATTGGATTTTGGCCTTGAATCTAACTGCAAAGCTTGTTTGCCTCAAATAATGCACAATGCTTTACTAGGAGAAGATAGCACAAGTAGGCTGTGAATCCAAATGTCTTCTCTGAACCTCTTTGAATCATTAGTAATTGATCTTGCATGCAACGAACAATGTGCTCAATAAAATGATATCTTACTGGTTCTTTTTAAAAATGAATATGATAAAGCATTTCAAGAATGTTGGCATCCACTTGTTTGTTACTATCCAATCCCAAACAAAATGCTAGCAAGGAAATACTTTCCTATGCCCATGGCACAAAAAATCCAAAATCACAAGGAGGCATGTGATTTGGACTCAACCTACAACCACTTGTTATTCCTCTAATATAAAAATCTCTCTATTTTGCATCTAATTTTTCATAATCATCTACCAGCTTTCCTAGGTTAATATGTATGTTTGACTATTGTTGTTGAAACCCTAGGTTCAATAGACTAGCAAATTCACTCTCAGTTATGGACAAAATTTCCTCCTGAGTAATTTTATTCACAAATACTTTTCTATTTTCATCATAATTTTTGGCATAGAGCATAACAATTTTCGGGCAAGGGAATACTTGAGGTAACGCCATGTGTACCGACCCAGCTACCCACGGTGCAATTTTATTTGCAGTTGCATTTACACTAGGGTTAAATGAACAAAATTTTGAAGCCTTATTTGGATCATTCCACTTGTTTTCAAGTGCAAATTTTATATCCATTATACCCTTATTTCCATGAATAACAAGATCATGCATATCATGGAATAAATCATTGAAACATGGTGTTTTAAGCATATTGTGGAATTTTGTTATTTTTCCCATGTTATTCTTGGTATTTGTTTTGCCCATCATGGTAAATATTTAAACATAGCTACAAGCCTATAGGGTTGATTCAAAATTAAAACCTTAGAGACTAAATTTTTATATATAATATAAACAGTAAAGTTGTAAATCAAGAGGCTTGAAAATTTTAAAATGCGGGACATAAATTTTTAGGATTTTAGTAGTTACACTTACTCGTTCACGTTCACGTTGCCCTTAGTTTAGATTTTTGTAGAGAGATGAGAGACTGTAGTTTGTTTCTTTCCTCAGACCACAATCCTCAACCTAGAAATTAAGAATCTATAACTTTGTTACACTATAACCCCTTTCTAATTTCTAAATCTGCAAACAACGTATAACTACAAAATTAAAGAAACTTAACGTGCCAAAATTGTACAATTTGTACTCTATAGTCTATAGTCATCACACTTGTCACATAGTACACTTTCAGTTTAAATGTGAGTGGAATCATGGACCACTAGTTATTAGACATGCGTTAAGTGTTAACTAACCTGTCATAATGTATTAATGTCATTCATAACATCACTGTTAACTAAAAGTGGAATGTGATTATGTCAATGTGTTAATTGAGCAGTGACATGTATCATGATTCCAAGAAACGTTTGAAATGACAAGGTTTATTTTTCCTTTCAGCCCGAAATTCAACTTCAATCATTGATCTATAAACATCCAACGACACTGGTGAATGGTGTGGTGACCCCATGGGTCGTGGGTCCCACTCCCATTAACTAAGCTAGTCAAGTATCAGGATGACTCACATCACAAGTCAGACGTGTTAGTGTCACGTCATCACCAAATTGAAATGACATTGTTATTTGTTGGTCGACCGAGGATTTTAGTGACACGTGTCATGATTCTGAGATGCATTTGAAATGATAGGGTTTCTTTTTCCTTTCAGCCCAAAACTCAACTTCGGTCGTTGATCTATAAACATCCAACAGCAATGGTGATTCATGAATGATTTGGTGGCCCCATGAGGCTACCGAGTTGCATAACTGCATATACAGAGTAATTTAAGATAATATTACTATTTAATTTTAACTAAATATTTGGGAAATCAACTAGCTAGTACAATCAAAACTAATATTAATAGAATTTTAAGACATTATCTATACATTAATATTTTGAATTAATATTAATATTATTAATCATCTCAAGATTTATTATATAAGTGGTAATCATATAATTAACATGGGTCAATGAGTCTGCCTCAAATCTTCAAATAAAAATTACAATTTAATATATTTGTTAATTTATAAAAATTAAATTAAATTTGCTATATAGCTAAAATTAAATATATTTCATAAGACACAGATATATATCTAAAATTTGTATTAAAATATTAATATTATATATTCACAAATTATATCTCTAACTAATATTATTTATCTTTAGCTATAATAGTTCTACTTTCTTTTCACAATAGGCAGGGACTCGTGCTCCAACAAAGCTCTTGTAGTTGTTATTTTCTTTTTTTTTTTGGCAAAACTTTATTTAAAATAAAAAAAGTGGAAAATGGATCTTTTGCGTGAGCAACAAAATACATAAAATAATAAAATTTTACCTAAAAATTGTAATGAAGGCAGAAATGCAATTATTTACATAATTAATCTTGGCAGTTTAACTTTACTATTTGGACATTAGTTATTAGTGCTTTTTGTAGGAACTATAGGCAACGAACTTTTTTAACCAATGTTTGAAATAAACAACTTTAACTAATCAAGTTTGTTAGAAATGGAAAAAGAAATCTGTAAATAAGCAAATACCAAGAAAGAATCTAAGTGAGTAAATGCATGGAAAGATATTACCATAAAATAGGAGAGAGAAAGCTTTAAGCTCCAACACCATGAGACAAGATATTTGGAAAGGGGAAAGCAAAGAAAACCCCTTGTGACATTATGAATGAGGCATGAAAAGCCTAAGAAGGAAGAGGGAGAGAGATAGAGAGCAATGCTCATACAATAATTGAGAAGAGGAAGAAACCTCATTGTTAAATGAGAGAAGAGGGTCATCTCTTAAATAGAGATGAGAGAGAGGAGTTAGAATGTAACTCCCATGTCTATGAATGCCACCATTCATAAGTGTGTGAGGCCAAGTGTGAGATTCCTCTTAAGGAGGAATAATCTAAAATTAGAAATTACAATAAATATTTGTCCTCACATATTCCACTAGATGAAAAAATAAGATGTAGTGGAAAAAGGACAAAAAAGAAATATATTAGGATACCTTGGCTTATATCCTAATACAACAATAAAGAAAGGAGTTCTAACCTTGGTTTATAAACACACCAAGGAAAGATTAGAACTTCTAACACCCCCCTTTAATCTTTACTTGGGGTAATTACATCAAAGGGTTCCTTGATGTTCCACATCTTCGAGAAGGTTCCTTGATGGACCACCTGAAAAAAAAAGAACAACAAGAAAAATATCCACGAGTAGAATGCCATCATATATGCAAATTCGAAATCCTTTTGAATAAGGATAATAAAACTCTCATAGAGAAACAATGAATAAAACATGTTACCACAAAACAATGGAGATAACCTGATATCAAGATAAACTATATGCTCAAAAAATTGTCAAGAAGGACAAATTGAGTAAAAAGCTTGATCAATGCTCTCATGAAAAGTATATTATACTAATGCACAACTGACCACCGACAAGGCCAACTAATGATACTTGCATCAATCTTGCATCAATCACGTGGATATAGACAGTCTACTTAATGAATCATCCCACTGCAAGCTAATGGGGGCGTCCCTCCATAACATGCATGACTCATCATCTAAGCAATAATGTTTGCAGATCATTATCACATTAATATATGAAAATAACATAAAAAGAGAGACATGCTAATCAAATTAGAATTTATCATCAAAGTTAATGAGTATAGGGCACTTCTTAAAGATTGTGGAAATCCCATGAAGGATGAAAGGTTGATACATCACATCCTGAAGAAGCTACCTCAAGAGTACGCTAACTTTGTTTCAAATTTTAATACTCACAAGTTAACCATGGGATCTACTTACCAGAAACCTTCCTTTGATGGATTTGCAGACATGTTGATTGTTGAACAATCTCACTTGGTGGATTTTGGTCTTCTCAAGTCATCCAAGACCAAAGCCTTGGTGACTAATGATGCTCAGAAATCTAGTCAAGGGGGAAAAAGCAACAACAAAAAGAAGTAGTGGAAGCAGAAAACACAATCTGAAACACAACATGAATCCTCTCAACAAGGCGATTCTTCTTCAAACAAGAAGGTAAGTAATGACAAGAAGGACAAACTCTTTTGTGCATACTGTAAAAAGCCAAATCATGATGAGCATCATTGCAAAACAAAAAGAATCGATGAGTTAGAAAATCTACTCAAGAAGAACAGAATTCAAGTGCCAGGTACTTCTCAGGATTCTACTCCTAACTCTTCAAAGGGTAAAGGTCAAGCACTTATGGCAAACACAACTTCTTCTTCGGAATGGATACTTGACTCAGGTGCCTCTTACCACATGGGTTCTTCAAAGCAAGATTTTTCTTCATTGAAGCAGTCACAGGTACCACACATCTTCGTGGCAGATGATGCAAAAATGGAAGTTGAAGGGAAAGGACATGTTGAAATGGGAGATGGGGAGTTCAAAGATTTTCTCTATGTTCCAAATCTAAGTTCCAATCTACTATCAGTTTACCAAATCACTCACCTTGGAGATGGTCATAAGGTTGAGTTCCTTCCCGATTCAGTGATGGTGCAAAGTCTAAAAGATGATTCATTGGTAGCAGTTGGGAAAGTCAATGATGATAGGAGACTTTATTCCTTCTCCCATTTTGTGCCTAAGAGTTCTTCTCAAGCCTTGTTAAGTCACTCACATTTAAACAACAACTTATGGCATGAGCAGTTTGGTCACCTTGACTTCCGCTCTCTTCAACAACTTTGCTCAAAACGCATGGTTAAAGGTCTACCCAACATCAGCTTTTCTAAGGGGGAGTGTTCATCTTGTTCAGTGGATACGCATCTCAAGGAGAAGTATGATAAAGGGAAGTCTTCTCGAGCTCCATTTGTTCTTCAGCTAGTTCACATGGTATTAGCAGGACCATTTGCAGTGACTTCAGTTAGCCAAGGCCGCTACATACTTGCATTTGTTGATGACTTTTCAAGATTCACTTGGGTCTTCTTCCTTCATCATAAGAATGAAGTAGTTCATAAGCTTCAAGAATTCAAGGCTCATGCTGAACACAAGTCAAGGAAAGCCATCAAAGTATTAAGAGTGGACAATGAGAATAGATATGTTGATAGGAGACTTAAGAACTTTTGTAAAATTGAGGGGATTGATCTTCAGAACTCACCAGCATTTAGTCCGCACAAGACCAATGTTGCAGCTATGAGGATTAGGACTCTCAAGACCATGGCAAGTTTCATGATAAAGGCCAAGTCTCTCGATCCTACACTTGAAGTTGAAGCCATTAGCAGTGCTACTCACATACTTAATAGATCTCCTCATCCAGCCTTAGATGGCAAGACTCATTTTGAGGTTTGGTGCGGCAGAAAACCAGTTGTGAGTCACCTTAGAGTCTTCGGTTGCCCAGCATGGGCAAACCTTTCTTCCAGGAGCTGCAAGGCATAGACACCTAGGCCTTGTACCTTTATTGGTTATGAAGACAATGTGAAGGCTTATAGACTTCTTGATCCAGAGACAGATGAGATTTTTGTGGAGAAGGATGTTCACTTTGAGGAAAGCTCTCTGAGCTTGTCCTCCACTCCTCTCTGCACTTCATACATAGTGGAAACTGATAGTGACACCAGTGATAGTTCTTCAACAGGTTTAGATATGTGGGGTTTTGTCGACAGTTGCAGTGAGAGGTCACATCAGTCCAGTCCACGTGCTTATATTGCCACAGTGAAAGGTCCAACTTAGCATGGTACATCTCGTCTTCCAGCTCCTGCTTCATTTGACTTGGGAGACAGACTTGAGGACACACATCTTCTCATTGATAATGATTCTTCTACAGTTGTTGCGAGGGCTCACTCTGACCCTCATGTCCATTGTCTACATGATCAATCTTCACAGGTTGGCATGATTGTGGATCATTATGAACAACAATTAGTGGAGGTCTCTTTCTCAGTAGAGGAGACAGATGGTTCAGTGGAATAGGTTCAATAGACATCCTTGACAGATCTGCATTCATTCTTTTCAACACAGTTGAATAGGGTGAACTTCAGCATCAGTACAGGGATACTTGAGCAGGTTTCAGGGCCACCACACATCTTCAGGATAGTACCTTGGGCATTGTTTCTTCCTAAGGGGAGGAACACCATTCTGCATTCGTGGACCTGCTTCTTCATCGGAGGAGCCTTCACCTGTTGGCATTCTTCTTTTGGGGGGGGAAGCCTCTTCTGTCTCTCTTCCTTCTTTCATTCTCTTATGTATATATTGGATGTATGTCGTAATGGGGGGGTCTTGATTACTCCATCCATCAATGCATCCATCTTTATCTCTCTTTTGGGGGAGGGTTTTTCCCATGAGGTTTTCCCTCTTTCTCTGCTTTATGGGAGATTTGCATTGTATTTTCATTATGTACATGGGTACCTAACATGGCCTAGTAGCCGGGACCCATTCTGCATCTTCATCCTAGCTCATAAGCTTAAGCGCATTCCCCTAACTTGCACTTAAGGGGGGGTGTTGGTGTAAATTAGTACTTTACTATTTACACTTACTTAAGTTTACTTAGGTTAATGCATTAGTTAATTACTTTGCATTATTTTATTATTTTTATTGTGAGACACTTAGGATTATGTGCCACCTTGTGATTTGTCATGTTGACAACACAGGAGTCTACACCTTTATTTGAGCACATGGTGTCTACAACACTGTTTTGTGTGTCCCACCCTTGTAGGCTTATCCTCTCATCACCGCACTTAATTCCATGCTTAATGGAGGATAATCCATCACTGGTGGACATGTGCTTGGTTGTTTGACACTTCATGGTGCTAACTTCTAGGCATTCTAGAAGCTCTCCTGTAGCTTTTATAATCAGGCACTCCTAGTGTACTCTGCATTATGCATAGCATATCATATTCTGAACAGAGCAATGTATTCGGACATACTCTGATTAATTGATCATACTCTCTTTTGATCTTCATTGTGCTTGTGTTTGAGTTCTTGGTTCTCGGGTGAATTTTGCCCTTAAGAAAATTCTTACAGAATTATCATGATTTGTTAGGATAATCAAAAGAATGGATTATGAGGATATAACAACATATTGCCTTCAAATTGGATCAAATCATCTGAATTTGGAGGTAAAACTCCAATAATAGAATCCTCTTCATTGAGGAGCAAAAATGGAACAACAAGGAGGGAAACTCCATAAAAATTTTAGCTTTTCAAAGTAGAGCATATAGAATCAAATGGATGGAAACTCTATATAAATATCAATCTTTCAAAATGGAACCAATAGAACCAAATGGAGGGAAACTCCATAAAAATATTATCCTATCAAAGTGGAACAGATAGGATCAAATGGAGGGAAACTCCATATAAAATGAGTGCATACCAATATAGGATGGAGGGATACTCCATGGGCCAGATAAGGAAACTATGTATCAGTTATACTGAGGGGACCTACATAGTTAACCTTGAAAAAATTGGCTCCCTATGCAACTCAAAACAAATATCATATAAATCATGTATATCAATGGTATAAAACCATAAAGTGCCAACATGGGCATAGAACAATGCTATAAAAGCATAAAAGTGCAACTATGGGCACATCAAAATATCAAAATGAAGGCAAATGTGTAAGATTACTCATAATCCAATTAAGTAAATATTTAAGGAAGATCAACTAAATATAGATATCAGGTATAAAACTCCATTAAGGGTAAACATGGGTATGAAAATCAAAGACAAGAATCCTCAAAAAGGATTTATAAATGAGGATATTTAAAAAAAACTTAACTTTTTATGTTAAAAATAAAAATAAAACTTTGATTAGTTTTAATTTTTAATTTTAAGAAAACTTCTCAAAAAAAAATTCTTAACTTCTCCTTTTTTACTTAAAATCATGTAAAGGAGTAAGAGAGATTGAAAATAAAATATTGCATTTGTCTGACAATGAATGATTACTTGCCAAAAATAGGTTGAAAAGAGGCAATAATAAAAGTAAATGATACTTCTATCAAGAGCTAAAAAAAAGAAAAAGAATCTTGCATGAAAAGACAGGCTGCCTAAATTTAGCATCCCCCATTAAATCAAATTCTTGAGCTTAGTCGTCCTTCTTCTAGCGGCTTCGGTAGTCTCCAAATTAAGCACTTCTAAACACAATATTTCGTTGATAAAACAAAAAACTCATAAATGAACTGTTGAAACTAACAAACACAATAACATGCCATTCATATTCCTGTGAATTCTCGCACTGAACGAGCCTCCATTGTTGGCCCTTGGAAAATCATTAAGCTTTGTCGAGGAGGACTGCAGAGGAGAAATCTAGGCCATCCATTTCGAGCAATGGTAGCCGTCCATTCCAAATCAACAAATATAACATCCCTATCATTCTCATAGATAGTTCTTCTCCTCCTCCTCGGCTTGTGTGGATGCCAAAAAGCTATACAATTCATTTCACTAGACAGGTGCTGAGATCTGGCTATATATTTGATGCCTACTACCTAGGAAGGTTTATTGGAATGGAGGAACAATTAGCAGGTGGAGCTATGAAGGAGGCCGCTGGGGTTTACATTGTTAATTATAGATGGTGGAGAGACTGGGAAGAATCAGTCTATGAAGACAAGAGAACTGCCCCAAGCAAAGATTCTACTCTATTCCGTTTGAATCTCTATGAGGAAACTTCAAGCATGCCAAACAACTTCATAAGCATTGACGATTCAGATTTGTCGTTTGATCTAATTCCTGAGGAATTGTCACCTGCACCTGAACTCTAGGAAATGGTACTAGATGGTCGTTGCTATGTTTTTCTTCCAGAGGATGTCTGGAGGCGGATCCATCAATGGTATAGAAAACAGGCATCTGCAAACAATGGGAGCTTATTAGCTTCTTCTTCTCAAAATGATATGATGAGAGATGTGTATACTTTACGGCTTCAACTGAGTCCCTCTTCAGATGGAAGTCAAATAACTGTTAGAATAAGCAAAAAGGCGAATGCAGGGGAATGTTACAATAGAGCATGCAAAATTTTCAATGTTGGTTTTAAACAAGTTCATATTTGGGATTTCTTTGGAATAAGCTTTTTTTTTTTTTTTTTCATCCTTCGGGGGCGGGCAGCTCAACAATAGGTTTCTCAGGAGATGCCGATGCTACTGGGTTTGAAACTGGAACCTCCTCCTCCACAGGACTCGCCATTTTTTTATTTTCTTCGCACCTGTTATTTCCACTGTGTAGCAAAACAAACGACGAAAGCAAAAATAAAAACAAACTAGAGCAGCTGATTCTGAGAACTCTAAAAATTCAAAGATGTTAATGATAACAGCCCAGGAACATCATTTAGATCTTCAGACAGCAGTTTATGTGCACAAGTTGAAGATTCAGAAATAGTGGATGTGTATGTAAGGGAGTTCATTGAATGAAATGCTGGGACAAGGTATTACATAGGAAATCAAACGAAATTTAGCGTGGCTAGCCATGCCAAACAATGGCTTGTAGCTCTTCTTGGATGGTCTCAAGGGGGAAAATCGGTAAAAGAGAATGGAAAATGCAAGAACTCAAACCAGATACAACAGAGAACAGGTCAAGGACATCAATGAGCTCCCATTTTATGCAAGATGACGGGTTTGAGAATCCATTAACACTACGGGAAAACCACACTATATTTTGCGGCTGAAAGGGATGAATTGGGGGCATCACTCTTTAGGGATTTGAAGCCTTCCCTGCACCCAATGGTTTCTAGGTGATGCAACTGAAGGCAAAGATGAGCCTCCTTTTTAAAAAAAATGTTACAACTAAATCTAAAAAGTAGAGAGAGAGAGAGAAAACTCAAGAACAATAGTTCTACAGCCTGCGAGCTTTGCAAGCACAGCCAACATTTTAGGCATAGGAAAAAATTGGAAAAAAAATTTCTTTATCAACAATATATCAAAACAAGAGTAAAAAAAAAATGATATCTAGATAGGAAAACCCTTTTGGCGGCGAGCCTGCCAAAGGGGGTTAGATGAAAAACTAATATAAAATAAGAAGTAACCTGCACAAATTAGAGAACACAAAAGTTAATCGGGTTTGGTGGTAAACCAGCCAAATCAAAAAAAAAATTCAATTTCTTCCATCTTAAGAAGATTAAAAAAGAAATTAGTGAAATCTCTCTCAAGAGTCTCCTTCGAATCGTACCTTCATGCAAACACTCAAAACAAAGATTAAACTGCTCTGATACCATGTTAGAAATGGAAAAAGAAATCTGTAAATAAGCAATACCAGGAAAGAATCTAAGTGAGTAAATGCATGGAAAGATATTACCATAAAATAGGAGAGAGAAAGCTTTAAGCTCCAACACCATGAAACAAGATATTTGGAAAGGGGAAAGAAAAGAAAACCCCTTGTGACATTATGAATGAGGCAGGAAAAGCCTAAGAAGGAAGAGGGAGAGAGATAGAGAGCAACGCTCATACAATAATTGAGAAGAGGAAGAAACCTCATTGTTAAATGAGAGAAGAGGGTCATCTCTTAAATAGAGATGAGAGAGAGGAGTTAGAATGTAACTCCCATGTCTATGAATGCCACCATTCATAAGTGTGTGAGGCCAAGTGTGAGATTCCTCTTAAGGAGGAATAATCTAAAATTAGAAATTACAATAAATATTTGTCCTCACATATTCCACTAGATGACAAAATAAGATGTAGTGGAAAAAGGACAAAAAAGAAATATATTAGGATACCTTGGCTTATATCCTAATATATTACAACAATAAAGAAAGGAGTTCTAACCTTGGTTTATAAACACACCAAGGAAAGATTACAACTTCTAACAAAGTTTCACATAATTTTTTAATAATAGGTAATAACATATTTTGCTATTAGGTAAAGTTTGAGGCAGGAACTATGTTGCTCTGCAACCTTGTTTCTAGGGGAAATGTATTAGTGATTATCATTATAAATAATATTTTATATTCACATAGGCTTTTATAAACAATTCAATAGAAAACTCAAAAAGGCAAAATATTGCAATGTTGCATAAGTAAGCATAAGAAGTTAAAACAATGAAATACAATTTTAAATGGAACTGAAAGTCCATAAATTTCATTGATATTTCTTGAAATTTACAAATTTACAAAATCAAGGGAAAACCCTAGACTCTAGTACAACTATACTATTCATCGTAGAAACCACCAGAATCGACCATGGTTGTGAATTTTTCTAGCCAGTGGTTTCCATCTTCCACTTCATCTAGGAGAAACCATTTTCGAAGAAAATTCAACCCAATTCTTGCCCATTTCCTATGGTGCTTCAACTACCCAACAATCAAGCCTAGTAAAAATGGTTGCAGGACCACATTTTGGCCAGGTTCTAGAAGCTTGTGGACTTCACTCGCCCAAGGGATCCCCACTCCTAAAACTGCATGAGAGATAATTTCAATGTCATCACCCAAATATACTACTTTAAAAATCTTCCTCAAGAGTAGTACAATTTCAGCCCTTGCATCTTCGAGGTCAAGCATGGAGGCTAGAAATTGTGACGTAATGTCACTGTTGACACGATACTGATTCTCATTCTCCAAAAGGTCACGCCCTAGAACCATTTTGACAGTAGCAATAACAAACTTCACACCAGAGCATGGAACAACCTCATTGCAAATTGACAAGAGCTTTTCCTCAAGAGCGCGACCTAGAAAGGCCTTTTGCTCCTCTTCCAAAGTGCATCTCAAGCGAATAGGGTTGTCCATCTTTACTGCAAAGTTCAAACTCTAAGTTTTAACAGACTAACACCAAACAAACCAGAACTATTGACTACCAAAAATGAGATGAGCAATGATGAAAGAAGTAGCTCAATTGCCTATAAATAAGCTTGGTGGGTAGGGTGATAGGGATTATTTATTTATTTTCTAAATAAGCTTACCCGTTGAGAAATATTTCTTAAATATTTGTGCGTCCGACTACCAATTCAATTACATTAAATTAGCAAATATTCTCAAATCTTGAACATAATTGCAAGTACATGCCAAAAAGGCCACTTGTAATTAAACACTAACACTGTCCATTGTCCTGTAATGCATGTGAAGTTGCTTAGCTGATAGAAAAGGCCAATTGTAAATTGTAATTAATAGTGACAAGACATCAATATACTATCTCTTGCAACTTAAGTGATACACACTGGACAAAAATGTGTCACCATTCCAAACACTTGAACAAGGTCGAGGCTTCATTCCAGACGTTTGGTCCTGAAATAAACCTTCAACTGTTGATATATTATCATTGGACGGTAGTCTGAATCATGTAATTAATGTTTATCATTTAAATAACCCAAGCTTTGTTCATTTTTAATTTTTAATTTTTTTCTATCATCTACATGTAATTAATGTTTATCATTTCAATCATCTGAGCTTTGTTCATTTTATATTGGTAATAATAATAAGATATCTTTCAACTTATTATATATAGTTATAGATAAACTAAACTGCAATGGTATTGGTAATTGTCAATAAAAAACTATTAGAAATTGGCTGTACAATTTGGGAAGTGGTGTGTGGTTAGTGGTAGATACTAGTGAGAGAATGTCTCTATCACTGACATGGCATTTAGTTCTTTTTGGGTACATTGTACTCTACAAACAACTTACCTTGATACGTGTCAACATTCCAATGACTACCTCGACAATTCTTCTTCTTTCAAGAAATGTTGGCCAAAATTAAACCTTAGCCATTGATCTTGGATCATCAGATGGTCTGAGTTCTCAAATAATACATTTAACATAATTATAGTGGTAGTGGCAAAGATTATGCTTCCATAATGTATGATCAAACAACCACGTCTTTAAACCATCACTTGCCACTTGCCACTTGCCAATAATTTATGTAAGTTGGTATGTTAGGTTAGGCTACTTATTTCCCATCTTTTGAAAATAGCCATACCAGCTATAACTTTATGAAAACCATTCACCATAACAAATAAATTAATTCAATTATTTGGAAAATAATTTCACAATATTTTAATAAAAAAAGGTATAGGTTATTAAAATATTCGCCAACCAATATCCATATTTCAAAACATAATTCGCCATCAATATTAATAATTTTATTAAAAACAAAAATTATAATCGCCATAATTTTATAAAAATTGTCTAAACTATTAAAAAATTTGCCACCAAATATCCATCGATTGATGCATAATTCGCCAACACTATTAAATTTTTTTTCACCCAAATGACATGTGATTTGCCACAATTTTATAAATTTTGCCAGGGCGGGTGTGGTTCCTTAAAGTTATCCTTGAGTAAAGTATAAGGTATATAAAAAGGTAATGTGTTAATAAGGTTATAGGAATTAAATATAAGAGATAACATCATCCACTTTAGAAGACTAAGTTTGAGAAACATAATATGTATCCATTTGGAATCTAGTGTTTCCCAAAAGAGGTTGGTTCCTTACATAGAATCAAATTTGTACATCTTACATAATGAGATTGGCACCTTATGCGAAATGAGTTTGGTGCCTCATACCAAAGAGATTTGTGACTCTTATTAAGGTAGTATTCAATTATGAGGATTCATATCTTTAGTAAGCCAGTGCCTTTGAACTATAAGGATTGGTGTCTCCTATAATTTTATGCCTACAAAGTTTGGAGAAGAGTTTTATATAGAATACTATATTGTGGTTTTCTTCAATAACACTTTCCACATAAATCAATTACATTCTTCTTGCATTACATAGTTCTAGATTGTATATGAATGCCATTACAAAATTCATATGCTTATGGTATTGCATATCAAAGAGCACAAAATCATACTATAATCATCCCCCCTACCCAAGTGTAACCATGTGACAATGTCCTCATCAACCTAAAATATATAATCTACATAAGTTGTATCTTTAAAAATAAATTGTATGCTACTTGAACGATTACACACTCATTAATGTTACTATATTCTTTATTTAATGAAAAAAATGTTTATTATTATATTTATCAAATTAAATAATAATAATAATTTTTAAATAAAAATAAAGAAAAACATTTTTCTATAGTCCTACGATAAAACTAATATATATGTTTGTGAGAAAACCTATGTATCTGTCTTTAAGAGATTTTGTGGTCAAATATATTACATGGGAAGTGAACAATGGTGTGAAGGCTAAGTTCTAGAGAGATTCATGGAATGAAGCTCCTTTGTTCATTTAGATTGTTTAAGATAGGATTTGGTTACACATTTAGAAAGAGTGTGGGGATGTCACCTTATGGATTTTGTCTGAGTTGTATGTCTATTTTCTAGGAAAGTGATATGGAAAGATCTAGATGAACTACCTATAATAGATCAAGATTAGTAAAGGATTTTAAAAATACTTTCAAGGAAAATAGTCTACTTGTTGGACAAGGAAGATAGGTTGCTTAGGGTCTTGAGTAAAAATGGTAACTATTTAGTTAAGGAGGACTATAGACTTTTACAATAGTAGGAGGTCAGAAAGGTTCCTTTCCAAGCATATTCATTTTGCTCCAAAGTCTAGTCACTCTCCCTAAGGAGAGATTCTTTACTTGGATAGCTTTAAAGAAAAGGGTATTAACAAGTGATAGGTTAAACAAGCTTCATATCTCCCAAACTTTTAATTGTCAATTGTGTAACCAAGAAATTGAAGATATGGAACACATATTTTTGAACTGTCCATTTCTACAAAAATGTTGGCTTTTTATCCTAAAAAAAATAGCAATACTCCACCCCTCTACCCAACAAATTATGGAACCTTTTTCAATTATGGCCAAAGTTATACTCCTCTTCCCTCTTTTCTAGTTTATGGTGATGTATTCCAGCACTTGTGGTATGGGAAATTTGGTGGGAATGTAACAAGAGGATATTCTGATATAATCCTTTAGATATTGACATGGTCCTTCAAAATCTAAAAAGATCTATTTCTGAGTTAGTTAATGCTAATCATTCGAAGGTCCAATGCAATCTAGTAATATCTAGTTGGGACATCATAGTCATTCATGAATGGAAAGGAATACATATTCCTATCAATTGGTCTCATAGCTCTTCAAATAGAGGTGTCCAAGATAGAGCTATAGTGCATTAGCACCCACTTAGCCTAGGTTTTGTAAAATCAAATTTTGATGGTTGTTCGTGGGGTAATCCTGGTATATCTAGAATCGAGGTATCTATTAGAGACAATTAGGGTGATGTATTAGAAAATAGATCTTCTCCATTGCAATAGGGTATTAATAATATGGCTGAAGCGTAACTGTTATTTGCAAGATTAGTTCTTGCTAGAAAAGGTGAATTTCAACACATACAAGTGGAAGGTGATTCAATTGTTATTATCAATGCATGTATTAAGTGGGAATTACATAATTGGAGATTAGCATATATATTACAATAATTTTGCTACTATTAGATACCTTTCAAGAAATATGCATGTCACATACCCTTCATGAAGGGAACATGGTGGCAAATTACATGGGCAACTAGGGGTGTGATGGTTTGGACATTGAAACAAATAAATCAATGAGCTTTTTTCAACATGACAATGATATGCAAAAACTAATCACAATTGACAAACAATATACTCAGCGTATGTAAAGAGCTGTGTGTTAGCATATGTAATATTTAGTGTAGTGTAGGATATCTTTGGGATTTCGAGGGTGTCTCAAGATGGTAGCTACACTAACTTTTTGACCTCAATTTCTCACATATATCATTTTGGTATAAAATAGTGATGTTCGATTTTCTTTATGGTTCTTTCCTAATTGAGTTTTTGAACCATTTTATTATACAATAATATATATACTGTCCACCCAATTTTTCTTTAAAAATAAATAAATTAGTATGCTATTTTAAATAAATAAAAAATAATAAAATGAAAATGAACAAATAAATAAATAAAATAAAATACAAGAGATAATATTGCAGAAAGTATGTTAACTTTATAAACATAATTTACATATACATAATAATAAACACAAATAAGTAAATAAATAAATAATATAACATAGAATAATATAAATTAATTAAAACTAATGAAAATTCAAGAGATATTTAACAAATAGACAGGACTCCTAGTAAAATTAAGATGTAAAAGGGATGAGAGTTTATTTTAGAGAGGAGGAAGAGGATGAGAGGATAGGAGTTCAAAATGGAAAATAGGAAGAGGAAAGAATTATGAAGAAAATAAGGAAGCAATATCCTAAAAAGGTATCTCTGATATTGAAAGGATGTGAATCTTTGAAAGGGTCATAATTATCAATAGTTACAACACTTAAAAATTGTTGTAATTATAAAGTATTGGGACATTGACAAAGGATTTTATTTATGAAGTGTTGTGACTTTTCAAATGGATTATAACCATGAAGTTGTGTGACTTTTCAAAGGATTTGACTCTTGGAAAAGAAGAAACAAAAAGTATATTTTATCTTTTTTATAATTAGAAAATGGAATATTTTAGAAAGTAAATATAGAGTTGAGATAATTTAGAAGGATTAATTCATTCAAGAGCCGATTAATGATAGAGCCACATGGACCAAGTAAAGAGGAAGGTAAGAAAGGTATGTCTAAGGATTATATTTGTTTAATTATGTTTATACATTTATTTATATTAATGAATCATACTTGTGGATAATTTATGTATTTACATATGTATATGTAAAGATGTAATTCAAAATGGATAATGCACATGACTTAATGGGTAATGGATTAAGATCAAGATAGTCCCTATTTAAGGAAGAGAGTGATCTTAATGTGGTTAATAGCTTAAGATCAAGAGAAACCCTTTGGGAAGAGAATGATCTTAATATAGTTATAAGGCCATAATATTTCATAGATGTTAACATATTCATATATGGCAAGAACTTTGGATAGAGAATGTCTCTTCTATGAAGGACCTTAAAGGGAGCACTTCATAGAAGACGAAGAAGTAACTAGGTATCCAAGGATCCTCAAGAGGGTTATTGATCCCAATGTGGAGACATCTTTAAGGTTGGGTTGGGATAGAGGGTAGAATAGTGAAAAATATTTTGTTATTGTATAAATTCTAACATTGGTTTTGCAGGTGTTATTGTCCTTTCTAGTGGGGACATATAGTGGTATCAAAGCATGATCTTGTCATCCTATAGGGTTAAAGAGGATCTAGAAAAACAATTTATATGAAAGACTAATATAGAAAGTTAATGACTATTACAAAGGATTCAAATATATCCATGATAGAAATGTAAGAATTCAGATTAAAAGAGATACCTATTTCAACTCAACAAAAGCAATTATCTAATTGCTTGAGGACAAGAAATTTAAGGAAGGGTGGACTAACATATCCCCATTTCAAGATATAATTTTACTAATAATTAGATAGTACAACATTATTAAATAAATATTGATAATAAAATTATATTAAAAGTAATACTAAAATATAAAAATAGGAAATGATCATTATTTGAATTATATTACCAATGAAATAATATTTAGTATGATATTTTAAATAATTAAAAAATAATTAAATCAAAATGAATAAATAAAGAAATAAAATTAAATAGAAGAGACAATATTGTAGAAAGTATGCTAAATTTATAAATATAATTTACTATTAAATAATAATAAACACAAATCAGTAGTAGAAAAAAAAATATAACATAGAATAATATAAATTGACTAAATCTAATGAAAAGTGAAGAGATATTTAACAAATAGACATGACTTCTTAAAATTAAGATATAAAATGGAGGAGAGTTTATTTTAGAGAGGAGGAAAAAGAAGAGGAAAAGATAGGAGTTCAAAAAAGAAAAATGGAAGAGGAAAGAAATATGAAGAAAATAAGAAAGTAACTTTCTAAAAAGGCTCTATCACGTTGAAAGGATGTGAATCTTCAATAGGGTAATAATTATGAATAGTTATGATTCTTCAAAAATGTTTTAATTATAATGTATTGGGACATTACCAAAGGATTTTAACATTTGATGAAGTGTTGTGACTTTTCGAAAGGATTATAACCATGAAGTGTTGTGATTCTATAAAGGATTTGTATTATGAAAGGTTGTGACTATTGGAAAAGAAGAAACAAAATGTATACTTTATCTTTTCCTTATAATTAGAAAATGAGTAATTTTAGAAAGAAAATATATAGTTGAGATAATCTAGAAGGACTAATTCATTGAAGGGTCAACTAATGATAGAGCTACATGGACCAAGCAACGAGTTTTAGGTAAGAAAGGTGTATATATGGATTATATTTATTTAATTATGTTTTTACATTTATTTATATTAATGAATCATTCTTTTGGACAATTTATACATATACATATGTACATATAAAGATGTAACTCAAAATGGATAATAAACATGACTTAATGGTTAATGGCTAAAGATCAAAAGAGTCCCTTTTTAGGGAAGAGAGAAATCTTAATGTGGCTACAAGCTTAAAATTAGGAGAGTCCCTTTGGGAAGAGAGTGATCTTAATATGATTATAAGGCTGAAATATTTCATAGATATTAACATATGCATTTTTGTCAAGGGCCCTAGATAGGGAATGTTTCTTCTAGGAAGGACCTTGAAGGGAGCACTTCATAGAAGACTAGAAGTAACCAAAGATCAAATGATCCTCAAGGGGGTTATTGATCCTGATATGGAGACACATTTAAGGTTGGGTTAGGATAGAGGGTAGAATAGTGATTTCTTTTGGAGTTATTACTATCCTTGCTAGTGGGGACATTAAAAAATGAATATTCATATTTTTTAAAGGAACTTCATATTCTGGGTTATAGTATAATGGATCAAATAATTTCACTCTTTGTACACACACTAATGTAGATTGAGAAAGTAATATGGATTATATAAAGATTACTAGTAGTAGTGCATTCTTTGTAGGTGATAGATTGGTTTAATTGCCAAGAAAGAAATATGATTGTATTTCACAATCCACAAGAGGAGTAGAGTATTGAAAAAATACATAACTCTAATCAGGTCATGTATAGATGAATAAAATATTGAAGGATATAGATGTGGATCTTCTAGAACATATTATTATTCATTTTGATAGCACAAATGCAATTATCATGTCAAAGAATCTAGTTTTACATTAAAAGATAAAACATGTCACTATTATGTATCATTTTCAAAGAGAGAATGTACTAGAAAAGGAAACCATATTTAGGTGGAAGCACAAACCTGTGTCACCCTTTGTGATATCCTCAAGGGTTCTGGCCAGACATACGTGGTGCTTTTGCAAGCCAACGTGGTAGCTAGCATTTCGACCGAAACGATTTTGGTCAAAACTAACATGATTTTATAAATAACCCAAAAACTATCTCGAGTAGTCATTTTCACTATTCATTTCACTATAGCGGTCACTAGGGTAGTCATAGTGTTTTGGTTGTAATAGGTAGGTGAATTTTTTATTTAAAAAAAATATTGTTTAGTTATTAGATGATAATATTAATTAAATGGATTTCTTTTAAATGTTTAATTAATTAAATTAAGTATATTTTTAATTTTTTTTTATAGTAGTTGATAATAAAGTATTAGTTACGTTTTACAAAACATTAACATAGTAAACATTTTACAAAACATTAGCATAGAGTTTAGTAGTTGATAATAAAACATTAGTTACATTTTACAAAACATTAATGTTCAACAAACCTATTAGTTACATTTTAGAAAACATTAACATAGTACAAATCAACAACAAACCTATTGGTTACATTTTACAAAACATTAACATAGTAAACATTAGTTCAACAAATCTATTAGTTACATTTTACAAAATATTAACATAGTAAACCAATACATGTCCTTTAAATAACATTGCATTTTACAAACCAATTAGTTAGATTTTAGAAAACATTAACATAATAAACCTAAATGTACTAAATAACATACATGCATATTTTTTATTCACATACATGAGCTAGAGGTGCATATTTGAGCTAGAGGTACTAAATAACATGTGCATATTTTTAGTTACATTTAACTTTGTACATATTTATCTACGTACGTGTTTTAAATTAAATTTAACTTTCAGTTTTATAAGTACTTATGTATGTATATCTTAACTCTGCATTTATAGATATCTAGATCTTTGGATATATATCATTATGGCATCTGGTACTGGTGGAGCACCTACATCATCAGGGGAGGCTAGTGTTCATGGAGGGGGTCCTAGTGTTGAGTCAGGCACAACACATAGACATACATCATCTATTGAGGAGAGACATTACTTATTTACAAAGACTCTTGGTACATTATCTCGTGTTCTCAAGTATCTTGATTCTACATTGTTAGCTTCTACCACTCTCCCTAATAGGGAGAAGGTTGTTTCTATTAGAGATTAGTTGTGCCAAATGATTGACATGATCTCTGGGTACAACTCATTTGATGATATTAGTATTGAGACATTTTACTCTTCCCTTTCTCACAATGTCACTAGCATTGTGAAGTATTCATAGATTGATAGTTAGGTCTCCACTGCTATGGTGAAGACCATGTTTCCCTATTATACAGATAGGCTTAGGGTTAGAGGTTATTTAGTGATGAAGTGTACAGATCTGCTTGTTGCTCCATTTATGTATCCTTGGTGGTTAGCAGCTCATTACAGGTGGCCACAGAAGGATGACTTTCCCCTTTATTTTTGCAAACAATTGTTTGCAAAATTTTATTTACATTAGGATGTTGACTATATAGATTTTCTAGGTCAAGTTGGATAGGGCAGAGGTTGACTCTCAAAGAGATTTAGGCCTATGGACACCCCTGCACCTGTTAATAAATAGACAATGGTGGGTCCAAACCTTTTGGTCATGCCGAGAGGTCCACAGATGATTGTTGCAGGTTTGAGTGTTCCTGATGATACAGTCAGGACTCAGATATATTCTAGCATTGCCACAGTTGTCACACAGTTATAGGAGATATCTTCAGATAGATGTGGTAGATACATGTTATGATCTCATGGTCCTGCTTCAATAGGTGCATCCTCTAGCACATGAGCTAATGATCTATATGAGATGGTAGATCTACCATCACCACTAGAGGTTTCAACCATATCATATATGGATGCATTGCATCATATGTCATCTTATTTAGTATCTGATCCTCTTGGAGCATATCAAGTATTATCGACAGTCACAGGGATTCCTCTTCGTGACATTGGTGGACACATCAACCATATTTTGTCACACATAGAAGGACCACAACCCTCACAGGGATGAGGATATACCTACACATTCTACAACACTTGTTCCTATAGAGGGCCATACAACTCCTGTCCCCATAGTGGTCCCCACACCTACTTGGGATCCTGTAGCACCTACTCCTACTCTCACTCCTGCTCTTGTATAGCCTAGTCTTAGAGCACCTAGATTCCATGATTTAGAGATCACTCTATCACTACATGACTTAGATATCAATCAAATTGGTAAAGCATTACATTATGCTATGGTAAATATTGTAAATTTATATATGTTTATATTTATTTGTTACTATAAAATTTACACATGTAAATATTCTTGAGTGATTCAATTTAACTTATGTGTACATGTACATGTGTGTTCTATAGGGTCTTAGTGATAGTCTGTTGACTTTTGGAGATCTTCAAACCCTGATAGATCCTCCACAACATGAGTCATAAGTATGTTATGTATTTTTTATTGTATATTTTATTATATATGATATATATATATATATATATGTATTCTTTGTTATATATTTCTTTCATGTGACATGAAAGGCACAGATCCCGGTCATAGAGCTTTTTGGGGTCAAGGATCAAGAGGGGGATGTGATTGATGTTAGTTTACACATACATGTCTATTTCGTTCATGTTGCCAAGATATTTAATATATATACATGTACATGTCATTTCAGATACTTTTATATCCAGAGATGTATGTTATATCTCGGATACATGTGTTATTTTATAGATACTTTTATATGGATATATATATGTTATTTCATATACATGTCTTATTTCAGATACTTTTTTATGGATGTACATGTTATTTCAGATACATTTGATGCATGCATCTGGTATTTTAGAGATATTTGATCTCGTATTTTGGAGACATTTTATATGGCATTTTGGATACATTTTACCCATGTATGTATACATTATTTCATAGATGTGTTACTTTATGTATAGATGTACATATTATGTTCATGTTGAAAGTATACATATGTTTTCAATATTTAATCAATAAATTTAATGCATGTATTTAAGAATATAACTCAAGAATATTAGAACTTAATGTCTTATGTATGTACACATGTTAAATTGATCTTTTAATGTCTTAATGTTTTATGTTTATGTACATGTGTTATTCATGTTTATGTATATGTGTTATTCATATATATATATATATATATATATATATATATATATATATATATTTCAATAAAATTAATACATAAATTCAATATATTTATGTGTATTTTATTCCATCTAGATGTTTGTAACTATGCTCATGTGTTAAATGTATAGACATATATGTTTTCAATATTTATGTAAATATGTATATGTTATTGTTTTTAATGCCAAGTAATCTAAGTATAATTAACTATATTAAATAATGACATGTCTTAAAGGAAACATATACATGTACATGTGTAACATATAAAGAGTATAACATAGAATATAACATATACATGTAAGAACATATAACTTAGAATTTATAATTCTAGAGTATAACAAAGAATATAACATAAATACATTTATTAACAATCATATGTATCTTGAAAACATAAACAATGTATATAAATTTATCCAAAACATGTTTCTAATTTCACATATCCAAGATAAATGATCCAATATATACAAATTTATAAAACAAATATTCTGTCAATGTTAAATGTGAAAGTATAATCTAGCTATATAGACATAGTTGAACTAAAGCTCCACAATAAGTACATAGGTAAATTAGAGCTCTACAAACAATGTACTATTAGGATCCTCTCTAGTTTTCATTATCTCTAGAATTTTTTCATGTTCTTCAATGGACAGTTTCCACTTTTGATTTCCACAACGACCTCTTCTTTGTATTGCTTCAAATTGTAACTTTGTTGCTATAACATGGTTATTGTAATGTAAAACTTTTTCTCCAGGCTTGTATTCAATAAATTCAATGCCACTATCAGTTACCCTTGTTTGTTGATAATATGTTCCTTCAATAACAATTGATCCAATTGGATATGATTGTCCATTAGCATCTATAGTTCCTTCTAGAAACTTGTGTTTTTCTTTTGTGCAACTTAAAAGATAATAGTCCACATTTTCCACATTATTTGATAAGGCTTGAACTGCAAAAATATCTCCTGCATGTATATAAAAATATAGATAAATATAAAATAATTTTAAAATGAATATGCATGTATTTTAATTTATATATATGTACTATAATATGTAGACACAAACCTATCATAACTAAATTAGAAATGCACTCATAATCAGCTGAATATATAGGATCATGAATGTCAATGTCAATGTCAGTGTCTTCAAAAGGAGGCTTTCTAACTATCTCTTTCAAATCCCAATGTGAAACATATCCATTCACAATATTTTCACATGCACTCACTAGGTTGTCCTTAATGCAGTCATCACAAAAACATGTTTTCTCTCTTACTTTAATTACTAGAGGTTTATGGTTTCCTGTAGTCATCACTTGATGCAAACTTCTAATACCAGGGAGCATTTGAAAATTGTAAGGATTATATCAATCTATATCTGTTACAAATACATTAAAAATAATTGTCATATTTCAAAATATAAATATATCTAATATAAAACTAAACAATTTGAAAAATACATTTAAAAATAAATATATCTTAGAACTCACCTTTCACTTCCCAAAAGTAATGCTTATTGTATTCAGTATCTCGAGTAGCAAAATGAACTTTGCACCATTCAACAATTTTATTTGCACTCTCTATCCTATTCCCTATATGCACATACAATATGCATATATATAAAATTTAAAAGTATATATCCTACTAGTATTAAACATGTACATTAAACATGCATATATTTACTCACAAGTTCATGTTGTCGAAGCACATGCTTTATACATGCTCCTGGTCCATCATTCTCCCATTTTTTGTGTCCACTTTCAAAGAAATTCCATGAAAACCTAACATTGGTTCTAGCATGTTGCATTGCTAACCAATTAAATGCTTTCGCAGATTTGAATTGTCCTATGAACATGAAACATGATAAGTATCTACAATTATCTATGTACATGTATCAAATAGAAATAGGCACATGTGTACAAATAAATAAAAGTTAAAATAAAGTTAAATAAATGTGTAAGTTTGTGTATACTAACCTACACATCCATCAGACCAAATCCAGTGCTTTGAAATATTTATTCCATGATTTTTGAGATCTTCAAAGAACATTGCAAAACAATGAGCCACATAAATTTTATCATGAACTCTATCATCACTAATATAGAAATGAACCTCTTTGATGATGATGTGTTTATTCTCATCTAACCTTTCTATCTGATCCACCTCAAATTGTGCATGTCTATAGGTCACTTGCACAAATATTGCAACTTTTTCAGAATGATAATATTTCCCTTGAAGCTCTGTTTGAGGTGCAAATGTATAATTCTCAAAAAAATCTACAACTAAAAGTATACAACTAGGTGGAAAACAATTTTTGGAATCACGAAATTGTTTAGCTTGCCATCATGCACCATGACAATGTTGGATATGTGGATATATCAATGGATGAAATTTGGTCATAAACTCATCATAATGCAATTCACTCTCCTTCAATACAATTTTTTTGGATTCATCTCCTATCTTATTTTGGTATGTCTCATACTCATATCTCATCCATGAGACTGGCGTGGATTCATTAATTTTCTCAATTTGCATTTCAAAAAAATTCATAAATCTCCACAATCTTCACATTGATTTTTGATGCATTGCACTTTGAACTCATCTGAATCTTCTATTTTATCACCTAATATGGACTTCACAAATTGTGTTGTACTGCTAGGGATGACCAAATTAGGATCAAGAACTGCCATAAATTTTTTATATGATTGCAAGTGTAGACCAAATTCAACATAATTTTGACAACAACAAGTTTCACGCATCTTATTTATACGTACAAAGGAAGGACGCAAACTCTCAAACATTCTTTGACATATTTTGACATTTGAAAATTCTTTCTTGAATGTTTGAAATAATTTACTTTGAGTTATATCTATGAAATGTTTTGGATGTTCAATTTTGGCCCCTATCTCTTGATCTTTAATTTGTATAGTATCACGCCTGTTGGAAGAAACACGAGAATGTGTGGTCCAAAATTCAATAACTTGTCTTTTCACATCTTCAAAAAAAATTTATTTTCGAGGAACTCTACAAATATTCACCCAGTTATTCTCAATGTTATCATCTAGCGTATTTCTCCTCTTTATGTATCTCTGAACAGTTCTTCTGGATATATGTATAGTACATGAAAAATTGCGCGTACTTATTTTCTATGTGTCAATTTTCTACTAGATATAGTAGTCAACAATGCTCTACGTTCATTACTCAAATCATCTCCTCGAGTTGTGTTGTCAATTTTGTTATAATCATTTTGCAAGTTTTCAACTATTGTTTTATTAATATTATGTGCATGGTTTTTCATGTTATCAACACCCAAAAACTCTAAAATAGGTCTCATATATTTTCTCCTAAATAACTTGACAAATAAGTGTGCCTATCCAAATATACTTTTATCTTTGAAATATTCATCCCACATGTTCTGACAATGCTTTCTAATAGTGTTATCATTTATCAAATCTTTAGATGGAATCTGGTTAAAAAGTAGTTCCTCATCCAAATCCATCAAATTTTTTATGCCTTCTAATTTGTTTCTATCAGTAGAGCTGCCAATTTCTTCCTCTTCATTACTTTCATTCTCTTCATGAATCTCATCTTGTTCAAGAATTTTAGTAGGTTGGTTTTGGTTATGTTTAGTATGAACTTTCATTTTTTCATCTCTTTTCCTATCATATTTCCTTGATCTTTTCCTTTTACTACCCATTGAATGCTTTTATCTATAGAAAAAAAAAGAAAAAAGATTTGGATACTAAATACCAGTTAATGCTTCAATTTAAAATATATAAAAATAAAAATAAGTAGACAGGAAAAAATGCCTTACAAATATTCGATCCTTTGTGATTCTAAGGATTTCTGCGAAATAATTGCTAAAAAATACTTTAGAAATCATTGTCTTTTAAAAATGCTCTTCTATTTTTTATTATTTTCTATATTTATTAAAATAAAGAGAACACAAATGTTGTTTGTTACATGAAATGGTTTGGGATTAAGTTATTTTATACTTGAAACCGTCAAACTAACCACTAGCAATTAGTTGGGCCGATAAGGGTTCCGGCCAAAACCGTTCTGGCCGTAATTGTTACTACCATAAGTGTTTTGGTCGGAACTGCCTATGTGGCATCCTAGGTGGCAACTAGACAAGCAAAAAATAAGAACTTCTGCAAACTTCTCACTTTGAAGGCCAATTTGACCTAATAAATTGAATTTTTTTTAAAAACTAAAAATATAGTATTGTAGGTCTCGGAGTCAGGATTACGATCATATAATTTTTTTATTGTTTTGATTATGGATAATATGTTATAATTTGAAAATATTACAAGTAGGTATTTTAAGATTCGGGAAGTTCTCTATTCAAAAATAAGAAAAAAACTAGTAAATCATGTCCAAAAATTATTATTTTTTAATGTTGCACTAGAGGAGAGAGTCTTCTTCAAGAATATGTAATTTTTTTTAAAAATATGTAGATTTGATAGGAAAAGTTTGACAGGAGAAAAAAAATTAATTTTTGATAACTTTGACTTTGACCAATCATAACTTGAAAAATATTACCCAAATTTCAATTTTTCTTTTTTGGTGCACTAGGTATACATGATGACTCTAACATATTTGAAAATCAGACCAAAATATGAAAATTTGCATATATTTGTTTGATGGGAAAAA